>CM057456.1:161272500-161977500 GCA_016271365.2 Neoceratodus forsteri | reverse complement strand
AGGTTGTGTACCCTGGTATGTTAACATCCCAGTCATGGTTCTCTGTGTACCATGTTTCTGTGACTGCTACAATATCCAGGCATCCCTCTTCCATCAAGGCCACCAGTTCAGGGAGCTTGTTGCCCAGACTATGGGCGTTGGTACTCATTACCCTCCATTTCTTGATGGCCTTACCCCTTTCTGCCCCATCTCTGTCCTTATTGCATTTGTCACTTTCTCCATTTACCCCTGCGCTTCTTCCTATTGACATCTGTATGTTGGTGTCTACCTCACTTAGTACCCTGATATTTTGGGGGGGCTAGGATTTCCCTGCTCATTTCCAGTGCTTCCCCCCTTGGCTAGTTTAAATACTTGTCAATGAAGTATTTAAACCTATCACCTAGAATCCTGGTTCCCCTCCTGGACAGATGCAGACCATCATGCCAGTATAGGCCTGCATCCCTCCAGGTGGACCCCAGTCTCCAATGAAGCCAAATCTCTGAGCTCTGCACCAGTTTTTCAACCACTGATTCAATCCCATGGTGTGGAGCACCTAGCCTTACCTGCGGCCATAGACAGGCAGCACCTCCAGAGGGTTACCGTAAGTGCTATTTGTCTAAGGCCCTCCCCATCTCCACAAATGCTCTTGAACTGCTCTGATCCCTTTCTTAGCCAGGTCATTTGTCCCTAGGTGGACAATGACATCCAGCTCCTCCCATGCAGCAGCTCCTGCGAACCTGAGGATTCGATCCCTGTGTCTCCAAGCCATGGCACCAGGCATGCACCTTACCTCCTCTCCCTTCCTCCCCAGTTCTACCTTCATAACAATGGAGTCCCCACCAGGAGTTGTTTCTCCCGTCTGGGTCCCATGCCACCCTCCTTTGGGTCTCCTTTGTGGAGGTTCCCAGCATCCTCCTTGGTCTCCACTGTGGGTGCCTCCATAGAGGAACCACACTTTTCCAGAATGGCATAGAAATTGTGGAGAGGTACAACTGGAGAGATGAGCCTCTGTTCCACCACCTCACCCTCCCTGAGCCCACTGTGGTCCAACCACTCTCTTTCTTGGCAACCTCTGTATAATATATTTCTGTGTGTGTGTGTGTGTGTGTGTGTGTATATGTATGTGTGTGTGTGTGTGTGTGTGTATGTATATGTATGTATGTGTGTATATATATATATATATATATATATATATATATATATAAAATATGTGTGTGTGTATATATATATATAGTATGTGTGTGTGTGTGTGTGTGTGTGTGTGTATATATATATATATATATATATATATATATATATATATATATATATAAAATATACAGTGTGTGTGTAAAAAGCAGTATAGTTAGGGTAAAAGGTAACTTCTATGTTAAACCTGAATGTTTGAATGATAATTACTTTGGAACTGTTCAACAGATTTGCAGAAATGTGGCACACATAATATGTAGCGATAGGTCTCTTGACCTGCCAAATGTTGTGGGGCTCCATTGTGTGGTTTCTGAGATTTATAGTTTTGAAAAAACAGAAAAATCTGTGTTTTTTGACATTTCTTTGTCCACCTGGATCTCAGAAACGGCTTTAGGCTGTGGTCTGAAGTTTTCAGGTTAGAAAGCCTTTGCCTCCAGATGTTCCTTTTGAAGGTTTTGTGAAAAAATATTAATCTATTCAAAAGTAATTAAACTTTAAAGTTTCCCATTATAGCCTGTGGGGAAAAAAATCTATGATCTGAAAGTGAACGCAGGTAAACAACCCCAAAAAACGGTTTCTTTGCCACTTCATAGCAAGAAAATGGTTAGGACTTTTGTGCTGAAATTTGCAGGGTAGCAAGCTCTTGCTCGATAGATGTGCCTTTTGCTAGTTTGTTGAAGAAATGGACACAGGTTCCATAGTTACAGTACTCCGAAGTTGCATATTTTCCCATAGAATAATATTGTGGCAGTTGTGGCACCTTTCTGCAGCTATATCTCAAAACCAGTTCAAGATACAGATTGTTTGCTAAGCACAGCATCTTTAGGTGTACTAAGCACATGTGGAGATGGCCAAGCCATGAATACAACTGTGAAGGAATTTTTTCCAAAGTTCCTACAGTTCCTGAGATATTACAACTTTTACAGCACAAGGGTTACCTGGAATGGTTCTAGGCATGTGCTGTTACTATACATATGGGTACATAGGCCCTGCACTCCCACATTTTGACCCCATTAAGCAATAATGGGAGCACAAAGCCCTACATTATGCAGTAGTGGGAGAGCAGGGCCCAGTGCCCGGTGTTCTATTACAGAGATGTGATATTAAAATATCAGTACACTTATGTATAGGTGGGAGTGCAGTGCCTCTGGGCCCACATGAAGATCGGAGACAATTACAAAATGTATGCATGAAGGGAGGCCCACAACCACATATGAGTAACATTACACTTTCTCAAAATAAGAAATTCATTGCAAAAAACTTCAGTAATGCATCTGTTAGGTTTGTCATTATAGTGATGAAAGTTTGGAAATTCGATGTTAGGGTTACCAACTGTACCCCCAACCCCCACTCTCCATATACCAACAGGTGTCAGGGTGTGCCTTGGGGTCATCGGGCCTAACTCTCAACCCCATTGTCCTATACTGTACCACTCAGCTTCCTTACAAATGGAATGGGGAGAGAGTTAGGCCTGATGACCCCATGACACACCCCGATGCCTGTTGGTGTGTGGAGAGTGGGGGCCAGGGTGTAATGACAACCCTAACTGATGCATTAATAAAGTTTTTTGCAATAAAAAAAAAAATATGCTCCCCAACTGGTGATCATTCCGATGCTTTCTCACTTTTCTGTTCAGTCCACTGATGCAATAGCCTACCATTTGACTGAATTTAAAACTAAAGTTCAGCACTCCTGAAAATGGAAAGAACTATGATTTGATTAATCTTTTTAATATTGTTTCCAGGAGGGCTGGACTTTAATATTACACTGGGGATTCACAGGGCTTGAAATGGGAGGAAATGATCAACCAAGGCAGAGTGGCTATCTTCATCTCTAAGAAAGTTCTATTTGATTACATAATTGTTGGTGTTATAAACCTTCTTTGGCTAAGACAAATAAAATTAGTTGTGTAGAAGTAACTGAAATTCAGATAACTTTTTTAATTTAGGAAGAGAGAGTTTTGCTTATGGCAGCAATAAACTGTATACTGCATGAAAGTTGTTTTATTGAGACAAACAGCAAGGGAAGTGGCTTGAAACATTGCATGTGTTAAGCCTCAGAGGAGCCAAACAGGTCTTTATTAGGTTAATAGTACAGGACTGATTTCCTGTTAAGCAGGGATATACTCAGTCTGAGAAGTGGTGTATCATGAGATGGTCACATCGTAAATGTAAACTGTGTCCTTTTTATGAGAGGGTACAAGCATAAATATTCTTTGTTATAAACAAACTGATCAGAGTAAAATAGAGCAAAACATTGTTATAGTGAAGTACAATTTGCCAAGAGAAAAGTCAGTGTTTCAGAAGAATAGTCCTACTAAGTTATTTTATTCGAGACATAAAGACGTTTCACTATTCACTGGAGTTCAATGTAACTATAATAAGAATGTGCACATATTGACTAGGGATGTATAGTATATAGTGGAAAATATTGAACCCCGATGAACTTTTGCAGAGAAAAGTTTTATTTCCCAATGCTGAAGGGTTAAGTTTTTCCCACTGTATCCCTAAATAATTCATATTTGTTTTATTAAACCTTGTCAAAATTCTGTTCCCCAAAGTAACCTGGTCCCCTCACAAAAAAAAATCCTAGTTCCAGCAGTATGGTACCCTCTTCCTTCTCCCGACCAACCCCATTTTCTAGTGGTGCTCCTATACTCCTCTAGCCCAAGACGGTACCCAGCACTTACACTCTGCTTTCCTTCAATGCTGTCCACCATCTTTCACATGTAGAGTCACTGCTGCATCTCCCAATACTCAAGGTATCTATGAGACAGTGGTACTGAAACGAGATCTGCATAGAATGCCTAGTGAGCATGAAAGTTCTTTGAGGTCCTGGAGTCAGTCATTAACTTTTACCATCCCCACTCCTAAGCCAAGAAGCCATGTGTGACCTAGATAGTGCTCTGAAATTAATATCCTCTATGGAACTCAAAGCTGCTTTCAGTCTATCTGTTCAGTTGAACTGACAGCTAAGGAAGCAGGCCAGAGTAATTTATACTAGGATTCATACTCGGAAAGAGTAGATGTACAGAAGGCATAAGCCCATTAATGTACATCTCCCGCAAGTGGAATTAATCCCATCCTATCTGATGTAGTAGGTACCTATCTAGATTTATTTTGAACATAGTTAAGAGTCCACTTCTGCTACTTCTCCAGGAAGGGAATTCCATAATGGTATGATTTACCCAGAGACGTACCATTGTCTGTGGGATCCAATGGTACGTCTCTGCGTAAAGTAACGTCTGGAATTTCTTTTTGGGTTAGTTAACATGAGTTGATAATTGTGGCTTCTGAAAGAAATCACCCTTCTGTTGAAAGTGAAACCCAAATCAGATATTAGTAAAATATCCTCAAAAATTTTAAACATCAGCAGCAGGTCATCTCTAGTTCTTCTTAGTTCCGATGGGTAGAGGTTTAATTCCCTCAGTCTATTTTCATACTGCATATATTGGAGGCCATCAATCATTCTTGTAATTCTTCTCTGTACCCCTTCCAGTTTATTAATATCTTTACGTACTGTAAGGGTGGATTCCATAAAGAAGAGCAATAGTCCAGATGTGTCCGGACATATGCTCTATACAGAGGTACAGTACAGGCCCTGTTTCTAGTGGTAATTGACCTTTTTATACAACCAATAATCATGTTGGTTTTAATAGACACCTCTGTGCAATGTGTACTAAACTTCAGGACTTTTTTGATTAATATACCCAGGTTTTTTTTTCACTAACAACTGACTTTAAAACTTTGCCAGCTAGTGAATCTACACTACAGATATTTGTTTCACCCAAGTGCATGAAAACACATTTATCAGCGTTGAATGTCATGCCATTTTTATCTTCCCAATGTTCTAATTCTACAAGATCCTTCCTAAGGATAGTAATCCTCTGGTCAGTGCTAGCATCCACAAAGAATTTGTATCATAAGAAAATTTGATGGCAAAGCTATTAAGGGTGGAGATAAATATTAACCAATAAAGCGGTCCCAAGAGGGACCCTTGTGGTACCCTGCTAGTCACAGGGCCCTTATCAGAAATATAACCTCTAATTCTTATGGCTTGAGCTGTTCAACTTAGCCAGACTTCCATCCAATTGATAACTATATTATTTATGCCTATTTTCAGCATCTTATTAAGCAGTGTAGTATGGGAGATCTTATCAAAAGCTTTACAGGGGTCCAGGTAGATGACATCTACAGATCTTTTATCATCCAAAAGAGCACTTACTTTCTCACTGAATATTAAATTTGCCATCAGACAAGACCTCTGATGTTTGAATCCATGTTGGGAATGGTCTGGAATATTCTTGGTTAAAATATCACTTTCTAGCCTGTCCTTAATGATGGATTCCATGACCTTACCTAGGAAGCTAGTCAGACTGGTGGGTCTGTAGTTAGCTGTGCTTCCATGATTCTCTTTTTTATATATTGGTACCACTACAGCTAGCTGCCAGTCACTTGGTGCCTCACTAGTATTAAGGGACATATTGAATAATTTATGTATGGGGTCAATCAATCATGTTTCAATTTCTTTCAAGAGCTGGGGATATAGATGGTCAGGTCCAGGAGATGTATTCATTTTAATATTTTTCAGTTTTGATTTAATCTCCTTCCCAGTTATTTCAGGAAGTTAACTATTTTGATATTTAGATAATTATATTTTTCAAAACTACATTAAGATAACGTTAGGGTCAAACAAGCCTCAAAAGTCTGGAAACACTAAGTTAGGGTCAAAAATAACCTAGCTGCACATTTTGTGTAAGTAAGAGAGTAGGATTTCATATATCTGGTATCTGGATCACTGATGCATCAGTTCTATGCAGAACCTAACACACCCTGCCATGCAGTTTTACTGAACTATATAAATGCACACATAATCTATGTAAGCAAGGTAGTAGGGTTTCATAGCGCTGTTAGTTGGGTTCTGCATAGTATTGAGATGTCAGTGATCCAGATACCAGAGATATAAAATTCTACTATCTTACTTACACAGAACACACAGAGTTACAGTCTTTTTGATCCTAACTCAGTGTTTCCAGACTTTTTGAATCGTGTTTGTGATCCTGACATTATCTTAAAGTAGTTTTTGAAAAGAAGTTGCTTACTTTTTTAAATGGGAATTTTCTCTTACCATATATCAAAGAATATCTGTGGGATCCAATGGTACATCTTCTTTCACTGTGTGCCTTGCTGCACTGTGATAATGCCACTATGTGACCTCAGGTGGCAGTGCAGTCAGCCACTTCATGGCGTGCAGAACATCAGTTGCTGTGGTGTCATACATGTGACTGTGGGCACATGCCCATCCTTATCTCCAGCATCCTTAGGGCAGGTAAAGTATAAAGGAAAAAGCCAGAACATGCAGATGAATTGCTAGCTTCCTGCAGGCCCTGTAGCAGCAGCCCAGATACCAACCCCAACTGGATCATGAGTCATAACTCTCTAGTAAGGGTGGTGCTCTACTAAGAATTGATTCATCCTTATTTTTTTGATCCTGAAGTTATTTCATGATGATTGCAGAGTTAAACAAAACTAATTTCTTTTTGTAATCTGTATATATTAATTTAATGCCCAGGGGAAAAAAAATTCCCTCTGATGTTCTGTCTGATGCACTGTCCCTTATAATTATCATGGTTTAGCAATGTTTATTTCTAATGTTCATTGCCCCCACACCATCTTCTATCAAGACCATCAAGCAAACAAACTTTAGATGGAATTTCAGATGTATCTGCAGTGATATTTTCATGTAAGTCACCAATATCTCATTACATTCAAAATGGAGAGTGATATTTGTATGCAAATATCAGATCAGATGAACGGGTAAATTAAATGCGGTGATGGTAACACACAAATCTAAAGAACTAGCATGCCACTGTTGATAATAACAAGGGCCATCAGAATGTCACTTTTCATAAGGCATGAACAAATAGAAAATACTATTAAAATTAAAGCTGTGGCATCATGAGGGCAAAAATGACTGTAAAACTGCATTAGACAGGTACTGCCCTCTAAGACACAATGACAAACCAATTAAAAAAATTGTAACAAGACACATAATAAATATTATATAAGGAAACTGTACAAATGGACTGTACATATTTCTCTTATTAAACTGCTATCCATCATATTTCAAAGGGCTCCAGTACATTCTTCTTTGATTGTAATTCCATGACTAATACCTAAAATAAATTTTACATTCACATATGTGTACATGCATTTAGAGAAACAATTTATTTTCTTTCATTTGGGGACTGGCCAAAAATCCTCACAGTAATGAAGCCAGCTCCCCTGCTAATTAACAAATTAAATAATCAATGCTTTTGATTTCAGTGATTCATAAAGTGTCAGGCTATGTGAGGTGTTTTTTTTTTTTTTTTTTTTTTTTGCCAGCAGTCTGCAGTTTATTTCTGTTTTGCTAATTAACTGTGTACTCAGTGTGAGTGTGGGTGGGGAGTAAGTGGGAAAATCAGGATGATACATGAGTTGGGTTATTTAGAAATTAGCACTGGGCCAGTTAAGTGCAAACAACAACACACATGTCCTTGGCGCTTGTGACTCGGGCTCCCTTGTCCAAAGTAATGTCCCCAGCTGCTGTCAACCTGCAGCCATAGTTATCTTATTTCATCATCCTACTATGACCCCAGCCTCTCACTCATTCACTTGACCTTAACAAGGGGCACAGACATCAGTCCGACAAATGTCTCCTTTCTGAGCCTTATGGGCCAGTGCTGTTTCCTGCCAGTGCTAAGAGTTGCCCCTGTTTGCTGCATCAGTTGTTCCCAGCATTTCAGTAATGCACCTGGTCTGGGAGAATCTTCAGGTTATAGTGCACTAGATCACAAGGCAGTAGAGAGGCCTTGCAACACATGCTGTCACCCCACTGCAAGCTTAAAACATCAGTTTCTCTTGTTAGAGCTCCTAGGTGCATTGTCTGTCTCATGTGCCAGCCAGATGGGCCTGCCATATCCATTTCTGACTGTGCCAGGAATGCTGCCATTGCTGCCTTTTGCTAAGAGGAGGATGAGCCCGTCAACCATGCAAGGCTGGCACTGGAGGTAGAGCTTGTCTAAATAAATAGTGACTCATCATACACTCAGTAAGTGCCAACTTATAATACAGCAGCTGGGATTTAATTATTTTAAACAGCAAAGGAAAGGAAATATCTAAAATTAAATTCTAAATATATCCAAATAAAGCCCAATAACTGGAGGTGATGTTTCAATATTCAACAATTACTTTTCTTAGTTTGCCACACTTTTAGTATATGTAACTTAACTCCTTCAAAATAAAAATAATAAAGAATATATTATGGAACACTATATATACACACACACATATATACATATATATATATATATATATATATATATAATTTATACAATGTATATTGTCTGGCAACAGACGCTCGCGCTTCCTTTTACTGTTTAAAAGCTGCCGGCTTGGTCACTGCAGTACTCTATGTGCAGTCAGAAGCTTTTTTTCAACAAGAGACAGCAACATAAACATAAAGCACAGTGTTTTCTCAGTTACTGAACCCGGGGCACCTCCTACAAAACATTTGGCAATGTACCAATCGTCAGTGTGGATAACGCCCGGTCACGCTACAATTACAGGGAAACTGAAAGTGCTCAGAGTGGCAGGATCAACCAGATAAGTTTCGATATGACGTATAGGAACATGAAGATAACAATGTTATCTTCACTGGCCACCTGAGATATCATGTTTTATACTGTTATTTATCTGACAACATACATTGTATAAATATATATATATATATATATATGTGTGTGTGTATATGGATGTGTGTGTGTGTGTGTGTGTATATATGTGTGTGTATATATATATATATATATATATATATATATATATATATATATATATATATATATTGATTGCCTACTAAACTTCTTCTGTGGAGTGGTTTTCATAACCAAGAGACCGCTTTCTTCAGCACTGCATTGTATAGAGTCTGTTATATAAAGATTTAATAAAATATGAGATAAAGGATCTCTATGTAGAAGTAGTGATGTTTTATTAAGTTGCTAGATCATACAGTTGAATAAAATCAGCAGCAAATTACTGTAAGTAAATTACAGCTTTAAAAAAAAAAAGTCCTTAATGTATGTCTGCTTCTTCTTACAATTCAGGATTTTAACAGCCTTGTTTTTTAATTGACAGAGCAGCACTTAATAGATCATACAGTTGAATAAAATCAGCAACGAATTACTGTAAAGAAATTATAGTGTTTAAATCCTTAATGACTGTCAGGATTTGAAGTGGGTCCCTATAGAAAATGCTTTCCGTCCACTGGATCTCATTTTATGTTTGCTTGCACGCATGTGCAAGAAACATAGTGCCATCATTTGAGTTTTCAGAGGTGTGTCAGCATCTTCCAATTCAGTCAGTGTGTTTGCAGGCGTGGTCACAGTTCTCCAATCACTGCTGAAGCTGTCTATGACAGCAGTGGAAAATGCAGTGGCATACAGTTGAAAGAGGGAGCCACGCCCAGTGAGCAGCTCCCTCTTCTCCCCCACACACAGATCAACTGTGTTGGTTGCCTGATAGGATGGTGTAGTCTTGTCTAGCTTAGAGACAAGCTACACATCATTACTTAACAAACTGTTCCTGCCAAGCAGGACCACCAAAATGTGTGGGTGCCTAACAGTCCTTACACACGCCAGCTCTCCAAAGCACACCTTCATGGACTCCATGGGTTCTAATCCTCCAGAAAAAAAAATACCTCAGCATTTGATGTGAAAACTCAGACTTTGTTGTATGCATAATTCCAAGCGTTTTCTCTTACTAGACTCTGTCAATGTGAACTCCCCGCTGCTAAAACTTATGCAAACGAACTTGAGCATACTGTACTACCTGCAGCTGAAGCAAAGAACAGCCAGAATGCACAAAGGAGAACATACTGCTATGCATTTCAGCAGCAGCCAGTGGCAGAGGTTTTCATGACTGAAGCACTTTAATGCACCTTTTAGTGCTGTCATATACACACCCCTGTGTGGTAATTCAGTAAACTGCACACTTAGTCTGGTAATGCAGCTTCAAAATATTTTTTTCTCTGAATTGCTGTGAGCTGGCATTTAGATAGAATCACACAGCTCTTTCTCAAATCAGATGCTCAATGAAGTCACATCACCTTGTGACCCTAAACATCTTAGGGTTGGACATGTGCCCTAACAAAATAGCGAAAACTAGGTATAGAAAAAGAAAACACAAATTCAACCGTAGCTCACAATCGAATCCACCCTTTTCTCCGGTGAATCTGAAGCCGCCTAACAGCCCACCCCTGGGTGCTCATGCACTCCCTCCACCCGCACAACATATGGCCGACAGGGGTGCTGTTGCATTTTATTTCATAATTTCCTGATCCTGTTGCTCCCACCATACTGATACAGTAATACTTTTATGGCTCAAAAACTGCTTGACATTAGCTGAATTATAAATGGCATCCCTGTTTGATGCTGTGGTGCGGAATATGGTGGTGCTCAAATTTTAAGCCAAGTATTACGTGCAGATATGTTGTTATTGACTCATGTCACTTACCATTTTATACATCTATTGATTTTTTCAATTCACTTTGCTGACAAATGTTGATCGAGGGATTCTGGTGTCACAATTCAGTTCAGCGATAGTGTAAACATCTTAGTGCAGATGCTAAGTAACTGTATTAAATTGCTGAAAAGTTAACAGTGATGAAAGTGCATGAACTTCTTTCTTCCATGTCTGGAGCTGTAGTGGTGTTATTGGCAAGTGCATGTCCCTTTGCTCCAGATCTATCAGTGAGATGTCTATTCTGTGCAATGGACAGTGGCTGAATGTTATCAGCTGACAGTTTTCGTTTCATTATCAACAGATAAATATTTAGGGCTTTGCAAATGCAACTTTGCTGGTAGCACAGTTTCATGCCTCCAAGTGTCTCATCAGTTAGTGGTTATATCTTAACCGATGATCACAAAAAGTATGAAAAAGATTTGCCACTGAGTAATGTAAATGTCAATTCATCTAAGCACCTTTAGGCTGCAAACATAATTTGAGCGTATAGGATTCTGGACCGGTGTATCGCTCCGTGGCACAGCAACGGTTAATAAGGTACAAGCACATTCCAGGACATTGTTTCACTTGCCCCTCTCCCCACGACGATCCTGGTCACCAGGTCGCTCCTGTAAAAGCTTTCAGCTTAGTGTGCTATACCTGGTTAAACAACTAAATAAAAAAATAAATAAATAAACCTGACATTTTAGTATCTGTTTTACATCTTGGCTCAGTTAGGCAATCAGCTCTGTAAGAACATAAATGGACATATAAATGGGGACTATAAGAACATGCCGTGGGTGCTTGTGCCTTAGTCCAGCTGTGCAACATCAGCCTGAAGCTCAGGTAGGGCTTACTGTCTACCACTTTGTTCACCCCCCCATGTACCTGTACCATTTCACATCCTCCCTTGCCTTAGTCCAGCTGTGCTACATCAGCCTGAAGCTCTGGTAGGGCTTACTGTCTACCACTTTGTTCACCCCCCCCATGTATCGCTGTGCTACATCAACCTGAAGCTCTGGTATGGCTTACTGTCTACCACTTTGTTCACCCCTCCATGTACCTGCACCATTTCACATCCTCCCTTGATCTACAGTGAGTGGATCCCTCATTCATACATCACATATGCCACGAAAAAAAAAAACGGTCTTCAAAATTAAGATACATTTATTATGTTTGTTATGTTTGCTTGCACACATGCAAGAAACATAGTGCCATCATCCTGAGATTTTGAAGTGTGTCACCCGCTCTTCAGTTCAATCAGTGTGTGTTGGCAGGCGGCCTGTAAGCCAATGCATGATGGAGCTATCTATGACAAGCTCAAAATGCAGTGGCATACAGTTCAAAGGGGAGCTACGCTTCAGTGGGCAGCGATAAGATATCGCTGCTCATCACGCTCCCCACACACACACGCGGGCGTACCACTTCGCATGCACACACACTGTATAGCCGAAAGAACGTGCCCAATCCCCGTCGGCTGTGCTCCCCGCCCCAAAGCCTTTCCAAATGCCACGCTAGGTGCCCAGCCCAGCGTGGCACCATGATATAGCCGGGGTGCAAATCCCTCTCGGCTCCACTGTCCCTCATCCCCCTAGTACTGGGTGCCACGCTGGGAACCCACTCCAGCATGGCAATCGATGCTTTGGGCATGGGAGTGCCCAATCCTCCATCAGCTGAATGCCCCAACCATCCTTGTGCCATGCTGGGAGCCCACCCAGCATGGCAAACATCCAGCGTCATCATTGGAAACAAAAAGAGCACCTGTAAGAAAAAGCGGTCCCACGTGCGTCTCCCCGGCCCCCCTCCACAACCGCACCCACCCTGCGCACCCTGCCTCCCACACCCCCCACCCCATACTTACCTCTAGACCTCAGCACGACGATCTTTTGTGGACCGGGAACACGTCTGCACTCTTCAAAGCTGACCGCAAACTGAGGAAATGCTGGTAAACTGTATAATGGGCTAGATAGGGGGTTTTCAACTTTGTTGCATATATCAGGCATTTTTTGGAATTTTTGCACCAAATTTTCAACATGGGGTTTTTGGGACCCCTTCTCATGAATGATGTCACTGTCATGGTGTTATTCAGGCCCAAAGGGTGATTTCGCAGTTACTGCGCGAAATCACCTTTTGGGACCGATTAACGAAATGACGCTGCCAGTATTCATAAGGTGGGCTCTCAAGAAGCCAATTTTGAAAATTTGTTGGAAAAATTTCAAACAATACGACTGTTTTATGAGTGTGTGTTGCGCAGTTCCTACGCATGCTTGTAAGTTCGCAAATTTTCAATATTTTCACTCCAGATTTTCAACATTGCCATTTTACCACACCTTCTTATAAGTAGTACAGCTGTCATTTTTCACATCTTGCCCAAATGTGTTTCCTCCCATGTAGCGCACAATGGCACAGTCGATGCACGAAATCAATGTATGGGACACATTAAGAAAATCACAGTGACACTGTTCATGAGCAGAGGTCTTAAAATGGCTATGTTGAAAATTTGGTGAAAAATTCCTAAAAATGACTGTTTTACGAGCGTGCGTTGCGCAGTTCCTATGCATGCTCATAAGTTTGCAAATTTAATATTTTCACTCCAGATTTTCAACATTGCCATTTTATTACACTTCCTTATGAACAGTACAGCTGCCATTTTCCATATGCGCCCAAAATGTGTTTCGCACATGTAGTCACAATGGTGCTGTTGGTGTGCGAAAGCAATGTTTGGGACAGATTAAGAAAATCACAATTACACTGTTCATGAGCAGAGGTCTTAAAATGGCTATGTTGAAAATTTGGTGACAAAAGTCCATAAAATGACTGTGTTATGAGTGAGTATTACGCAGTTTCCACGCACCCTCGTAAGTTCATAATTTTGTAATATTTTAAGTCCAGATTTTCACCAGTGGCATTTTTCCACACTGCCTTATTTACAGTACAGCTGTCATTTTTCACAACATGGCCGAAGCATGTTTTCACACTTTCAGTGCAGAGATGCGTGGTCGCTGTGGAAAATCATTGTTCGGGACAGATAAAGAAAATCACAGTGACACTGTTCATGATCGAGTCACCAAAATGCCTGAGTTGACAATCTGCTGTAAAAATCCCCAACCTAATTATATTATGGTGTACCTTGCACAGTTTCCTATGTCGCTCATGACTTCACCATTTTTTAATATTTTTACTGCAGATTTACAACATTGCCATTTTACACCTCCCCATGAACAGTACAGCTGTCATTTTTACATCCTGTTGGAATGTTTTCCACCTGTGGTGCTAAATGCCATAGTCGCTGTGCATAAGCAGCTTCAGTTAAGAAACTGATATTCCCCTGTTCATGAGGTGGGGTCACACAAAAACATGTTGAACATTTGGAGTGAAAATACCAATGAATGCCTGAGGTATTAGGGTTTCCAACCATAACGCCTAACCCTGTAGACAATGACAGGCATCAAGGGTGTGACTTGGGATTCTTGCCTGCAATGCTCATACCATTCCACACCCTGCAGCCAGTGAGAAGCATTGAGGTATGCCTTGGACTCTTCAGCCCCAAAGTTCACCCCATTCTCCTATATCACACCCATCCCACTGTATTTCCTAATGGAATGGAGTGCGCATAAGGACCAAAGACCCCAAGGAACACCATGACACTTGCCAGTGTCTGCAGGGTGGGGTGTACTGAAATGGCGTGGCCGTTATGCCTGACGACCCAAAGGCACACCCCAATGCCTGTCACTCTCTGCAGGGTGGTGGTGGGGTTGGCTTCAGTTCCATACTTCACTGCCATTACTATTACACAGCTCTGTAACTTCTACACTACCACTGCCAATGCCAGCAAGCAAACATTCGGAATTGACAATGCTTGTTGAAGTACACCAGGCTTTGTTTTTAAGCTGGGAGCATTTTTCTCATCAGCAGAACCTAAGGCTTTTTGGGAGCAGCTTCAGTAGCTCCCCATCTCATCAACAAATCAGCTTCTCTGATAGTGACACCCTTCTCATTAATTCCTTTGTTGTTTTCCTGAAAGGTTTAAAGGCACGCTTTTACTAGCCTCTCTGGTAATGGTTCAAGTTCCAATAAACATACCCATTGGATCAGCGAGTAACCATTTCTTATGTGTAGGCACAATAGCTGTAGGAAGAAGAACACAGGGTATAAATGTGTGAACAAACATGCATCAAATTAACCAGATTAAGCGAATGGAGAATGTGAGAGAAGATGAGGGGAGGGGCAGGGTGGGAAAGAACGGATGTGGAAGGACAGAACATTAATTCAAGCTGCATCAGAACAACTGTGAATTTACCACAAATTTAGAAAACTGAAAAAAGACTGGAAAAAAAATACATACAAGCAAAATGTTAAGTACTGCACATATACTGGTGATCTCTCCTAATAATTCAAATATGGGAAGATTTCCCTGTGCGATTCAGCTGACTTTGTACAAACTGCATAAAACACTATAGTATTTAAAATATATAGGGTGAATTTGATGCCGGTTTGGTTCATTCATTTATATCCTGTTTTCTTACTCCTACAGCCACTGTACCTTTGCATAACAAATGGTTACTCGCTGATTCCCTGGGTGTGTTTCTTGAAACTTGAACCATTATGGGAGATCACTAGTAAAATGTGTATTTGAAGAAAAATATACAATATTTGTTTTCAGTTTTGGAATTGGTTTCATCTTATACTTGTCCACAGAAGGTTACTTAATGTTTGCATTTAGGCACTGTCACTGTCAATCAATAAACATTCATATGCATTCATTTTAATAAGTTATTTGAATTAGTAGTGTTAAATATTTATATTTATTATTTACTCTGTAATTTGCTGTTTTGTCACTGATGTCATCATTAATGTCTTATTTATAGTTTGGTGTTTTATTTCCACCATGACTAGAGATCCAGCAAATTTTTAGTCTGCTGGCAAAGTGAGCAGCAGACTGGCCACTTCGCATTGGCGGAGCACAATGCAGTGGGCACTGTAACGTGCTCACTTTGCATTCTTATTATTACTTCATGTTGTCATTGTGCCTTAACGCGAAGTAAGGTGAAGTGAGAAGTAAATAGGTAGCCCCCCACACATCACACGGCTTACAGTACTGTAAGTCACATGCTTTAGCCAGGCAGGAAGGAAGTGAGTCAGAGAAGCAGTTTCATTTTCTCCTTTGCATTCGTAGAGGGAGAAGGCTTTGTGGTGAGGAGAGCAGTTTTGAGTCACTATCAGAAAGTGCTTTATTGCCTTTGTGTCTGAAAACAACAGCTTTTTTAAAAGCTATATCTTAATTTAGTTTTTGTATTGTGATTGTGGTTGTTTTTTTGGTAGTGATTTTTTTTGTGTTTTGTTTTGTCTGTGTGTGTCAGTGTGTGTGTGTGTATCTGGGGGTGTGATAGTAAGTGCATCCACTGGGTGAAGGCTAGGCATCGACTGTGGTTGTACTTTTTTATAGTTGGGATTGGAGACTTGTGTGTGAAGGATGGACCTGGAGAAGGAGAGTTGCTGGCCCGTGGGCACGGTCAGAGGAGAGGAGTGCATACACGTGGGGGTGGTCATGTGTTGCTGGACCACTCTCAACCCTTGGGTGTTGCTTCCCCCCCCCGGAAGCAACAGCAGCAGCACCAGTACCACCAGTGGCTGCTGCACATCCACCTACTCTGCCACTACCACCACCACTGGTAGCAGCTGTAGGGGCTCCAATAGCAACCTCCACCACCTCCACAGCCACAGGAGGTGCCCCAGGAAAACATAGGTGGTGCTAGGACTGTATCTGGTCCCCTGCAGCTTCCCAGTGTGGGGAGTTTTTAACTCTGTGGGGAGACAGCACAGATGTGGTGTGCCATCTGTGTGGTGTGCTGGTGCACCATAGCCCCTGGGGACACATTTGGGGACTGGTGACCAGTGCACCCACTTGTTGAACCACCACAAGGTAGAGTGGCAGGCTGCCATGGAAGGGGGCCAGGCATCCACCTGCTGGCCCTTCTGTGGCAGTGGCCAAGGGTGCTGCTGGGGTCGAAGTTGTGCCTCACCACTGCAGCAGCAGGAGAAGGACCAGTACAGCAGCTGCACCACTGCCACCAGCACCACCCTCTCCACCAGCACCACTACCTGGGTTTTCACCTGCAGTAGACTCCATCACAGTCCCTGTAACAGAGGCTGACATTGTCCTGGTGTGGGCAGCCCTGGAGGAGAATAATGAGAGGGTAGGTGCTGTGCAGCAGCAGGTCAACACAATCCAACAACAGCAGCAGCAAACACTCACAATGCTGCATCTGCTGCTGGACCACCATGACATCCCACGGCCACTTTAAGGGATTGTTTTCTGGACCCTCCACCCCCACTACTGTGCTGTACTGTTTTTGTGTGTTTTATTTTTGTTGTTGTTTAATAATACACATTTTCACTTCAAGGGGAATCTTTCTTGCTCCACATAGTGCAATACATTTGTGTGAAAACTGCCCATAATTTCATTACAGTGTGTCACGTGATGGAGGAATTTCCATTCAGAAAAGCCGCCCACATTCTGCCCCCCTTTCTCAGCAATGTTAGGACATGATGCCAGGGAGAGCATGGGTGCATGCTTCATTACAGTGAATGTCCGATTGTCTGGCAGCTTTTTGAATGTTTCATTGTGTTATAATGGTCAGTTGTTGTGAAACTTGTTGACACGTTTCCAATAAGAAGAGCCTTGTTAGTGGAACGTTCCCACATTTTCACCACAAAGTGAATCTTATAACATAATGAAACATGATGGAATAACTGCTGGACATTCACTATAATTGAGCGCATCAGCACTCCCCTGACATCACGTCCTAACATTGCTGGAAAGTGGGGCCAGAATGTGGGTAACTTTTCTGAACAAGATTTACCATCATGACACACTGTAATGAAATTATGGGCGGTTTTCGAGAAATGTATTGCACTATTTGGAGCAAAATATTCCCTGGAAGGTATAAGCTCCACATATTGGGTTATGTGCATCACCATAGCTATGTAACATGAGTGAATCTCTGTAAAAGCAACAGCAACAATCTGTTGAGAACTCTGACCTATATTTTTTAATGTTATGTTACAACTTCCTTTACTTACATCCTGACTGGAATGATACAAGAATTTTCAGTAGTTGAGTCTGCTGTACTACCTTTGTTCATGTGTGAAATAATGAAAGGAGCATTCCTTTTAAATTGGTGCTGACCAGGTTTTTGTCATTGTTTTCCTCTGCTTTTCTCCATCACATCAGTTAGTTGTTATACATCACTTCTGTTGTAAATTAACAGTTATGCAGCAGGCAGTGTTTTATGACACCACAGAACAATATTTATTGAAAAGCAGCTGCAAATAAATACAAACCTGGCCAGAACAATATTGAAAGGTGTGCTCATTTTTTTTCCCATGAAAAAAAGTAATAAACTAAGAAAAGCAGACAGAAATTGAAAAGAGCGTATCATTCAAGTCACGACTTTCGGAGTTAAGTAGTGGCTGTGGCAATGTAAAATAGCATAAAAAAACAGTTCAAGTATCTACAACATTCTTGCAATGCTGCTTTAATTGATAATATCAGTATGACATCATGAGCTCACAATCACACAACACCCAGAATTAATGACACACTCAGTCATGCCTTGTGTGCAGAAAATTGACAAGTGGTAACACAATGAAATGGGAGTGTTTCAGCACACACAAAGTCCCTCAGAATTAATGGTGCACTCAGTCATGCGTGCAGTGGTGGCACAGAGTCCCCAGATTTTTTCTGCATGCCCAAAATGCATCCTCCTTGTATGCAGAAAATTGACAAGTGGCAACACAGTGAAATGGGAGTGTTTCAGCACATACAAAGTCCCACAGAATAAAATGATTACCGTGAGCATACTGTTGCTGGTCCAATGTGTTCTGCGAGGTGATTCAAGCAAATGCAATGTGATCATCTCAACTGGATGGAAGGGTGCCCTTTGTCTGTACACTAGTAGCCTTGGTGGTAGATTATATATATATATATATATATATATATATATTATATATATATTTGTATGAGTGAGGAGGGTTGACATGGACATGTACTCATGGTATTGTTCTGTATCACAAGTCACAGAAACTGTTGGTGTGCACGTTTCAGTGCTCAATGAGAATTTTTTGTGTTCAAATTGGAAATGCATAACTCTCAAGCACATGAAGGTAAGTCTTTTTTTGGGGGGGTGGAGGGGAAACATATTTGCAGGTTTGTCTGTAATGGTTTCTTATATTGTTACTTCTTTACAGATTTCATCTGCATCCTTCTGGAGTCTGGTTGTTAATGATGGTCATGGTCATCTAATAAAGGCCACTTTGACAGAACAACAAAGCATCTGGAAGTTTCCTACAAAAAGAAATGAATGACTTCTTACAACTTAATTAGTTATTTGTCCCTCCCTGGTTCTCAATCTCAAGTCAAGTTACATTTCAAACCCACATCTTGTCCAACTGACACAACCTGTAGTGCAATATTTGCTGCAGTCTTTCCAAAATGGTAAAACAGATGAAACAAAAATCTTCATACTCACCAGAATAGATTTCAAATGGATATTCCATAGCTTCCTCTGTAATGGTACAAGCTACAGTACCATTCCCACAAGTTTCAGTGAAGGAGACTTTTTTGTTAACCTATAAAAAGAAAAAATAAGTTGACGTATGTGTTTGACCATTGTGGCTATGAAAGCTACAGAAAAGCAGAAACATACAACTAAAGGAAGTGAAATAACATAACAAACATGAGTACAGATACTACGCTTTATGGTTCAAATATTAAGAAGCTTTGTGTCTGTGGCTGATTGATATGGTGGTCTGGATATACTCATGCTCAGTGGTGGAAGTGGCTAACATCAGTCCTGTTGGTGGTGGTGGCCTGGGGGTCAGACAGACACATGTTCAGTGGTGGCAGTGGCTAACAGCAGTCCCAGTGGTGGTGGTCTGGGGGGCAGACAGACTCATGCTCAGTGGTGGCAGTGGCTAACATCAGTCCCAGTGGTGGTGGTACTGGGGTCAGACAGACTCATGCTCAGTGGTGGCAGTGGCTAACATCAGTCCCAGTGGTGGTGGTACTGGGGTCAGACAGACTCATGCTCAGTGGTGGCAGTGGCTAACATCAGTCAGTGAAACAGTGGTGGCGTGGGGTCAGGCGGAGATCCATGCTCCAGTGGTGATGATGGCTAACATCAGTCCGGTGGTGGGTGGTCAGGGGCAGACAGAGATCATACTCACTGGTGGCAGTGGCTAACATCAGTCCTGGTGGCGGTGGTGGTGTGAGGTCAGACAGACTCATGCTCAGTGGTGGCAGTAGCTAACATCAGTGTGCAATATTTGCTGCAGTCTTTTCCATGGCAGGAATGAGGCTGAGGTACTGCACACCATGCAGTTTAATGAATGGTTGCAAAACTGGTGCAGAGCACAAGGCTTTAGCTTCATTGGGGACTGGGGGGGTCCACCTGGAGGCAAAGATGACTCTATACTGGTATGATCCGCATTTGTCTACAAAGGGGACAAGCTCTAGGTGACAAGTTAAAATGCTTCCATGGCAAGCTTTTAAACTAGATAAGAGGGAGGTACTGATAAAAGGCAGGAGAAAAGTCAAGCCTCCCCACAAAACAGGAGCAGGTAGTAGGGCAAACACTGAGGTACAGAGCTCAACACAGGGCAGGATAGGGGTAAATGAGCAAAAAATGATAAAAGCAATAAGAGCAGGGATGGGGGAAAAGGATCAAACCAACATTAAATGGAGGCAATGACTACAATGCCACGTAGTCTGGAAACAAGCTTTCTGAGCTAGTAGCTTTGATGGAAGATGAACAATTGGATATTGTGGCAGTCACAGAAACATGGTACACCAGAACCATAGAATGGGATGTCAACATACCAGGGTACACAATCTACAGAAGGGACAGGAAGGCAAAGAGGAGGTGGAGTAGCTCTATACATAAGGGAAGGGATCAAAGCTACAAAACCTAAAAAGTAAAGGGGAGAGACAAAGAGGCACTCTGGGTTACCTTGGAGATGGGGAATGGCACCACAATCTGCACAGGGGTTGTATACAGGACCCCGCCTCAAGGGAGGAAATGGACAAGAAAATTGATGGAGGACATTCTCAAAATGGCTGAAAAGGGGAGATACTGTTGATGGGGGACCTGAATATGCCAGATGTTAACTGGAGGACATGTACTCCAGCCACATCCAAGAGCAGGTCATTCTCGATGCCCTGCAGGAGGCAGACCTTAGAACAGCTAGTGCTGGAAACCCACTGGGAGGGAACAATACTAGACCTGGTACTCTCAAATGGAGAGAGGATCACAAATTTAAGTCGGTAGAACATCTGGGGAACAAGCGACCACTGCACAGTGTGCTTCACAATGAGCACAACCATGGAGATAAGCCAATACAAAACAAGGATACTGGACTTTAGAAGGGCTGACTTTGGCAAAATGGGTGAACACCTTAAGAATGCACTAACAAATAGCCAAATAGGAGGGGTGGAAGAACAATGGAGAAAAATCAAAACTACCATCATAGAGGCAACAAGTCTTTATGTAAAACAAATAAAGAAAACTAAAGCGGAGTAAAAACCACTATGGTTCTCAAAAAGTGGCGGGGAAGGTTAAGGAGAAAAAGGCTGCATTCAAAAGTATAAGGAATCACAGAGGAGCATGACAGGAACTGTATCAATTAAAGCAGAAAAAAGTAGGAAAGGCAGTCAGAATAGCAAGAGGCACAAACTGAGGAAAAAAATAGCCTACTCGGTCAAAAGGGGGATAAAACCCTTTATATAGGTACATTAGGGAGCATAGAAAGGTTAAGGGAGGGATAGTGAAGATTAATAAAGGAGAGGGGAGGTGGACAGAGGGAGACAGTGAAAAGGCAGAGATACTGAATGAATACTTTTGCTCAGTATTCACAAAAGAAGATGAGGAGCAGTTACATAAACCAGACAATAGAAGCACTCTGGGTAGGGGGGTTGATACCAGTCCATTCTCAGAAGAAAGAGTCTTGAAAAGAACTCCTAAAACTCAAGGTGGACAAAGCAATGGGGCTTGACAGGATTCACCCCAGAAATCCTAAAAGAACTAAGGGGGACCTAGTGACACCACTGACCACACTTTTTAACAAATCCATGGCAGGATGGGGTGGTACCTGAGGACTGGAGAGACGGTGTGATTCCCTTTACAAAAGTAGAAGCAAGGCAGAAGCAGAACTACAGACCTGTAAGTTTGACCTCAGTGGTAGGAAAATGATGGAATCACTTCTGAAAGAAAGAATTGTTGAGCACCTAGGAGCCAGCGGGGCACAGGACCCAAAGCAACATGGATTTACAGCAGGAAGGTCATGTCAGACTAATCTAATTGATTTCTTTGACTGGGTGACAAAGTAATAGACCGAGGGAGGGCTGTGGATATGGCCTACCATGACTTTAGCAAGGCATTTGACACAGTCCCGCACAAAGATTAATAATCAAGTTAGCCAGCCTGGGAGTGGGTCCCAGGGTGGTAGCCTCGAGTAGTGAACTGGCTGCACAACAGGACACAGAAGGTAATAGTGAATGGAACACATTCCAAGAAGGGGTTATTAAGGAGTACCTCAGGGCTCAGTACTGGGTCCAATCCTCTTTAACATCTTTATTAGTGACATTGCAGAGGTCTGGAGGGAAAGGTATGCCTCTTTGCAGATGACACAAAGATCTGTAACAGAGTGGATACACAAGAGGGGTAGAAAAGATGAGAAGGGACTTGGCAAAGTTGGAGGAATGGTCAGACATATGGCAACTTAGATTCAATGCAAAGAAGTGCAAGAATGCACTGGAGAGCAAAAACCCAGGAGAAGAGTACACAATAGCAGGGGAGGTACTAACAACAACAAAATGGAAAGGGACCTGGGGTGAATCATATCAGATGACCTAAGGTGGGTAAAGCAATGTGAAAAGTCAGTAAGGAGAGCCAGGGATACTGGGATGCATAGGAAGGGGCATCACAAGTAGAAAAAAGGAAGTGATTATCCCTCTATACAGACAGTTGGTGAGACCCCATCTGGAGTACTGTGTGCAGTTTTGGAGACCTCATCTACGCAAGGACATAGACAGGGATGGAAGCAGTCCAGAGGAGGCAAATCAAATGATGCAGGGTCTGCATCAGAAACCATATGAAGAGAGACTAAAGGAGCTTAATATGCATACCCTTGATGAAAGGAGGGACAGGGGACATGATAGAAGCGTTCAAGTACCTCAAGAGATCAACAAAGTCAGGAGGGTAGCATCTTTCATAAAAAGAGATGTGTAAGAACAAGGGGCACAGTTTAAAGATAGAGGGGGATGGCTCCAGGGTAATGTGAGGAAATTCTTTTCACGGAGAGTGGTGGATACATGGAACAGCCTTCCTGAGGAGGTTGTTTGGGTCTAAAACAGTGGAATTCAAACATGCATGGACAGACACAAAAGCAATATATAGTCGCGGGGTTGCAGGAAGCAGGCTGTTGGTTAACTAGAATCTGCAGCTTATCCAGTAGGTAGGAAAGGGCAGACTGGGTGGCGCCAAGTGGTCCTTTTCTGCCGTCAAAGTCTATGTTTCTATGTTTCAGTGGTGGTAGTATGGGGTCCAACAGACTCATGCTCCAGTGGTGGCAGTGGCTAACATCAGTCCCAGTGGTGGTTGTGTAAGGGGTCAACCAGACTCATGCTCGAGTGGTGGCAGTGGCTAATATCAGTCCCGGTGGTGGTGAATGCGGGGTCAGACAGACTCATGCTCAGTGGTGGCAGTGAGTAACATCAGTCCCAGTGGTAGTGGTGGTCTGGGGTCAGACAGACTCATGCTTAGTGGTGGCAGTGGCTAACATCCTCCCGGTGGTGGTGGTGGTGGTGGTCCATGGTGGCACACTGCCTTTAACAACTTCAGTTAAAACCTGCCAGCATTAACCACATCATCATCCATAAAAGAAAGCTGCCCTCACAGTCATCAATGTCTGAAGTCTGACCACTGGGAAATTCTTTCTCCATTGTGTCATCATCTACATCAGTGGTGGGCTGTTTCAGGCAGCCACTGCAGTGCCACCACAGAAAGTCCATTTCCACTTCACCAAAATCACCATGACTAGGCCGGGTATGAATACAGAGGTTGCAGTCTGTGCTGGTATGTGCCTCTCATTCATTTTAATCAATGTTAGCAAACTAACATTTGTAGGGAGACAGGTTTGTCAGGCTGATCCCTGACTATTGCACCTGCTGAGCTGGAATACCTCTCAGCACTTACACTGGAGGGAGGGCTGTGCAAGGACAGAGAGTCCTGTAAAAGATGAGAGCCACAAGCAGAACCTTGTGGATACCCTGCTGGCAGCAGATACCCAGACGCATTGAGTCACTGACTGTGACTGTAAAAGACCAAACATGGGCGTGGAAGACTAGCAGCCAGTGCAGTGTCCAGATCCGGTGAGGATGACAGTAGGACCAGTGCCAGTGAAGGGCCACAGCAGCAGGAAGGTCACCGGCATTCTGGAGCCAAGTACTCAGGCTGCAGATTGATTGCACAGAAGGCTGGGTTCCAGGGAAGAGGGGCGGGAACAGCAGAGGCACAGCAGGAACAGTGGAGACTGAAGCGGAAGAGCGTGAGCACCAGCGAGCTGCAGAGGAGAAGAGGGGGCAAGAACGGCAAGAGGCAGACTGTGAACAGTGAGAGGCAGACCGTGAGGAGTATGAGCACCAGAGGCGACATGAACTGGAGAAGCTACTGCTCCAGCCACCAGCACCAGAGCAGGTAAGTGGCTTGGGTTTAACTGGAACTACAGGACTGGTTACAAATTGAATTCCAAACTGATAGCTGAATTTAAAGAGGGGAGGATATGGATGCCTGTTTAAATTCCTTTGAAAAAGTTTGTATTCAGGCTAAAATTCCTAGAGGGTCCTGGAGCATCCAGCTATCCCCACTACTTACTGAGAAAGCTCGGGATGCATTGGGTCAAATGGACAATGAGGACAGTAATGATTACAGCAAACTTAAAGCTGCACTTTAAAAAAAGTTTGATTTAACTGCTGAAACATACAGAGCTAAATTCTGTAAGCTCAGGAGAAGCATTGATGTGAGCTACGAGGAGCTAGCCATGAAACAATATCAGTTTTTAAAATGTTGGTGGGAAGGAATTGAAGCAAACTCTGTAGATAAAATTGACAATGCTATTTTGCTAGAACACTTTTTTTGGGGGGCATGCCCAGCAGAGCTGAAAACCTGGCTGGAGGACCAAGATCCCAAAACAGTGCAAGAGGTTGCCGAACTCTCAGACCACTATGCCAAGAGCATACCTGCTCTGAGAGTGAATGGGGCGGGTGTGGCAGTGCAGAAAGGGAAAAGCACTTCTTCAGGGCAGCTAAAACCCTCACTGCCTCCACTGAAACCAGTTAGCCCCAGCTTTCAGAGAAAAGAATTCTCTGAGAAAAGAAATGAATTCTGGGTCTGTAAAGAAACTGGGCATACTGCCAGACAGTGTCCCAAAATGGCAAGCAATACATAACAGGGGGCTAGGAAAGAAGTGGGTTGTTTGTGTGTCCCTGGAAGCATGCCTGTGAACATGAGGGAACACATGCACCCAGTCACGGTGAATGGTGTACAGACACAAGGGTTAAGGGACACAGGGGCATACCTGACATTGGTAAAAGGGATCTGGTAGAGCCTGGTCACCTTATACCTAATAAATATGTCACTGTACAAGACTTTACTGGTGAGGAGAAAACATTGCCCCTTGTTAGTGTTCTCCTAGACTGGGGTGAAATAGGGGGAGCTCTGCAACAGGTGGCTGTAGCAAAAACGTTAGCAGTTGATGTCATCCTTGGCAACAATCTCCAACAGAGGATGGTGTGTGCAGTTACCCATAGCCAAGAGGCAAGGAAAAATTTTAGTTCCTTGGACCCCACAGAAGCCATGGTGGAAATCACTGGGAGGCCGATTCCCCAGCCTGTCTCTCCTGATCTGGAGACTAATGAAAAGGGGATAGAAATTTCCTCAGCAGCAGTTAACCACACTGCTATGGAGAGTTACTCTGAAGAAGGAGGGGTGACCCATCATCAGAAGGTTAGGGAGGACAGTGATCCTGAGTGCCCTGATGTTAGTTCTAGGGACCCTATTTTAGAGACTGAAGGGGACTGGCCTCATGCCTTGGGAATGTGTAAGGAGTTTGCAACTGCTCAGAAAAGTGACCCTAGTCTACAGAAGCTGAGGGCTTGGGCAGACTCTGACGGTGCACAGGGAGGTGACAGTAAACATAAGGTTTATTGGGAAAATGGACTGATGTATACTCTGGCTGTGCAGACAATGGAAGGGGTGACAGGCAGGCAGCTTGTTATTCCCCGGGATATCATGAGCAGTTGCTCAAGATTGCACAAGATATTTCCTTGTCTTGTCATCTGAGAATCATGCACACTATGCAGTGGTTGGCCCAGAATTTCTACTGGCCCAAGATTACACATGATATTCCCTTGTCTGGTCATCTGGGAATCATGCACACTATACAGTGGTTTCCTCAGAATTTCTTTTGGCCCAACTTCACCCAGCAGGTGAAGGAGTATTGCAGGTCTTCTCACTGGTGCCAGGAAATAGGGAAGGCAGGTAAGAAAACCCAAGCCGCCCTAATTCCATTGCCTATAGTGGAGGAGCCATTCCAGAAGGTGGGAACGGATATTGTGGGGCCTTTACATACCCCCAGCTCCTCCAGGAAGAGGTTCATCCTGACTGTTGTAGATTATGCCACCTGGTATCCAGAGGCAGTTGCCCTATCCTCACTGAGGACAGACAAAGTGGCAGATGCCTTACTTGGGATTTTCTCCTGTGTTGGGTTTCCGCAGGAGATTATCACAGATCGATGGAGTTCCTTCATGTCGGACCTGGTGAAATGTTTGTGGGATAAGTGTGGGGTGGTGCAGAGATGCACAGCACCATATCACCCACAAGCTAATGGGCTTGTGGAAAGATAATGGTGCCCTGAAGTCAATGCTACAGTGTTTGCTGGTGGCATGATAGGGACGGAGAATACTTTCCCACCTGTTGTTTGCATACAGGTAGGTACCCCAAGAGTCAACAAGTTTTCCCCTTCAAGCTCTTATATGAGCAGCGGGTATGTGGGCCCCTAAACTTGATCTGGGAGGACTGGGAAGGCAAGCATGCCTGTCAGGAAACTCCCATAGTGGATTACGTCCTTAGGTTTAGGGAAAGGCTGAAGGAACTTATGGGGACAGCCAAGAGCAACCTGGCTGCTGCCCAACAGAAACAAAGAGTGTGGTATGACTACAGAGCCAGAACTCACTCATGCACGGTGGGTCAGGAAGTCATAGTCCTCATTCCGGTCTGGAAAGACAAGCTGCAGGCTGAGTGGGCAGGACCATACAAAGTAGTTAGGAAGGTAAATGACATGAACTATATCCTAGTGATATCTGACAGAAAACAGACAGAAAGAATGTACCATGTCAACATGATGAAGCCATATGCTAATATGGCTGACATGGTGTTTGCAGTATGTATTCCTGGGCAGGGGATGGATGAAGAAGACCCCCTTCTGGACTTGCTGGAAGAAAGCAAGTGGGAGTCCTCTGTGGAGGCAGTTAAACTGTCTCCCCAGCTGGCCCCAGACAAGATCCAGGAAGTAAGGGAGGCTTTAGCAGACTTTGCCCCACTGTTAAGTGCCAAGCCTGGACTAACCCCCTTAGCGACGCATGATGTGGAGACAGGGACACAGACGCCCATATGGTGGACAGCATATCGGGCATCGGAGGCTGCCCAAAAGGACAATAGGAGGGAAGTGGAGGAGATGCTGGATTTAGGGGTAATCCAGAGATCCCACAGCCCCTGGGCCTCACCCATAGTCCTTGTGCCCAAGCCAAATGGCTCTACTCATTTCTGAGTGGACGATCATGGACTGAATGCAGTCATGAAGTCAGACACTCACCCGATGCCCTGGATGGATGAACTCCTGGACAAGTTGGGAGGGGCGACATACCTTACGACTATTGACCTGACAAAGGGGTATTGGCAGGTCGAGTTAACTGACAGAGCTAGGGAGAGGTCAGCCTTCATCACTCTGATAGGCTTATTTGAATTTAAAGAAATGCCTTTCAGAATAAAGAACACCCAGGCCACTTTCCAAAGGTTGGTGAACCAGATGTTAAATGATGCTGAGGAGTACGCTGTGGCGTACCTGGATGACACTGCTATCTTTAGTGCCAGCTGGGAGGAACATCTGTCCCACCTTAGGGAAGTGCTGGGCAGGATACAGAGGACAGGGCCACTGTCAAAGCTGAGAAGTGCCAGGTGGCCATGGCTGAAGTGGCATACCTTGGGCATGTTGTAGGCCAGGGACAGCTCTGTCCTAACCAAGCAAATAGAAGTGATCAAGGTGTGGCCCAGACCAGAAATGCAGAAGCAAGTCAGAAGTTCCCTCGGGACAGCAGGGTACTATAGGACATTTGTACCGAATTACAGTGCTCTGGCTGCTCCCCTATCTGATCTGGTAAAGAAAAGGATGCCTAAGAATATTACCTGGGAACCAGCATGTGAAAAAGCCTTTACCAGATTGAAGGAGGCACTATGCGGTGCTCCTGAGTTGACAAGTCCTGACTATAGCCGAACCTTTATAGTTCAGACTGACACCTCAAACATGGGTATTGGAGCCGTACTGAGTCAGACATCCAACCAAGGGAAAGATCACCCAGTAGTGTACCTGAGTAAAAAAGTTACTTCCCAGGGAGCAGGCATACTCTACTGTAGATAAAGAGTGTATTGCCATAGTGTGGGCCCTAAAGAAGTTCAAGCCATACTTATATGGGCAGCATTTTGTGGTACAAACTGATCACAACCCCGTGGTTTGGCTGATGCAAATGGGCAAAACTAATGGTAGACTGTTAAGATGGAGTCTTGCCTTACAAGGGTATGATATGACAATCTTGCATAGGGCTTGAGCGACCAATCAGAACAGAGATGGCCTTTTGCATCTTTATGAGAAGTGAACTGATTTTGGAAGCTTATCCCATGCAGGGGATAGAGCCCCCAAATTCAGTCTATGTGGGGAGGATTTGTGAAGCTTGGCCAGCTGGTTATGATTGTTCTATGATTTTGTAATATAAAAATGTAGTGTGTGATTGTCTCCCTAAGACAGCTGGGCTATGGGTGCCCCCCTCCCCAGGTTTCAGATAAAATAACAGGATATATTGACCTGAAACCAGGAAGTAATTAAAAATACTAGAGAGACTTAACTAAGGGTCTCCTGTTTATCTGACTTAATTGGAGTTGACCAGTTGCCAGGATATAGGGATCATAAACTTATATGACATCTTAGAGGAAGAAAACATGTCATATCACTATGGTGCTAAAAAGTCATAACTGTCTTTTGATCCTTGGAAGCAAAAAACCACACAAGATCAAAAGAAAGGCTTGATTAAAGAGAGTCATAGTGGGAAATTAGTTTTGCTGATGTCACTTTATTTAATATACCTCCTGATAGGACATCCTGTTTGTATAATTTTTATATTCTAAAAGGAGGAGCTGGATGGCATCATAGAAGGGGTGGAGACACAAGGTTTAAACTGTATTCTGTATTTCCATTGTGACACATTTCTTTGTGGGCTCAAGAACTAACTATAAGCACTGTAAGAAGGTAATACATTAGATAGAAAAGTCTAATTGTATTGTGGTAGAAGTTTATGTTTGTACTTTTCTTGTTTTCTTTTAAGTGATTGTATGCTTTGTGATATAGTGTTCTGTGTTTACATTTTACATATTTTTATCTATTTTTAAGTAAACTTATTTTAAAGAGACTTCCTGGTGTGTCTTCGAAGTTCTTTCTTTTGCATGTGAATTATAGACGGTTAAGACTGACGAAAACTGTTCGTAAGCTTAATGGTGTTAGCAAACTGGGAAAAGGTAAGAATATATCTAAGGTCTTTTACAGAGTTGTAAGGGTTCATTTTGGATACCTGGTTAGGTGCCCTTAGGCGAAAGATATCTGGCATCCCCCGAAGAGCAGATTATCTGAGCCTGTACATTTGGGTACGCTAGCATAAGGTTCACAGTTTGAATCCCCCCAGAACTTGAAACCAAAGGTGATTTGGACACACAAGCAGACAGGAGGGTTACCCTGTTCTGTTACCTGTTCAAAATACTGCGCTCAGTGGTTGGCACTGTGGGAGCAGAGGACCTGACCTGTTGAGTGGGTTTGTGACAAGCACCAAAAGTGCGAAAATACATTTTGCCCTTGACTTGAGAAGTTTCATAGGCATCAAAATCTGGCAATGTCAGGATGCCTGAATTCAGGCTGCTTGTAACATTGCTCCAACAAGCAAGCTTCTCCTTTTGCAAAGGAAGAAGTGGCACTGCTGAATGGCAGAGCTGGGAGCAGGACTGCAAGAGGTTAGTGTGTAGACAGTCGGCCACTTCAATGGATCAGGGTGATTAGGACAGATTTGGTGGGCTGTCAAAGGGGTTTTTGTTTTATTTCTTTATTATTTTGTAGCAGTGCTGAGACCAGGAAGGGGTTAACTTGCAGACAGTCAGCTAACTCCACTTGGTGTTGATGCTAGTTCCCCCCTCCTTTCTTTCTTTCTCCAGGTACTGTAGTTGAGGCTTGTTCCATACCTCCCACATCTGAACTTGTAGTTCCATTTAATCATGCGTCCCATGTGTTGAGGGACAACGGCTCACATTTTCTCACATTTTAGATATTCAATATGCCTCACATTTCAGTGAGTGACCGAAGATTGTGAGGCATGACTTGTCACGAAGCTAAGTTCACAAAATCCACATGAAGCCTTGGGAGGTCCAGTGCCTTGCTGGAAGTTGCATAGTTAACCAGGGGTAGTGATGGGATTTGAGCATAACCCCCCAGTCATTGACTCCAGGTTCACTGCTCTTGCAGTAGAAATTGCATGGTGTCTCAGCACCACCAGTGACCCTCTTTTAATTAAATGCACAGGACTTATTTTTGGATGTTTTAAGGGAGAGGGATTATTTAACCCCAAATAGCCCAGCTCAGCATTCCTCTCAACTCTCACACATTTCAAGGTACATCACTCATTTTACCTCTCAGGAACTCTCTGTCCCACATGGAGAAGACAATATTCCACATTGCTCAATGAGATTTTAAAGCATAAATTCATAATAATCTATGATGCTCTGTAATCAGCAAACATTATACTCAGTTCATAAGATGCAGAATAAGTTAGAGGGGTCAAATAGGAAACTTAACTTTTAAGAAGTCAGCCAACACTTTCTCTGGCTATTGCACTTGTATCTGTTTTTTTTTTTTCAAAGATAGCTCAGTGTGTATTAAAGAGGTCCACAAAAGCAGCAGCAGCTGACAAACACTGGATTTCTTATAGTCTCCATTTCTAAGATGCTCTGACAAGCCAGCAGCAGAACTGGACCCAGAACTGCAAAGGGTTAACTGCAGGCAAAGACAACAGACAGCTCAAGTTACAGCTGCCAGGAATGCAGTCAGCTCTGTAGTGGGCACATTCTGTTTCATGATACACTTTTTTAAGAGCAGATTTCTTTATAAAACAGCCCTCATTTTTAGAAAACACTTATATTGTGAAAAATCAGTGGAGTTAGCACTATCCATAAAACTATTAGTCCTCTATGCTCCCAAAATGATACTGCCTAAAGCTGTGTTTCTGTGTTGATCTGAGAAATCTGAACTTCATTCCTCACTGGGAAACACTGACTAACAGAAAAAATAGTGCAGTAAACAGACTGCTGAGTGGAGGGATTGCTATAAAACTGCAATTAAATGAAGTCTGCTAGGTATTAGGCGAGCTCCTTATTTCTACTATCCTATCAAAATGTCTGCAGAGCTCCACCCTACACCCATAAAAAACATCATCAATGGTGATTCAACATCCCTCCCATCCTGATCCCTGTCCCCATTGACTCAGAGCACTGATAAAAAAGTCAGCTTTCAAGGAGGAGGGACTGCCAATCACAAAGCACCAGGAAAAGGCACCAACTTTCAAACCCTCCGATGCTTCTTAAACTGCTGGTGGTTTCAGCAGTTACAGTTGGCAGAAACAGCAGGGGACCTAACAGCATTTAGGGTTGGAGGGCTCCTTTCAACATTTCTCTTTTGGTCACGTCCCTCCCCCCACACCACAGATTCCATCACACCAAATTCAGCCTGGAGATCCGATAAAAAATCAGCTTTCAAGAAGGATATTTGGCCCTTCCCCACCTCCTCCATTTATTAAATCCCCAGTATCCACGGATCAACATGGGCCCATATAAAAGACTGACTACCAATTGGGTTGTCTAATGAGGAGGATGATCTCACATTGGAGTACCTCTCCTGCTGGATAGAGATTCCTAGCCTCAAAGGAGAGTGGGGAAGGGGGATAGCTCAATCTGAACTTAACTAGTGACTGGTTTCTGAGGCTACACACCTATTAATTCTTCCTTGTTGTCACTAAGATATTAATCTATCTAACCTCACAGAATAAGACTACTGTCTAGTAGTTTTTAATTTGTGTGTCACTAGTATAGCAATCTAGTTAACCTCACAGGATAAGATTACTGTTTAGCAGATTGATTATCCAGCTGCAAAGGATGAACTTATTGTCTTAGCTGACCCTCAAGTTAAGTCATAGGGATGAAGTGCACTATTCATGCTTGATGTTGGGTGACCCATTTGTTTCTTCTAGCTGCTTGTGCAACATGTTAAGCTGCTATTTTAAGATGACTAGGTGCAGCACAAGTGATCTGCCACAGGACAGCACAGTGCCAGGCTCATAGAATCATAGAATCATAGAAATCTGATGGCAGAAAAGGACCCCTCTGGCCCATTGAGTCTGCCCTTCCCCCTACTCACCACATATGCCACTGGCCCTCCCCTTCCCCCCACTTGTCAAGCCCTTATGTCTGTCCCATCCACTCTTTAATCCCTCCACGATTTCAGCCCCCAGCACTTCCTTTAGTAGTTTATTCTAGGCCTCCACCACCATCTCTGTGAAGTAACACCCCCTCACATTGCCTCTGAATCTTCCTCCTTCTAATCTTAGACTATGCCCTCTAGTTTAGTCCCCTCCTTCCATTAAAATAAGGTCCCCTCCCTCACCTTATTGATCCCTTTCATGTACTTAAAGGTTTCTATCATGTTGCCCCCTTCCTTCTAGTCTCCAATGTGTACAGATCCCGTTCCCTCTACCTCTGCTCATGTGGCTTCCCCTGCATACCATGCACCATCTTGGTTGCCCTTCTCTGAACCTGCTCATTCCCATCTATGTCCTTGCATAGGTGTGGTCTCCAGAACTTGACCTCATACTCCAGGTGTGGCCTCACCATGGTTTTATTAAGAGGCATCAGTACCGCCCTCCTTCTGCTAGTCATGCCCCTCCCAATGCATGCCAATATTCCATTTGTCTTTCCCACCACTTTGCTGAATTGGTTACCTACCTTAAGGTTGCAATAAAATTTCTAAAGTCTGAGCTCCTTGCAGTCTTATGAGAATTAGGTCCTTCTAAGCAGGTACTCAGAGTCATAATTACACAGTGGATCTCTGTGCAGATACTGTGCTAAACTCTTAATGATTCCCTGTGAATACATAAGCAGCCAGGTGCAGTATCAATGCAGAATTTGCTCTAAATTCTTATTGATCCAAAGCAAATACATAGTTAGCCAGACACAGTCTTAAATTACCTATGACTCCATGACCATTTGATTGCATACCAGGTATTTCATAAGCTTCAATATCCATTATCTGTTGGGTCTGTCATAATATTTGCCATCTAACACCTGCCTAGTACTATTGTACTAAAATGAAGTTCTATGGAATCCCTGTGTCACTTGCATACATGTTCATCCTACTCCTTGTTGATCATGTACCACTGATGGCTGAGGAGCCCTGCCCAAAGGTAGGATCCTCCCACCATCCCCACTATGGCCATCCCCTCCTAAGAAATATCTCTGATGTCCCCTTTCCATGGTCTAACTCATAGAGGCAACTGCTATTGCATATCCTACACTTACTCAAAAAAGGAGGAGAAGGAGTCTTATAGCCTGCCAATGAAACTCATAAGATACCTGGTACAGCTGAAACTGGCATTATGTGGGGATAGTGAGCTAAATCCAGGTCCCCTTCCCATAAATTACCCTATTAGCTCACTAACTGACCCAAGCTGGGCTAAAGCAAAGGGTCTTTAATTGGTTCACATGAATATTATTATCTGAGGCATAAAATGCAAGTCCTAGTGCCTTGGGCTGCAACCTATAAACCAGATGTGATTACTGTCACATAAATGTGGCTTAAGCCCCAGGTGCTCCCCATGAGATAGATCTCCTGAGATTTAACACCTTTCAAAAATACAAGATTGATTTAAAGGGGGCTGGCATCCTTATATATGTTAGTTCTGGGAACAATGCCTCTACTATAGATATCCCCCAACTTAGCTCTGTGAGCCAAAATGTATTTTCAAAGTGTTGCTTGGTAATACCAAGTCACTGTACATGGGGTGCATTTACATGCTCCCTTGAACCACTGTCTCATCCCTTGAGTCTCTCATACAGGTTTCGGCAGAGCACATGCCTGGTGTATTGGTGTTATTCAGTCATTTCAGTCAAAACTGGGCATACAAATCTGATAATGGCCTACAGGAACTTGATGCTCAACTAACACAAGTGATCACTATACCTCACTAGAAAAACACCAAATCTGCGAACCATACTCTACTGCATTAGGCATTAGTTACTGACCTCTCTAGAATTCTTGCAGCTAGAATATTCTCTGATTCTGTTAGTGATCATGTGCCCATATACTGTATATGGAGAAACAAGCTACCTGGCCGACCCCCTAGAATATTTATGGCAAGTGATTGCTCCAACTTTTTACCTGAAACTCTTATTTCTGCTCTCTCAAATATTAACTGGCATCCTATAACAGAGTTCCCTACCCTAGATGAAGCTCTTGAGTACTTCTCAAATTCTGGTCAACCAATGAGCACATACTGTCCACTGTACACAGTGAAAGTTCAGGCAGTGGGTAGCCATGGTAGTAAGGAGGGTTGTGCCAGTCACTGGCATGAGTCTGGTTGGGGAGAGTGGGGTGGTGAGTCACTATCTGCCAGGGTGAAGGGTGAGAGGCCACTAGACTACCAGGGTTTTTATGTTTCTAACTGGTACTGTGATTGGAGAACAGGGGAGGGGGCAGAGACCACTGGACCACCACTGGTACTGTTTCTATATATGGGAACAGGGATCGGAACAGGGGTGGGACCACTGGATTACCAGGGCACCCAGCCCTCAACAATGAACAGACAGGTGCGTGCACTGTTAAGGGCTGGGTTTCAGAAGCATTAAACTGCACCACTGCTGGCAGCCACTTAACACTTCTGAAAACTTTTAATATTGTGCTGCACCGCACATGCATAAGGAAACCCTCATTCGCATAGGAGCAGCACAATATTGTGTGCAATGGTGTTGTCGGGGGTGTACTGTGCATATGTGTCCTTTGAATATAGGCATGCCCCTGACAGTTGGTTCTGTTCCAGGTTAGCGTAGCACAAATCCATATGTGCCATGCTAACCTTATGAAAATGGGGCCCAGTAGGTCTTGAAATTGTAAATAAAGTTCTATAGTAAATCTGTCCTCTCCTGGACACTTTTCTCTCTTCATTTGAGATATGTCTCAAACTTCTTGCTCTCAAAAAGTGAGCCTCATTGTCTTCAATCACTTGTTAGAAAATGGGTATGCCTTAGTAAACTGTACATAATACTCCAAATCTTCTTTTGTAGGAGAGCATTCTGAAGTATAGAGAGATTAATAATGTGTAGAAACAGTCTACTATCCTATCATTGTCTGAATATATAACTCATTTGGTTGTCATCATTGCTGTAATTTCCATTTTTTCCTCCTGGGCTTTCATTCTTTTAGCAAGAATTTGCCATGCAGCTCACTTTGTAGTTGAAAATTTCTTTTACATTTATTTGAGCTATATTCTAGTTGGAATATTTGTGTATTAGGTATCATTTTTAAGACCCCATATTCTTCCTATTTTCCATTATTTCCAGATCATATACACACACATCATGAAGCCTGTAAACCATTGTGCTTACAATTGCTTTGTAGTTACATTTCCTGCTGAGGCACCATCTAATGAGCAGAATGCAATCTCTAAAGGTTGCACGAATAAAAAGTAACATTATACTCATTGGAATTCATAATTATTTGTTATTTACAACTGTTCTGAGGCAGTTTCTGTTCATGTCACAGTAACACAGCCTACTTCAACAGTACAGCTTGTAAGTTGCCCACAATTGTAAATATCGATTGCAGTAACCAGTATTAGGAGGCGTATCTGTGGTTTGCAAATTTTACACAGTTACAAAATGTACATATTGTGATAGGGTGGGTGACCCTACCACAGTTGGAAAACTGTATTAATGGATAAAGCAGCTCAGCTTCAACGAAGTTTACTCCATGATGCCAAATTAGGGATATGTATAGCATGCAGTAGTCCCTGGAAGTAAAATAAAGTTGTAGTTACCTTTTCCTTCCTCTATGTAAGTCTTTTGTACTTTATATTTTGTTTATCTTTGAGCCTTGCTAGCTGGCCACTATCAGGGTAGTCTTCAATCTAGTTTGTGTTCTACAATCCCCCCTCCTCCAAAGAATGTGGCATGCTGGTATACAGAGATCACCATAAGAAGTATTACATGAGGGGTTTGCTTTTAAATAAGAGTAAAAGAAACTGCCCAAGGGGTGTAATCTGCCAGCTAACAAATGAATAAAGTTCTTCTTGCTGTAGACACTCTGAGCATGGCAGTTTGGCAATATAACGGGAGGATGCACCCCCCCACCCCAGTACAAGTGTAACAAAGTACTGAGCAGTAAATCCAGGCAAATATACCTGGGCTAAACAGTTTATTGTTTACAGGCTGCTGCTGATTTTAGGAAACAGTTGAGACTATATTTCTGTGAAACAAAATATACAAGGAAGCATTTGATAGCTTTAGAAAAAGAGATGTGTATAAACTATAAAAGTGCATGCAGGATAACAGTTAAAGGTTGAGTTCATCTCTAGAAGAATCTATGCTTTTTAAAGGTAGGTTGTACCTGGAAGCTGGGAGTTCAGGAGCTCCTGGGTCTGTGTTTCTGCTGCTGCTGTCTCAGCAGCTGCAGCCATTTTAGAAAGACGTTCCCTTGGGGAAGGGCTGGCCCTTAATTGCATTAGTATACAGGGAAGGCTTGGGTCTTGTCCTGCCAGGAAGTGATTAGTTTAAAGGGATGACATTTCTGAAAAGGATATTTGTTTGTATGTTCTTATGTTTATGCTTTTGTAAGGGGCTTAGCATTGTGTAACAATTGCCCCATACATGTATCCTGTATATTTCTTTGAAAAAATGCAGTTGTGTGAATTATAAATCTAGTATTCCTTTAATTGTTTAATAGAACATGACTGATAAATCATGAGACACCTGAGCTATGTATAAGGGATGCTCAGGTAACCTAAAGTTAGATTTACTTTGGGCTGAGGAGCAGAGAGGAACCTCAGGGAGAAGCAGTGTGGAGCCAGAGAAGCAGCCAAACATGAGAGAGACATGCAGTGTTGAAGTACTAAGATCCTGGTTACCCAAAGGTGAAGGTGAGGCAAGCTTAAGGTGGAGCTCAGGTTGAAAGTCCTGTAAAGCCTAAAAGCAAGGAGGAATCACCGTGGCCTGGGATTGGCCCTGGATCTCCGAGGTCAGGTTTGGGCTACCTGGATGCTAGAAGCTGCTCACTTGGAATTTACCAAAGGGAGAGGACTCAGACTGGTGAGAAGCTGTAGAGGCCTGAATGGGCAGATACTCAGACTGCAGAGGAACTTGCAGAAACCCAGGGCGTATTGGCAGGGTGACCATACCATGTGATGGGTTCAGTTCCTGGTCTCTAGAGGACATTGTAAGGTCCAACTGCAGTGTTCTAGTGAGGGGTCTCCTAGCTAAACTCCCAGCCCATACTGTTTATTGTTTTTCTTATAGTAACCTGACAAAAGTTTACATCTGAAAATGCCATCTATACAAGCCTGGCAATAAAACAGCACCTCAGGGTGTTTTACATGATATTTTATGATTCCTGCTGTCTTCCTGAATTGAACCCCAATACACATATCATGCTCATTTACATGCCAAGGTTAATTAGCACTATAGAGATGCCTAAATCTGTAAATTAATAGACCATGATCAGTAAATGAGAATAACCTTCCAAGGTGTTCGGTAAAATAGTCAGATGGATAATTTACCAACTGCAGGCACTAAAGTGATTTAACCAGTCATGTTGTCTAAATGTGAATGTAAAAGCTTGATCAATAAATGTATCTCTTGTCATTTGTAAACACCAAGAAATAAATAAAACCAATGCAAAATAGATAATATCCATTTAAACCCATGTACATTACCCAAGAAAACATCCATTTAAACAGATGTACATTACCCAAGAAAACCATACAGCTTTCAACTGCCCACTTTTTTGCTTAAACAATATTACTGCAATACATAAGTGACCATTTTCTTTTTTACCTAGAATATTAATAAGTACAGTATTAAAACCTTGGGAAAATGTATTAAATAAGGCAACTAAAATTAATTTTACCACAGAAATATAGCACTGCTCTGTGGTCAGAAATTTTAACAATACCACCAAGGAAGTCCACAGAAAAAGGAGGAAAATTTGTCTGAGATATTTATACTGCTACTAGTCAATCAGAATGTGTTAACATGCAGAACAGACACATATGGCCAGTAATGTAAGAGAATGTTCTCTCCCAAACATCTTTGAAATGGAAACTGCCATTTTTCCTCTGTTCAAACCACTGTACTGTACATTTGCAAGGACAGACCTTTGTGGAGCTACACACATTTTGAACTTCTGGCACTTGCAGATTTCTGAAGAAGGATTCAGCCATTGAAAAAAGTTTCAGAAATGTATTCTGGATTGTGGGGAGTTCACTTGTGTGCAGGAGTGCATAGTTTGTCAGAAGGAATCATTTGGCAATTACTCAACTGAAAAACTGATGTGCAATGGTTTGGAAAGGGTGGTATGAGATGGGAGCAGCTTATGCCAACCTTAAACAGCCTTTTGTGTGGTCATCCTGAGCCAGACACACTGGGGGTAATAAATTGGGCAATGAAAGGGGCATAGATCTAATTGAGACAGCTAAACCACATTTGGCAGTCCTTCATGGAAGATTACCCAACTGTAAGATTATCTATTCTGATATTACAGAATGCAGGATCTGGAATGGTCAGGAAATCACTCCTGGTGTTGAAGATCCTGCTGTAAAGTAATTGTTCAAATATAAGACTTTCTAAAGGACACTGGGATACACACAATTGGCACCCAGAGATTAGCTATTTTAATAATTGGCTGTGTCTAATAGGTGGTGTGCACCTGTCTGATGCTGGAAATCTCATTTTCCTGGAGGACTTCCAACATGGAATTCAAACTGTGTTGTAACATGTAACAGCTGGAGAAAACTTTTCCCCACATTTGGTTAAGAATGGTCAAAGCCACTGAGCAAAAAGGCTGTTTTCCAAGCCACACAATTTTGGTCAAAAAAATAGAGGAAACTGCATCTATACATAACTCTGCATTTGTACAGTGTAATACATGCACAACACTGGTTTGGGCAGCCATACATGAGCAACATGTGATGTAACACCTTGGTTCTAATTCAGTTACGTTCTTACAGTGAACCACAAGTGCAGAGTTATAATCAGAATGCTGAAGTGGTACCATATGCTGTTAGGACATATGTTTGTCAAGCCAGTATGTTTAATACTATAAATATATATATATATATATATATTTATGGGTGTTTTGGAAAAGTGAAACTACATACCCACCATGTGTACATAACAGCAGATGTACACTTTCAGTTTAACAAACTGTTGCCTGCAGCAACACAACCTTTCTTTTAATATCATAAATTTCTACATGATCAGTGTGGGGACAGCCTGGTTCTGACTAATCAACTGTTCTATAGTGAATTACAAGTGTATTACTGTTTTACAGTGAATTACAAGTGTGAAATAGTCACAGCATTGAACTGATACCATGTGCTGGTATGGATGTTTTTCTAAATGCAGTGTGTTCGATACCATGTAAAAATGTGCATGTCAACCCCCATCTCTCCACATTTATGCCAACATTGCCTGTACTCTGGCCCCATGTAGCTGGCCTGTATACAGGGTGTGTGGAAGTACCGCATTTGTCACTTCCAAGCAAAGTTCCTCCACATAGTGGTGGCAGTTATTTTAGAAAGAAGGTATAGCATACTTTCTCTAAATATTATATACATAGGAGTACACAGCTATTTTATTTCAACAATCTAGAATACTGATAGAACTAATATCCCTCAGTGCCTGCAGTTATTTGTAGAAATTACATGTGAAATGCCCCCAGAGTTCCCTTTGAAGGCACTCATTATCTTATGCAAAATCAAAGGGGTGATTCTGGCAATTGTGTTCCATACCATGTGTTATGCAATAAATACGTATGTACTTGTTAAGTAGCAGACGTGTTCTCATCCTGGTGAGGTCAAAAGTAGTTTGCAATGTCTGGAACATAACCACACCATTATCATCCAAAACTTGACATATATAAATTAAACCTATTTCCCTCCATCTCTTAAATGTGTTGTCTTTTTGCAATGGGGGGATGTCATATCAAAAGCTATGGCTAAACAATAAAACAATAGGACAGGATGTGTCCTGCCTCAGGTTACCTAAAAATTGATTCCAACACTTAAGGGTCAGGGAGAAGAATCTAGAAAAATTGTCTCAGTTTAAAGGTCTAGTTGAGTATACAAACATTTGTCCTTGTAGTATAGGTCACTGGGAGTGAATTCAATGTTCCTCCATGATGTGGAGTGGAGGGGGGGAGAAAGACAGCCACCAGCACATGGTGCATGGGTTTGAGGCCACCACCACTACTGTATTCTTTAAGGTTCAGGAGGTTGACATCTCTCTCCTCCATGAAGAGTTGTAAAATTGCATACTTAATCATGGGTTGCTGGCCTCCCCAAATAAACAGATCATATAGTCCCAAGATTTGTAATACAAAGAAAGGATCAAAGGCAAGATTTTTAAAAAGTATAACCTTGGTAGCACATTCATCATAATGGCCTCCACCCTCTGGGATACATCTTGGAAACTCAGTTGCTAATTACTACAAGATGGATTTCAAATTTAAAACATTCAGATTATCTTAGTGATTAGGAATGATAATACCTAGGTATTTAAACTGTCCTCAATTCCATTTAAAGAAATATCTGCTTGACATCTGGTGAAGAGTATATGTAATTTGCAGCAAACCAGTTTTCTGAAGATTAGATTTAATTTAAATCTGACAATAGTGCCATACTGAGAAAGTGCATTCCAAGCTGCCAGGATAGACATAACCGGGGAAAGCAAGGTTAGAATAATGTTTGCATAAAGCCTGATCTTAATCTCTGTAACCTCAGGGGTATCTTCCCCACCCCTCCATTTTTCCTTCAAGGCTGCCACCAATTGTTTAATTGCATAAGGCAAGTAATTATGGGGACACCCCTAACGCATTTCTCAGAGGTAAGTCAGTAAGGCACAGGAGCCATTGAGCCATATGTATGCTGAAGGTGCCTCAGAGGTGTTGAGGCCATTTAGGGAACTGTGTGGGAAAACCAGATGCCTCTAGAGTGTCCCAGAGAAAGTCCCAGGACACCCTGTTGAATGCTTTTTCAGCATCCAAGCAGAGGATTGCCAAAGGCACAGGGCGGTGTTGTGCATAGTCCCATAAATGTATTACTCTCCAGACATTATCTCTTGTTTGGCAATGCCTAATGAAGCCAGATTGGTCCCTATGGATGCAAGAGGGAGGAAGAATTTTGTCCAGTCTATGAACCCATATGGTCATATAAAACTTACAATCCCAATTTCCTACTGCCTGCTCCTGTGTCCATTCATATCTACGCACATGATACTGTTCTCTACCTCTCTCTGCCTCTGACCTTATAAACCAACTCCAAATGGACTTTAACAGCATCCAGCACTGGTTCTGAGAAAATGAGTTATCCCTCAATGCAAAGAAAATAGTCTCTGACTTTTGGCACCAGGCAGAGGATTGCTAGAGTCTCCCCCTTTCCTTCCTTACATATCCTAGATGGTGCAGCTATTGAAAAAGCCTTACCTTTCAAGTACCTCAGGGTCTGGTTGATCACCACCTTGATTTTTCTGTTCATGGTGGATGTCATCCACAAGAAGCTGCACCCCAAACTTGAAGCACTTTACAGCAATGAGAGTAGCATTCCACTTCCTGTTCGAAGTGGAATCCTCACTAAGATGATTCTCCCCGATTTTTACTATGGAGATAGTTTACAATGCTGTTTCAAAGTCCACTATAGCTAGACTGGACCCCCTATTTCACAACTGTCAATTTGCCCAAAACAACCCCCTGTGTACCCACCAATGTTCTTTGTGTGTCCCCACTCTTGATGCCAGGTACCTTTCCCACGTGCCTCATTTACCTCCAATTTTTTGCTTGGCTCCCTCCCCTCACATCAACCTTCTCTCTTGTCTCTCTCCCCCCTTCTACCTCTTACTCCCTTTATAATGCTTGTGTTTGCCCTTTTGCCCTCCCACCAATTAAATATACTGCTGGCCAAGCTGCCTTATCCTTCTGCTTCCTTAAAATGTGGGTCTTTCTCTCTCACCTCCTGTTTGTTCTGCTCCTTCCCTTCTTGCTCTGAAATCTCTCCTCCGTAATTTCTCTACTCATTCCTGCAGCTGTTTGATATTAGGGTGGACTTCTGTCACCAGCCTTACTCCCTACACTGACACTAGCTTATTCCCTCTCCCCTAGTTAATCGGTCACTACTCTCTACTCCTCATTGTATTGTTTTGCTGCTCACAATTTAATGTTATTTTGCCGATTTTGAAATCTACTGTGCAGTAAGTTACTGTAGGGCATTTTTATTCTGAAGTATTTTCTTGTAATTTGTATATGTTGTTTTACTTATTTCTACATTGCTGCATTTTTGTACATGGCACCTTGAATCAGTTTTGTTCTCTCTCTCTCCCCCCCCAAGAGAACAGAGAACAGAATGGATATGTTCTCTTCCCCCTTCCCCAGGATGCATCTGGAAATGAGCTGGTACCAGCTCAGTATGACATTCCTGGTAAAACTTTTGAATAAATAAATACATAATGATAGATATCAGTTGGTAACAGGACAGAAGAGCAGGGTCTATCGCCAGTTTAGGGATTATAGATATGGCAGCCAGGTTCCAGGATGGGGGGAACCTGCCTGTATTGCAACTAAACACGAAGAAGGGAGAGTAGTAGTGAATCTATGAAAGTTTTATAAAATTCAGAAGTGTAGCCACAGTGCCAGGACATTTGTGTTTTGGCAGCTTTTAATACAGATGTAATGCCACAAAGACATAGACAGGATGGAAGCTGTCCAGAGGAGGGCAACTAAAATGGTGTAGGGTCTGCACCGGAGGACATATGAAGAGAGACTTAAGGAGCTTAATATGTATAGCCTCGAGGAAAGGAGGGAGAGGGGGGGACATGATAGAAACTTTCAAGTACCTCAAGGGAATCAACAAAAGTCCAAGAGGTAGCATCTTTCAAAAAGGGTGTGCAAGAACAAGAGGCACAATTTGAAGATAGAGGCGGCTCCGAGGTAATTTAAGGAAGTATTTTCACAGAGAGGGTTGTGGATGCATGGAATGGCCTTCGGAGGAGGTTGTGGAGTCAAAATCAGTGGTGGAATTCAAGCATGCATGGGATAGTCATAAGGCAATTCTGGGGGGTGGGGGTAGGAAGAAGTAGGCTGCTGATTAACTAGGATCTGCAGCTTATCCAGTAGGTAGGGAAATGGGCAGACTGGGTGGGCCAAGCGGTCCTTATCTGCCGTCAAATTCTGTTTCTATGCCATCAGATGCAAGAGGCTGCAGAAGGGTTTGTCTATGGTCATCTGACAGGGTAGATGATTTTTCAGCTTGAAGGTAGGCCTGAACTCGAGTTTTGTCTTGAAAGTAGACCTGAACCCGAGTTTGGTCAGGGGGGTCAGGGTTTGCATTGAGAGGCTGATAAACCTCTTGCATAATGGATTTAATACAAGTCTGTCTGTGAGTTAGGCCAGTGGATGGATCTCTCAACTGCAGGATGTAAGCCCTGTGCTTTTGAGCTTGTAACATAATGGGCCAGTAATCTGGTGCCCCTAGTACCACCCTCATAAAAGGACCATTTTCAAAAATGGTAATGCCTGCTCCATCCTAACATTCACATTTCCTACAGTTCCACTTTTACTTGTCTGATCTGCTCTTATAATGCTCCAGGGACATATAACTGCTGTAGCAAGTTGCATGGCCAAAGTAGCTGTTAATTGTTTAAACCTGCACCTGCAGACATGTTGCCATTTCTTTTGTCATGGCATAGGTGATAATTTTTCCCCTGGTGACAGTCCTAACAGTGTCCTGCAAGATGAGATCCATAACCTTGCTAGTTGCATTATTACTCACCATAACAGGCAGGCTTTTTTCTGTTTTTCTCTTTGAAAGTGGAGACCTTCAGCAATGAGACATTTGACCACCAAAAGGAGGACTTCTTCCCCCAAGGTTCTTTAGGAGCAGTCAGTTATGGTCAGACAGCAGGCTCAGTCCATAGCTGAGATCTTGTATTCTACCCAGGTTTTTATGTGGTACAAAAAATTCATGTGGTACAAAAAATAGTCTAAGTAGGCCATGCTATAATGTCTGGCTGAGTAATGCTTGTAACTCCAGTCTGGGGAAAATGTTTCCATCAGACATCTGCTATTCCCAAGTAATCCAAATTAAGTTCAAAATATTTCTTGGCAGCAGGGGAACAAAAATTGGCTTTTCGGGAAACATCCAAATCTAGTGATGTTTCAAAATTTATATCCTTGCTGATCAGTAGGTCTCTTGAGGAAAGTTTCACCAGTTTACCCCAAAAAGGTTTCAACACTGCCAACCCTCTGTTAGATATCCCTTTAACTCTATCCCAGCCTCTCTTGAAGCTGCCTACTGTCTGTCCCTCCTTTGACCTTTATTTTCCCCTTAACTCTGTCCTAGCCTCTCGAAGCTACACAGCATCTTAACAAGACCACCTCTTCCGTCAGTATATTCCAACTCACCACCTCCCACTCCATGATGAAATATTTCCTTGCCTGCCTCATAAACCTCCCCCTTCCAACTTAAGACTGTGTCCCCTCATGTTTCATTTGCCACTCAACTTAGAGGCCCTCCTTATCCATGCTATTTGTACCTTTCAAATACAGGTCGCGATCATGGCCCCCCGCTCCACTCCAGAAGTACATGTTCAGGACCACAATCTCTCCTCATATATTCTACTCTGCTGGCCCATGATTATCTTCTCTGCCCTCCTTTGGGCTGTCCCCAGCTGATTAATGTCCTTCTTAAGGTATGGGGCACCAGTAGTGTACACTGCACTCCAGATGTGGCCTCATTAATTACCGATACTAGGGCAGTATTACCTCCTTTCTCCTGCTGCTCGTTCCCCTGGGAATGCAGCACAACATTTTGGTTGCCCTCGCTGCTGCTTTCCTACACTTCATGGAGTGCTTCTGGTCGTTAGTGGTCATTACTGTCAGATCTTTCTATTCCTCTGATGCAGATATCTCGACCCCTTCAAGACTGTATTCAGTCCCGGGCTTCTTGGCCCCAATGTGCATAACTTTGCATTTCTTTGCATTAAAGCCAAACTGCCAAATCCTGGACCACCCTTCTAGTTTTTCCAGATCCCCTTTCAGTTCTTGTATCCCTTCTGCTGTGTCTACCCTCCCATAAACCTTGGTGTCATCCATGAATAGGCACATTTTGCCCTTAATACCATCCCAAATATCAATCAAGACATTGAACAACACTGGTCCTAGCAACGAGCTGTGTGGAACCCCACTGGTGACCTCACTGGTGCTAGATAGCTCATCCCTCCAGTACCATCACTCTGGATCTTACTCCTCAGCCAGTTTTCCACCCATCCAGTGTGCTTCTCTCTGACTGAGATCTTCCAGCTTCTGATCAACCTCTCATGGGGTATAGAGTCAAAGACCTTGCTGAAGTCCAGGCAAAGGATGTCCACAGCTGCTCCTGTCCAATGTTTTAGTGACCCAGTAAAAGAAGTCAGATTTGTTTGACATGTCCTCCCTCTTATAAACCCATGCAGCTTCTTATTCTGGAGGCCATGCTCCTCTAGATACTCTACCAACCTTCCCTAAGTATGAGCTCCATGAACTTGCACATTACTGAGGTCAGACTGACTTGTTTGTAAATCACTGGGTCATCCTTGGGACCATTCTTACAGAGGGCACTACTGTGCTGTTATCCAGTTCTGTGGTACCATGGTTGACTCCACTGAAGTATTGAACAGGCCAGCCAATGACTCTGCAAGCAACTGTGCCAGTTCCTCAGCACCCTTGGATGTATGCTGTCAGGGCCTGAGGTTTGTCCAGCTTCAATGCTAGCAGCCCTTTCATTACCTATCCATCTCCATCACCATCATGTGCCCCCCCCCTCCTTCTTCCCACTATTGGCACCGGTCTGTCTTTCTCCTGATGAAGACAGAACAGAACAGAACAGAAGTACTCATTCACTAAGTCAGCTTTCCTCCATTCTCCTCCACCCACATCCCTTCCTGAACATAACAATCCCATCCTTCTTGTTCCTTTTCTCACTTATATAGTGAAAAAAGACCTTCATCCCCCTTTCTTAATTCCTCAGCTGTCTGCAGTTCCTTCTGGGCCTTAGCTCACGGGCTATCTTACCTGCTCTGCTGGACATCTTCAGGTAATCCTCCATCTTCCTTTCTCTTTATCATCCTGGCTTTCCTGCAAGCTAACCTCTTGTCCCTTACTGCCTGGGTAACCTCAGTACTAAACCAACTGGGTGATTTGGCCCTTGAGTTCTTCCCTTTGAGCCTTTGTAGCAAGTGTTATTCCTCCTAATGATTGACCACCTTTGATCCACCCTCATACCATCCTGATATTTGTCAGGTGACTCCTAACAACTCACCCATCTTCCTGAAGTCTACCAACCAGAAATCCAGGATTTTAGTCTCATTGGGGACCTTTTCCTTGCCCATGTCCAACTGGAACTACACTGTCCATTAGTCATTTCCACCCAGGTTCCCCTCAACCATTATGTCCTGTATTGCTCTCCATTCATTAGTACCAGATCAAGCAGTGCCCCCTCACTGGAGAGTTCTATGATGCCCCGAGTCAGGAACCCACTCTGCAATGCATCTAGGATTACCATACTCCTGGCACAAGCCATATCCTGTATGCTTTAGTCTACCTTAATTAGATTGAAGTTTCCAGCTATTACCTCCTCTTTCCCTGCAGCATTCAGTATTTGCAAGTTCAATTCCCCATTTCTTTCTTCCTCCTGGTTGGGTGGTCTGCTAACCACCCCAACCTTGCCTTCCTATTATTGGGCAGTAACTGAATCCACATTGCTTCTGCCCTCCCCTCCTCTGACTCCTCCCTCGTACATGTAATACCCTCCCTGATGTAAACCACCATCACCCCCGTTTACTACCACCCTGTCCCTCCTGTATCCTTTATCCCAGGGACTGAGAGGTCCTGATCATGTTTTGGTGTTGCCCAAGTCTCAGTGACTGCAGCGATGTCCACACCCCACTCTGCTAATAATGACTGCAGCTCATCCATCTTGTTTCCAGGACTTTGCACATTCAGGACACCACCTTCCACCTAGAATCTGAGCCTCCTTCCCTTACCTCCCTTTTGTCTTTCTTTTTATCCCTTCTGTGTGAGCCCCCACCCCACATTGCTAACCCTTTGTTCCCCTCCACCTGAACACTCCAGACCCCTTCTACTGGTATGGGGTGAGGTCTGTTGACCTCCTCCTCCTCCTCTCAGAGTCTTTGGCCCTGCAGAGCCCACTTGCCCCCTCAGTAGTTTAAATTAAGTTTATGAGTTATGTACCCCTCAGTTTGTCCCAGAGGGTCCTCAAGCTGCCACTACTGAGTGGCAGTCTGGTGTGCAAAAGTGTTTTATTTGACAGGTCTCCCCAACCCTCAATATAGTCATACCCTTCCTCTTTGCCCCATTCCCTCAGCCAGTCATTGAATTTCTCTTTCCTTCCTGACTGTGCTGGTCCTTAGCATTGGTAACACCTAAGAACATCAGCAATCTGGCTACCCATCGCTGTCTTCCTGCAGATCTTTCCTACTTCCCTGAATCTATCTTGCACAACAGCCAACTCCTCCCTGGCTAGGCCATTGGTACCTAGGTGTATAACTATGATTGGTTTACCTTCAACCCCCCTTACCAACTCCTCAGTTCTTGGACACACTTTTTCCACAGTCATCCCTGGCATGCAAACCACCTTCCTTCCAGTACTTCAGCCCCCTTCTTTCCCTAATGAATAGCTATAATTATGGAGTCCCTAGGATAAAGTACCCTTCTGACCACTCCATTTCTGTCTCCATCCCTTCTTTTAACTGCCATACAAGCTTCTCCCCACCTAATTGCTCTCCCTCTATCCTCACCAACATCCCACCCTTACTTTCTCCAAGCTCTGCTTTCCTGACACCACTGCAGCCTCTACTTACCCCTCCAACTGTTTCTCCATCCCCTTCCATGTTCTTCCCTTTCCAGTCAGCCATACTCTCCTTCCCCTTTCCTCCTCATACCCTGTTTCATTCTTCCTGGTCCCTCTTTCCCTCCCTCCTTGACTACCTTGCAGAGTCCTACCTTCCTCTCCTGTCGTACTACCTCTGACCCTGTAGTCTTCATCCAACCTCCTACCTCACCTCCTGTTCCCCCCTCCTCACTTCAACAGTGGGTGAAATCTATTCTTTAAAGATGCCTCTTCAAAAGTTCCCACTCCTGTTGTAACCCTTGTAGTCCTACTCCTTCCCCACCTTTTACCATCCATTGGCTGCCTGGCCCTCTGAGGTAGAGGTATCCCCTATTCTGGGTGATCCTCTTGCCCCTCCCCTGCCTGCTGACCTTGCTCCCCTGGGCATTGCCCATCTGTCTTCCTCTCCCTGCTTTTCTTACTCTTCACTCTATCTCCCAGCTCCCATCTGATCTGCCTTATTTCTGCCCTTAGATGCTCTAGACTCCTGCACATTTCTGCCCTTAGCTGCTCAGTCACCTGCATATTGGACAGCCCCATGCACCCACCTTGTCCCAATGAAGACTGATGCCCCACAACCATTACAGCACACCACCTTCCTCCCACTATCTTGATGCCTGTACTTGCTGTTGTTCCCCACATCCTCCTAAACCTCCAGATATATAGCTTCATATATAAGCCAGTTGGGGTATCTAAACAGCCCACCCCACCCCTCAATTCTCCTACCTCCTACCACTTCTTTGATGCTCAGTATGAATGTAAGCTAACCCTAAATAGGGATCATCTATAATTCCTTCCAGCACCCAGTGTATTTCCTGCCCTCCTTTACACTTACCTACCCTCTTCTGACCAGAGTGGCCTGTGGCCCTCCTTGCTCCTGCTGAAGTATTGCTGAACTCCTGCTGGTGTCAGAGAATCGAAGCCAAACTCCTGCTTTGGGGTTGCTTGGTCTTCTGGGTATTATATAGTGACTACAGCTGCCCTATTGACCCCATTGGCTGGCTGTAGTTGCATGGTCACTAGGACTGCAAAGCTCCTGCAACCCACCTTTTGGTGCATCTTCCTCCTCTCGAAAATCACAAACAGCCCCAAAGCATTAAAAAAACAAAACAAGAACACTTTGTTCTGCAGCTCTTCTGTGCCTGATGGCATCTGCTCATCTGAGGTTCAAACTATGGAGTGGCTTCAATTTAAACTTCCTGGGGAGATGATTGTATTGGTATAATGGGACTTTGGAGGCCTACCTAGAGGTAAACACATACCCAGGGGCTTTGAATCAAGGAAGCTAGCCTACAGAACTAATTACCCTGAGCTCATGCAAAAGTGACAAGGAATTATGGAAGAAGCAGCCCATAAAGTCAATGTGCTTGATTCTGGACTGCACAGCACCTGTGTGGGAGACAATCTTGAGGGATTATGATGCAAGAGCAGCACCTTCCTAATTTGTCTACTGTAAAAATGTATCAACACAGGAAAAATGCTCACAGATAAGGTGGCAAGGTGTAATAAACCTATCCAATCTGCCTAACAGAAAATTTCTAGGTGATGAAAATGATTACAGATTAAACCACGTTCACATTTGGCAGGATAAAAAAGACAGGACACTACTGAAACTGATTTTGAAACAGCCCAGAGGATACAAGCCAAAACAACAGGTACAAAAGACAGCGAGCTCAAAATCATTTTTTCAGGTTTTTGCAGTTGGGGATCAACACCAGCACTGAGAGTTTGAAAGGAGAGTAACTTTGCTTTCTAACACCACAAAAACGTGCTGTTTGCCAGCATTTTTTATTTTTGTAGGGGACAAGATGCTCCAGGAAAGTACAAGCGGCTATCTTGAGAAGGGGAAACATGTGACCAGCTATAGCCAATCAGGAGGGAGCAGGAAGCAACAGAGGATTTAAGAAGGGTGGCAAGCATCTTTTCCGAAAATATTTTTACAGACGGAAGGGAAGCTATGCCTCCTTATGGAAGACACTACAATCTGCAATAGGGTGAGGTACTCAGAGGATGTGGAGAATGAGTAGAGACCTGAGGAAACTCAAAGAGTGGTTGAGGGTATGACAGCTAGGTTTCAATGTCAAAGTGCAAAATCATGCACCTAGAGCACAGAAACCAGAGATGGTGTATACAATGGGGCAATAGGTATTAATTCTCACAAAAAGGAACGGGACCGTGAGGTTATCTTATCTGACCATTTCAACGTGGCAGGCAGGTTGACAACAGGGCAGTAGGCAGGGCCTGCGGGATGCTGTGGCGCCTGGGCGTGGAATCAGGAGGATCAGGCAGGACATAGACAGGGTAGAGGCTATTGGGGTAAAAAACAAAAATAGAAAAAAATGAGTACAGAATGGAAGAGGTAGCAGTGGAAAGCACAACAATGGAATGGGACTTAAGGATAATATATTTCATGTTGTGCTTTAAAATGAGGCAACTATCTAGTTCACCTGCCTGGTAAGGTAAATAAAATAAAATAAATACATACATTAATAAACAAATATATTCCTTGTTGCGAGTTTATATGCCAAGAATAGCCCTGATGTGATGCAACATGTTATTTCCAGTTTTACACATTCCACAGCTGGTTGGACTAGAATAGATTTACCCTAGGTAATACGGTATTTGGTTGTAGTGGGGTTCAGACTTGTGATCTTGCATTTCCCAAGTGAGTGCTGTAACCACTAAACCACACTGCCTCTTCAGTTCTCTTCCCTCGTAGTTCTCCATAATTAAATTCATGTAGACTGTCACTTAAAATCCACATTTTGTACTTAACAGTAATAGTAAAACTGAGTCATGTAGCTAACAACAAAACAAACAAAAAAAAAAAAAGAAGCTCTCACCCTTCCCCATCCCTTCAGATATTAATGGCCATGGTTCAAGTTATTCATTCCATTCTGAACTGTGGGAAATTCCATTAAGCTGCATTTGTTTTAAAAGTGCCTTTTCATTTGCCATTGTATAATTCTTGGTATATTATTTTATTTCACAAATATTGTATTTCTATTTACAAACAGCATCCAGTTTCACAGGCAGACTGTTGAATTTTAAGAGTGCAGACCACTCTCAGGGGTAAATAAGGTACAGGAAGGGAGTATTTTTCAGAGGAAAATGTGCTCAAGAACAAGGGGACATGCTATGAAGCCAGGGGGTAGATTCAGGAAAGATGTCAGGAAGTACTTCTTCACAGAAAGAGTGGTGGATTCCTAGAACAGTCTTCCAGCAGAGGTGGTTGGGGAGAAAACAGTGGTGGTGTTCAAGAACACATGGGATAAGCACAAGAGAATCATAGTGGAGAGGATGGTGGGAGGGAGAAAGTTGTAGACCAGGCATGATCTGTGGCAATAGTGTAGGTAGGGTGAATTGGGCAGACTGGATGACTAAGCGGTCATTATCTGCTGTCAAATTCTATGTCTCTAGGTTTCTATGTTTCACTGTTCCTGTGAGAGGGATGAGTCTAGTCAATCTCTTATCCGATACAACTGCTGGGTGATGGACGAATGCAAACTGCAGCATTGATCTTAGTGTGGTTTCATCCTATTTATTTTATCTTTAGAACTGTTTATGCTGCTTTTTTTGCCAGGACCATGTTGGTAAGTTACTAATCTCTGCAGTTTTTATGATGTGGAGAATACTGGAAATAAGGTGAGACTGGGACATGCAGGAACAAGATCTTTGTAACTAGGAGCAGCAGGGCCTTAAATACAAACAGATTCGGAAAAGATGCTGTTATTGGGAACATGACTTGTTAACTGCATAAACATCTCCACCTCACCCTCCGCACACAGATCCAGCAGGTCTAAACAACCCCCACACCTTTCCCTATTCATTCTCCTCCTGCTCCTCTCTGGTGACATCCAGTCCAACCCTGGCCCTCCTTCACCACAATCCACCATCACCTCTACCCTTCCTGGGATGTCCCAGACTCAAACTTCTTCCTCTCTACCAAAGGGTCTCCATAGTTTTCATCTCAATGCCAGGAGCCTACTCCCCAAACTCAACGCACTTAATGAATGGCTTACCCAGTATTACCCTGACATACTCTGCATCTCTGAAACTTGGCTATCTACCAGAATTCCCAACTCCTCTCTTGCCATTCCTGACTTTAACCTTTTCTGCCAAGACAGAGGTAAGCGCAGTGGCTGGGTAACCTTGTATATCAGACAGTCCATCTTCTGCACTATTATCTTTAAAGAATCCTGTCCCTCCTCTCACAAACTCATTACTGCCCACTTGTCCCTTCCCTCCTCTGCCCCCCTCTATATTGGCGCTCTGTACACCCCACCCAAGACTTCACCCAATTCCCTTATCAAGGTCATCTCTTCGATCTCCACCCTCACTTCCAATGGTGAACTCCTGCTCATGGGCAACTTCAACCTAGACTGGATCTCCTCATCTGCCAAGTCAACCACCCTCATGATCGAGGCCCTTAACCTCTAACAACTTATCCAGGAACCTACCCACCTAACCCATGGTCACAAACTACTCCCTACTTGATTGAATTTTATCCTCCACTCCTATCGCATCTCTGCTTCAAGAATCCTTTCCAACGCCCTCAGCGATCACAGTATCACCTATTGCATTCACAAAATCCACACTGCCCTCTCAAATTTATATGGCCTACCCTTCATTCCCTTGACATAGACACCCTGCAGCATGACATAACAAATGCTGACTGGCATGCTGTCTTCTCTGCTCTGGAGTTGACCTTGCCTTATCCCACTTCTACAACATTTTAACTGCATATGGGACTTCCATGCACCCCTTAAAAAGGCAGGGTGAAATGGCACCGCCACCCCTGGATTACTGCTGACCTTATTGCCATGTGTTGTACAGCGACAAAGCCTGGAGACTACAAAGCACCTATGCCCCAAATGACTTCCAATCTTACAAACAGCTCAGAAACAGGTGCATCAAGGCTATTCACCTATATAAAGCATCCTATTTCAAATCTCAGCTTGAGCAGAGTTACAACTCCCCTGCTTCATTCTGGAAAGTGCTTTACTCCCCTTAGATCCCCTTCAAACAAGCTTACCCAGTCTTTAAAAATTGATGTCTCTCCTTTCTCTGACCCTGCCTCTGTAGCTGAGCCTTTCAACAAGTTCTTCTTCTCATGCACTGTCTGACCTCTCCTCCCGGCTCTCCTCCCTGCTCTCCTGTATCCTCCCTTGCCCCACTCCCTTGGCTGTCATCCCAACTCTCTTGAACCCCTCTCCTCACACAGGTTTCTACTTGCCTCCTTCTCTCCTCATGAAGTCTACACTGCCTTATTTCTCTCAACCTATCCAAATCAAGCCCAGATGGTCTCCACCTTCGTCTGCTCCATATCTTCATGCCAGATATAGCTGCTCTTTTGACATATACTCTAAACATCTCCCTCTCCACAGCAATAGTTCCCAAAGCTTGGAAATCGGCCATGGTCTTACCACTATACAAGGGCTGTGATCTCTCATCCCCAGGAAATTACTGGCCTATCTCAGTCCTCCCCTTTCTTGCACGTTCTTTCCTCAAATACTCCTCTTATCACCCATGTGATCAGGTTTTTGGAAACAGCATTCCACAATCACCTCTGCTGTGCGTCACTGATACCATCTTCACTGCAATGGACCAAAGCCAATCACTGCTGCCATCTTCATTGATCTGGCAAAGGGTTTTGACTTTGTCTCCCAACCCCTCCTTCAAAAACTCAGTTCTTTTGGCCTCACAAAACCTGCAGTAAACTGGTTCTGCTCATACTTCCATAATAAACAACAGTCTATCCAAATGGGTGATGCACACTCTACCCATCTCCCTATCCTCTCCGGGGTCCCTCTAGGCTCCGTGCTTGGCCCCATCCTCTTCTCCCTTTTTATAAATGATCTTCCGTCAGTCTGTCACTCCAAACATGCACATGCACACAGATGATACTTTCATCTATGCCTCTGGCCCATCCTACAACAGTGTTCTTTCCCTCTCGGGACGATGTCAGAGTTCAGTCCTGGTTCCATTAGAACCAACTGAAACTTAATGCAAAGACAGTTAGCATGACATTTGGTTCCAGACAGAAGCTGGCCTCCCCCATCTTCACTACCTGAATAATTCACCCTCGAGACAGTCCCTGCCTTCAAATACCTGGGGCCTGGCTAGATAGTCACTTCAATTTCTCCACTCACAAGAAGCCAACTGTACCAAGCTCTGGCAAACTTTCAGTCCTCTACCACCACAAAGACAGCCTCCTCTCCCCACTTGATGTCAACTAGTACATAAAACAATTTTGCCAGTTTTAGATTATGCAGGTGCAGTCTAAGTCATTGCCCCAGTCACTTCCCTCTCAGACTGAACACTCTCCTTAACTCCTTCTCCTGCTTTGCTACTGTCTCCTCCTCTTACCCATTACTGTCTCCTTTATACTCCACTCTCCCTAGCTCCATTATCTCACAGGAGAACTATCCTCTGTGCCTCCCTCATTGTTTAGTATTGGTTTGGCTCCCTTCCCACCTCATCCCGCCTTACACCAGCCATCTCCACTACCTACTCCCTTCACCAGAGAGACTTGCATACCTTTTCTATCCCTCTCCCCCACTCTGCTGCTGGTCAGTCTGCCTTCTTGTACCATCTCCTTCTTCTCTTGAATAAGCTACCCTCTGACCTTCATCTTGCTTCTCCTTTTTCATCCCTCAAAAGACTCCACAGGCTCCTCCCCTCCCAACAGTGCCCCCAATGCTCCTAATCCCACCCATCCTTCTTGCCGTCTACCCATCAGGTGCTATTTCCCTCTCTATTCCATGCAGGTGGAGTGCTGTGTACTCTTCCTCCATCTATCAGAACCGGTTTCCTTCTTAATTCTCCCACTCTTGGGTCATAGGGCTCCACTGGCCTGAGTTGGTTACCCTCTTGAATGCAAGCTCAGCGCCTCCATGCTCCAAGATCCTTATTAATCAGGGCTCCATGTGTTCTAAAATTAACTATAGTTACAATTATGGATTACTCATCTTAATGTGTTTCACTCTTTGTAAATTTGTGCCCATTTCATATTATGCTCTTGTACATTTTTTGTCAGATACTTCAGTTCTAACAATGATCATCTCCTATGTTTACATTGTCCCCAGGTCACACCTGAAAACTAGCCTTGGCTCAGTGTGCCTTTCCTGGTTGCAGTTTTAAATAAATAAAAATAATAGCTTGTACATATAGTACTGTCTGTACTCTTGTTCTAATTGGTATCATATGGGGTGAGGGAGGTTGAGAAGCATGAGGACTGAATTAATATAAGTGTGTGTGAAAATGTTTTCTGAAATGCAAGTTGACTATAACATGATTGTCCGGCATGGTTTTATGTTTGCTTTCATGCATGTGCAAGAAATATAGTGCCATCATCCAAGTTTTCCAGAGGTGTGTCAGCCTCTTCCAATTCAGTCAGTGTGTTTGCAGGTGCAGTCGCAGTGTGCCAATCACTGCTCCAGCTGTCTATGACAGCTGAAAATGCAGTGGCATACAGCTGAAAGGGAGAGCTCCGCTTCAGTGAGCAGAGCTCCCCTCCCACACACCGCGCGTGTGCATGCGCCGTCGCGCACACTGCATGTATGCACCTTCCCCTCCCCACACTATATGGCCGGCGGGGTGCCCAATCCCGTCGGCTCCGCTCAAAGCATCCAGGTGCCATGCTGGGGCCCACCCCAGCATGGCAAAATGTTTTATGGCCGATGGGGGGTACCCAATCCCCCACGGGCTGCCGCCCCCCAAAGCATCCAGGTGCCACACTGGGAGCCCACCCCAGCATGGCAAATGATGTTATGGCTGACGGGGTGCCCAATCCCATCGGCTGCACGCCTTCACCGTTAATTCAGGTGCCATGCTGGGAGCCCACCCCAGCTGCGGGCAAATGATGTTATGGCCGACGGGGTGCCCAATCCCCGTCAGCTCCAGCCCCCAACAGCCTTCTAGCTGCCACGCTGGGAGTCCACCCGTGTGGCAAACATCCTCGTCGCCTTATTAAACAAAACCCTGTAAATGCAAAAACTGTCCTCAGCGCTTCTCCCTGCCCCCCTCCCATAACCCGCACCCACCCATTGTGCACCCTGCCTCCCACACCCCCACCACATACTTACCTCCCGGAGCTTGGCATGACGATTCGAGGACCGAACACGCTTGCACCTTCAAAGCCGACTGCGAACTGAGGAAATGCTGGTAAGCTGTATAATGGGATAGATAGGGTTTTTCAACTTTATTGCAAATCTCAGGCATTTTTGGAATTTTTGCACCAAATTTTCAACATGGGGTTTTTGGGACCCCTTCTCATGAATGCTGTCACTGTCATGGCGTTACTCGGGCCCGAAGGGTGATTTCGCAGCCACTGCGCGAAATCACCTTTCCAGAATGATTAATGAAATGACACTGCCAGTACTCATAAGGCGGGCCCTCAAAAAGCCTATTTTGAAAATTTGGTCGAAAAATTCCTAAAAATTACTGTTTTACGAGCGTGCTTTGCGCAGTTCCTACGCACACTCATAAGTTCGTGAATTTTCAATATTTTCACTCCAGATTTTCAACATTGCCATTTTACCACACCTTCTTATGAGCAGTACAGCTGTCATTTTTCACATCTCACCCAAAATGTGTTTCTGCCCATGTAGCGCACAATGGCGCAGTCGGTGTGCGAAATCAATGTACGGGACACATTAAGAAAATCACAGTGACACTGTTCATGAGCAGAGGTCTTAAAATGGTTATGTTGAAAATTTGGTGAAAAAATTCCTAAAAATGACTTTTACAAGTGTGCGTTGAGCAGTTCCTACGCACACTCGTGAGTTTGCAAAATTTCAATATTTTCACTCCAGGTTTTCAACATTGCCATGTTACCACACCTTCTTATGAGCAGTACAGCTGTCATTTTTCACATCTCACCCAAAATGTGTTTCTGCCCATGTAGTGCACAATGGTGCAGTTGGTGTGCAAAATCAATGTACGGGACACATTAAGAAAATCACAGTGACACTGTTCATGAGCAGAGGTCTTAAAATGGCTATGTTGAAAATTTGGTGAAAAAATTCCTAAAAATGACTGTTTTATGAGCGTGCATTGCAGAGTTCCTATGCACGCTCGTAAGTTTAAATTTTCAATATTTTCACTCCAGATTTTCAACATTGCCATTTTACCACACCTCCTTATGAGCAGTACAGTTGTCATTTTTCACATCTCGCCACAACGCGGTTTCTGTTTCATATAGCGCATAACGGCGCAGTCGGTAAAGTAAATCAATGTCTGGGGACAAGTTAAGAAAATCACAGTGACAATTGGTCATGAGCAGAGGTGTTAAATGGCTATGTTGAAAATTTGGTGAAAAAATTCCCCCAAATGACTGTTTTAGGAGTGCACATTGCGCAGTTCCTACGCACGCTGGCAAGTTTGCGAATTTGTAATATTTGCACACCAGATTTTTAACATTGCCATTTTACCGCACTTCCTTATGAGCAGTACAGCTACCATTTTTCACATCTCGCCCAAAATGTGTTTCCGCACATGTAGCGCACAATGGTACAGTCGGTGTGCGAAAACAATGTTTGGGACAGATTAAGAAAATCGCAGTGACACTGGTCATGAGCAGAGGTCTTAAAATGGCTATTTTGAAAATTTGGTGACAAAACTCCACAAAATGATTGTGTTACGAGTGAGCATTGTGCAGTTTCCACGCACCTTGTAAGTTCATGAATTTGTAATATTTCCAGTCCAGATTTTCACCAGTGGCATTTTTCCACACCTCCTTACGAACAGTACAGCTGTCATTTTCCACAACATGGCCAAAATGTGTTTTCACACTTTCAGCACAGAAATGCCTGGTCGCTGTGGGAAATCATTGTTCGGGACAGATAAAGAAAATCACACTGACACTGTTCATGATCGGAGGTCCCAAAATGCCTGTGTTAACAATCTGCTGTAAAAACCCCAAACTAGTTACATTACCGGTGTCGTTGTACAGTTTCTACGCACGCTCGTGACTTCACCAGTTTTTAAGATTTTCACAGCAGATTTTCAACATTGCCATTTTACACCTTCCCATGAACAGTACAGCTGTCATTTTCACATCCTGTTCAGAATGTGTTTTGCACCTGTGGTGCCAAATGCCATAGTCGCCTGTAAAAGCAGTTTTCGCCTATCAAACTGATACTGCCACTGTTCATGAGGTAAGGGCAAAAAATGTTGGAAATTTGGAGGAATATCAACTAATGCCTGAGGCATTAGGGCTCTACCATAACGTCTCTTACTTCTGTAGAGAATGACAGGCATCAGGGGTGTGACTTGGGATTCTTTGCCTGTCATGCTCATACCATTCCACCCCCACCCACACCCTGCAACCAGTGAGAGGCATCAAGGTGTGCCTCTGACTCTTCGGGCCCAAACTTCACCCCATTCTCCTATACCGCACCCATCTCATATTTCCTGATGGAATGGGGTGCGCATAAGGGCCAAAGACCCCAAGGCACACCATGACACTTGTCAGTGTCTGCAGGGTAGGGTGTGGTGAAATGGCATGGTCGTTATGCCTGATGACCCAAAGGCACACCCCAATGCCTGTTACTCTCTGCAGGGTGGTGGTGGGGTTGGCTTTAGTTGAATACTTTGCTGCCAATCCTATTATGCAGCTCTGTAACTTCTACACTACCAATGCCAATGCCAGCAAGCAAACATTCAGCATTGACAAATGCTTAGTTAGAGGATGCTGTAATTTGGTGAGATCTAAGTCCCAGTTAATTCTGTATGTACATTTTGTATAAGTTAAAATTCTGTCTGAATGTAACTTTTATCCTATGGAACATTGTAACTATTTAGGGACTATACTGCTGATGGACACCATTATAAGTGAGACTTGTTTCAATGGTCATTCCTAAAAATGAAATTGAAGAAATTAAACAGAAAAGAAAAACATTTGTTTTTTTCTGTTACTGTAGCTTGATATCTGGTTATGTGATCCCTACTTGCTGTGCTGGCTCATGACAGCATTAAGGATCTTATGGCTGAGCCTGTGATGATACATGGCACTCAGCTGCAGGGGGTCATCTAGGTTCCAGAATATGACCTTTATCTTTTTATTACATATCATACTGCATTTCAGCATGGACTTGGCCTGTGCTACTCTCTCTCCTGGGGAGTGATTTAAGCATGAAATAAAGGAGTTTTCAATCAAATCAGGACATGGGCAGTTAATGAGGTAAGTGAGCTTGGGGGGGCAGATGCTTACATCTATATAAAAGTAGCTTAGGAGTACATGCGCAGTGTGTGTGTGTGTGTGTGTGTGTGTGTGTGTGTGTGTGTGTGCGTGTGTGTGTGTGTGTATGTGTGTGTGTGTGTGTGCGTGCATGCTTGCACAAGCGCATGCATGCGTGTGTATGCATCCATCTGTCTATTCATAGGTAATGTGGGTTTTACTCAAATGTGAACCACCAAAACCTCCACATAAGCACAGACCTAGGCACTTCCCCTCTCCCAAGGCTGACACCTCTTGATCCATGATGTCCAAATATAGATGCCCCCTCCCTTGCCCCATCCCCAGAGGTCACAGCCCTGAGCTAAATTTTTTTTTTGGGGGCGGGGCAATAGGCACTCTTCACTTATCTCAGTTGATTCTCTCCCCTCTTAACTCAAAAACGTTCTCACACCTGTCTGATTGATGGAATGAACACACACCCAGGGATTTGGGATCATTGCATCATTGATTATGCAAGGCATAGAGATCAATCAGTCTGACTATCATTGTTAATGATGTGATGATCCCCACTCCCCCGCCATCCCCCCCCCCCGGCTGTGTGGACAGGCCAGGGGTTGAAACTAATTTTTAGTCACTAGCAAGCAGTACTAATGACTGAAAAATGCACTGGTCCACAAACTTCTCACTATCCCAGCACAACTTATCAAAATGTTAAGCAAAAGGCCTTAATACAACTTGTATGTTTTTCTTTCACAATGTGCTACAATATCTAGTTTTAAGCACACACACACTATGGTAGCGCCACTATTGTTAAGATTGAGCAGGCTGTTTAATGTTAAACCCCTAATTTTGCACTTTAATACCTTCGCCACCAATCAACAGATTTGCACAAAATTTTCTATGTGTGATCTCAGGGCCAAGGTCTCTTGACTTATTAAGTTTTGTTGTCATCAGATGTGTTGATTTGAGATCTTGATAGCAAAAAGTGGGAAAAAAGAAAACTGAGGTTTTTTGTGACATACCCAACCTGTTCAGAATTTTGCTCCAAAATTCAGGGTAGAAAGGAGTTGGGTAGCAGTGGTGTCTTTCCCTGGTTATGTAAAATATATTAATCCATTCCAGAGTTATAAGATTTGAAATGTCTGTTCTGAGCATAGTCACTCATTTTAGTCTTTGGATAGTGGTCTCATCAAAAAAAATCAAGCCCATACAAAAAGATTCTGTTTCTTATGGAGGATGATCTTATTTTCATAAGAAAAAATATTCTCATATGGTTGCCATCTTGTTTCCATTTTTTTCAAAAATGTTTTTGAAAAGCCATAAAAATGATATCCTGCAGATTCACTAATACATGTATCTTGCTAATTGGGACCCCTTATGTGGATTCTGTAGTTAGTTTTTGGAAAAATCACCCAGAAATATGTTTAACACATTTTAAAATCTTTTTCATGATCCAAATTTCCTTTTTCGTATGGCCATACTATAAAAGAATAGGGCCATATGAAAAAAAGATTCTTTATCTGAAAAAAGAATTTGGACTTAGTTTTGTTTTCCACATTTCAACTTTAACAAGCCATAACACCATCAATATATGCAGTTGTGGGACAATCTATATATCAATATAAAGGTCTTAATGAGTACTACAATACCAACATATAATACCCCCTTCCCATAACATTTAGAGGTAACACTTTATTTTAAGACTCCTTAATTACACTGTAATTACTGTATACCTATAATGTAACTGTTATGTAAGTGCTGTGTAGTTACATGCAACTACAACATAGTTGGTAATTAGTTTCACATTTGCGTAGTATGTAGTTACAGTATACACACACATTTCTATGAAGTAACTACACTTATTGCACTGTAAATACTATGTAGTTAATTACTTTCACATTTGACTGGTGTGTAGTTATAAAATTTGCATGAAGTGATAGTTACACCTGAAACCACAACTGTTTCTCTTTTGACACAAATTGATTTACACTGGAAGTGTAACTACACATGCAACATCTGTTGCAAAGTGTAACATACATAGTTACAATTGCCAGAAAGAATTGATTTGAGGCAGGTGGGAGGCAACAACAATTGCAGTAACTACCACTTCCGTGAATTGTGTAATTACAGCACAGTACTACCAATCTTCCCTGTGTCAATCTTCACCATTTATCACTGTCTGGGTGACAGCCAGGGTGACAGCCAGAGGCACAGCATTCAAGGTTTTTTTTTGGTGTTGTTTTCTCGGGAGCTCCCGCCTGTACATCTGATGCCCCCGTGCAGGCCAGGTATTAGGACCCAACCCCTCAGCACCCATGACTTACATCTCATGGCAGGGGGTGGGGAGACCCTCACCCACCAGTCCAGATCCAGCCCAGAGGAGGTGCCCTCCCAGCGTCGCTGTAAGGGCTGACCATCATCATCCATGGTGAAGGCTCCATTTTCCTGCTTTTTTTCTCTGCTGTGGAGAGAAGCATGCAGGACATCAGCAAAGAGAACGCGCACACATCTGCACGCACTCCTCCAACATCGGCCCCATCTCTGCCCCCTATTTTTGCAGTGTTGGCACACTGCCCCCCCAGCCACCACTAGGGGCCAGTCAAGCGCTGGCCACTGGCAGACCACTCCTCCCCAAAGAAGGAGAGCAGTCCCTCAGATGCTCAATCCTTCTCCAACCCTGCCAACCCCAGCAACCCATGCTCATTCCGAACATGGGTTGCTGGCATAGCAGATAGATATCAAGTGCCTCAGCCCTCAGTGCCACTGGGCCGCATGAGTTATTTTTTGTTTTTGCAGGGGAGGAGCCAGCACTGGAGGTGGTGCTGCCCTTGAGGCTGATACATTATGTGGTGCTTGAGGTGGACCAGCAATGGTTGCCAACTTCTCCTCCTCTCCCAGTTCTGCTTCTGCCACCATCGAGGGTGCAGCACCTCGCACCTGCTGAAGAAATTTCATCTGTGACATTGTGGCCTAGTTAGTTGTTTTGATATCATTGTTGGCACCATTTTGCTCCATTCCAGTTCCACCATCTGCTAGTAACTTGGTGCCGTTTTCTGCAGGAATCTGGTAAGATCTTTCCTTTTTTTCTTGAAGCAGTGCAGAGTCTGTTTCTTATTATTTTAGTTACTGCGAGTCATGTTGGGTTCATCCGGGGACAAAAAGTGCTCTTCCAAGGCAGGCTGGCCTCCTGTGTGCTGGTATCCCTACACTGGCAGATGTCCATCACGGACCAGCATGACCAATACCTCACTTGCCTGGGTCCATCTCACGATATTGATAGTTGTGAGGTTTGTTTCTCCATGGATCATGGAGCACTGGACCACTGCATGTGGAAAGTCAGGCATGATCCACTGACTTTTGGAGGACAGTGTTGTATGAGGGACTCCAAGCACAGGTCTCTACACCCTTTCTTTAGATCCCCCTCCTGATTCTATACAGACCTGTGAGGAGGAGGCCTCCTCTTCTTCAAGCCTTGCCAGGGAGGAGGTCTCTTTTGTAGTGCTGGAGGATTGGGCTGGGCATCTCGGAGGCCGGGCTGGGAGCAACACATAGGCAGTCAACTCCTCAGAGGTGCAGGCTCCCCCAGTGTCACAGCCCATGCCTGCTGAGCTCAGCATGGGTGGCTCCTCAGCACCACCCACCTGTGCCGTTCTGTATCCCAGAGCCATTTGCGGCTCTGGTGATTGGCACCGTGAGCAATACTGGGCCCTCCTGCTGCACGGCAAGTGGCACCGCAGGAGGGGAAAACCTCTGGGGCTGCTCATCTGGAGGTCTTCTGGATCTCCTTCTCTTCACAGCCAGATGCTTGGAAGACTGATGTGGACTGGCTTCCCAACTCCTCAGAATCGGAGGATTCTCTGGTGCCCAGTAACTCTGTGCCTTCCCAGGCATCCCTTCCCATGGCACCAGTGATTATGATCGGTGCTGGCTCCCATGCCAGTGGTGACTTCAGGAGCGTGCCTGCCAATAGTGACCCACCATCTGAGGGGATGGTGGTTTGGGTCTCTGGAGCCTGGACAGCTGTCTGTCCCTGTGCTGTTCCCCCCAGGCCAGAACAGGGACTCACTTTCTGCAGCCTCCCTCAGGAGACCTGTAGAATTGGAGCAGTTCCTATCTTTGGGAGTGAGGAAGAGGTCAACCTCGGGAATCAATGGGGTTGAGGGGGCAGGACATGGGGCAGTGACCATCCCTGGAGACACTTGGGGGTTCAGGGGTATGTCACAGTGCTGAGCCCTTGTTCTCTCCCTTGTCCCCTTCAAGAGAGACCTTATTGGGTGGGGTTGGGGTCCTCCCTTCTGGTTCTATGCAGCCCTGGTCTCCCTACAAGGGAGTTTCCTGTTCAGGGCTCAGTCATGACCATTGTCGAGCTGGTAGACTGGCCAGTAACTGCACAGACTAGCAGATCCCCAGGAGGTCCAAGACTGTCAGCGAGGTCCCCTAGCCTTGGCAGAGGTCGCTTAGATAAGGTGAAGTGTGTCTCTCCATTGCTTCTGCAGCCCCCCTCATTTCCCAGGGCATGTGGGTGGTTCAGGGCCCTTGACCTGGAAGCAGTTCAAAGCCTCTGCTGCCACCTTCCTCAGGTATGTCAGGGCTATGGATGAGCAGGTCTTTTGCCTGTCTCCCCCGCAGCAGCCGGATTTGGACTCTTCAGATTCATCAGCCTCCCCATCTTCCTACATCAAGGAAGAGGATACCTCTGTCCATCTGTCCTCAGGCGCTGATGAGATAGAGTATCAGCACTTCCTATTGAGGCTGGTTGGTGATCTGCACCATCCCACATCACAAGATGCAATACTGAGTGGATGACTCATGTCTTCCTTAGTGAATTCAGTGCAGACCACCTGGTCATCCTTTCCTAGCTGATTTCTTTCCTTCCAGGAAGCATCATCCTGCACCTGGCAGTGCCCATCTGTCCCAACTCCAGCCCCTATGGTCTGCCAACACGGGTATTGCACACACCAGGGGTCTCCAGGGACCGTGCCTAATCCCACTTTGGGAGTGAGGGTACTGGATACCCCTTCTGGGCATAGACACCTGGTGTGCAACTGGCCCCCAGATGTGGACTCTGCAGAGTTTGACCACTGGAGATGGATAGTGTTCTCTTCCACTCGCATTGTGCTCAGCTTTGCCACTCATCAAGTACACCATGCTGTGTACAACCAGCATCTGTGGTCAATGTTAGGTCAGGTGCTGACATTGCTGCCTGATACAAGGCAACCAGACAGGCCATTGCCTCTCTGTACAGGGTCTGGAGCTCACAAGGCACCAGGCAAGGGTGTCTTATAACGCCAATGAGGTAGCTTCAAGGCTAGTGGTGACAGTGATCTACATTAGGTGGAGAGGGTGGCTTCATCTATCAAGGCTGTCACCCTTGGCATGGTGTAAGGTGCTGCCTCTGGTCTCCAGGGGACCCACATTTTCTCCCACATAGCAAGGTAGGAACTATAAGGGTGACTTCATCTCCCAGGCGACGGGAGATCCCACCTTGCCCTGACCAGTCACAGGCCTAACTGGCCTGTAAAGGGTCTCCTCCTTTTGTGATCCTGCCCCTCTAGAGACTAAGAGACTCGTGTCCCTCAGGGAAGTGCTGGGCGTCCTTTGGGGGGCTTGGTACTCACCCAGACAGTGATTAATGGTGAAGATTGACATAGGGAAGGTATGAAAATTACGTACCTATCGTAATTCTTGATCTTCTTGCATATCTTCACCATTCATTACTGGCACCTTCCCTTCTGGGCCTCAGTCCCTGGGTGTTGCCCCCTCCCTGCTTGCCGTCCCCCTCCTTGAGGCCAATTGTGGGCTGGATCCTACTGGTACCTCCGGGTCCTCTGTTACTTTCCTAAGTGACAGAGGGCCCACCCTGGGAGTGAGGGTTAATAGGGCTTCTTACCCTGGCCTTAGGGGCTCCCTGTAGGTCCTTCCCTTCTCAGCCAGGGGAGTTCCTCCTGGACATGGTCTGGTCCTATGATGGGGATCTCCCCTAGGTGGGGTAGAGAGTAGAAGGACCAGAAGGACTCTTTCTCCCTCCTTATAAAATGTTTCCTCCTCCCCCAACTTTGTTTTTGAGGGGTAGGACTTGTCCTGGACAGGACTGCCCTCTGAACCCTGTGGGATCTCCCTCTCGGGCCAACAGTAACTGGAAGGGCTCTTTACCTATGAATAAACTGGCCCATTGTGCAATGCTGAACAGTCATAAGACTGACTTATTGTACATCATGTATATTGCACCTGCACTTTAGTTGCTACTCTATTGTATTTCAACTGTATTCTTGCACTTAGCTGAACCTAGCTGTACTCAATATATTCAATGTATTCTAGTTCTTGTACCTTTATTATTGTAAGTGTATTGTCTGTATTACCCATGTACCACCTTTATGGCCAGGGTCATTCCTGAAAACAGTCCATTGGATCAGTGCACCTAGGAACATACGAACACAGGAAATTTGCCAACAGAAACAAGCCACTTGGTCTATCAAGTCTGCTTGAATGTGCAGCTAGTACACCTACCTTGCAGCTGCCCATCCCTTCACAATAACCTCCCATCTCACCCTGTCCCATCCCTCTTTAACCCCCCCACCCATTTTGAGGATACCAGCTCCTCTGGCATAGAGTTCCATTCTGTCACAACCCTCTCCATGAAATAGTGTCACCTCATTTCCCTCCTATAGCTAACCCCCCACTAATCTAAGACCATGACCTCTTGCATCCCTCCCTCTGTTTAACTTAAATATCTCTTCTGTTCCTCTCTTGTTAATCCCTTTTAAGTACTTAAAGGTCTCAATCATATCCCCCAATCTCTCCTCTCCAACAGGGAGTACATATTCAAGTCACGTAGCCTCTCCTTATAGGGCCTTCCCCTAGTCCTTTTATCATCTTAGTTGCTCTGTGCTGTACCCCTTCCAGTAGTCCGATATCCTTCTTTAGATATGGGCACCAGTACTGCACATAGTACCCCAGATGTGGTCTGACCAGTGACCTATAGAGAGGCAGGATCACCTCCTGTTCCTGGAGGAGATTTTCTCCCAATGCACCCCAACATCCTGTTGGCCTCTGCTGCCACATTTCTGCACTGCCCCAAGTTCTTCATTTTCCCATTTCCAACCACCCCTAGATCCCTTTCCTCCTTGGTGGTAACAAGCTGCACTCAACCCAGCTGGTAATTCCTCTCAGGGTTCTTCATTCCAAAGTGCAACACCTTGAAATTTTTAGCATTGAACCCCAGCTACCACTCTTCCGACCACTCCTCCAGTTTAATCAAGTCATTCTGTAGTTCCTGCCATCCCTTTATGTCACTCACCAGTGCCCCTAACTTGATATCACCAGCGAAGAGGCTGATCTTATTCCTGATGTCATGCAAGATGTCCTATATGAATATCCCAAACACTGGCCCCAGTACCGATCCTGCTGCACCCTGATTGTAACTGCCCTTGGAGACAAAAGCTCCCCCTAATCACTACCTCTGCTGTCTTCCTTGAAGCCAATTTTAGATCCAGTGAACCATCTTAGCCTCAACCCCCACACACCTCAATCCCCCAACCTCCCATGCAACACTGAATCAAAAGTCTTGCTGAAGTCCAAAAATAGGACATCCACCACATGACCTTTATCCAATTCCCTCAGCACCCAGTCATAGTACTCAAGGTTAGTCTGACAGGACCTTTCTGAGACAAACCCATGCTAACTGTCCTGGAGTCCATTATCCTCCAGAAATGTTACCAGCCTCTTCTTCAGGATTGTCTTTATCAGCTTCCACATGATGGATGTCAGGCTTACAGGTCTGTAATTGTCTGGTTCATTTTTAGGGTCACTTTTATTGAAGGGCACCACATTGGCCCTCCTCCAGTCCTGTGGCATGCATCTTGTGTCCAGGGAGGTATTGAATAGGTCCCACCAGTGGCCCTGTCAGTACCTCCACCAGTTCCCTCAACACCCTGGGATGCATGCTGTCTGGTCCTGGTGCCTTATCCACCTCAGAGCCCTCAGACCCTCTAATACCTGCCCTCAGTGATTACCTCATCTCTCACCTCTCCTGTCCACCCTCACCACCCCCTGCAGAAGCTGTGTGCCATTCTCCCTCATGAATATGGAACAGAAATACTCATGTAGTGCTTCTGACTATTTTTCTCCTTTCTCTGCCCACTCATCATTATTGATCATCACTATCTGATCCTTGCAGCTCTCTCTTCCCCTAATGTGTCAGAAGAAGTCATTTTCCCCATATTTGATTCACTGAGCCAGCCTTAGTTACCTGGAGGCCTTGGCTGCTCTAACACCCATGGTGACTTCTCTGGACTTCCTCATGTACTCATCCCTATCTTCCCCCATCTCTGAATTCTTATATGTATGGAATGCTGCTTTTTTTGCCTCACCTTATTTAAAACTTCCCTACTCATCCAGCTTGACTTCTTAGATCTTCCCTTCTTGCTCTGCCATTTAGTACAGGTCCCAACAGCCTCCACAAATGTCAATGTAGTTTTTTTCCCCATTTCTGGTTTGCATCCCAGTGAGACTGAATTCCTGCCAGATACTCTCCTACAATTCCACCCATCCTACTAAAGTCAACCTTTCTGAAGTCAACCACTCTCGTCCCTGTACCAACTGCCTCCCTGCCCATGTTGAACGTGAACTACACAGACTGGTGGTCACTCCCTGCCAGTGGGTCCACCACCCCCACCTCCCAGATACACATGCAGGTACTCTTCCTTAGTCATTACATGCACGTCTTCACCACCATGCCCCACCGTCATGGTATAGTCAGGTGCTGTGGTAGCTTAGTGTGAATAATGGTGCCATGGCTGCCACCTCATTCAGCTAGTGGAAAGGGCATATAATGGCTAAGTAGACATCCAGGCATGTGTATCTGGCATCACCCACCATAACTCCACACAGCAGATCAGTGATATTTATTTATTGTTTGTCTTTTGTTTTTTACCAGGTAGGTGCACTGATTCAGCAGACCATTTTCAGGCTTGACCCAGGCCATAAAGATGATACATAGGTAATACAGACAATACACTTATGTTAACAGAGAAAGATGCAGGAAATAGAATACATTGAATATATTGAGTACAGCTAGGTACAATTAAGTGCAAGAACACAGTTGAAACACAATAAAGTAGAAACTAAAGTGTTGGTGCAATATGCATGATGTAGAATCAGACTTATGATGACTGTTCAGCATTGTACAATGGGATAGTTTAGTCTTTGGTACAGAAGAATTAGGTCTGTCATCAAAGGGTAGCCCATGTCCCAGCCACCCACCTGGGCAGCAGCAGGGCAGTGGGTGCATTAGAGGTGTGGGTCAATCTTACAGAAGCAGTACATTTAAAGTTATGTAAGTGTACAATACGCATTGTCAAACTACTTAACTACATAGTACAGTTACAGTGTAGTTATACAGTAGTTAAAGTGTAATTAGTGACACTTAAACTATCCTTCAGAAATCACTCCCTCATGAAGCTATTGCAGTATAGCATAATGGTTAAAAGCACTGCCTTCAAAAGTGGAGAACTGGGTTTGAATCCCAGAGCCACAACTTGCATACGGTGCGACCACACACACAAAAAAAAAGAACTAAAAATAAACATGCAATCTAACATTGTAAATTGCTATACAATAAAAAATTATTAATTTGCATAATTACTTATTGACTTTTAACAGTGCTGTTGTTGCTAAGAAACATGATGCTTCTGTGGCATTGTTTCCACAGTTAATACCTAACTAACATGTACTTACAAAGTAAGTATGCAGAAACAAACACTTAAAGTGTAAGAAGAAGGGTGTAACAGTGCTGTAGTTACTAAGGAATGTGCTGCTTCTGTGGCATTGTTTCACAGTTAATGGCTAACTAACATGGTAACCCATGAACAAGGAGACCTCAATTGAGCGCCTACAAAACAGCAATTCAGTACAGTGCCTGTGTTCAGGGCCTGGCAGGGGACAACCAGATAGTGGTGTGGGTAACATGCGCGATGGGATGCACGTGACAAACATTACCCAAGGGGGAGAGAGGCAGGCTAGGGATGGTATGTGGGAGGGGATGTGGTGGGCAGCTGCCGAGCCGATCCACTAGTGTGGTGGGGGGAGTCGTTGGTTGGGAGGTGCAGGGTGCAGGATTCGGGTCTGGTGCTGTGCTTTTTTTTTTTTTTGCCAGTGGGTGGCATTCACTTTTTTAAGTTTTTTATCCACCCCTGACATGCACCCCCCTGGAGCTGAGAATTGGGGGGTATGGGGGCACAGACCCCCACATTAACAAAAAAACTCGTAGGTCTCGGGCACCCTATTGCTTGTCATTGCAAGTGTACATCACCAAAATTAATTTTCGGCGATGCACACTTGCCATTACAGCAATCACTATTCTGTGATCACCGTTATGACATGGAACCAATTAACATGTATTTGCAAAGTAAGTATGCAGCAACTTACACTTAAAATAAAGCATATGAAGAAGGGTGTAACTACTATACACTTACATTGAATGTCAATGCTGTGTAGTTATGATGTATTCTTTCCTTCCAAAATCAAGTATTCTTAATTGGTATACAACTACATTGGTTACATATGCAATAAAAATAATTTACACAATTACTTATTGGCTTATAACAATGCTGTAGTTACTAAGAAATGTGCTGCTTCTGTGGCATTGACCCACCTCTTCTGTACCCACTCTCCTGGCCTGCAACAGCTCAGGTGGGTGGGGGCATAGCTACATACCATGCGGCTTTACCACCGATCTGCTGGGTGGAACAGTGGTGGGTGGTGAAGGATACACAGATAGGGACCCTTCCTGGTGTGTAGTTGTACAAATTGCATGATGTGGTAGTTACATGCAACCACAACTGTCTCTCTTTTGGCACAAATTGATTTATGCTGGAAGTGTAACTACACATATAACAGCTGTTGCAACAGTAATTGCGGTAACTACCAGTTCATGCAAATTGTGTAACCGCACTAAACTGCAAATGTGAAACTAGCTAACTACTACATTGTAGTTACATGCAACTACATAGAAGTTACATTGTAGTTATAAAGTAGTTTCAGTGTAGTTAAGGACACTTAAAGTGTAACCTATTTGTGGGTCATATAGAAACTGTAACAATTAAAAAATTGCAGATCCCATGGGATAACAATGTAACTTTAAACAAGCTGTAAATTGATCTTTGGAGTTAATGGACAATATACAGTATATACACATCAATAGAAAGATCTGACTAGTACAGCACTAAGCCCCTATGAAACAAGGTCTGAAAATAGTCCATCCCTACCAAAAAAAAAAAATTAAAGAAAACTGAAAATTACAAGGAAGCACAAATTGTTTTTTTCTGGAGGCATAAATGGAGGCATGGAAGTGTTAGACCCAGAGGGCCCTGCTTTTCTGCAATCACATTGATGTGTTCATGCAGGTCCCGAAATGAATGCTGATACAATTCTACTATCTCAAAAAATAGGGAAATTCATAACAAAAAACGTTGTTAATGCACCAGTTAGGGCTAAACTGACAAAAGTAGGGAAATGTGGTCTTAGGGTTTCCAACTTTAAAACCCCACCCCACCCTGTAAGCAGCAAAAGTAAAAATTTTACTGTTTTAGCTGTCCCAAGTTTGGCATATCAGGCCTGGGTTCCCTTGGGGTCATCAACCCTACCAGTGATTTGCCATAATTCAGGACAGCAAAAACAGTAAGGTTTTTCCTTTTGCTTCTTCCAGAATGGGGAGTAGGGTGTTAGGTTGGAAACCCCAACACCACGTTTCCCTATGTTTGTCAGTTTAAACCAGTGCATTAATGAAATGTGTTGCAATGATTTATAAAAAATATTATAGTAGTGTGGTAGCACCACTATAGTTAGGGCTAACAGTGGTTTCTATGTTAAACCTCAAACTTTGACATTAATAACTTTGCAGCCATTCAATGGATTTGCATGAAATTTGGCAAGTGCAGTCTTGTGTGGTAGCTCTCCTGACATGCCAAGTTTAGCTTTGACCGGATTTGCCAATTCTGAGCTGTGCATCATGTTAAAACATTAAAAACTGCTGGTTTTTGCACTTTGTCATCTTGTTGCACCCAAACAGTTTGGAATTTTGTTCTGATATTTTCAGAGTAGAAAGGGCTTGCCTCACAGAAGTGCCTCTCACTGGTTTGGTGAATAAAATAGCACTCTGTTCCAAAGTTATTTAATTTTAAAGTTTCAAGTTCTGAGCATTCTTAGTTCAATCTTTCGGATAGCTTCCTGGAATGGCAAAATAATTTGAGCTCACAAAAAAGGATTCTTTGTTGTGAGGGGCAAATCCTTTTTTGTGAGAAAACAATAATTTTTCATGAGATGCCATCTTTGCACTTTAATATCTTCACAATTGTTCACTAGATTTGCACAAAATGCTTCATGCATGGTCTTGGAGGGTAGATCTCTTGATCTGCCAAATTTCTTTTGGGCTGTATGTGTGGTTTCTGAGATCCAGATAGCAAAAAAAGTATTAAAAAACAAATCACCATTTTTTGCTGTTTTTTATCATCATCTAGTGCCCAGACAGTTTGGAATTTGGTGTGAAATTTTCAGGGTAGAATTAATATTGATCTGTTGCCAAGTTATAAGGATCTGAAATTTTTGTTCTGAGCATGCTCAGTATGGTCTTTTGTATAGACGTTTGATACTCTACTAAGTATGCTCAGAACCAAATTTTCAAATATTTATAACTTGGAAATGGATTAATATTTTTTCCACCAGGCCAATGAAAGGCACCATTATGTGGCATACCCTTTCTACCCTGAAAATTTCAGACCAAAATTCCAAACCATCTGGGTTTTAGGTGACAAAAAACCAAAAGCAAAAAACAAACACATTTTAACTAAAAATGCACTATCCAGATTTTGGAATCCTCACATCTGACTTGGAACAAACTTAGCAAATTAAGACACCTTGCCCCGCAGACTGTGCATGCAAAGTTTAGCGTAATTCTGTTGAATGGAGGCAATGCTATTGGAATATTTATGTACAGTATATATATATATATATATATATATATAGTATATATTATAAAGGCGCGGTAGTGCCACTATAGTTAGAATTGAGCAGGGGTTTCTATGTTAAACCTTTACAACAATTCAATGGATTTGGACAAGTTTGCATGCACAGTATCAGAGGGTGGTTCACCTGACTTGTTAAGTTTTGTTCCGGTCGGAGATGTGTATTCCAAGAACTGGAGAGTGAAAAAAGTGAAAAAAAAAAATCACAATTTTGCCTTTTTTGCCATTATCTAGTACCTAGACAGTTTGAAATTTTTGGTCTGAAATTTTCAGCATAGGAAGGTTTGGCCAAGAGATGTGCCTTTTGCTGGTTTGGTGATAAAAATACGTATCCGTTCCAAAGTTATAAGGATCTGAAATTTTAATTCTGAGCATGCTCTGTAGGGTCTTTTGGATAGACATTTGATACCCTACTGAGCATGCTCAGAACCAAAATTTCAAATGCTTATAACTTGGGAACAGATTACAATTTTTTCACCAAACTAAATCGATGGCACCATTCTGGGGCCTACACTTTCTAACTGTCTGGGCTGTAGACAATAAAAAAAATAAAAAAAACAGAACTAAAACCTGATTATTTGTAAAAATGCACTATCTGGATTTTGGAATCCACACATCTGACAAACAAACCTTGACAAATCAAGACACTTTGCCCCCAAACTGTAAAAATGCACTATCTGAATCTTGGAATCCACACATCTGACTGGAATAAACCTTGACAAATCAAGATACCTTGCCCCCAAACTGTGCATGCAAAGGTTAGTTCAATTCCACTGAATGAGGGCAAAGCTATTAATATATTTATATGCAGTGTATATCTAAATACAGTATGCCACACCACTATAGTCAGGGTTGAGCAGTGGTTCTATGTTAAACCTCAATATTTGCACTTTAATAACTTTGCAACCATTCAATGGATTTGCATGAAATTTTGCACTCGCAGACTTCTGTGGTTCTTATGACTGGTCAAGCTTCATTTCGATCAGATTTGTGGATTCTGAGTCACATAGTGCTACAAATGTTAAAAATTTATGGGTTTTTTTGTGCTTTTCACTGCACCTGGATGGTTTGTAATTTGGTTTGAAATTTGTAGGGTAGAAAGGGCTTAGCCCACAGATGTGCCTTTCACTAGTTTGAAGAAATATTAATCGGTTACATTATAAGGATTTAGATTTCATTGCTGAGTATGCTTTGTAGGGTCTTTTGAAGAGTCATATGATAAAAGCATTCTGGGGCTATCCTTTCTACCCTTACAATTTCAGACCAAAATTCCAGACCATCTGGGCTGTAAGTGAGGACATAAAAAGCAAAACGCTCACACACACAATGTTTCCTGAAAACTTACTATCTAGTTGGTTCTTGGGATCTGCACATCTGACTGAAACAAAACGTGGCAAATCAGGACACCTTGCCCTCCAGACTGTGCTTGCAAAGTGTAGTGCAATTACTTTGAATGGGGGTGAAGCTATTAATATATGTATATACAGCATATATCTATATACAGTATTATAGCAGTGCAGTAGCACCACTATAGTTAAAGTTCAGCAGTGGGTTCTATGTTAATGCTCAACTTTTGCCCTTTAATATCTTTGCAGCCGATAGTGGATTTGCATGCAATTTTGCATGCATAGTCTCATTGGGCAGATCTCTTGATTTGCCAAGTTTTGTTCCATGCAGATGTTTGGATGCTGAGATGTAGATAGTGAAATCATGTAAACAAAAAATTGACTTTTTTTGCAGTTTTTTTTTTGTCATCACATTGCACCCAGACTGTTTGGAATTATGATCTGAAATTTCCCACGTAGAAAGGACTTGGACCAAAGATGTGCCTTTCATGGTTTGATGAAAAAATATGAATCCTTTCTAAAGTTATAAGCATTTGAAATTCCAGTTCTCAGCGTGCTCAGTAAGCACATCAAAACAGCTGTACGAAGGGGTATAGCTTGGACGCCTGGAGTCACCTCATGAATAATCATGAACTTATTTGAAACACTTTTTTTTTAAATTGAGGGAATTAGAAAAATTAGGTGAACACTACCGCCTATCCCTCTTTGGGAAGCTTGGCCTGTTCAAACCCACTGTTTACAATTTCTTTTTGGTTTCACCTATTCACATTGCAAGAACAGGAGTTCCTTATGTGCCACATGTTTTAAAATGTTAGTGTAGCCATAGCTCATGAATATTCATGAACTGATTTGCCTACCATTTTTTTTTAATTGAGGGGATTAGAAAAAAAAATCAGGTGAAGACTACAACCTATCCCTCTTTGGGACGCTTGGTCTGTTCAAAACCACTGTTTACAACAATTTCTCTCTGTTTAAATTTTTGGATACTGACAGACTGAAGATGTGAATTGTTTTGAAACATGGGCTGCACGTCAGGATGTTAAACATTAGGGCTATAGAAGGAAAGTAGTCATTTATTAAACATATGTTAAAATAGACATTAGAGTATTGATTTTGTGTTCATGTGAATTGAAAAGTTTTAGACAATTCAACAGCTTAGAAATATGCAAAGTTTAATTTGGCAATACAGAGAAAAAGGAAGTATTATTGGTTTTAGTTTGGAATTGTCTTGACTTTGGATAACAAAACACTGACACAGTGATATCAAAAGAGGCAATATAGTGTAGTGGCTAAGGCTCTGTGCTATGAGATTAGACACCTGGGTATGAATCCCACAGCTCCCACTGAATATGGGCAAAAGTTTCTTTTTTCTTTTTAATATAGTAACTCATGCATTTATAAAAAAAATTACAGAAAAGTGCAATCTTATAAAGTAAAGAAATTAATTGCAAAAATCTTTGTTAATGCACTAGTTAGGGTTAAAGTAACAAAAGTAGGAAATGTGGCATTAGGGTTTCCAACCCTAACACCCATCCGACCTGAAGGCAGCAACAGGCATGGGGTGTGCCTTGGTGTTTCAACACTAATACTCACCCCATTCCATGTGTAAGTTCACTGAGATGGTGCAGTATATGAGAATGGGGTGAGTGTTAGGTTGACATTCTCAAGCACACCCCATGCCTGTTTGCTGCAGGAATGAGGATGGGGCATTAGGGTTGACACCCAAATGCCACATTTCACTATTTCTGTCACTTTTATCTCAACTAGTGCATTAACAAAGATTTATTTGCAATGTATGATACGAGTATATTATATAACTCAAAAACTTTACAATGTATTTGTTAGGCTTGTAGCAACAAAATTAGGGTGATGCAGTGTTAGAGTTTCCAACTTAACACCCCAATTCCCATCATGCACACATGAACAGACATCATGGATGTGCCTTGGGGTTGTCAGCCATAACACTTATCCTATTCCATAAGTAAATAAGCCAAGATAGATACAATATAGAGAGAATGGGGTGAGCATTTGGGCTGAAGACCCCAAGGCATACCCCCAATGCCTGTTTGTGTGTTCAGAGTGGAGGCAGAGTGTTAGGGTTGGAAACCCTAACACCACATTTCCCTACTTTTGTCACAACATTAACTGATGCATTAACAAGATCTTTTGCAATGTATTCCCTTTTTGAGATATATAATTTTATCTTTATTTGTCTGTGGGAGTGCATGGCCCTTCAGGCCCTGTGCTCCCATCCCTCCATAGTTGTGTTTATGTGTGTAGCTGTGGAAGCGCAGGGCCCTCTGGGCACTGCACTTCCATTTGTAGGACAACATTCACCAAATTGTAAACATAACTGTCTTATTACCCCACATCATGTACCTCGTAAGAAATGTTTTGAATCCCCACCAAATTTTATATCTGTACAATTGCAATGCCATTCCATGACACAGGTGTGAAACATAGACTTTGATGGTAGATAAGGACTGCTTGGCCCACCTAGTCTGCCCATTTCCCTACCTATTGGATAAGCTGCAGATCCTAGTTAACCAACAGCCTACTTCCTTCTAACCCCTCTAGAATTGCCTTATGCATGTCCTATGCATTCTTGAATTCCCCCCACTGTTTTTGACCCCACAACCCCCTCATGAAGGCCACTCCATGCGTTCACCACCCTCTTCATGAAGAAATACTTTCTCATGTTGCTCCTGAGCCATTCCCCCCTCTATCTTCAAATTGTGCCCCTTGTTATTGCACATTTCTTTTTCTGAAAGATGCTACCCTCTTGGACTCTGTTGACTCCCTTGAGGTACTTGAAAGTTTCTATCATGTCCCCCCTCTCCCTCCTTTCCTCAAGGGTTTACATATTAAGCTCCTTTAGTCTCTCTACATATGATTTCTGGTGCAGAGCCTGCACCATTTTAGTTGCCCTCCTCTGGACTGCCTCCATACTGTTTATGTCCTTGCAGAGATGGGGTCTCCAAGAACTGCATACAGTACTCCAGATGAGGTCTCACCAACAGTCTGTACAGAGGGATGACAACTTCCTGTTTCTACTGGTGATGCCTCTCCCTGTGGATCCCAGTATCCCCCAGCCCTCATTACTGCCTTCACACATTGCTTGCCTACCTTTAGGTCATCTGATATGACCCCAGGTCCCTTTCCAATTTTGTTGTTAGTACCTTCCCCCATTGTGTACTCTCCCCTGGGTTTTTGCTTCCCAGGTGCATTTCTTTGCATTGAACATAAGTTGCCATACTTTTGACCATTCCTCCACCCTTGCAAAATCTCTTCTCATCCTTTCCACCCCCCTTTTGTATCAATTCTGATGCAGATCTTTGTGTCATCTGCAAAGAGGCATACTTTTCCTTCAAGTCCCTCTACAATGTCACCTATAAAAACATTAAAGAGGACCGATCCCAGTAGTGAACCCTGTGGTACCCACTAGTAACCTCCCTTTCTTCAGAGTGGACTCCATTTACTATTACCCTCTGCATCCTGTTGTCCATCCAATGTTTACCCAGGTTACTACACTGGGACCCACTCCCAGGCTGTCTATTTTGTTTATTAATCTTTTGTGTGAGACTATGTGAAATGCCTTATTGAAGTCTTGGTAGGCTACATCGACAGCCCCTCCCTGGCCAGGATTTGAAAAATTACAGCTGTAATACACATGAGATGGGATAATACAAAGGCTGTGTTGAAAACTATGGTCTAAATATTTAAAATTCCAAAGTTCCAAGTGTGCACAGTGAAACAGCAACAAATTGTCATAACTTTGCCATTTTTTCACATATTGAACCCAAATTTAAAACATAGCCTTCTTATGACCCCACCTCTTGAGCAATAACACTGTCATTATGCAAATCCCACCAGAAATGTGAATTCACCAAGTGATGGTGAAATCACCTTTCAGGCATGAGTTGCATAATGACAGTCACATTGTTCATGAGGTGCGGTCCCCAAAAAGGCATGTTGAAAATGTGGGATCAAAATCTCAAAATGGCAGAGTTACCCATAAAAGCTGAAACCTCCATTGAACTGCATTTACCTTAGTTTCTCTTTTTGCAGTCACTGGTTACAGCAGCAAGACATGTCTGATTGCAGAGTGGATCTCAAACCTGGAACCTGTTCAGGTGAACGAGGGTGTGTGTGGGGTGTACTGAGGGTGTGGGGTGGTCGGTGGGAGGTAGGGGTGGGGGCTGATCAGCATGGGACCATTTTTTTTCCTTTACAGACATTTGCAAAATAAATCTAAACCATCAAGGGACAATGTTCTTCCTTTCAGGGGATTATGACATAACTGGCATGGCGATTGACAGGTGGGAGATGCCACCAAACATCATTTTTCCTGTATTATTCTTTTTGTGTTTCTTATTCTTTTTCATTTAAATATTACTATGCTCTGGGGGGCTGCTTACATTTTCTGGTACTATATTCATGCCTTGCTAAAATGTTACATCTTGAGCTGTGATTTGAGTTTTACTATCATCTTTTAAAGTATCAAGATACATTCCTCTGTCCCTTTTCTCAATAATTTTTACAAAATTATTTAAACGGACTTCATTATGTACCATAGATGTTTTCAGATTCATTACCATATCCCTATATATATATATATGCTGTAACATCAGTAAATTCATAACACGTTGATTTCTAAAAACTTTGGAAAAAAAACAAAAAGGTGGCAGATTGAAAAAGCATCGCCCATCTGCAACACAGGATGACCCATCTGTGAAAAAGAATTGCATGGCTGTGGCAAAGGTTCCTTTTTTGAGCAAGACATCTACAAATTCACATTGAAAATAATGGGAACTTTTAAAGTTTAATAACTTTGGAATGGATTAATATTTTCTCACCAAACCAGCAAAAGGCACATCTTGATCCAAGGGCTTTCTACTCTGAAAATTTCAGACCACAATTCCAAACTGTTCCAGAAATACAGGTGGACAAATAAACAGCAAAACACATGAAATTTAAAGCATTTTAAAACTCTGCATCTCCACTAACCGCACAAACCAATCGAACAGAACTTACCACATCAAGAGACTGCATCACGAGAGAGTCCATGCAAAATTTCATAGACATCTGTTAAATGGTTGAGACATTATTAAAGTTAAAAGATTCGGCTTTAACATTAAAGATCCTCATCATCCCTAACTACAGTGATGAGTACAAGGCATATGCCAATTAATTTCTACCACCTGAGGAGAAGTCCATACATCAGGGTATGCCCGAACACCTCAAGGTGTGTTCTTCCACTTATAAATGGGTCCTAAATTGATTTGTGAAATGTAAACAGTCATTGGCTTTGATCATCTTACAGTTTAATGTTTTTTGTCTGCTGCTTTCTCAACAGAACTCCCAAGAAATTGACTAGGTGCTTTCTTCTCTTCTCATGGGGTTATGCCAGTTGGAGTGATTTCAAACAGGCAGGTAATTAAGAAAATGCATTTAGTTCTGAACTGTCCAGTCATGCTCTGATAACTGAACAATCAGAGGTTACTCTCAGCCAATTCAATCAGTACTTAATTTATAAATATATATTTATATAGAACATAAATTATGGGTTTGCGTGTTATACAAGGAAATATACCCACTGAGTGGGATAATTAGATAATAAGGCCATGAGCCTGAAGGTGAGTGACTATTATCTAATTAGCCCCAAGATACCAATCATTTGTTTTATATAATACATGGCCTTTGTGTTTTTATTGAGTCTGTTGTGTGGGGCCAGGTCATTTTTATGGCTGTGGGTGGAGCCTACAGCCATTTTGCTATCTGTAGCTGGAAAATGGAGTATTGTGGAACACATGTTTTAAACTTTTCAATGTATCCTTCCAGCCAACTGAAATAAAATATTCCCTTTCTGTTAAGAATGTTGGAGACATAAGTCCAGGCTGCTTATCAGATGCCATTAGAAAACTGAAACAGCTTTTTACATATTTGTTAAATATTGGTTGCCTATGAAACTGGAGATTTGTACATTTAAATACTAAGGCCCAGATATTCAAACTGCACCAGGCTGTGGCGCAAGCTTGGGTGCAGCTCAGCTTGGTTGCACAGGGGTGTGGACTGGACAATATTCAACGGAGCTGTGCCATGGATCAGCAGCATTGAATATTGCACCCTGGCCACCCACAGTGGGCATGGCGCAGTGGCACTGCACCAGCGCAAGTGGCCAGAGTGGAGCATGGGGATGTGCTAGGCGCAAGTTCCATTGCGCTATGCACAGCAACCGATATTCAAAACTTGACATGCAAATGGGGCCATAATGTATGCAAGGCGCAAATGGGGCCATTTGCATGTCATTATGGCCCCATTTGTATGCAGGTGCACCGATCCCCGATGACTTGCATCTGGCGCCCTGCCAGGCAGCAGCCATCAGGGACCAACGCCCCTGCAGCCGCAATGTGCTCCACAGCCCAATCGTGGGGCATTTGTATACAAAATCAAACTATGTCCAATGTCCCTGGTGGTCCAGTGGACCGCTGCCCACCTGATCGTGGGCCAAGTAAACAAATGTTATCCCCAATATCCTGGTGGTCCAGTGGACCTGCCCACCCGATCGTGGGCTAAGTGAAAAAATCATATCCCCAATATCCCTGGTGGTCCAGTGGACCTGCCCACCCGATCGCAGGCTAAGTGAAAAAATCATATCCCCAATACCCCTGGTGGTCCAGTGGACCGCTGACTGCCCTGTCATGGGCATTTGTATAAAAAAAGACCCATGTCCAATATTCCTGGTGGTCCAGTGGACCACTGACTGTCTGACCGCGGGCATTTGTATGAAAAAAAGACCTATGTCCAATATCCCTGGTGGTCCAGTGGACCGCTGACTGCCAGATCGTGGGTATTTGTATGAAAAAATACCCATGTCCGATATCGCTGGTGGTCCAGTGGACTGCTGACTGCCCGATCGCGGGCATTTGTGTGAAAAATAATAATATTCCGGAGGTTCAGGTACCTCCCCTACCTGCCCACTGAGTCCCACCGCTTCCTCTCGGTTAGCCAGCAGTGGTAGCACTGTCATTCGTCACCTGCACTCATCGACGATTACCGTCGGTAGGGCTGTACTCCCACTGGTCCACAGCGTGAGCCAATGGGCGCAGCCTGCACTTGTACGATACTGCAGATATGTGAATGAATCATTCACATATCTGGAATGTGGTACGGTATGGGCTGCACGCCCATTGGCTCACACTGTAGACCAATGGGCATACAGCCCTCACGACAGTGGCCGGCGGGCAGCGGGTAGCAGGCGGTGGGTGATGCTGCCCGCTGGCTAACCGGGGGGCAGGGCAGGGGCCCAGTGAGTGGGTGAGGGGGGTACTAGACCACCAGGGATATTGGTATTATTACTTTTTTTAATACAAATGCCCATGATCGGGCAGTCAGAAGTCCAGTGGACCATCAGGGATATTGGGGATATGATTTTTTCACTTAGCCCGCAATCGGGTGGGCAAGTCCACTGGACCACCAGGGATATTGGGGATATGATTTTTTCACTTAGCCCGCGATCGGGCGGGCAGGTCCACTGGACCACCAGGGATATTGGGGATAACATTTGTTTACTTAGCCCGCGATCGGGCGGGCAGGTCCACTGGACCACCAGGGATTTTGGGGATAACATTATTTTACTTAGCCCGCGATCGGGCGGGCAGCAGTCCACTGGACCACCAGGAATATTGCACAGACGTCTTATTTTCTTTTTACATATGCCCACGATCGGGCATGGGGGGGCGCCAGGTGCAGCAGAAGCTTGGGTGGCCACCCACAGGTGGCAGCTGCCATGTTGCACCCTGCAATGCAGCAGCTCACCTGTGGGTGGCCATCAGTTGTTCCTTTTTTTTGGATCAACTTTGTGCTGGCACAGGTACGGATTGCACATGTACGACTCTGCACATCCCGGGCTGAATATCGGGCTGTGCAGGGGTGCCGTATGGGCACGCCCCTACCTGCGCCCTTGGCTACATTACTGACATGCTCCAGTGCATCGGGATTTGTGCCGTGCACTTTTCCCTTTTGAATATCACGCCGGGGCACATCAGTGGGTTGTGCATGGTGACACTGTTCATGAACAGAGGTCTTAAAATGGCTATGTTGAAAATTTGGTGAAAAAAATTACCTTCAGCCATTCTGCAATGTTACTAATGAAGACCCTGCAGCACCCCACTGGTCAACCCCTCTCCCTAGACTGCACCCCATTTACCACCATTCTCTGCCTCCTGTCTATTAGCCAGTTTCTAACCCAGTTTACCACCCTTTCCCCCATGCCCAGCCTACCCAGCCAGTTTATCAACCTCCTATGTGGGATGTGTCAAAGGCTTTGCTGAAATCAAGGTAAGCGTTGTCCGCTGCCCCACCCTGATTCACTTCCTTTGTCACCCAGTCAAAGAAATCAACCAGATTTGTCTGATATGATGTTCCCACTATGAATCCATGTTGTCTATGGTCCTGGGCTCCGATGGCTTCTAGATGCCCCACTGTCCTTTCTTTAAGCAATGTCTCCATGATCTTCCTCACTACTGAGGTGAAGTTGAATGGCCTATTGTTCCCTGCCTCCTCCCTGCTGCTGCATTTGTGTAGAGGGACCACATGTGCCCTCTTCCAATTCACTCATGTTGAATGACTCAGTGAACATGGCTGCCAGAGGTACTGCTATCTTCCTTCGCAGTTCTCTTAATATCCTTGGGTGTATGCCATCTGGTTCCATCGCTTTGCCCACCTTCAATTTAGTGAGCTCCTGCAGGACTCCTTTGCCTTTGAATGGACTGTTGTCCACCTCTTCACCACCTTGGCAACTGCTGTACTGCTGTGGCCCTTGCCCCTCCCACTCTTCTGTGAATACTGAGCGGAAAGACACAGTGGATGACTTGGGAGGAAGGCATGGAACTATCACTTCCAAATACCTAAACAGTGCATACAAGCAAGCAACATTCGGCATTGACAAATGCTTGTTTACTATCTTTTGGGGTAAAAATATATTGAGTTACAGCAGCTCTCTGTCTCTCTCTCTCTCTCTTTCTGTCTCTCTCTCTCCCCCTCTCCCTCCCCCTCCCCTCTTATCCCTCTCCCCTCTCTCCTCCTCCCCTCCTCCCCTCTCTCCCCTCTCTCTCTACACCATCCTCATGGCCACAATATTCAAAATAAATATTGCATTCTAATGTATTATTAAAAACAAAACTGTTTATGTCAGTGAACACAGTGAAGTTCAGTTTACAGTAGATTTCCTTTAAATATTTCTTATCTTATATTTTGTACACACACACACACACACACACACACACACACACACACACACCATCCTCATAGCCATAATACTGCCAGGCAGCCTGGGTTCAAGTCCCAGCTGAGGCATTATTCTATCTCACCTCTGTAAGTGTTCCATAAAATAAGCACACCACACTCCTGTGCAAATGTTACAAAGTAAATATTTGTGTTGCCATTGGGTTGTGCATTTGAGAAGGAGTAATGTGCTTGAGACGGCCCAGGTTCCAGTTGTCTCAGTGGCACAGCTGGTTAGCACAATCAGAAAGGTATTCCAGTTAGCCTGGGTTCAAGTCCTTGCTGAGACACATATTCTTTCTCACCTCTGTTTGTATGTGTCCCATAAAATATGCACACCACACTCCTGTGTGGCTGTTGCAATAAAGAAACTGTTTATTTCAGTAATCACAATGAAGTTTAGTTTAGAGTAGATTTCCTTTAAATATTTCTTATCCTATATTTTGTATCCTGGATAGCGCAAGGGAGATACCACATCTCATTGTCATAGGGACCTTCATATACACATTTCTGCACTGTATTTACTCAAGCTGTCCCAGATTAGATGCAATATCTTGTTTTTAGTGGGGTCATGATTTTTCCATTTTGATAATGTACTTCAGGTTAGTCTAGTCCAGGGCTCCTATATTCAAAGGAGATGAGCAGCGCATGCCGGTGGAAATGTGAGCTATGCCGTGCAACTCCAACAATGGACCACAGCATGGTATTCAAACATGCGGGATGCATCTGCCAAAAGGGAATGGGCCAGAGTGCACACACAGTATGCCATGCAAGTCGAGGGTGTGTTCCCAAAATTCACCCCTCGCAGCCCAGAGCAGTGCGGCCCACAGCTAGGCCACAAATAGCTGGCCTAAGCCAACCAGTCACCAACAGGTGGGCTGTGGAAGTGCACCCAGGTGCACAGCACCCTGGCAGCCCTGGTGGGCTAAAGGTACCCCCTCCAATCCCCGATCAATCCAACTCCATCCCCAAAGAGCTCCATAGTGTAGGGCCCCTCCTGGATCCAATCACACCAGAGGAAACCGTGGTCCATATCCTTAGCATAGAGGACTCACACCCACTGCCTTGGTACAGAGACAACCCCGCTCTCCCATACCCTAGCTGTTGTAGAGACTGGCACTGCCCTCGATGCCATTCCACAGCCAGCCACTGACTGCACTGAACCCAGGCTGGGGACCTTCACTCCAGAATAACCCAAGTTCTATACCATACATTGGGGCACTAAACAAGCTGTGGACCCACCAGTGTATGCAGCTGTGTGTATGTCTCTGGCAAACTGTAAGAGGGAATCAACATACCTCCAATGCATGCCTTGTCAATGCTGTATCTTCCTGCTTTCATACACTTTTCCCCATTCCCCTGTGTAAGATGCCACCCTCCGGACTGCTGAGGTATCCTCGGTGCCATGGGGTACAGTATCCTGAAATGGCATTTGTAGTGTACGCTCCAGGCTATGGATAGTGCATTTGTGGTTCCCCAATTTTACAAACAAATGGGAGGTCAGCTGTAACATGCCTGTTCCAGGACCTGCGTGTGTGAGTGAGTACAGCATCAGCTTTCACCCACACTGAGTAGTGCAACGGCACCAGGCTGATGGATCCACATGCAAGTGCCTGAGGTGTATGGCCACTGGGCATTATCACCCGCACACATCTTGTGCCTATGTATGTCACATTCCAGCATCCTACTGTTAGTGCTTCACCACCCAAAAATAGGATGCCATTTCTTCTGTGAACTATCTTGGTTAAATATATAGCAATCAGGAGGCATATTCTAGGAAAATACTTTGTAAAAATGTGTAAAAGTAAGACCACATTGAAACTGCCTCTCAGCAGATCTGCATTGTGCAAATTCATTAGAAATAATGGGTAAAAGAATCCCAAAAGCTCTCCACAGTTATATCGGCTCTGACCAGAGTTTGTTCTGGTGAGCCATGTCTGGGGCCATTTTGGGGTTTGCATTGTCACTTTCTGTCCCCGTGTCTTTTCATAGTGCAGTGGTACTGTGATAGTAGACTCTTTTGCTCCATTAGGTTTTCCATAGTGTACAGTGCCAAGTTTGTAGAGGGGCATGTCCAGGCTGCTCCAGCCCTTAGTTTGTTGCTAGCATGTGGCATGCCAGTCACATGTGCAGTCTGGAAGGATTTGTGGTTGGGAGTGGTGTCTTTAGTCAGGAGCGGCATGTGGCATCAGCGGTGATAGACTATGTGGTTGAGAGAGGTGTTGGCTGTCGAAGCCAGGCTGGAGCAGCATGGAGGTGGAACCGGCAGCCTGGAGGACATTGCATTTTAGAGAAAAGATGGCGCTTCAGTGAAGGCTGTTGGTGAGTATAAGGAAGGAGGTTCTTTTGTTTCTTGCATCAGGCCTCCAACTATGTTTTTTATTGCAGGTTTGGGGAAGAGCCAGAGGGTTAGCTCAACTGTCTATTGCACATGTTCTGTGGGGAGGGTTTGTTCCATGTTATAAACTCTTTAAACCTCTGAGACTTACAGATGTAACTCTGGAGGTAATACAGCTTTAATGAGGAAATAATTGGTCAGGTGTACAGGAAAAGACACCATAACTGTCCAAGGGGGAGGGGAGAGCCAATCATGTATTTTTTGTATGTATAAAGGATATGCCACAGCCCGACTGAGAATCTCATTGATTTTTTTTTTTAAACTGAGGTGTTTATTGAAATTTTTCCATGGTGCAAGTACATTTACAGCATATCTCAGATTCTTTAAGCAACCAAAGATTCCAATCCCCCAAGGGTTATAGGATACAGTACAAAGTATCTTATTTAAATAACTCATAGGTAGTAGTAAATAGGCAGTGAAGAGGACAAAGTGAGTGTATAGATACCTCTTAGTATTACAAACCATTTAAAGGAAATAAATAATACCATGGGGGCTGGGAGAACCACCAGAGTGACTCAGAGCCCACAGGCCTTTCATCTGAGTTGTACAACTATGAGAGCTGCTCTGTACACCCATCTGGCCTAACGATTCCTGTGACCTATTATGGAATCTCATCTGGTCTGCAGGTAGCCAAATACGTGAACCAAACCATCCATCTATTCAAACAAAATTGTGTTTTGCCTTGTAACTTGGCAGTCATCCTATCCATCTGGTATATGTCATATACTGCATCTTCCCATTGACAGATGGTAAGTGGGTCAGGTTGTTACCATTGTCTTGTAATTACTGTACCTTTTTCACCACTGTCAGGAGAATACTCACCAAGCATGTTCAGTGTTTTTGTTTAAAATGTTTAGGGAAGTGCAATAACATGGAAAGTTCAGGAGTTAAACTGTCCAGGTCTGGAAACTGCTATGCCCAGTGCACTCCAGAAATAGGTCAAGACTGGTCAGAACCAAAAGACATGGGCATGTGTGGAGACTTTGTACCTGCACTATCTCCAACAAGACAAATCTGCTGAGGGAAGAAATTTGCCTGTGATTTGTAGGGTGCGGAAAACTTTAGCTATGGTTTTCCAATCGAATTCCCGCCAATAATATGATCCTGTGATTTGGTGTTGTCAACGCCATATCCAAAGCCAACCATCCTGTGAAAGGTCCGTTATTAATTCCACTGCCCATGTATTATACATCTCATCCCATAACAATGATGGAGTGTCCACTGTGGCTTTAAATGCTGAGGGTGGGTTTTTTATGTATTTGAAGAAGTAGGGTGAATAGAGGGGGTGTGGGGGGAGGAAAGATCAAGACACAGAGTGGAGTTCAAAAAGTGGCAGACTTACAGGTACCTATAAAAATCTGCCTGAGGAAGAGAAATTTCAATCTGAAATTGCTGGAATGTTTTAAAGACACCATTGGAATAAAATAGGTAGGTATGGGCCAGTCATTTATGACACCAGGTCCAAAAACAGTGATTCATGTTGGTGGGGTGAAGGAGCTATCCAATGCAGGAAGCCCCATCCAGCAGAGCACCTTATAGGTTTTTCCTGTCTCTTTAGATATGTAGCCTAACTATACGGAAGGCCCAAAGTATATGGTGATCATTCCTGCACAAGGTTATGTATGTTTGTTGAAATAGCCTAGTATAATCAAGTGGAGTTGAGAGAGAGAGAGACTCCTCTCCACCTGGACCCACTGTGGGTCTCAGAGGGTGGACGGAGCCAGTTAGTGACGTGAGTAGAGCTGCTAGTGTACAAGCTTGAAAATTCAGCAGTACCAATCCCAATCTCTGTTTTGGCAGTTGTAGCTTCCTAAGGGCTAGTCTCGATCTCTTACCCTGTCATAAATAAGTTGAAATCATTCTGTGCCATCTGGCCACTTCCTTTCTAGGTAGAGGGAGGGGGATATCCTGCATCAAACAGAGTATTCTAGGCAATATATTAATTTGAATAGACTGAACTCTATTCAGGTAGAGAGATAGGTAGATGTGTCCATGGCCAAAACTCCTCTCTAACCTGGGAAAATAAAGGGGTATAGTTGAGGACAAACACCTCTTGTGGAACCGATGATATGCAGACACCCAGATATTTCATAGAAGTTTTTTTTATTTAGAAGAGATTCACCAGGAAAGAAACATTAACTGTAAACAGCTTATTTCCAGAAGTGTCCTGGGGGGTGGGGTTACATAGGAGAAGCAAAGACAGTGTTTAAGAGAAACAGAGTACAGAAACACGCACATTACAAGTAAAAACCAGGTAGTAGGTAATTAGGAACAAATGTAGTGTACAAAATCATCTATCCCATTTGTATGGGTAATTTTGTCTTAATAGGAGAGAGGAGGAGTCCCATATAAACAGAACTTCTGTTTTGCTCTGTTTGATTTTATACCCCGAGACGCTCTCCACGTCCGTCAGACTCCACTACAGGACTACCAGTGAGGATTCTGGGTTAACAATATATAGTAGGAGGTCATCAGCATAATAGGAAATACAAAAATCACACATGCCCCCATAGGTTACTTTATGTTCAAGGGCATTCACTGAAATCCCTGGATCTGAGCCTGTTGGCACAGAGTAGAGCAATTGGCTCTGCATATAGCACAAAAAGGTGGGGGAGGGAACCCCTGCATTGTGCCCAGACAGAGAGAGAGAGAGAGAGAAACAGGCAGAATGGGAGCAATTAATTTTAACCGAGACTTCGAGGCTGGAGGATATGCCTTTAATATCATCTAAAAATTCAGCAGGAAAACCAAAAAGTACTTTGTAAATAGACCAGGAGACCCTGTCAAATGCCTTTTGCACTTCAAGACTCAGTATCATTAATGGAGTTTGGGAGGAGTATGCCTGGTTAAATCAAAAAAAGGTCCATTTGATGTTATCTGTCATCTGGTCTAGTCTTGCATAATCCACCCAGACCAATCTGGAGTCATTAAGAAAGGATCTCATCTAAACGGTGGGCTAGAATGCCGGTGTAAATTTTATAGTCTTGGTTTAGTGCTGATAGAGGGCAATGAGATTCACACAAGTGAGATGGTCAGTTAGGGTTCAATATTGTGGAGACGGTTGCCCAATTCCAGGATGTTGGATATACGACAGTAGAGTGGCTTTCCTGAAGGACCTGGAGTAGTGGGTCTTGAATTAAACCCAGGTGCCTTTATAAAACTCAGCTCCAAAACCATCTGGGCCTGAGCGCTTCCATTTTTAAGATTGTTAACTGTAGAATGCAACTCGCACTGTTATTGGACATGTTAAGTGTGTGACAAATTGGTTTAGGGATGGGAGATCTAGACCGACAAAATTTTTTCTATGTCCTGTGGAGCAAGAGGGATGTCTTATATAGTGGTCTGTATAATAGTGTCAGAAAATTTTTAGTATCTGGGAAGTGGTCAAAGTGGTCGAGCCCATCTTTCCTGTTTAAGGGTCTTTTAATTTAGTTATAGTGACCATCTGGGTTTGTTTCTGCAAATGAAAAGCCAATATATGGGACGCCCATGCCCCCCTCTCAAAATATTTTTGGTGGAGCCAGAGGAGAGCTTTCTCTGCCTTATTCGTTAGGATCCTCTGGATTTCCTGCCGAGTACATGCAACTTGTTTTGCTAGGGAATGATCACCCTGCATATAAGCAGCTTGCAGAAAGTGCAGTTTATCTTACAGTTCCAGAAGTTTAGCCTCAGTCTGTCATTTCTTCTGGGTAGCATAAGCTATGATGTGGCCCCGTTGAACCACTTTCAGTGAATCCCAGAGTGTCTGGGGAAGACATCTGCGGGGAAGAGTTGTCCCTTATGATTTCAGGGAATTTTTCTTTTAATAGCTCTTTAAAGATGGGGTCCTTTAATAAAGAATTTTTGAAGCACAAAGTTGTAATTTTCCTTTTCTGTGTGGAGGCTTCAATTCTAGTATGATTGGTACGTGGTCTGAAAGATATATATATGTAACCCCCAGAGTGCGCTACCCTTAGGGCTACTACCCCTGCCTGCCTCCACTGAGACAGGGTGAGGGGCCCAGATCCGTTGACGGGTGCCTCCACCCAGAGGTCGGGGTTAATGCGGTCGAGACTGCCTTGGTCACAGCCCTCTGGGTTACTGCAACCCCCTTCTTGTCCCACTAATGGCTCACACTGGTTACCAACAATTCTTTTCACCCGCACACTTACCCTCCGGGCGGTATTTCTCAGCTCACTCCGGAGACCCCCTGTAAAGTAAGGTACAGTTAAATCACAGTCACTATGCAGCAGTTCACCAGGGATGCACAGACCAGCCAGGGGGCAGTTGCAACACAACAATCTGATTTATTAGAGGGACGGATAACAAGGGAAGGGGGAAATCAGGTCAATTGGCTTATCGCTATAATTGTCTACCTAGGGTTCTGTGCACAGGCTTGACTCTAAAATTTGCTGTCCCTGGGTACCCAAGCCCTAACGGCTAGTCCAAACATGGCAGCTGGTTGGGGCCCTTAGAACAGATAACTGTCACAATCCTAAGCAGGTCGGCCTGGGAAGAAGGTTTAATTAGGCAGTCAGCGGTATAACAATACAACTGGAAACCACTGTTGGCACACTCTGCAGGGAGCTACCCTGAATCAGTACTCACAACTCCAGCAAATAACGATTCCTTCAACATGCCAGGGCTGAGCCTGAATTTCACCAGCCTCTCACACATTTATATGGCAAACAACAGAGGGTACCATACCAGGCAGCTGCTTTCAGGCCTTCACAAACTTGCAGAAGAACAACTGGCAGCAAACGCAGCTTCAACATCAGGGTGGAATGAGTGCAATTTAGCAATTTTCTCCAGTCCTCTCAGGTTGAGCCTGGTAGGTAGCTGGCCTGGCACCAGCCTCCTCCCGACCACGCCGCGGATTTAATCCGACTTCGCTTTGAAAGGGCAAAACGTCCGCCTCAGGCCTTCACGCACTTCATACAGACACCCCACCACGCCAGCAGAAGCACAGAGCTCCTTTTCTCTCCTCAGCCACAACGCATCTCCCCTTTGCCAGCTGCACTCCTTACAGATTGAGGCGCTACCTGTTTCCATTGGCTGGCTGGACATGCCAGTCATTTCCTCCTGCCCTCAGTGGGAAAAGCGCCATAGCCCATAATACCTTTCCCAAGAATACAAGCAGTCCCTGTATTGGTCAGACAGCTCTCAGAGTCCTGCAGTACTGATTGGTCCAATTCAGCAGTTCTGGACCAAAATGGAGGAGACAATCAAAACCGTCTCTACTGCAAAGGAAGGCAGGTTAGAACAACTACATTATCATTATTATTTTGCGTTATTTCAAGCAAACAATCACATCCTCCAGCAGAGCTCCCTCTGCACCACTAGCGATGGCAGAAAAGAGCTATTTTTCAGTGTCCCAAGCGGGACTCGGCATACAACCACAGCCCCCTTCAGTTAATTATGACTGCAACAGGCAGCCCTTAAAGAGACAGCATCGGAGGCTTAAAAAGCGCTCACTGGCTTCCCATTTAACTGGCTTTATGCCGATCACCAACCAGGCATGGAGCATGGAAACGAATCTCTGAGAAAGCTGTCCGGAACCCCCATTTACAAGGGGTTACACCTCCCCTGGCTCGAAAAACTTGGCATCCGCACTAAGTAGTTACACTGGAATCACTTTAAGGCAAATATCTTAGTTAACACTATATCACACTTTGCATTACATACATGAATATTAGATTCACAGTGTACTATGGTTTGTACAACATTATACACACAGACTCTTGTTTCCTTTTTAAATCAGGTCATTAGTTCCTGCTCATGACACCGGGACTGAGAGGACCCCTCCCTTTCAGTTACTGGCGGTTACCTGAAACAGGGGCACCACACTCAAAAGGCAATACTAACAACCTGGAGTTATCCCCCAAGGCTAACTTAGGCAGGGAACTCAGGGACACATACACCCCTTTGTGGACCAAATTTAAGGGCAGGTCCACCGGCTGACCCAGAGACTCATAACTCAACTTTATTACCGGCCGTATTTCTCGGCCAGATCATCTAGGGGTCTCGGAGACCTTGAACAGGCCCTGATTCCACTCAATCTCCTTGACATTAGCAACGGAATTTCTATGGGAGAAAGGGCTCAGCACTCATAGTACTATTGGGGTCAGACCTTCTACCCCAGGACCCACCCACTGGACTCAGCTGAGGGTTGTCTAGATACTAGTGAGGAACCATCAGGGCATTCAAAATATTCTTCCGGTTCTGGCATATCACTGTCTTGTTCCCCATCTCAATCTCTTCTTCTGAAAAGTCAGATAATTCAGCCAGGCCAGGCAGTTCAGCCATGCTCAAGGATCCCACCCACTGAGAGTTGCTGCTACCAAATCCAAGTTCTGGAAACACGGGTTCCAGAGACAAAGCTGGGGGCTCAGACAGTCCAGAAGGCCCAACTTCATCTCCAGAGTTAACAAGGGGATTGCCCCGAAATAACTGACTCAGTTCATAAGAGGGATAGTATTCAATATCATCTTCATCGTCCTCTGGCACCACTGGTTGATCATTTCCTTCTGTAGACGTTGAGCGAGGCCCTCTGAGTTGGCCTGGTGAAGAATCAATGAGTTTGGTGCCTTTCTTGGCAGCAGATCTAGTCATAGGCCTGGAGGGAGAGGCAATTGGGGATTCAGCTTCAATCAGGATTTGCCCGATTGGCAGCAGATGATTCCTGTGTATAGTTTTCACATCTTTGGAATTGTTTTCGTACCGCACTTTATATACAGGCAAGTCTGTCAATTTTCCCACAACAATGTGGGGAAGGTGATGCCACCTGTCAGCAATTTTATGTTTTCCATGCAGTCCCAGATTCCTCAGTAACACTCTATCCCCTTCTTTTAGCTCCATTGTTTTCACTTTCTTATCATATCTTTCCTTGTTGGCCGGGTTTCATTTAGCAGCCATGGTCTGGGCCAGTTGGTAGGCATGGTTCAATTGGGCCTTTAATTTCTGTACATACTGTAGATGGTTCTCTGCTTGCACCCCATCAGGGGAAACCCCAAAACACACATCCACTGGCAGTCTAGCCTCTCTCCCGAACATCAGTCTGTATGGGGAAAATCCTGTGGCGTCACTTTTCGTACAGTTGTAAGCGTGAACTAGGGTGCTAATCTACTGGCTCCATCTCGGTTTGTCTTTTGGTTGCAATGTGCCCAGCATGTCAAGCAATGTATGGTTAAACCTTTCAGGCTGAGGATCTCCCTTAGGGTGGTAGGGGGTGGTTCTTGACTTTCGCACCCCCACAACGACAGCATCTCTTTAATTAAGCGGCTCTCAAAATCCCTCCCCTGGTTCAATGGATCCACTGCGGGGCCCCATAGTGGATGAAAAAGTTTTCAACAAGTATCTTAGCCACCATGGTTGCTTTCTGATCCTTAGTAGGAACAGCCCGTGCATACCGGGTAAAATGATCAGTGACCACCAATATGTTACTGACACTTTTCAGATTGGGTTCTAGACTCAAAAATCAATACAGACTAGTTCCATAGGGACACTAGTGGTAATGTTGACCATGGGGGCAGCTCTCTGGGGTAGAGCTTTCCTTTGCAAACAGCGGTTACAGGTCTTGACATATTGCTCTACATCTGTACTCATTTTCGGCCAGTAAAATCGGGCCCGTACTAGATCAAGTGTTCGGTCTATGCTGAGATGCCCCATTTGATTATGCAAGGACCTTAAGACCAGTTCTCTAAAAGCTGAGGGCAGCACCAGTTGTTGTTTGTCTACCCCACCCTCCTTAGTCACAGTCTCTCTATATAGTAGTTGGTTAATCAGCTTCAATTTGGGCCCTTCTTTATACAACAGGGCAGTCCTCGGATCAGTGGAACGTAACTTGGACACGTCCCTCCTGGCCTGCAAAGCCTCCACAGCCGTTTTTGTCATAGAATCACAGGATTGAGCCTGTTGGAGACTATCATTGTTGCATTGGGGCAGTGAGCTAGTGTCTAATGCAGAGAAATGACAGTAGGCAGCCGGTATGCAGTTTTCAGATGGCCCCAAACAATCCACCATACAGTCCACCCGTCAGAAGACACCTGTCCCTCTTTGTAAAATTTCTGGCAGAGGGCTCTTATGTCAAGTTCTGACAACCTGACCCAATTAGTTTGTGGCATAGGCCTCCAAGAGAGAGCATCCGCATCTATATGGTTTAGGCCTGCCCTATACTCAACAGCATAATCGTAGGTGGCCAAGGCAGAGAGCCACCTATGGCCAGTGGCATCCAACTTGGCAGAGGTCTGCACATAAGTCAGAGGATTGTTATCAGTCTTTACCAATATCTTGGCACCATACAAATAGTCATGAAACTGATCAACAATGGCCCACTTCAGAGCCAGGAACTCTAGTTTGTGCACTGGATAATTTTTTTCTGAAGGAGTCAGGCTTCGGCTGGCAAATGCTACAGGTCTCAGACCATTCAAGTGCTCCTGATATAACACAGCCCCCAATCCTTGTAGACTGGCGTCAGTATGAAGAGTGTATGGCTTGGCTGGGTCAGCATAGGCCAACACTGGGGCATGGGTAAGTTGATATATAATGTCATAGAAGGCTTCCTCAATCTCAGCAGTCCAATGATCCCCAAACACATCACTCGGCCGGAAATACTTTTTCATGTCTAGGTATAACCTTCTTTACTTTTTGTGCGAGGCGATACCCTGAGTGAGGTTGAGGAGGGGTAAATCACTCGAGAATAGTCCTAACAAACTGCCTATAATATCCACAAAACCCGAATTGTTGCAGCTCCTTCAAATTCCTGTGCTGTGGTCAAAGCCTCCACTTTGCTAGGGTCAGTCTCTATGCCCTCAGTGGACACTATGTGGCCCACATATTTCACAGAAGTCTGGAAGAATTGACACTTGTCGATAGACAACTTGAGGCTGAAATCCTCCAACCAATCGAAAACCTTGAATAACCATTGCTCGTGTTCTTCCAAAGATTGGCCAAACACTATGACGTCATCTAAATAGACCAGACACTCGAGTAGATTCATGTCCCCCACAACCCGTTCCATCAGGCGCTGGAAAGTGGCTGGGGCACCTGAAATCCCTTGAGGCATCCGAACAAACTCGTAGAAGCCTAGAGGGCAAATGAATGCAGTCTTCTCCTGGTTGGCTGGGGCCATCAGGATCTGGTAGTATCCACTGCGAAGATCCAACACAGAGAACCACTTACTACCATTTAAACAATCCAATGCATCCTGTATGCGTGGCATGGTATACTGGTCCGGAATGGTCCGCCGATTCAAAGTGCGATAGTCTACACACATCCGAACTGCCCCATTCTTTTTCCTTACTACTACTATGGGGGAGGCATAGGGGCTCCTGGACTCTTGTATTACACCAGCGGCCAACATCTCTTGCAGGTGCTACCTCACATCATCTATATCAGCGGGGGACAGGCGTCGGGATCTCTCTCGGAAAGGCCTTTTGTCATGCAGCCGAATGTGATGCTCAGCCCCCTGTACACATCCCACATCCCACTCTTTCAGGGAGAAAACACGGTCTCTCTTGGCAAGCCCCTCATTGACCCTTTGTTTCCATCCAGCGGGCAGTGGGGAGTCACCGAAGTCAAACAAATCAGGATTAACTCTATCATCTGTCCTGGAACCCTTGCTGTTTGGTAGTACTGCAGTATCGGCTCAATGTACACTTGCCAAGGTGCACCCTCTTCTTATTTGAATCTCTCTGTCAGACACATTATGCACTTGAACCGTCACCCTCTTAACATAAGCATGAGCTCTAGCCGGCAAGATGCTGAGTCTGACCAACAGTCCCTCAGGTAATCTTCCTCCCACAGGCACATCTAACATCAACACTTATTCGTAACATCGGTCTTTAGTCGTACTTCCATGCAGGACACATTGGGCATTCGGGGCAAGTATCACCGGGGCCGGATCCTTTTTCCACACCACACCCACTGGGCCTTCAGGTTCCTCCGGACTAACCTTCTTCTGAGTGGCACTTGCCTTTTGAATCACAGCAGGTATGCTTAAAGCTCGACCGGTCTGGAATGCTTGTTTTTCTGAACACAATTGGGCCAATTGTCCAAACATATGCGCATTTGTCCCAATCAACAAAGGCACCCCATCATACAGTCCAGTGGGTGGGCAAACTAAAACTAAGGTTTCCACCTGCTCATCCATTCCAGCCACAGTTGCGAGAAAGATAACCAAGACTCGGATGTATCCCAAATACGGATAGGCCTTGTTGCTCAACCCCACACATGTAGACCATTCAAAGGTTGCAGGGGCACCTCAGGTAAGTGTGCCTGGTACCAGTCCTGAAACATGATGGTTACCTGAGAGCCACTGTCTAATACAGCTCGGTGGAATTCCATTTACCCGCACCGGGTCTCCATTGAAGGCCCGACCACATCAGACCAGTCGGGGCCAGCATTGATAGTCGGCTGGGCATGGGCCTGAGTCAAAACTTTTCCTGGGAGCCGAGACTGGGCCTGGCGATGTCGGCGATCAGTATGTTGTTGACTTTCTTAAATTCTCTGGCCTCTGGCACTCGGGTTGGAAATGCCCATCTTCCCCGCAATGGTAACAGAACTTGGGGTCCCGGGGGTTACTCTTTGAGGGTGGGCACCTTATCTGTGGGGGGCCCTGAGAGGGGGGAGAGGGCTCTCTTTGGCTGGGGTTCAGGTTTCTGCATGACTCAGGGGCCCCAGACCTGACAGGGTACAAAGCAGACTGCTTTAAGTCCCTCACCAGTTCCCGTAAATTCCTGACCTCGGCCCTCAACTCACTCTCTGGTGGGGGTCAGAGGAAATAACTCGCATCCCACAGTACCTGGAAAATCTGGAGATCCCTCAGACCCTCCGGACAGGCGGTCTCCTCGGGGGTATTAGGATCAGGGGTCCCACTAGGGTGTACCGCCCCCACACATTGTTCCCACCCCTTGTCATCAGTCTCCACCTCCCTAATTTCCCTCATTAATTGACAATATTCGAGCGGGGTGGCCCGCCAATCCTGTAACTTAAGTTTCAGCAGTATTACACTAGAAAATCTGGCAGATTTTAAAACATGTTCTAATCGGACCTGATTCAGGGCTGCGGCAGTGATTCCCCCTTTTCTATAGGCCTTCTGCAATGCCCGCTCCACTCTAGTGAAAAAAGCAGACAGTTTCTCATTTCTTCACTGCTTAGCAGACCTGAATTTCTATAATAAGTCTTCACCAGTCTCGGTACTCCCAAAAATCCCTTCTAAAGCAGAGAGATACTCTGCAGCGGTGGCTTCCGGACGGGTGGCCCGAAAAAACCTAATGGCTTCTAAAGCGGAACCCCACAAGCTCTCTATCAGCCTCTTCCTTTTCTCCCCCTCAGAGCACTGCTATTCCTGGACTAAAGGGGTGGCATAGTCCATCCAAGCCTCCAGGTCATCCTCCCAGGAGGCACTGGCACCTGCAGGAGAAAAGTTTTAATTTACAGTAAGAATCAAGCTGTATGGGTGGGACCACCAGGGGCGGGGAAGCCAGCACAGAACTCTTGGGCAGGCAAGGGGAGGTGCCAGAGGAGCCCTGAGGGGTAGCATCACTGGATAAATTTAAGGCTTGTAGCAACTCCTGGGTAGTTCTCCCCTCCACAGCCAACAATTTAAGCAGTTTGTCTTTAAAACTGTTCATTTGAGAAGACCCCCCAGGAGTGACTGACCCACTTCGAATATGAATTAGTCTCCATCCCTGTGAAGCACCCTCCGGATAAATCACAGGAGGTACCTTCTCAGGGTCAATGGCCACACTGCATAGAAGTAACACCTGCAACGTCTGGTCAAGCAAATCAGCCATACGCCCTTTTACCTCCACTTTGCCCAAACATTTTACTTGCTCTGCTGCAGAAATGATGTCAGCAGTTGGGGTTCCCAAAGGCACATCTAACAGTAACACAATCTTCTGGGAGTCTAGCTCTTCGGCTTCACCCCACCCCATCAGTCTGTGTATCATGATCTTAATAGGTCCCAGCTTAATTTTTCCCAACATATCTCCTTCCACTTTTTCCATTTCTTATGGGCTTCCCCACTTGGACACCAAGGGATGCTAATCCCAGTGGTGCCTCCAATTTGTAACCCCCAAGGGGTGCTACCCTTAGGGCTACTACCCCTGCCTGCCTCCACTGAGACAGGGTGAGGGGCCCAGATCCGTTGATGGGTGTCTCCACCCAGAGGTCGGGGTTAATGCGGTCGAGACTGCCTTGGTCACAGCCCTCTGGGTTACTGCAACCCCGCTCTTGTCCCACTAGTGGCTCACACTGCTTACCAACAATTCTTTTCACCCGCACACTTACCCCCCGGGCAGTATTTCTCAGCTCACTCCGGAGACCCCCTGTAAATTAAGGTACAGTTAAATCACAGTCACTATGCAGCAGTTCACCAGGGATGCACAGACCAGCCAGGGGCAGTTGCAACACAACAATCTGATTTATTAGAGGACGGATAACAAGGGAAGGAAATCAGGTCAATTGGCTTATCACTATAATTGTCTACCTAGGGCTCTGTGCACAGGCCTGACTCTAAGATTTGCTGTCCCTGGGTACCCAAGCCCTAACGGCTAGTCCAAACATGGCAGCTGGTTGGGGCCCTTAGCACAGATAACCGTCACAATCCTAAGCAGGTCAGCCTGGGAAGAAGGTTTAATTAGGCAGTCAGCAGTATAACAATACAACTGGAAACCACTGTTGGCACACTCTGCAGGGAGCTACCCTGAATCAGTACTCACAACTCCAGCAAATAACATTCCTTCAACATGCCAGGGCTGAGCCTGTATTTCACCAGCCTTCTCACATTTATTTAAGAGCAAACAACAGAGGTACCATACCAGGCAGCTGCTTTCAGGCCTTCACAAACTTGCAGAAGAACTCGGGCAGCAAGCGGCAGCTTCAACATCACGGTGGACCGAGCGCAATTAGCATTTTCTCAGTCCTCTCAGGTTGAGCCTGGTAGGTAGCGGACTGCTCACCAGCCTCCTCCGACCGCACGCCGGTGGATTTAATCCGACTCGCTCGAAAGGGCAAAAACCGCTGCCTCAGGCCTTCACGTGCTTCCCACGTGAACACCCCACTAGCGCAGAAGCACAGAGCTCCTTTCCTCTCCTCAGCCACAACGCATTTCCCCCTTTGCCAGCGTTAAGCACTCCTTACAGATCGGGCGCTACCCATTTCCATTGGCTGGCTGGACATGCCAGTCATTTCCTCCTGCCCTCAGTGGTGCAAAAAAGCGCCATAGCCCATAATACCTTTCCCAAGAATACAAGCAGTCCCTGTATTAGTCAGACAGCTCTCAGAGTCCCGAGGTACTGATTGGTCCAATTCAGCAGTTCTGGACCAAAATGGAGGAGACAATCAAAACTGTCTCTACTGCAAAGGAAGGCAAGTTAGAACAATTACATTATCATTATTATTTTGCGTTATTTCAAGCAAACAATCACATCCTCCAGCAGAGCTCCCTCTGCACCACTAGCGATGGCAGAAAAGAGCTATTTTTCAGTGTCCCAAGTGGGACTCGGGCATACAACCACACAGCTCCCCCCCTTCAGTTAATTATGACTGCAACAGGCAGCCCTTAAAGAGACAGCATACGGAGGCTTAAAAAGCGCTCACTGGCTTCCCATTTAACCGGCTTTATGCCGATCACCAACCAGGCACGGAGCATGGAAACAAACTCCAAGAAAGCTGTCCGGAACCCCCATTTACAAGGGGGTTACATATGTTTTTATTATCTACAGAGTGGCTTTGTCCCAGGTGCTTCTTACTTATACAAAAGTAATCAAGACGTGAATAACATCTGTGGGTGTGGGAGTAAACTGTGAACCATCTAGATGATGGATGGAGGTGTCAACCAGATTCACTGAGAAACTTAAAGCACTTGTGTAACTATAGTTCATTAACATAGATGTTAAATTTCATTATATATATATATATATATATATATATATATATATATATTAAAAACATAACGCTTAATAAATTGGGATGTCTTCTGAATTTTGATGAGTCCTATTCCTTTTTTTCCTTTCTCTCTCTCTTTGTATTGTTAACTTTCTAATTTAGATAGTTGTTATGACCGTATTGGATCATATTAATATAAATATATACAGATTGTGATGAGATAAAGAAACTGCAACTTTGCTATAGTTCTATAAATAAGTTTGAATCCCACCAGAGCCATTTATGTGACTTAAGTTACATATATCTAATAGGGTACTACAGGGGGTTGTATTCATTTGGAGAACTTATGATATTTGGAATACTTGTAATTCGGATGATTAAAAACTTTATAGCTGCAAATTAGATATGACATTTAAAATATTTAAAGACAGTTTAAGGAGATTCCCCCATGCTTTATAATGTCTCTCTGGTTATTAGACATGCATAATTATTGGATGCATATGCTTTTGAATATTTTGTTTTGCTTTTAACATCACGATCTGCTTTACGAGTTAAATAAGTCTTTAATGATTTATTATTAGCCTGTGCTAATATTATTATATAATAACTTGTGATCCTTGTTATCAACCCATTTTCGAGTACTGTAAAAAGTCGTATCAACCCACATGTTGATAAGAAAAAAGTCGTATCAACCCGCGGGTTGATACGATTTTTACAGCCTTGCGCCAAGAAGCCTGCAGCATTCGCATTCCAGAGTAAACAGATTCAAAATAATATTGTAACTTACATCTCCAAATGAGAGCGTAATAATTTTAAATGAACAGAGCAGGTTTGCACTTAAAACACATCCCTCCTCCTTCCCCGATTCCATAGCTTACCCTCCAGTTTAGATCTGTATTTGTGTAGCATTTATTTAAGATATTCTAAGATCACTCGTAAAAATCACCATGGAGACCCATGGCCAAAACGCTTCTACTTCCTTACTGGTAGGCACGCCCTCTCTAGCACATTATGTGATGTGAGGCGTGAGGCTATGAAGGAACGACTGACCCTTCGCGCTCTCATAGTGGTACTACTGAGAATTTTTTTTAGTACCAGTTATTATATAAAATAAAACATATGTAGGGGTAGAAATGGAGTTTTTTTACACACCCTCATTGTGTGCTCTTGAGGTTTACATATTATCACACAACTTGGGTGTGTAAAAAAAACTCCATATCAACTCCCTACATATGCATTATTCTCTATATTGATTCAAAAATCAGTTGCATTAATGTTATTTTAGTAAATGGATGCAAGCATGTTTAAATCCCTCCACAGCCACTTGTCAGTATTTGCTACAGCAAATGATGTAATGATAGGGGTTTCTCTAAGTGGTTAATTTAATAATTGATTTTGTGACTAATTAAGGAGGATTATGAGAAACACACTTTACCCCCTAATAAAGACTGAGTAGTTGGCTGAAGTGCAGGGGAGTGTTTATTCTGACACGGGAAAGCAGTCACTGTTTTTTGTTGCCATCGATAATGCTGTAATACTATTTCATTTATGGTGTTAATACTGCAGCTTTGAAAATAAATAAATAGAAGATATACAGCTATTTAAGGTTGTCTGTGCTTAATTGCAGTGGAGTGCAGAGCTTGTTTTCTGTTTTGACCTTCCTAAGAAGCCTCTTTAAGTGTTTCTGCCCTGAAGACAACGACAGGGATCCTGAGGCTGAGGTGTCCAATGGTGGGTTTTAGAGACAATTTAAATCCCCCAAAATTAAGGTGCCTTGCTTGTGTGCTATGATAGATACTCTGATAGTATCTAGTTGATTTTGGATGGATGACGTCACTGCCAGGGGTACATAAAAGCTGCCTATTGTGTACTGCTGGTCTCTAATCATTCAATCATCAGGGCCAGTCGGCTCCTTCTGTCCAAACAGTGGTGCAAGATTGTAAAGAGGACTTGGGAACCAACACCACTATCCCTTCAGTCTACCGTCGTTAGGTGAGTCTACAATATGGGAAAAAATTAATTTTAGTAATTTCTGATGTTTGGTTGTAGAGAGGTGCATCTCTTGCAACAGCATCAGATCAGGTTTTAGCTTTTTGAGGGCAGTCAAGATTCTGTAACATTTAATCAGCCCAGACAGCCCATTTACATTATTAGAGACTATTCTGATAGGGTTATACATTAGGCATTAATATCCCTATGGTGCCCCCAGGCCCCCCCCCCCAAGAAGGGAAAAATCCCACTGTGTGTAAAGTGCAGTTCCCCAACCTCTGCTGCCCTCACATTAATACTCTCTATACAATAATGTAAAGTAAAAAAGTAATCTCCAGTATGCTGGGTACTGATTTTCTGATTCTCGTGTAACTTGCACCATCTTATGAGATAAATGAGAAAGAAAAAAAAAACACAATGCCAACTGAGAAAAAGAGAATAAGAACAACAATATGACAGCAAAATGACTTGCTGTTTACTATTGGAACATGAGATGGCCAACTGAGCCAGAACCAGAGTAATATCAGAAGGAAGGATGGTAGTTCCATCTGTCCTATGAGCAATAATAACCAATAAACTGTGACTTCCAAAAAAAGGATGCTTTCATCAGCGGTCCTAATGGTGATGGCTGGGGTAGCCATCTAGGGAGTGATGCACTATCCCTGTTGGGAGTGGCTCCCTTAGGGTACCAATGACCCTTAATCAAGGGGTGGATGTGAAGGTAAAATAGGACTGGAACAGAAATAAAAAGAATGAAATAAGGGGGTAGGGAATAGCTAGGGACAAATTGGGAATAAACATGCGTCACCATTTCCTGCCCACCAGACTTCCATCCCTGCCACCCGGCAATAGGAGATTATATTCCCTGTAGTAGAAGACTATACTGATAGCCACCTTAATGGCCACAAATTCTGCAGGAATGTCCACATACAACTTTTCCTCTTGGAAGAGAGAAACTAAAGTTAAGAAACCAAGTCCAACTGTATACATTCTAGACATAGTCCCAGGAGCAGTTTGTAGGTGAAGCAGTCTATAGGTTATACTCCCAGAGGAGTTGGGCCCCTGAACTCCCCAATCTCATATGCCCCTCCATCTCACAGCTCACGAGCACTGCAGATGTTAAACTGAATAGTATCCTGGAGAGTCATTAAAGGACAATGTCAACCTGTTTTCATCACATTATTGCTAGTTAAAACCTACATTTTATGATTGCTTACCTTCTCTAAGATTCATTGATTTTGTTGTTTGTTTTGTCTGTCTCCTTGTTTAGTAGAACTGAAATACATGTTAATGTATATTTATAAAAAATGTATTTTGTTTACAATCCTGGATCTGTTATTTGCTTCCTGAACATTAGAAACACCCAAAAAGTGCAGTCACTCATGAGGCAGTAGCCTCCTAAACTCCCATTCCATCATGAGGGGCTAGACTGTGTTGTGGGTGTTCCCAAGTCCAGGAAAGATGCAGTTGGAGCTGATCAAGGAATGTAAACAAACCTGTGTTTGTGTGGTAACACCAGTATGGTGGGCAGTCTGTTTTTCATTTTTTTAAAGAAAAAAAAAAGAGTCAGAATCAAACTATCAGCTACATCAGCAATCTTTACAGAAAGTAGGCAATCATAAAATGTGTTTTTTAAACTAGATATACTGAGACCTAAGGGGATTGACAGTGTCCCTTTAAAGGATTTCCCGGGAAGGCAGACGTTCCTAGGATTACATCTGGCGCAGTGTATAGGTTGAAATCTTCTGGTGTGTGCATGCCAGTCCCCTGGGAACAAAGAAATCTACTTGGAGGAGAATATCATTGACACTCTTCCATCGCAGTTTGGCCTTTGACTTCTGAGAGGATGGCAAAGGTTAAATCTAGTGGGGAGAATGGCAATGATATTCTCAGTCAGGCTATGGCATATTCTATTTATGCAATGGTGTTTCTTTAAGTGTTTTTGTTGCCCCTCATTTTTTTTTCATTTTAATTATAGCTTCTTTCAGGATGACCGAGTGGAGAGGCAGCAGCTGAGTTGATCTCTCACTCTTGCTGAGGTTGATTGGTGATGTCAACTTGTGTTAAAGTGTGGAGCCCAAGAGAGCGAGCGGTGGGGAATTTCAGTTATGTGGAGTGGGTGGTGGTGCTTCCTTTGGCCAAGTAGTGCAGCTTGTTGGTGGGTACTAGAAATGTTGTGAGCCAGTCAGATGTAGGCTGGTTGGTACTTGGGGCTGGAAAGGGAGGGAGGGAGCTATTGGACTGCATTGCTGTGTCACTTTGAATAGTGTGAGGGCATTCCATGGTACAAATTGTCTTGGGACTGTTGTCCAAGAGTGTTAAGATTAAAAATTAAAAGGTAAACCTCTCGGTGTGAATGCCGGTTTCACACTGAACAGGTTCAGAGTTGGAGCCAGCGCATGGGTCAGTTCAGAGCAGTGAAAGTGAAAAAGTGAAACTGAGCTGCTCACACTGCTGGCTCCAACCAGTCCCCACCTACATTGTGGATAAATACTGGTTTGGGGAACATACAGAGGATAAATGTGATATCTTCATTGTAGATCTAACCACCCCGTGGACACCAAAAGTATTTCAGAATTTATTGTCGCTGGCACTGCATAAAGTAAGTAAGAACTTACCGTAACAGTAGATTTTAGAGAGAAGCTCTTGAAGCAGGTAACACATATAAGACTGAAGCCGGCAGGCGGCAGGGCCCCCACGGAAAACTTCTAGTTAGCAGTGTATAGGACCGCCTCCCCCAATGTCAGCAAACCCACAACATCACGTATGGAATAAAGGGTGGGTGGTCCCCAGTGTCCCTCACTTCCCCACCAGAGACCTCGGCATCGAGGATGGAGGGTGATCAGAAACAGAGAACCAAGGCAAATACCTCACAGAGCAATCAGAACATTGCCAATGCAGACCAAGTGCAGGACAGAAACCTCTAGGGTGAAGGAGGTCGGGAAGCATACCTGCTGCAAAAGCTTCTCTCAAAGATCCACTGTTGCTGTATGTTCTTACATAACTGTACCATCTTACTTTGAGAGTCAGCTCTTGCAGTAATGCCTATATAGGACTGAGTCCCAAGCAGTAGAGGAGACCAGACTAGTCTTGGGTGGAGAAAATGGAGAAATTGAAGAGGAAGTACCTCACGAGGAGGTTCCTGCAGAACTGCAAGGCAAGCCTGCTCTGCATCAAGAGGCTATGTCAAGACTGTAGTGTCTGATTAAGGTGTGGACAGAATTCCACATGGCTGCTGCACAAATGTCAGTCACAGACACATTCGTGAGAGTGGCAAAGAGCTGCTACACCTCGTGGAGTAATCCTTCACCTAGCCCAGCAATGGTTTGTCATACTTCTGTTAACAGAAGAAGATGCAGTTAACAAGCTATTTTGACAGTCTGTTTGGCTACAGGAGCCTCCTGGATCGGGGGGTAAAGGAAACAAAAAGCTGATCAGAACATCTAAAGTCTTTCATTCTGAATAGATAAAAACTGCAGAATGCAATGGACATCAAAGGAAAGCTGCACCCTCATATCTCACCCTCAGGGACAATGAGATTTCAACAACCTCGAAATGGACCCTCCCAGGATAGTGGCAGGGCCTAGTATGAAGTGTGAAAACTAACTGAAACAGATGCATACATCTTAAACAGCTACATGAAAAGAGCTGTCTATTGACATGAAAACAAATGACATTTAGAAGCTGTGAGGGTGCAGTTTTCTTTTGAGCATGTGGAGAAAAGCCTCCCCCCCAGTTTAAGTGCTCAGGGTAATAGACTGGGAGGTGGATGTCCTGATTCAGGGTCAGCTCGAACACCACCTCTGGTGAAAACTGAGGATTAGTCCTCAAGGCCACCCAGTCCTTGTGGAATACTAAATAAGGCTCCTTGCACATCAGGGCCTGAAGCTTGGAAATTCTTCAAGCAGAAGTATCTGCAACTGAAAATAACACCTTCCAGGAAAGAAAGTAAATCTCACAATCCACGGCTGATTCAAGTGGGGGTAAGGTTAGCTTTTCCAACATAAAAAGCAAGTCTCAAGGAGGGACAGGATCCGTTATGAGGATGGGGGGGTTCATATGGAGAATTCCCCTGAGGAAGGAGGGCCGCAGACTGATACATCAGTCCAAAATTCCTATATGTTCCAATTCTGTCAGCGGCCTAAGGGTTAAGAACCTTCTGAAGGAACGAGAAGGGAAGGAAAGCATAAAGGAACCTCCCTCTCCAGGAAAGGGACAATGCATCTCGACAGAAAACTCCAGGCCCTGGATCTAATGAGCAAAAACTGGGCAACTTTGCATTGATAGGGAAGCAAAGAAGTCCAGCTCTAGTCTACCCATCTGTCGAAGACAGTCTTGTTGAAGACTGAAATAGGATGCTCTGAATAGAGTCCAGCTGAGAGCATCTGCCAGGGTGTTTTGAACCCCTGGAACATGGACCACTGAAATCTCTAGATGGTGGGATATGGCCCAAAACCAAACCCGCATTGCTTCCCGGCAAAGAGGGTATGAGTGAGTGTCTCCTCATTTGTTATGGTAGAACACTACTGACATGTCTGTCTGTACGAGAAGGTGTCCTGGCACAGCACTGTGCTCAAAGCCTGTAGGGCATAGAGAACTGCTCTTATCGCCAGAATATTTATGTGGAGAGCCTCCTAGGCCACTAACCAGGAGCCCCGCATTCTGTGGCCCCTTAGGTGTGCACCCCACTCCATACCCGAGGAGCTGGATGTCAAAACTTGATCCAAAGCTGCTTTCTGATAGGGCATCCCTTCTCCAAGGGAGAGGGACATCATCCACCAACTGAGTTCTCATCGGACCGGGTCCGTAATAGAGACTGGTTGGTCCAAGTTGTCCCATCAGTGGTCCCATTGGACTTGCAGAGTCCACTGAATTGTACTCATGTGCAATCTGGCTAGAGGGACTGTAACAATGGATGTAGCCATATAGCCTAGTAGCCATAATGGATGGTACAGATAAGATGTGGTGAACTAATCCCCGAAGGTGAAAAGGTCTGTCCTGAGGCAAAAAGGCATCGAGCAGCACTCCAATGAACTGGATGGTTTGGGTTGGGACCAGGGAGGACTCTGGAATGCTGACCATGATGCCCAGTTCTCCAAAGAGAGAACAGGTGTCCTGAATGGATCGCCGCAGCTGCTTGTTGGACGGGGCTGTCAAGAGCCAATCATCCAGGTAGGGTAAGACACAATACCCTTTCCTTCAGAGGGCCACTGCGACCACTACTAGGCATTTGATAAAGACTCTTGGGGCTGAGGATAGGCCAAAGGTCAATGCTCTGAACTGATGATACCTCCCTTGGAACTGGAATCTGAGGAACCTCCTGTTGGGCTTGGCCACTAGGATGTGAAGATAGGCATCCTGCATGTCCAGCGATGCCAGACAGTCCCCTTGGTGGATCATGAGGAGCAGTCTGTGATGGGTGGCCATCAGAAACCATTTGTATTCTACAAACTGGTTGAGGTCACTGAGGTCCAGGATGGGTCGCAGATCCCTGGTCTTTTTGTGCATGAGGAAAAAATGCGAGTAGAAGCCCATGCCCCTCTGAGCTAGGGGAACTAGCTGTATGGCTCTCTTGAGCAGCAGGGCCTGAATTTCTGCTTTCATGAGCCTGGCATGTGCTGGGGAGCAGTGGAATAGGGGGAGGCCTGTCCAGTGGGAACTCGATGACTTATATCGAGTGTCTGTTGTCGATTAGCTGAAGGACCCACCGATCAGGAGGTGATCGCTCACCAACCTCGTGTGTAGAGAGAAAGTGGCTCAGACCGCCTCTCCCTGCAGGGGTCATGGGAGGCTGTGGATCCGACAAGGTGTCAAGCTGTAGAAGAAGAGGAGAGAGTGGTTAGGGCCAATTTGGCGGACCTAGCGAAGGGCCCTGTGGATCCTCTAGAGGCACCTCTATGACTAACCACCTCACTGTTGCTGTCCAGGCTGAAAGAGAGACTGTGGCTGCTGTCCCCCATGGCCTCTAAAATTAGGCTTTCAAAAATGCAGTTGTTTCGGTTTGTACATTGAGTGTACCAACCAAACTGCCTTACAAGTCCTGCAACTTGGCGATCTTCTCCAAATCTTCAGAGAAGACTGAACCCTGGAAGAGCACATCTAGGATGTTGGTTTGTACATCCTGTGTGAACCCTGAGACTCAGGCCATGAATGCCTGCGGACACATACTCTATGGCTTGCAGCCCTCATTGCCATGTCCATTGAATCATAAGCTGACTGGTGGACATGTGGTGCCCACATCCAAGCAGGTCTGCAGAAGCTTCTCTAGCTCTGCTTTCTGCGGACAGTCAGGGATCTCTTTTGCAATATCAATCCCCTGCTCCCAAAGAGTGTTCTGGAACTGAACCATATGAGTAAGGAAGTTCAGGTTCTGCACGGTACAGGTGGCTGATGAGTAGACTTTGCACTCCATGGAATCCAGTTGTTTGGATTCCTTATCTGGGGGCTGAGTGCTGAGGTACCTCAGCCTCTGGGACCCATCATGGGCAGCTGAAATAACAGCAGGGTCTGCAAAGGGATGTTCTGCCAAAAAGGGCTGCTCTTCAGGTGCCCTGTAGAGGTGATCTGCCTTCTTGCGGATGGTGGCAGAGGTGTGGGGGCACTTCCACAAAGGTATCCACTAAGGATGGGATGACCACTGGCCTAGGGTCCTTCTGGCATAAATATTTAGCCAGACAGAGTCTCTCTGGGTCCAAATCCTCTGTCTTCTGTCCCATGAGTTTGGATGTGCTGCATGACCTCCATGAAGGAGCTTTCATTGGCTGATGATTTTGGGGTGTCTCTCATGTCTAAGGGTGACAAGTCCATGATGAATGAAGGATCAGAGGAGAATGTGTCTGAACAGTTGTAGTCCACAGAGGAGGAAGAAGACTGAGACCTGTTGTGCCATTGCTTGTGCCTGTGATAGGGGGAGCCAGAGGAACTCTGGCTCTGGGACCAGGATCTCGAATGGCACTTATAAGAGACCTTCCCTTTCTTTTTGCCCAAAGGTGGGGTGGAATCTGTGCCCAGAGATGGGGTGGGTACTTTGAAGGAGCCCCAGTATCAGGAGGGGTTCTCGATTCTTTGGGGCATAGGTGGGAGGAAATCCATCCAGATGGTCTCCCACCAATGCCCAAAGAGGTCCTTGACCTGGGACAGATTCAGCTTTGGGTCTGAGTCAGCCAAGAAGATCCTTGACCTGGGACAGATGCAGCTTTGGGTCTAAGTCAGTCAGACCCGACGCCGGTCCAGCACCTGTACCTGGTGCAGTGCTATGATCCAGTGATGATGGGCGGGTGGGAGAAGACGTTGGGGCAATAATTGAGGACCTAACCCCAGTAGTTGATGTCTGCTTGAATGTCATCACCCAATCATCCTCTGGAGGGCTAAGGCCTGACCAATCATTCACCAGTGGTGAGGCAGAAACCGGTGATGATCGGGACTTGTTCGGCAGAGCCGGAATCTGAACTGCGAGGCAGTGGCGTTGGTGGTGGTCCCACCCAACATATGATGTGTTGACAGACATTTGTCCGATGACTGTTTGGTGTCCTCCGAGGATGGCAAGCAGACCTCCCTGAGGAGTGCTCCGAGGACCTACGCCTGTCCTGGGAGTTGGTGCCAGACACACAGGCTGTCCCTGAGTGCACGGACATCTGACCCTTACCAGCATCAGTGGTCTGACCTGAAGGTAAGTTCAATGACCGAATCTTCAGTGACTGAAGTGAGGGGCCCAAAGACCTGGAGCCATGATCTTTAGAGCCTGATGCCCAGACCAAGGTGGGGGGCTTGACAACAGTAAGTAGAGAGGGAGAATGGGTCACCTGGGAGGCTGAGTCCAATCTGCTGTTGGAGGCAGAGTGGAAGCCAGAAGATCTGGATCTCGATGGGGACCTCTCCTTCTCTCTCTCACGCTCTCTCCCTCTTCCTCTTCTCTTTGTGCTTCCCCAAAGATTTATGGTGGGAAGAGCCCCTTCCTGAAGAGGAATCCTCTGCATGGCAGCCAAACATTGCTCGCTGAGGTAGGCCTGCAGGGTCTTTTGGTGGCGAATCCTTGTCCAGCTGTTATATTTCTGGCAGTGGGGACAGGCTTGGGTAATGCGGTCTGGGCCCAGGCACAGCAGGCAGGAACAGTGGCCATCCTTGGATGGGATCTTTTTTCCACAGGCACACTTGGAGGGATGCCCCTTTGTAGAAGGCATAGGAGAAGACGACAGAGAAACGAATTGCTGAAAAGTGGACTTTTGGTGAGAAAAATAAGAAATCTGGTTAAGAGATTAGCAAATATGGTGGTCAAACTAGGGAGGGGCAATCTGTAGAGACAATGAGCTCAAGTCAATGGCAGAAAAGAATTGGGGACACAGGGGACCACCCATCCTTTATTCCATACATGGCCGGGGAGGCTGTCCCACCATGGACTGCTAGCTAGAAGTTTCCATGGGGTCCTGCCTCCTGCGGCTTCAGTCCTATGTGTTGATTTGCTGCAAGAGCCGTCTCTTGAAGTAAGATCTGTAATTATGCAATAGGCATCAAGACAGATGCCATTGTACAAATCTGTTTATTTCAGCTACTATTTTTAGAAATCTAAAATCTTTAAATTTTAGATTTATACATATAGTAAACTGCTCTTCATAGATCTATACATATAGTAAACTCATCAGCAAAAGAACCCCCCTCCTCCACAGTCAGCCAGCCACACTACTAAAATCAATCAAAGTCTTTATTTATCAAGGTGAACATCATTGAGCAATGCTCATTTATAAGATGGACCTGGTTGGAGCCAGGTCAAGATACTGTTCATACAAATTACAATCAGCAAAGGCAATTGCAAAAATACATGTACAATCAACAAACAACAACAATATACAAAAAATATACAATGAAACGTACAGTAAAAGCTGACTGAAGAGGATGTGCAATTTCAATATTTTTTGTAGTTATTCCACTAGAATGAAGGCCTAGGATATAGAGATAGGCTAAGGATTGGGAGCACTGTCCCTTCTTAATCTTTATGAAATATTTCTTAAATTTAAACCATAACCTGATCCAACCAACTGTTATGTTTTCACGTTCCCCACCGACCACCTGCCTGCTCCCTCCTAAGCTTGCACTCTCTCACTCAGCGGCACCTTTACCTTTTAGTAACTTAAAATAATAAGCAAGGTATTTCTGCGATTTTAAGTTTCTCCCTCCAGCTTGTCTCCTCTCACAGAATTCCCTAGCTCTCACTCAATGTGCTTACATTTTTTCTGCTTACTCCTGTCTGGAATTCAAAATACTTAACAGAAAACTCTGCATACATTTAAATAAAAAAAAAGTCAGCCACACTAAATCACCCAAATATCTTGTTCTGTAATTTCTTTTGCTTTCTGAATCCATCTCATCACTTCTTGAGGCAGTTCCAGCTCCCACTGGCTGTGCTCTCTCTTCCTCTGCTGCTGCTTACTCCCGGTCCCACTCAATCCTGCCTGGCATTCACAAATACTTTGAAAAACATTGCATACATTTATTTATTTTTTTTATTATTTCTATTTTTTGCTTCCCTGTGAAGTGGGCCCAATGACCCCTGGCCGCCGCACCCCCGGAACAGGTCTGGCATGCGGTAATCGCTCCATGCGCACATAGTCGGCCACACCCTGGTGAAGGCACCTCTCGCGGTCCGGGGCATGGGACATTGCCATCAGACACTGAGATCACCCACCATTTTCTGCTAATTTTCTTCCCAGGGAGCCGGACATGCAATGCGAGCGCGCGTATGTCATACTGACGCCCACCGCTGCCCTAACCCCTTGCTGTGCGTGCATCAAAGATGGTGCAGCTGGCCTCTACCAGTCACCACTACAGTATGATGCAGTGCCCCTACCCTCCCCAGAGGAAGGAGAGCAGTCACATGATGCTCAATCCTTCATCTCCCCTGCCAGCCCCCGATGTCCCAAATCCGTTCCCAAACCAGGGTCGCCGGTGTGGCGTGAATTGACGTTGCATACATTTTAAATAAAAAATGGACACACTAAATTAATGCAGCAGCACACTTGATGCTGAATAGAGGCACTTCATATTCTCGCATCACTGTCGACTTGAGCTCTCACTAAGAAGTGCCATCATTTTTAATGATTTATAAATGCAGCAAATCACCAATCACACACCACATTGCAGGCAGCAGGAGCATCAGGACACAACCGTATCTTTAGCAATCACACAATAAAGCAGAGGTTCACTTGTTACATCACAAAAGTCCTTTAATATGTATTAAAAATCAAATATTTTGAAGCAACATCTAACTTCACTATTATTATTGGCACCTACTGCATAAATGGAACATGCAGGGGTGAGATTGTATGATACCAGATTTATCTACCCAAGATCAAATAGCTTTTCTAGTTAAATCAAGTAACACGCAGCTCACACCTGCATATTTCTCTATATACAACAGGAGCCACTTAATTGGGATGTAGATAAACGGGGGCATCCGCTTTACTGCGACGTCTCTCCAAGCACTGATTAAGTTGCTGTATTATCCTATGGAACCACTTCACGTCTAAACAGGATGTTCCTGCCGCCTAGTGGGATGATCTGGGCTGACCTTGGGCAGCCTAGTCCCAAACACAGATGCAGTAATCCTATACTGATACCTTTTGTCACACCTGACTAGGTCTGAATCGTGGTTGTTCACAACTCTCTCTAACCCACCACTGACTTCCTGTCCAACAGAGAGCTGTACTCTGGTCTGCTTTGTTTTCTCCTTACCAGTCTGAGTTAGGTACAGAGGAAATGCTGACATGCTGGTCTTTTTCTTGTTGTTTCCCCAAGCACTGAAATAAAGAACTAGGTTCTAGTGAAAAAGCAGGGATACTGAACCAATACTTCTGTTCAGTATTCACAAAAGAGAAGGAGGGGGAGGTGCCTAATCCCATTAACAGAAGCACTCTGGATGGGGGGTCGATCCCAGTCCTTTCACAGAAGAAAGAGTTCTGAAAGTACTCCTAAAACTGAAGGTGGACAAAGCAATGGGGCCAGATGGAATTCACCCCAGAATTCTAAAATAATTAAGCAGAGAACTAGTGACACCACTGACTACCCTTTTTAACAAATCATGGGAGGATGGTGTGGTACCTGAGGACTGGAGGAAGACAGGTGTGATACCCCTTCACAAAAGTGGGAGCAAGACACAGGCAGGAAACTACAGACCTGTCAGTTTGACCTCTGTGGTAGAGAAAGTGATGGAATCACTTCTGAAGGAAAGAACTGTTGAGTACCTAGAGGCCAGTGGGGCACAGGACCCAAGGCAGCATGGATTCACAGCAGGAAGGTCATGTTAAACAAATCTAATTGATTTCTTTGACTGGGTGACCAAAGTAGTAGACCAGGGAGGGGCTGTGTACATAGCCTACCTAGACTTTAGCAAGGCATTTGACACAGTCCCACACAAAAGATTAATAGTCAAATTAACCAGCCTGGGAGTGGGTCCCAGAGTGGTAGCCTGGGTAAAACATTGGCTGGACAACAGAACACAGATGGTAATTGTAAATGGAGTCCACTCTGAAGAAAGAAGGGTTACTAGTAGGGTACCGCAGAGTTCAGTACTGGGTCCAGTCCTTTTTAATGTCTTTATAAGTGACATTGCAGAGGGACTGGAAGGAAAATATACCTCTTTGCAGATGACACAAAGATTTGCAATAGGGTTGATACACAAGGAGGTGTGGAAAGGATGAGAAGGGACTTGGCAAGATTGGAGGAATGGTCAGAAGTATGACATCTTGGATTCAATGCAAAAAAGTGCAAAATAATGCACCTGGGAAACAAAAAACCAGGGGAAGATTACACAATGGGGTGGGGGAGGTAGAAACAACAACAAAAAAATGGAAAGGGACCTGGGGATAATCATATCAGATGACCTTAAGGTAAGCAAGCAATGTGAGAAGGCAGTAGGAAGGGCTGGGGGGATACTGGGATGTATAGGGAGAGGCATTTTTATTTATTTGTTTAACCAGGTATAGCACACTAAGCTGAAAGCTTTTTTACAGGAGTGACCTGGGAGCACAAGGAGGTTAAGTGACTTGCTCGGGGTCACACAGTATGCAAGTGGAAGCTGCGGGATTTAAACCCAGGTCTGGTCTGCTGGATGTCACCAGATTTGCAGCTCAGAGCCTTAGACCACTGCGCTATACTGCCTCACCAGTAGAAAACATGAAGTTGTTATCCCTCTGTATAGACAGTTGGTGAGACCCCATCTGGAGTACTGCGTCCAGTTCTGGAGACCCCATCTCCACAAGGACATAGACATAATGGAGGTAGTCCACAGGAGGGCAACTAAAGTGGTGCAGGGTCCGCAAGAAAAGCCATACGAGGAGAGACTAAAGGAGCTTAATATGTATACCCTTGAGGAAAGGGAGGGGACATGATAGAAACTTTAAGTACCTCAGTGGAATCAACAAAGTCCAAAAAGGTAGCATCTTTCAGAAAAAGAGTTGTGGAAGAACAAGGAGACACAATTTAAAGATAGAGGGGGACAGCTCAGGGTCAATGTGAGTTTTCACAGAGAGGGTGGTGAATGCATGAAACAGCCTTCCTGAGGAGACTGTGGGGTCTAAAACTGTGGGAGCATTCAAGAATGCATGGGACAGACATAATGCAATGTTTGTGTGGGGTAGGAAGAAATAGGCTGTTGGTTAAATAGGATCTGCAGCTTATCCTATAGGTAGGGAAAAGGGCAGACTAGGTGGGCCAAGCGATTCTTATCTGCCGTCAAAGTCTATGTTCCTATGTTTCCACACAGGTGTTTTGTTTGTTTTCCTCAGTTTCCTGCTACCACCAGAATGCCGCAGTGACTCAGTGCAGTGAATCGATCATTAAAGAAGGACATGCGGTAGAGAGAAAGCAAACTGGATTCGCCACACCAGCAATTGTTTTCCATTGCCTCACTACCACCCAAACACCACAGTGAGAAAGCAGAAAGAAAAAGAAAGACAGGCAGGCAGACAGAAAGGCAGAAAAGCAGGTAATGATTTTCAACTGCCTGCTACACTACTGCTCTGCCTCATACCTGAATAACATGGTGCAGAGTCTTGATACATGTACAGGCTGAAATACAGAAGTGCACCACAACCAACTGTGCACCCCATCCAAACACCTAGTGTTCTTCATCCTGTTGCCTGGAATTAACAGTGTGGCCGTTTGAACACAAGGCACCCAGCATGTGCATTAAACTGAGGGACTGTACCTGCCAGATACAAATCTACCCACACTGGATGGGGCGGATGCCAGTTTCAAACTGGTCAATTTTAAACGAGTCCATTTATTAATGGGACAGGCTGAAGTGCACTATGGATTGGGAGGTGGGAAGGAAGTAATGCTCTGTGAGTAGACAAATCATGGCTTAAGGTGAGGCCTGTACTAACGTATGTGTTTTTTTTTTTTGTGGCAGAAGGGCTAGGGAGAAGGGCTAAAAATGATTGAGATGGGGAAAGGGTGGTAAAACCACTAGCTATCAGGGAGTGCTTTTACTGGGACTGAGTGAGGGCAGCGGGCACCACTGTATACCAAAGAGTATTTGGATTAAGAGAGGGTGAGAGTAGGAGGGACCACTGGACGCCAGGGAGTGCTTGATTGGGACAGGGAGAGGGTGAGGGGGGGCTACATTTCACTAGGTAGTGCTCGACTGGGAGTGGGTGATGGCAGACAGCCACTGAACAGAGAAATCATTACACATAATGAGTGAGGGTGGGAGGGCCACTGGACATCGGGGAAGCTTCACATGGGATGGGGTAATAATGGAGCAGCCACTACATAATAAGATAATAATAATAATATTTATTTAATGAAGCGCCTTTCGAGAGTCCAAGGTGCTGTACAGAATTAATTCAGACAAAAACATACACAAATACATATCTTATAAAATCACAATAAAACTGGGAATGTCTTTCCCCATAGAAAAGTTTAGTGTCTGCTTAAAACTCCCCACTGCCCTGCATTCCTGGAGCTGACGGGGCAGAGAATTCCAGAGGGTAGGTGCCGCAAATCTGAAAGCATGCGCACCGGATGACTGCAAATTAATCCTCGGAATCTCCAGCAACCCCTCGTCAGCTGAGTGGAGCTGTCACACAGGAGTGTAAGGAACCAGGAGTTCTTTCAAGTAATCGGGACCCTGTCCATGTAGGGCTTTGTAATGGCAGCCAGTGCAGAGCGTGCAGCACAGGGGTGATGTGGGATCTCCTCGATGCCCCAGTCAACAGACATGCTGCCACGTTCTGCACTAGCTGCTAGCGACAGATATCAACCCCAGGAAGCCCTAAATAAAGGACTTGCAGTAGTCAAGGTGCAATGTCACAAGGCGTGGAATAGAACAGGCTGGTCACTGGGTGGAACAAGGTGCCTAATCCTGGCAATGTTCCTAAGGTGGAAAAAGGCTAGCTTGACGACTTCCAACACCTGATGATGAAGTCAGACCAACATCAAGCTCTACTCCCAGGTTACGCACCCGTTCGGAGGTGAGAATCTGTGCCTCCCCAGAACTAAGCTGAAAGGGAGCCCAGTCCTCAATCCCTCTACCCTATGACCTGGGTCCACGACCAAAACCTCAGTCTTTCCAGGGTTCAACTTCAAACCACAGGAATTCATCCAATCTTGGATTTCTGCTAGGCAGTTGTTCAGTAGTGAGATAGCGCCAACCTGGTTGGGTGCAAAAGACAGGTAGAGCTGGGTATCTTCAGCATAGCAGTGAAACCTCAGCTCATACCATCTTACAATGCCTCTGAGGGGCAGCATATATACTGCTAATAACATGAGGGACAGTACTAAACCCTGAGGTACCCCACAAGGCAGAGAGAAAGCCCTGGATGAAAACAAACCCGAGACCATCCTCTGCATTCTCCCAGCGAGGAAAGATGGAAACCATCTGAGAACTGTACTAGACAACCCACAGATGAACCTCAGGCATTCAAGCAGAACCCCATGGCGCACAGTATCAAAAGCTGAAGATAGAGGTAGGAGAACCAAGACAGAGTGGTATCTCCGAATCTCTCGCCATCAGGAGATCATTGAGCACCCGAACCAGAGCAGTCTCGGTACTATGCCTCTTGTGAAAACCAGATTGGAGAGGTCTGTATAAATTATGGGTGGTTAAATGGTTATCCAATTGAGCAGCCACAATTTTCTCAATAACCTTCCCACAAAAGGAGGTTAGAGATAGGCCTGTAGTTTTCTAGGTTCTCCGGGTCTAAAAGCTTTTTCAGAAGGGAATCACCACCCCTCCTTCAAGGAGCTAGGGAACTCACCCATATCCAAAGAGCACCAGACAATCAAGCTAAGACTGGGCCAATGATCTCCACTACAACCCAAAATCAGGAAGTAGGGCCAGGGTCTAAACTACAGCATGTGGGATGCATCTCCTGGACAATCCTCATAATGTCTCGAGATCCAGCGGGTCCAAGGTTACTCCAGGAAACTCTGGACAGCAAAGCACCGACCAACAGCAACCCCTTAAGGTGAAGCAGGTGGCACCCCTCCTGATGTCGCAACCTTGTTCTAAAGTAGCAAGCAATCTCATCACAATCAGTTTGTTAAAAACTCGATGGAGCTGCTGACAGGTTGGTTGCACATTAGTGAGTGGTAAGGGAACACTGGACACCACAGAAAGCATCATACAAGGCAAGTGGGAAAAACTGGACGCCAGATTGCTTGACTGGGATGGGGTGAGGTGGCCACTAAACACCAAACAGTGCTTCACACTGACAGGGTGAGGGTTGGGTGTGCCACTTGATATCTGGGGGAGTGCTTGACAGTGACTGGGGAAGGGTGGGGGGCACTGGATACCAACATGTGCTTGACACCTACTAGTTGAAGGTGGGGTGTGCTACCATAAACCCGGAATTACGTTTGACCCAGATGGTGTGGGGGTGGCAGTGGTCAAACGATAATGCTTGAGATGGATCAGCTAATGGCAGGAGGGGAGGTGCCACTGCCACAGGACATTAGAAAATGCTTGCTGTGGGCCAAGGTGAAAGTGTGGCATGCCATACTTATTGTACTGTCTATAATCTTCTGTTTTCAGAGCCAGCGCACCTCAGCAACCACTACTATAGCCAGTACAGCCCACCGGCAGCCACCAGAGTCACTGCAATCCAGCAGTTGTTAGTAATACACTAAACTGGAAGTTAATTTCACATGGAAATTAATATGTTGAGTTTAAACATGTCCATTTCAAGAGATTGATAGCTGAGAAAGTTTGGGGTGGAAGATCTGAGCGATTAGGTGGATCATGACTAAACTGAGGTGCGTACTTATGTGTTGGGGTAGGATTTAGGGAAGTGTAAAATTGCCATATAATGTATCTGCTCCTGTTTGCAAACCGCAGTAATGTTTGGTCTAATTTCCCCATTTCAAGTACAGACACAACTTAGCCAACATTTTGCCTCATATTGCTTTCAAATGGGCACTATATCCCTGGCAGACCAGGCTGTCAAGAGTAAAGGGAGCTCAATTTATTCTCACCCCCATGCAGTATTATCTCCGCTACAGCGATTTCTATAACATTCCCTTTCCATTTTCACTTTTGCTCGCACTTCTGCTTTTAAACTTCACATTTTATCCCACTATACTTTTTACTGTATTGCCTTATTATTCTGTTCCCTGTTTTTTTACCTCCACACAACCCTGTTTGTATTCTTGCCGTAGCACCTTTTACCACTAACCTATTGTACCAATAGATTAACAGCAAAAAAAAAAACACTGGATGTAGTTGCTCCAATCTGCCACTAGATGGTGTGCTGTACTTTATATATATACTGTGGAAAGCATTCAGTAAAGAGCTTTTGCAGAGTAGACCGTATGGTGTTCTGAACAGCTAGCATTACATGGTACCAGAAGTTAAAATCCATTGCCATGGGAAAATATGGATGCAGTTTGGCAACCAAGTGAACTAACCTTAACAGGGAATGTGTAACACTGGAGAGCTTTCAAACAATGTTTTGAGTTCTGTATCACAGAAACATAGAACATAGAAACATAGAAACATAGACTTTGACACTAACTTGTTTTTTCTCTTTAGATATTCTTGAAGAAGACCATAGGTCGAAACGTAGATTTTTAACTCTATTTTCTATTTTCAGCGTGCATTTAATATAACCATTTTGGTTTGTTTTTAGACCACATGCTGACGCAGCGCCTTGTCTTTGTTTTTACAATTTGTAATAGACTTTGACAGCAGATAAGGACCACTAGGCCCACCCAGTCTGCTCATTTCCCTACCTACTGGATAAGCTGCAGATTCTAGTTAACCAACAGCCTGTTTCCTGCAACCCCCACCATAATTGCTTTGTGTCTGTCCATGCATGTTTGAATTCCCCACTGTTTTAGACCCAACAACCTCCTCAGGAAGGCTGTTCCATGTATCCACCACTCTCTCTGTGAAAAGAATTTCTCACATTACCCCTGAGCCATCCCCTCTATCTTTAAACTGTGCCCCTTGTTCTTACACTCTTTTTCTGAAAGATGCTACCCTCCTGGACTTTGTTGATTCCCTTGAGGTACTTGAACGTTTCAATCATGTCCCCTGTCCTGTTTTGCAGATGACACAAAGATCTGCAACAGGGTTGATACACAAGGAGGCGTGGAAAGGATGAAAGGGACTTGGCAAGGTTGGAGGAATGGTCAGACGTATGGCAGCTAGGATTCAATGCAAAAAGTGCAAATAATGCACCTGGAAACAAGAACCCAGGGAAGAATACACAATGGGTGGGAGGTAGTAACAACAACAAAACAGGAAAGGGACCTGGGGTAATCATATCAGATGACCTTAAGGTTAGCAAGCAATGTGGAGAAGGCAGTAGGGAGGGCTGGGGTATACTGGGATGTATAGGGAGAGGCATCAGCAGCAGAAAACAGGAAGTTGTTATCCCTCTGTACAGACAGTTGGTGAGACACCATCTGGAATACTGTGTCAAGTTCTGGAGACCCCATCTCCACAAGGACATAGACAGGATAGAGGCAGTCCAGGAGGTGCAACTAAAATGGTGCAGGGTCTGCAAGAGAAGCCGTATGAGGAGAGACTAAAGGAGCTTAATATGTATACCCTTGAGGAAAGAAGGGAGAGGGGGGACATGATAGAAACTTTCAAGTACCTCAAGGGAATCAACAAAGTCCAAGAGGGTAGCATCTTTCAGAAAAAGAGACTTGCAAGAACAAGGGGACACGATTTAAAGATAGAAGGAGGGCGGTTCAGGGGCAATGTGAGGAAGTATTATTTCACAGAGAGGGTAGTGGATGCATGGAACAGCCTTCCTGAGGAAGTTGTGGGGTCTAAAACTGTGGGAGAATTCAAGAATGCATGGGACAGACATAAGGCAATTCTTGTGCGGGGCAGGAAGATATAGGCTGTTGGTTAACTAGGATCTGCGGCCTATCCTGTAGGTAGGGAAATGGGCAGACTAGATGGGCCCATGGGTCCTTAGCTGCCATCAAAGTCTCTGTTTCTATGTCCCTCCTTTCATCAAGGGTATACATATTAAGCCTCTCAGTCTCTCCTCATATGGTTTCTGATGTAGACCCTGCACCATTTTAGTTGCCCTCCTGGACTGCTTCCATCCTATCTATGTCCTTGCGTAGATGAGGGTCTCCAAAACTGCACACAGTACTCCAGATGGGGTCTCACCAACTGTCTGTACAGAGGATAACCACTTCCTTTTTCTACTTGTGATGCTCCTATGCATCCCAGTATCCCTGGCTCTCCTTACTGACTTTTCACATTGCTTACCCACCCTTAGGTCATCTGATATGACTACCCCCAGGTCCCTTTCCATTTTTGTTGTTGTTAGTACCTCCCCTGCTAATGTGTACTCTTCTCCTGGGTTTTTGTTTCCCAGGTCATTACTTTGCACTTCTTTGCATTGAATCTAAGTTGCCATATGTCTGACCATTCCTCCAACCTTGCCAAGTCCCTTCTCATCTTTTCTAACCCTCTTGTGTATCAACTCTATTACAGATCTTTGTGTCATCAGCAAGGAGGCATACCTTTCCCTCCAGATCCTCTGCAATGTCACTTATAAAGATGTTAAGAAGAAGATTGGACCCAGTACTGAGCCTTGAGGTACTCCACTAGTAACTCCCCTTTCTTCGGAATGTGTTCCATTCACTATTACCTTCTGTGTCCTGTTGTGCAGCCAGTTCGCTACCCAGGCTACCACCATGGGACCCACTCCCAGGCTGGCTAACTTGATTATTAATCTTTGTGTGGGACTGTGTCAAATGCCTTGCTAAAGTCTAGGCAGGCCATATCCACAGCCCTCCCTGGTCTATTACTTTGGTCACCCAGTCAAAGAAATCAATTAGATTAGTCTGACATGACCTTCCTGCTGTAAATCCATGCTGCTTTGGGTCCTGTGCCCCGCTGGCCTCTAGGTACTCAACAATTCTTTCTTTCAGAAGTGATTCCATAATTTTTCCCTACCACTGAGGTCAAACTTACAGGTCTGTAGTTTCCTGCTTCTGCCTTGCTTCCACTTTTGTAAAGGGAATCACATCTGCCCTCCTCCAGTCCTCAGGTACCACCCCATCCTGCCATGATTTGTTAAAAAGTGTGGTCAGTGGTGTCACTAGGTCCCCTTAGTTCTTTTAGGATTCTGGGGTGAATCCCGTCAGGCCCCATTGCTTTGTCCACCTTGAGTTTTAGGAGTTCTTTCAGTACTCTTTCTTCTGTGAATGGACTGGTGTCAACACCCCTACCCAGAGTGCTTCTATTGTCTGGTTTAGGTAACTGCTCCTCATCTTCTTTGGTGAATACTGAGCAAAAGTATTCGTTCAGTATCTCTGCCTTTTCACTGTCTCCCTCTGCCGACCTCCCCTCTCCTTTATTGATCTTCACTATCCCTCCCTTAACCTTTCTATGCTCCCTAATGTACCTATAAAAGGTTTTATCCCCCTTTTTGGCCGAGTTGGCTATTTTTTCCTCAGTTTGTGCCTTTGCTATTCTGACTGCTTTTCCTACTTCTTTCTGCTTTAATTGATACAGTTCTCTGTCGTGCTCCTTCTGTGATTCCTTATACTTTTTGAATGCAGCTTTTTTTCTCATTAACCTTCCCTGCCACCTCTTTTGAGAGCCATAGTGGTTTTTTCCTCTGCTTTGTTTTCTTTATTTGTTTTACACAAAGACTTGTTGCCTCTATGATGGCAGTTTTAATTTTTCTCCATTGTTCTTCCACCCCTCCTATTTGGCCATTTGCTAGTGCATTCTTCAGGTGTTCACCCATTTTGCCAAAGTCAGCTCTTCTAAAGTCCAGTATCCTTGTTTTGGTATGGCTTATCTCCATGGTTGTGCTCATTGTGAAGCACACTGTGCAGTGGTCGCTTGTTACCAGATGTCTACCGACTTCTAAATTTGTGATCCTCTCTCCATTTGAGAGTACCAGGTCTAGTATTGCTCCCTCCCGAGTGGGTTCCAGCACTAGCTGTCTAAGGTCTACCCTCTGCAGGGCATCGAGAATGACCCTGCTCTTGGACGTGGCTGCTGTACATGTCCTCCAGTTAACATCTGGCATATTCAGGTCCCCCATCAACAGTATCTCCCCTTTTTCAGCCATTTTGAGAATGTCCTCTATCATTCTCTTGTCCATTTTCTCCCCTTGAGACGGGGGTCTGTATACAACCCCTGTGCGGATTGTGATGCCATTACCCATCCCCAAGGTGACCCAAAGTGCCTCTTGTCCTCCCCCTTTACTTTTTAGTTCTGTAGCTTTGATCCCTTCCCTTATGTATAGAGCTACTCCACCTCCTCTTTTGCCTTCCCTGTCCCTTCTGTAGATTGTGTACCCTGGTATGTTGACATCCCAGTCATGGTTCTCAATGTACCATGTTTCTGTGACTGCCACAATATCCAATTGTTCATCTTCCATCAAAGCTACTAGCTCAGAAAGCTTTTTCCCAGACTATGGGCATTGGTAGTCATTGCCCTCATTTAATGTTGGCTTTATACTTTTTCCCCATCCCTGCTCTTTTGCTCTTATCTATTTTACCATTTACCCCGTCCTGCCCTGTGTTGAGCTCTGTACCTCAGTGTTTACCTACTACCTGCCATGTTTTGTGGGGGAGGCTTGACTTTCCTGCCTTTTATCAGTACCTCCCCTTTTCTAGTTTAAAAGCTTGCCAAGGAAGCATTTAAACCTGTCACCTAGAGCTTGGTCCCTTTGTGGACAAATGCAGACCGTCATACCAGTATAGACCTTTATTCTCCAGGTGGACCCCCAGTCCCCAATGAAGCCAAAGCTCCTGCACTCTGCACCAGTTTTGCAACCATTCATTAAACTGCATGGTGTGTAGTGCACCCCAGCCTCACTCCTGCCATGGACTGGTAGCACCTCTGAGAAGGTTACTGTGCTTGCTCATCTGAGGCCCCTCCCAACTCCACAAATTCATTCTTGCACTGCACTGGTCCCATGCCTAGCTAGGTCATTTGTCCCAAGGTGGACAATGATATCTAGTTACTCTCCTGTGATGCTGCTTCTGCAATTGTGAGGATTCGCTTCTTGTCCCTCAAGCCATGGCACCAGGCAGGCACCTTACTTCCTTCTCTCCCTTCCCCAGTTCTACCACAGCAACTGGAGCAGAACTCAAGAGACCATCAGAAGGTTGCATTTCTAACAGTAGCACTCCATGAAACAAGAAGGTAACTACTCTAATGTGATGGGAAAGTTTGAGTCTTACTGAGGGAAGGTCTGTCTATTCATGGGTAATACAAAGCTTTGCAACAGAGTAGACAGTGCAGATGGGGTAGAAAAAATGAGAAGGGATTTGCACAAACTAGAGGAGTGGTCTAAAAAGGGTGGCAGTTGAGCGTTAATGCCAAAAAGTGAAAAGTTATGCACTTAGGGAATAGAAATCTAAAAGCAGAGTACAGGATAGGTGGTCAGATACTGGAAGTGATAAGGAAGGAGAGGGACCTTGAAATAATCATATCCAACAATCTCAAGGTTGATAAGCAATGTGAGGGAGCAGTAGCCAAGGGCCAGTAGAATGCTGGGATGCATAGGCAGGGGTATTATGAGTGGTGATGCCCTTGTACAAATAGCTGGTGAGGCCAGACCTTGAATACAATCCGTACCTCAGGAGGGACGTGTATAGAGTAGAGAGGGTCCAGAGGAGGGCAATGAAAATGGTGGGAGGACTCAGTCATTTGACATATTAGGAGAGGCTAAAAGACCTCAAAATGATATCCTGGAGCAAAGGAGGGAAAAAGGGGGACATGATCGAGACCTTCAAGTACCAAAAGGGTATAAACAAGGTCCCGAATAACAGTATATTCCAGAATGAGAGGCTGTCAAGGACAAGGGGTTATGACATGAAGCTGTAAGTGGAAAGATTCAAGGGAAACATTAGGAAACTACTTTACAGAAAGGGTAGTGGATCGGTGGAATGCACTCCCTGAGGAAGTGGTGGGGGCCAAAACAGTGATGGGATTCAAGATTGCTTGGGATAGGTACAAGTGAATTCTTGAGAGGGGACAGAAGGGAAATTACCCAGATTACCAAGGGTCCTTGAATAACATGGAAATAGAAGACGAGCAGACTCGGTGGGTCTGGAGATCCTTATCTACTGACAATTTCTAGATTTCTGTCTTTCTATATGAAAGGTATATTTTCAGATCTCTGTTTCAAATAGAAACAGAATATGATCACCATGATCTTTGGCTCAGCATGAAAACTAAAAACTGATTCACACGCTTTCCATCCCTGGTCCTTTCTCAGAACACCTCTGGATGTTGTAGAGTCTTTTAAGTACCTGGGTATCACCCTGGACCCATCCCTGGATTTCAGCCTTCACCTGTCCACCATGTGTAAATCGGTAAAATAAAACTGAGGCTAGCTTATAAAATCAGGTACAGCCTCACCACATCTGCCAGGCTAGTCACTGCCCAAGGTGTCCTGCACCCTAGCCTTACCTATGGTCTCATCGCCTATCTGGAAGGCAGCAAGAAGGTCCTTAACAGATGGAATACGTGCTATAAAAGCATATGCCATTTTGCCCTCTCTGGACCGCAGAGGACCCATCACTGTCTCCTTTATTTCAATCTCGGATGGCTGTCCCTATATCTTTCCGAATCTATACAGTGGGATGCCTAATTGACAGTATTATGAGATCCAGCACCCCACCGGCACGCCAGGCTCACCGCACCACTCAGCCATACCAGCTTAGGTAAGCTGACAGACCTTTTTAGACATACTGAAATCTATGACAAAAATGGGTAAGCAGGCCTTTTCTGCTTTTGCACCCAAGATATGCAACTCTATCCCTGAGTCAGTTAGTCTTGCCCTTTCTCATCAGGTATTTAAGAACAATCTTGCTATATTCTCCTTGCCTTATTATCTGCTGGGCAGCCATTTTGTGTCAGGTTAAACAATGGATAGTTTAGACTTTATACGAAAGCTATGGGAAGTAATGTGCACTTCACCTTACCAGCTTCCTATGTGCAAGGTCAGCTTACCTGACCTGATCAACTGTGAATGCCTGTTTTGCCTTGTTTTTGCTTCCATCAACTATTGACAAACTGCTATCTGTATCCCGTGTCTGTACTGTCTGAATAACTCAAATGCTGGTACCTGCAATGGTTTGTCCCAAAAATGCATGCATCTCCTTGCTGTTTTAACTCTCCAGAGTTGTGCCTGAAAATAGGCAATGACTTTGCCCAGTTGCACTTATCCGGTAAATAAAAACAAAATAAATAAATAATATTCAGCAATGTTACTGATTTTTTTTATTTAATAAACTTTATTGTTTTAAATTTTTTCAACAACCACAACGCATCACAGCAGAAGAGACAATGAATAAATTGTACACACAGTTATAACAAAAGAAAAAGAGAAAGTAGATACACATGTATCATGTTAAGGTACATATTTATAGATTACCTCATGTTAAATTCGAAACCGTATTATCGTTGCCTGGTCCCCACCCTCCCCCATGTCTGCCACTATATAAACGACCAAAGGTGTTATAACACAATTACCTTACCGTTATAATTACAATTACCTGTAGATATCTATGAAGAAGAAAAGCAAAAATCTGAAAAACAGCTTAAAAACTATTAAATCGCTAAAAGGGTGTACAGTGATTCCCATCTTGATTTATACTTCTCCATTCTATTATTAACCCCACCAATGATGAATTCTGCATGTAAGGCAAACATAATCTCTTTATACCATTCCATACATGTAGGAGTGCTTGATTCCTGCCAATGTCTCAAAATTACTTTTTTAGCACAGCTTGATATTAGGGCCATATGTGCCCTCTGTTGACATCCTCGTAACCCAGCGTGATTCTCCCTAAAACACAGATTTCTGATTTGAAATAATCTGATAGTGCTAAAAGTGGGTCAAGATGTGTTTTGGATACTATGGCCAAAATGGAGTGATTTTATCACAGGCCCAAAGCATGTGAAGCAGATCACCGGACCCTGATGACACCTAGGACATTGATCGGATGCTGCTCTTCCCATTTGATGTAGTTTAAGCAGGGTATAGAATAAATCATGGTTAATGTAAAATTGCATCAATTTATATCTATCCCACTTTATATATTTATATAGGTGCTTCCAAATGGTGGATCAGTTCCGGGGAGAAGAAGTCGGGGATACGATATTGTCCCACCGATAGACCCTCATGCCCTCCAGAATAGCAACTTTTGTTAAGAGAAATTTATATGCGTAGGATATGATGTGAGAAGAGGGGATGGAATTAATAAAAGGAGATATGGCAGAAGTAAAGGGGCAGTTCCATTCTTCCGGACCAAAATGTTGTATCAGCATGTGGGATATCTGGAAATATTTGAAAACATATCTAATGGACCAGCTAAAAAGATGACTAGCTTCATTATAAGAAAGAAGCTTTTTATCATGAACCAACTGGTTCACACTAACAACACCCATATCCGCCAAAAGTGGTGAACGTAATTGCTTTACCTGAGATTAAAAGATTAGGCTTGAAAACAAGGGTTGGGCAGTGTCCTTATACGCATCCACTTTGAGAAAAATTAATTAATTGATGGTGTGTTTGAAGAGCAGAACCTAATGGTGTTTCTTTTAAGGATACGGAAGTTTCTTCTTACTAATGTAAGGAAGGGCCTTGGGGTCTATGTTATTTTCAAAACAGAGATTGTTCAATTCTAACCCAGGAAGGACAGTACATAGGCCCTATACTACTAACAGGAGGTTGCAGCCAATATCTAATCCTCATCAAGTGAATAGTGAGATAGTATATATAAAAATTGGGAGCTTGAAGTTCCCCATCACTTTGAAGACGCGCAAGTTTACAATAACTCCTTCTAACCTTTTTCCCCTGCCATATAAACCTGCTTGAGGATACTCTGTAGCTGGGAAAACTATGATAACGGAAGAGCCCCATTAAACATTTGTAAAGGATATAGAATTCTAGGTAGCAAATTCATTTTTAATATGATCATACGTCCCCATATAGAAAGAGGTAATTTTGGCCATCTAAGATCTTCTGATAAAGATTTGACTAGATCATCTAAATTAAGTTTTTCCATATTTTTGACGGAAGAGTGTAAGTAGACCCCTAAATATTTAAATTTTGCGGAGTTCCATTGTAATCCCAGATTTGTTATTTCAGATTTCACTATGTGTTTATTAAGTGGAAAAACCTCTGTTTTTCCAATGTTTTACTTATAATTCGAAATAGCTTCGAACTGGGAAATGATTTGAAAGACAGCGGGTATTGATTGCACAGGGTTGGAAATATGGAAGAGTATGATGTCAGCATACACAGAAATGTTATATTCCCTCTCGCCTATTACTATGCCAGATACAGATTTCAAGCTGTTAATTTTCCTAATAAGGGGTTATAAATATAAGTTAAAAAGGAATGGAGAGAGGGGGCAGCCTTGACGGGTTCCTTGAAATAATCTAAAAGACAAGGAGAGAATCCCATTACAGTGAATTTGAGCTGATAGGGAAGTATACAATGTTTTGACCCATTGTATAAATTCCATTGGAAAATGGTATTTAGCTAATGTCATGAAAAGGTATTCCCAGGAAACCCTGTCAAAAGCTTTTTCTGCGTCCAGGGAAACAAGTGCTGCCGGTACAGATGAATCCCTGGACACAGAGGAAAGGTACGCTATTTTCCTAAGATGATCCAGAGAGAATCTGCCCTTTACAAACCCTACCTGTTCTATACTAATCAAGGGATTCCCAGACCTGGGCTACTCTGGAAGCCAAGAATTTTGGCTAAAATCTTAAGATCTACATTAATTAAAAGATTGGTCTATAATTAGTAATGTAGGGGACCTTTGCCAGGTTTGGGAATGATTATAATTACCTGAGTCAGAGAGGTATCAGATATTCCATATTTGTAAATATAATGAAAAGTATCTAAAGGATAGAGGCAATTTCACCAAATTGTAAACATAACTGTCTTATTACCCCACATCATGTACCTCGTAAGAAATGTTTTGAATCCCACCAAATTTTATATCTGTACAATTGCAATGCAATTCCATGACACAGGTGTGAAACATAGACTTTGATGGTAGATAAGGACTGCTTGGCCCACCTAGTCTGCCCATTTCCCTACCTATTGGATAAGCTGCAGATCCTAGTTAACCAACAGCCTACTTCCTTCTAACCCCTCTAGAATTGCCTTATGCATGTCCTATGCATTCTTGAATTCCCCCCACTGTTTTTGACCCCAAAACCCCCTCATGAAGGCCACTCCATCGTTCACCACCCTCTTCATGAAGAAATACTTTCTCATGTTGCTCCTGAGCCATTCCCCCTCTATCTTCAAATTGTGCCCCTTGTTATTGCACATTTCTTTTTCTGAAAGATGCTACCTCTTGGACTCTGTTGACTCCCTTGAGGTACTTGAAAGTTTCTATCATGTCCCCCCTCTCCCTCCTTTCCTCAAGGGTTTACATATTAAGCTCCTTTAGTCTCTCTACATATGATTTCTGGTGCAGAGCCTGCACCATTTTAGTTGCCCTCCTCTGGACTGCCTCCATACTGTTTATGTCCTTGCAGAGATGGGGTCTCCAAAACTGCATACAGTACTCCAGATGAGGTCTCACCAACAGTCTGTACAGAGGGATGACAACTTCCTGTTTTCTACTGGTGATGCCTCTCCTGTGGATCCCAGTATCCCCAGCCCTCATTACTGCCTTCACACATTGCTTGCCTACCTTTAGGTCATCTGATATGACCCCAGGTCCCTTTCCAATTTGTTGTTAGTTCCTTCCCCATTGTGTACTCTCCCTGGGTTTTTGCTTCCCAGGTGCATTTCTTTGCATTGAACATAAGTTGCCATACTTTTGACCATTCCTCCACCCTGAAATCTCTTCTCATCCTTTCCACCCCTTTGTATCAATTCTGATGCAGATCTTTGTGTCATCTGCAAAGAGGCATACTTTTCCTTCAAGTCCCTCTACAATGTCACCTATAAAAACATTAAAGAGGACCGATCCCAGTAGTGAACCCTGTGGTACCCACTAGTAACCTCCCTTTCTTCAGAGTGGACTCCATTTACTATTACCCTCTGCATCCTGTTGTCCATCCAATGTTTACCCAGGTTACTACACTGGGACCCACTCCCAGGCTGTCTAACTTGTTTATTAATCTTTTGTGTGAGACTATGTGAAATGCCTTATTGAAGTCTTGGTAGGCCACATCGACAGCCCCTCCCTGGCCAGGATTTGAAAAATTACAGCTGTAATACACATGAGATGGGATAATACAAAGGCTGTGTTGAAAAACTATGGTCTAAATATTTAAAAATTCCAAAGTTCCAAGTGTGCACAGTGAAACAGCAACAAATTGTCATAACTTTGCCATTTTTCACATATTGAACCCAAATTTAAAACATAGTTTTCTTATGACCCCACCTCTGAGTACATTGTCATTATGTATATCCTAATAGAAATGTGAATTCACCGTGATGGTGAAATCACCTTTCAGGCAGGAGTTGCATAATGACAGTCACATTGTTCATGAGGTGCGGTCCCCAAAAGGCATGTTGAAAATGTGGGATCAAAATCTCAAAATGGCAGAGTTACCCATAAAAGCTGAAACCTCCATTGAACTGCATTTACCTTAGTTTCTCTTTTGCAGTCACTGGTTACAGCAGCAAGACATGTCTGATTGCAGAGTGGATCTCAAACCTGGAACCTGTTCAGGTGAACGAGGGTGTGTGGGGTGTACGAGGGTGTGTGGTGGTCGGTGGGAGGTAGGGGTGGGGCTGATCAGCATGGGACCATTTTTTCTTTACAGACATTTGCAAAATAAATCTAAACCATCAAGGGACAATGTTCTTCCTTTCAGGGATTATGACATAACTGGCATGGTGATTGACAGGTGGGAGATGCCACCAAACACCATTTTTCCTGTATTATTCTTTTTGTGTTTCTTATTCTTTTTCATTTAAATATTACTATGCTCTGGGGGGCTGCTTACATTTTCTGGTACTATATTCATGCCTTGCTAAAATGTTACATCTTGAGCTGTGATTTGAGTTTTACTATCATCTTTTAAAGTATCAAGATACATTCCTCTGTCCCTTTTCTCAATAATTTTTACAAAATTATTTAAACGGACTTCATTATGTACCATAGATGTTTTCAGATTCATTACCATATCCCTATATATATATATATATATATATGCTGTAACATCAGTAAATTCATAACACGTTGATTTCTAAAAACTTTGGAAAAAAACAAAAAGGTGGCAGATTGAAAAAGCATCGCCCATCTGCAACACAGGATGACCCATCTGTGAAAAAGGATTGCATGGCTGTGGCAAAGGTTCCTTTTTTGAGCAAGACATCTACAAATTCACATTGAAAATAATGGGAACTTTTAAAGTTTAATAACTTTGGAATGGATTAATATTTTCTCACCAAACCAGCAAAAGGCACATCTGTGATCCAAGGGCTTTCTACTCTGAAAATTTCAGACCACAATTCCAAACTGTTCCAGAAATACAGGTGGACAAATAAACAGCAAAACACATGAAATTTAAAGCATTTTTAAAACTCTGCATCTCCACTAACCGCACAACCAATCGGAACAGAACTTACCACATCAAGAGACTGCATCACGAGAGAGTCCATGCAAAATTTCATAGACATCTGTTAAATGGTTGAGACATTATTAAAGTTAAAAGATTCGGCTTTAACATTAAAGATCCTCATCATCCCTAACTACAGTGATGCGTAGCACAAGGCATATGCCAATTAATTTCTACCACCTGAGGAGAAGTCCATACATCAGGGCATGCCCGAACACCTCAAGGTGTGTTCTTCCACTTATAAAATGGGTCCTAAATTGATTTGTGAAATGTAAACAGTCATTGGCTTTGATCATCTTACAGTTTAATGTTTTTTGTCTGCTGCTTTCCTCAACAGAACTCCCAAGAAATTGACTAGGTGCTTCTCTTCTCTTCTCATGGGGTTATGCCAGTTGGAGTGATTTCAAACAGGCAGGTAATTAAGAAAAATGCATTTAGTTCTGAACTGTCCAGTCATGCTCTGATAACTGAACAATCAGAGGTTACTCTCAGCCAATTCAATCAGTACTTAATTTATAAATATATATTTATATAGAACATAAATTATGGGTTTGCGTGTTATACAAGGAAATATACCCACTGAGTGGGATAATTAGATAATAAGGCCATGAGCCTGAAGGATGAGTGACTATTATCTAATTAGCCCCAAGATACCAATCATTTGTTTTATATAATACATGGCCTTTGTGTTTTTTTTATTGAGTCTGTTGTGTGGGGCCAGGTCATTTTTATGGCTGTGGGTGGAGCCTACAGCCATTTTGCTATCTGTAGCTGGAAAATGGAGTATTGTGGAACACATGTTTTAAACTTTTCAATGTATCCTTCCAGCCAACTGAAATAAAATATTCCCTTTCTGTTAAGAAAGTTGGAGACATAAGTCCAGGCTGCTTATCAGATGCTATTAGAAAACTGAAACAGCTTTTTACATATTTGTTAAATATTGGTTGCCTATGAAACTGGAGATTTGTACATTTAAATACTAAGGCCCAGATATTCAAACTGCACCAGGCTGTGGCGCAAGCTTGGGTGCAGCTCAGCTTGGTTGCACAGGGGTGTGGACTGGACAATATTCAACGGAGCTGTGCCATGGCTCAGCAGCATTGAATATTGCACCCTGGCCACCCACAGTGGGCATGGCGCAGTGGCACTGCACCAGCGCAAGTGGCCAGAGTGGAGCATGGGGATGTGCTAGCGCAAGTTCCATTGCGCTATGCACAGCAACCGCGATATTCAAAACTTGACATGCAAATGGGGCCATAATGTATGCAAGGCACAAATGGGGCCATTTGCATGTCATTATGGCCCCATTTGCATGCAGGTGCACCGATCCCCGATGACTTGCATCTGGCGCCCTGCCAGGCAGCAGCCATCAGGGACCAACGCCCCCTGCAGCCGGCAATGTGCTCCACAGCCCAATCGTGGGCATTTGTATACAAAATCAAACTATGTTCAATGTCCCTGGTGGTCCAGTGGACCACTGCCCGCCTGATCGTGGGCTAAGTAAACAAATGTTATCCCCAATATCCCTGGTGGTCCAGTGGACCTGCCCACCCGATCGTGGGCTAAGTGAAAAAATCATATCCCCAATATCCCTGGTGGTCCAGTGGACCTGCCCACCCGATCGCAGGCTAAGTGAAAAAATCATATCCCCAATACCCCTGGTGGTCCAGTGGACCGCTGACTGCCCTGTCATGGGCATTTGTATAAAAGACCCATGTCCAATATTCCTGGTGGTCCAGTGGACCACTGACTGTCTGACCGCGGGCATTTGTATGAAAAAAAGACCTATGTCCAATATCCCTGGTGGTCCAGTGGACCGCTGACTGCCAGATCGTGGGTATTTGTATGAAAAAATACCCATGTCCGATATCGCTGGTGGTCCAGTGGACTGCTGACTGCCCGATCGCGGGCATTTGTGTGAAAAAAAAGTAATAATACCAATATCCCTGGTGGTCTAGGTACCCCCCTCCCCACCTGCCCACTGAGTCCACCGCCCGCTACCCCTGGTTAACCAGCGGTGGCAGCACCACCACCTGCCACCCCGCCACCCACCGACTGACACTGTCGGTAGGCTGCACTCCCACTGGTCCGGCGTGAGCCAATGGGCGTGCAGCCCGTGCTATACTACATTGCAGATATGTGAATGAATCATTCACATATCTGGAATGCTCAATGCGTGGAACTGCACGCCCATTGGCTCACTACTGTAGACCAATGGGCATACAGCCCACCGACGGTAGTCAGTCGGCGCCGAGCAGCGAGGTAGCAGCGGGTGATGCTGCTGCCCGCCGACTAACCGGGGGGCAGGGCAGGGGGCTCAGTGAGTGGTGGGAGGGCACTCTAGACCACCAGGGATATTGGTATTATTACTTTTTTAATACAAATGCCCATGATCGGCAGTCAGAAGTCCAGTGGACCATCAGGATATTCGAGATATGATTTTTCACTTAGCCCGCTTATCGGGCGGGCAGGTCCATGACCACCAGATTGGTATGACTTCACTTGGCCCGCAATCGGGCGGAGGTCACTGGACCACCAGGATATTGGGGATAACATTTATTTACTAGCCCGCGATCGGGCGGGCAGGTCCACTGGACCACCAGGGATTTTGGGGATAACATTTGTTTACTTAGCTCCGCGATCGGGCTGGCAGGTCCACTGACCACCAGGGATTTTGCGGATAACATTATTTTACAAATGCCCGCGATCCGGCGGCAGCAGTCCACTGGACCACCAGGAATATTGCACAGACGCCTTATTTTCTTTTTACATATGCCCACGATCGGGCAGGGGGGGCGCCAGGTGCAGCAGGAGTTTGCGGCCACCCACATGCGGCAGCTGCCATGTTGCACCCTGCAATGCAGCAGCTCACCTGTGGGTGGCCATCAGTTGTTCCTTTTTTTGGATCAACTTTGTGCTGGCACAGGTACGGATTGCACATGCACGACTCTGCACATCCCGGGCTGAATATCGGGCTGTGCAGGGGTGCCGTATGGGCACGCCCCTACCTGCGCCCTTGGCTACATTACTGACATGCTCCAGTGCATCGGGATTTGTGCTGCACTTTCCCTTTGAATATCAGCCGCAGCACATCAGTGGGTTGTGCATGGTGACACTGTTCATGAACAGAGGTCTTAAAATGGCTATGTTGAAAATTTGGTGAAAAATTCCTTCAGCCATTCTGCAATGTTACTAATGAAGACCCTGCAGCACCCCACTGGTCAACCCCTCTCCTAGACTGCACCCCATTTACCACCATTCTCTGCCTCCTGTCTATTAGCCAGTTTCTAACCCAGTTTACCACCCTTTCCCCCATGCCCAGCCTACCCAGCCAGTTTATCAACCTCCTATGTGGGATGTGTCAAAGGCTTTGCTGAAATCAAGGTAAGCGTTGTCCGCTGCCCCACCCTGATTCACTTCCTTTGTCACCCAGTCAAAGAAATCAACCAGATTTGTCTGATATGATGTCCCCACTGTGAATCCATGTTGTCTATGATCCTGGGCTCCGATGGCTTCTAGACGCCCCACTGTCCTTTCTTTAAGCAATGTCTCCATGATCTTCCTCACTACTGAGGTGAAGTTGAATGGCCTATTGTTCCCCTGCCTCCTCCTGCTGCTGCATTTGTGTAGAGGACCACATGTGCCCTCTTCCAATTCACTCATGTTGAATGACTCAGTGAACATGGCTGCCAGAGGTACTGCTATCTCCTTCACAGTTCTCTTAATATCCTGGGTGTATGCCATCTGGTTCCATCGCTTTGTCCACCTTCAATTTAGTGAGCTCCTGCAGAACTCCTTTGCCTTTGAATGGACTGTTGTCCACCTCTTCACCACCTTGGCAACTGCTGTACTGCTGTGGCCTTGCCCCTCCCACTCTTCTGTGAATACTGAGCGGAAAGACACAGTGGATGACTTGGGAGGAAGGCATGGAACTATCACTTCCAAATACCTAAACAGTGCATACAAGCAAGCAACATTCGGCATTGACAAATGCTTGTTTACTATCTTTTGGGGTAAAATATATTGAGTTACAGCAGCCTCTGTCTCTCTCTCTCTCTCTGTCTCTCTCTCTCCCTCTCCCCTCCCTCTCTTATCCCTCTCCCCTCTCTCCTCTCTCCTCCTCCTCCTCCTCTCCCCTCTCTCTCTACACCATCCTCATGGCCACAATATTCAAAATAAATATTGCATTCTAATGTATTATTAAAAACAAAACTGTTTATGTCAGTGAACACAGTGAAGTTCAGTTTACAGTAGATTTCCTTTAAATATTTCTTATCTTATATTTTGTACACACACACACACACACACACACACACACTACACACTACACACCATCCTCATAGCCATAATACTGCCAGGCAGCCTGGGTTCAAGTCCCAGCTGAGGCACTTATTCTATCTCACCTCTGTAAGTGTTCCATAAAATAAGCACACCACACTCCTGTGCAAATGTTACAAAGTAAATATTTGTGTTGCCATTGGGTTGTGCATTTGAGAAGGAGTAATGTGCTTGAGGACGGCCCAGGTTCCAGTTGTCTCAGTGGCACAGCTGGTTAGCACAATCAGAAAGGTATTCCAGTTAGCCTGGGTTCAAGTCCTTGCTGAGACACATATTCTTTCTCACCTCTGTTTGTATGTGTCCCATAAAATGCACACCACACTCCTGTGTGGCTGTTGCAATAAAAGAAACTGTTTATTTCAGTAATCACAATGAAGTTTAGTTTAGAGTAGATTTCCTTTAAATATTTCTTATCCTATATTTTGTATCCTGGATAGCGCAAGGAGATACTACATCTCATTGTCATAGGGACCTTCATAACACATTTCTGCACTGTATTTACTCAAGCTGTCCCAGATTAGATGCAATATCTTGTTTTAGTGGGGTCATGATTTTTCCATTTTGATAATGTACTTCAGGTTAGTCTAGTCCAGGGCTCCTATATTCAAAGGAGATGAGCAGCCATGCCGGTGGAAATGTGAGCTGTGCCGTGCAACTCCAACAATGGACCACAGCATGGTATTCAAACATGCGGGATGCATCTGCCAAAGGGAATGGGCCAGAGTGCACACACAGTATGCCATGCAAGTCGAGGTGTGTTCCCAAAATTCACCCTCATGGCCCCAGGCAATTAGCCACAGCTAGGCCACAAATAGCTGGCCTAAGCCAACCAGCCACCCACAGGTGGGCTGTGGGAAGTGCACCCAGGTGCACAGCACCTGGCAGCCCTGGTGGGCTAAAGGTACCCCCTCCAATCCCCGATCAATCCAACTCCATCCCCAAAGAGCTCCATAGTGTAGGGCCCCTCCTGGATCCAATCACACCAGAGGAAACCGTGGTCCATATCCTTAGCATAGAGGACTCACACCCACTGCCTTGGTACATAGACAACCCCGCTCTCCCATACCCTAGCTGTTGTAGAGACTGGCACTGCCCTCGATGCCATTCCACAGCCAGCCACTGACTGCACTGAACCCAGGCTGGGGACCTTCACTCCAGAATAACCCAAGTTCTATACCATACATTGGGGCACTAAACAAGCTGTGGACCCACCAGTGTATGCAGCTGTGTGTATGTCTCTGGCAAACTGTAAGAGGAATCAACATACCTCCAATGCATGCCTTGTCAATGCTGTATCTTCCTGCTTTCATACACTTTTCCCCATTCCTTGTAAGATGCCACCCTCCGGACTGCTGAGGTATCCTCGGTGCCAAGGGGTACAGTATCCTGAAATGGCATTTGTAGTGCACGCCTCCAGGCTATGGATAGTGCATTTGTGGTTCCCCAATTTTACAAACAAATGGAGGTCAGTTGTAACATGCCTGTTCCAGGACCTGCTGTGTGTGAGTGAGTACAGCATCAGCTTTCACCCACACTGAGTAGTGCAACGGCACCAGGCTGATGGATCCACATGCAAGTGCCTGAGGTGTATGGCCACTGGGCATTATCACCCGCACACATCTTGTGCCTATGTATGTCACATTCCAGCATCCTACTGTTAGTGCTTCACCACCCAAAAATAGGATGCCATTTCTTCTGTGAACTATCTTGGTTAAATATATAGCAATCAGGAGGCATATTCTAGGAAAATACTTTGTAAAAATGTGTAAAAGTAAGACCACATTGAAACTGCCTCTCAGCAGATCTGCATTGTGCAAATTCATTAGAAATAATGGGTAAAAGAATCCCAAAAGCTCTCCACAGTTATATCGGCTCTGACCAGAGTTTGTTCTGGTGAGCCATGTCTGAGAGCCATTTTGGGGTTTGCATTGTCACTTTCTGTCCCCTTGTCTTTTCATAGTGCAGTGGTACTGTGATAGTAGACTCTTTTGCTCCATTAGGTTTTCCATAGTGTACAGTGCCAAGTTTGTAGAGGGCATGTCCAGGCTGCTCCAGCCCTTAGTTTGTTGCTAGCATGTGGCATGCCAGTCACATGTGCAGTCTGGAAGGATTTGTGGTTGGGAGTGGTGTCTTTAGTCAGGAGCGGCATGTGGCATCAGCGGTGATAGACTATGTGGTTGAGAGAGGTGTTGGCTGTCGAAGCCAGGCTGGAGCAGCATGGAGGTGGAACCAGCAGCCTGGAGGACATGGCATTCTAGAGAAAAGATGGTGCTTCAGTGAAGGCTGTTGGTGAGTATAAGGAAGGGAGGTTCTTTTGTGTTTCTTGCATCAGGCCTCCAACTATGTTTTTTATTGCAGGTTTGGGGGAAGAGCCAGAGGGTTAGCTCCAACTGTCTATTGCACATGTTCTGTGGGGGAGGGTTTTGTTCCCATGTTATAAACTCTTTAAACCTCTGGAGACTTACAGATGTAACTCTGGAGGTAATACAGCTTTAATGAGGAAATAATTGGTCAGGTGTACAGGAAAAGACACCATAACTGTCCAAGGGAGGGGAGAGCCAATCATGTATTTTGTATGTATAAAGGATATGCCACAGCCCGACTGAGAATCTCATTGATTTTTTTAAACTGAGGTGTTTATTGAAATTTTTCCATGGTGCAAGTACATTTACAGCATATCTCAGATTCTTTAAGCAACCAAAGATTCCAATCCCCCAAGGGTTATAGGATACAGTACAAAGTATCTTATTTAAATAACTCATAGGTAGTAGTAAATAGGCAGTGAAGAGGACAAAGTGAGTGTATAGATACCTCTTAGTATTACAAACCATTTAAAGGAAATAAATAATACCATGGGGGGCTGGGAGAACCACCAGAGTGACTCAGAGCCCACAGGCCTTTCATCTGAGTTGTACAACTATGAGAGCGCTTCCCAGTACACGATCTGGCTCCACGATTCCTGTGACCTATTATGGAATCTCATCTGGTCTGCAGGTAGCCAAATACGTGAACCAAACCATCCATCTATTCAAACAAAATTGTGTTTTGCCTTGTAACTTGGCAGTCATCCTATCCATCTGGTATATGTCATATACTGCATCTTCCCATTGACAGATGGTAAGTGGGTCAGGTTGTTACCATTGTCTTGTAATTACTGTACCTTTTTCACCACTGTCAGGAGAATACTCACCAAGCATGTTCAGTGTTTTTGTTTAAAATGTTTAGGGAAGTGCAATAACATGGAAAGTTCAGGAGTTAAACTGTCCAGGTCTGGAAACTGCTATGCCCAGTGCACTCCAGAAATAGGTCAAGACTGGTCAGAACCAAAAGACATGGGCATGTGTGGAGACTTTGTACCTACTATCTCCAACAAGACAAATCTGCTGAGGGAAGAAATTTGCCTGTGATTTGTAGGGGCGGAAAACTTTAGCTATGGTTTTCCAATCAATTCCTACCAATAATATGATCCTGTGATTTGGAAGTTGTTAACGCCATATCCAAAGCCAACCATCCTGTGAAAGGTCCGTTATTAATTCCACTGCCATGTATTATACATCTCATCCCATAACAATGATGGAGTGTCCACTGTGGCTTTAAATGCTGAGGGTGGGTTTTATGTATTTGAAGAAGTAGGGTGAATAGAGGGGTGTGGGGGGAGGAAAGATCAAGACACAGAGTGGAGTTCAAAAGTGGCAGACTTACAGGTACCTATAAAAATCTGCCTGAGGAAGAGAAATTTCAATCTGAAATTGCTGGAATGTTTAAAGACACCATTGGAATAAAATAGGTAGGTATGGGCAGTCATTTATGACACCAGGTCCAAAAACAGTGATTCATGTTGGTGGGGTGAAGGAGCTATCCAATGCAGGAAGCCCCATCCACAGAGCACCTTATAGGTTTTTCCTGTCTCTTTAGATATGTAGCCTAACTATACGGAAGGCCCAAAGTATATGGTGATCATTCCTGCACAAGGTTATGTATGTTTGGTTGAAATAGCCTAGTATAATCAAGTGGGAGTTGAGAGAGAGAGAGAGACCTCTCTCCACCTGGACCCACTGTGGGGTCTGCGAGGGTGGACGGAGCCAGTTAGTGACGTGAGTAGAGCTGCTAGTGTACAAGCTTGAAAATTCAGCAGTACCAATCCCAATCTCTGTTTTGGCAGTTGTAGCTTCCTAAGGGCTAGTCTCGATCTCTTACCCTGTCATAAATAAGTTGAAATCATTCTGTGCCATCTGGCCACTTCCTTTCTAGGTAGAGGGAGGGGGATATCCTGCATCAAACAGAGTATTCTAGGCAATATATTAATTTGAATAGACTGAACTCTATTCAGGTAGAGAGATAGGTAGATGTGTCCATGGCCAAAACTCTCTCTAACCTGGGAAAATAAAGGGGTATAGTTGAGGACAAACACCTCTTGTGGAACCGATGATATAGCAGACACCAGATATTTCATAGAAGTTTTTTATTTAGAAGAGATTCACCAGGAAAGAAACATTAACTGTAAACAGCTTATTTCCAGAAGTGTCCTGGGGGTGGGGTTACATAGGAGAAGCAAAGACAGTGTTTAAGAGAACAGAGTACAGAAAACACACATTACAAGTAAAACCAGGTAGTAGGTAATTAGGAACAAATGTAGTGTACAAAATCATCTATCCCATTTGTATGGGTAATTTTGTCTTAATAGGAGAGAGGAGGAGTCCCATATAAACAGAACTTCTGTTTTGCTCTGTTTGATTTTATACCCCGAGACGCTCTCCACGTCCGCCAGACTCCACTACAGGACTACCAGTGAGGATTCTGGGTTAACAATATATAGTAGGAGGTCATCAGCATAATAGAAAATACAAAAATCACACATGCCCCCATAGGTTACTTTATGTTCAAGGGCATTCACTCGAAACCCCTGGATCTGAGCCTGTTGGCACAGATGTAGAGCAATTGGCTCTGCATATAGCACAAAAAGGTGGGGGGGGAGAGGGAACCCCTGCATTGTGCCCAGACAGAGAGAGAGAGAGAGAGAAACAGGCAGAATGGGAGCAATTAATTTTAACCGAGACTTCGAGGCTGGAGGATATGCCTTTAATATCATCTAAAAATTCAGCAGGAAAACCAAAAAGTACTTTGTAAATAGACCAGGAGACCCTGTCAAATGCCTTTTGCACTTCAAGACTCAGTATCATTAATGGAGTTTGGGAGGAGTATGCCTGGTTAAATCAAAAAAAGGTCCATTTGATGTTATCTGTCATCTGGTCTAGTCTTGCATAATCCACCCAGACCAATCTGGAGTCATTAAGAAAGGATCTCATCTAAACGGTGGGCTAGAATGCCGGTGTAAATTTTATAGTCTTGGTTTAGTGCTGATAGAGGGCAATGAGATTCACACAAGTGAGATGGTCAGTTAGGGTTCAATATTGCGGAGACGGTTGCCCAATTCCAGGATGTTGGATATACGACAGTAGAGTGGCTTTCCTGAAGGACCTGGAGTAGTGGGTCTTGAATTAAACCCAGGTGCCTTTATAAAACTCAGCTCCAAAACCATCTGGGCCTGAGCGCTTTCCATTTTTAAGATTGTTAACTGTAGAATGCAACTCCTGCACTGTTATTGGACATGTTAAGTGTGTGACAAATTGGTTTAGGGATGGGAGATCTAGACCTGACAAAATTTTTTCTATGTCCTGTGGAGCAAGAGGGGATGTCTTTATATAGTGGTCTGTATAATAGTGTCAGAAAATTTTTAGTATCTGGGAAGTGGTCAAAGTGGTCGAGCCCATCTTTCCTGTTTAAGGGTCTTTTAATTTAGTTATAGTGACCATCTGGGTTTGTTTCTGCAAATGAAAAGCCAATATATGGGACGCCCATGCCCCCCTCTCAAAATATTTTTGGTGGAGCCAGAGGAGAGCTTTCTTGCCTTATTCGTTAGGATCCTCTGGATTTCTGCCAGTACATGCAACTTGTTTTGCTAGGAATGATCACCCTGCATATAAGCAGCTTGCAGAAAGTGCAGTTTATCTTACAGTTCCAGAAGTTTAGCCTCAGTCTGTCATTTCTTCTGGGTAGCATAAGCTATGATGTGTCTCCGTTGAACCACTTTCAGTGAATCCCAGAGTGTCTGGGGAAGACATCTCATGGGGAAGAGTTGTCCCTTATGATTTCAGGGAATTTTTCTTTTAATAGCTCTTTAAAGATGGGGTCCTTTAATAAAGAATTTTGAAGCACAAAGTTGTAATTTTCCTTTTCTGTGTGGAGGCTTCAATTCTAGTATGATTGGTACGTGGTCTGAAAGATATATATATGTAACCCCAGGTGCACTACCCTTAGGGCTACTACCCTGCCTGCCTCCACTGAGACAGGGTGAGGGGCCCAGATCCGTTGAGGGTGCCTCCACCCAGAGGTCGGGTTATGCGGTCGAGACTGCCTTGGTCACAGCCCTCTGGGTTACTGCAACCCTTCTTGTCCCACTAATGGCTCACACTGGTTACCAACAATTCTTTTCACCGCACACTTGCCTCCTCCGGGCGGTATTTCTCAGCCTACTCCGGAGACCCCTGTAAAGTAAGGTACAGTTAAATCACAGTCACTATGCAGCAGTTCACCAGGGATGCACAGACCAGCCAGGGGCAGTTGCACACAACAATCTGATTTATTAGAGGGACGGATAACAAGGGAAGGGGAAATCAGGTCAATTGGCTTATCACTATAATTGTCTACCTAGGGTTCTGTGCACAGGCTTGACTCTAAGATTTGCTGTCCCTGGGTACCAAGCCCTAACAGCTAGTCCAAACATGGCAGCTGGTTGGGGCCCTTAGAACAGATAACTGTCACAATCCTAAGCAGGTCGGCCTGGGAAGAAGGTTTAATTAGGCAGTCAGCGGTATAACAATACAACTGGAAACCACTGTTGGCACACTCTGCAGGGAGCTACCCTGAATCAGTACTCACAACTCCAGCAAATAACGATTCCTTCAACATGCCAGGGCTGAGCCTGAATTTCACCAGCCTTCTCACACATTTATATGGCAAACAACAGAGGGGTACCATACCAGGCAGCTGCTTTCAGGCCTTCACAAACTTGCAGAAGAACTGGGCAGCAAACGGCAGCTTCAACATCAGGGGTGGAATGAGTGCAATTTAGCAATTTTCTCCAGTCCTCTCAGGTTGAGCCTGGTAGGTAGCTGGCCTGGCACCAGCCTCCTCCGACCGCACGCCGGCGGATTTAATCCGACTCGCTTGAAAGGGCAAAAACGTCCGCCTCAGGTCTTCACGCACTTCCCTCACGAACACCCCACCAGCGCAGAAGCACAGAGCTCCTTTTCTCTCCTCAGCCACAACGCATCTCCCCCTTTGCCAGCTTTAAGCACTCCTTACAGATTGGGCGCTACCCGTTTCCATTGGCTGGCTGGACATGCCAGTCATTTCCTCCTGCCCTCAGTGGTGCAAAAGCGCCATAGCCCATAATACCTTTCCCAAGAATACAAGCAGTCCCTGTATTGGTCAGACAGCTCTCAGAGTCCTGCAGTACTGATTGGTCTAATTCAGCAGTTCTGGACCAAAATGGAGGAGACAATCAAAACCGTCTCTACTGCAAAGGAAGGCAGGTTAGAACAACTACATTATCATTATTATTTTGCGTTATTTCAAGCAAACAATCACATCCTCCAGCAGAGCTCCCTCTGCACCACTAGCGATGGCAGAAAAGAGCTATTTTTCAGTGTCCCAAGCGGGACTCGGGCATACAACCACACAGCCCCCCCCTTCAGTTAATTATGACTGCAACAGGCAGCCCTTAAAGAGACAGCATATGGAGGCTTAAAAAGCGCTCACTGGCTTCCCATTTAACGGCTTTATGCCGATCACCAACCAGGCATGGAGCATGGAAACGAACTCTGAGAAAGCTGTCCGGAACCCCCATTTACAAGGGGGTTACACCCTCCCTGGCCTGGAAAAACTTGGCATCCGCGTCAAGTAGTTACACTTGAATCACTTTAAGGCAAATATCTTAGTTAACACTATATCACACTTTGCATTACATACATGAATATTAGATTCACAGTGTACTATGGTTTGTACAACATTATACACACAGACTCTTGTTTCCTTTTTTAAATCAGGTCATTAGTTCCTGCTCATGACACCGGGACTGGAGGGACCCCTCCCTTTCAGTTACTGGCGGGTTACCTGAAACAGGGGCACCACACTTAAAGGGCAATACTAACAACCTGGAGTTATCCCCCAAGGCTAACTTAGGCAGGGAACTCAGGGACACATACACCCCTTTGTGGACCAAATTTAAGGGCAGGTCCACCGGCTGACCCAGAGACTCATAACTCAACTTTATTACCGGCCGTATTTCTCGGCCAGATCATCTAGGGGTCTCGGGAGACCTTGAAACAGGCCCTGATTCCACTTCAATCTCCTTGACATTAGCAACGGGAATTTCTATGGGAGAAAAGGGCTCAGCACTCATAGTACTATTGGGGGTCAGACCTTCTACCCCAGGACCCACCCCACTGGACTCAGCTGAGGGTTGTCTAGATACTAGTGAGGAACCATCAGGGCATTCAAAATATTCTTCCGGTTCTGGCATATCACTGTCTTGTTCCCCCATCTCAATCTCTTCTTCTGAAAAGTCAGATAATTCAGCCAGGCCAGGCAGTTCAGCCATGCTCAAGGATCCCACCCACTGAGCGTTGCTGCTACCAAATCCAAGTTCTGGAAACACGGGTTCCAGAGACAAAGCTGGGGGCTCAGACAGTCCAGAAGGCCCAACTTCATCTCCAGAGTTAGCAAGGGGATTGCCCCGAAATAACTGACTCAGTTCATAAGAGGGATAGTATTCAATATCATCTTCATCATCCTCTGGCACCACTGGTTGATCATTTCCTTCTGTAGACGTTGAGCGAGGCCCTCTGAGTTGGCCTGGTGAAGAATCAATGAGTTTGGTGCCTTTCTTGGCAGCAGATCTAGTCATAGGCCTGGAGGGGAGAGGCAATTGAGGATTCAGCTTCAATCAGGATTTGCCCGATTGGCAGCAGATGATTCCTGTGTATAGTTTTCACATCTTTGGAATTGTTTCGTATCGCACTTTATATACAGGCAAGTCTGTCAATTTTCCCACAACAATGTGGGAAGGTGATGCCACCTGTCAGCAATTTATGTTTTCCATGCAGTCCCAGATTCCTCAGTAACACTCTATCCCCTTCTTTTAGCTCCATTGTTTTCACTTTCTTATCATATCTTTCCTTGTTGGCGGGTTTCATTTAGCAGCCATGGTCTGGGCCAGTTGGTAGGCATGGTTCAATTGGGCCTTTAATTTCTGTACATACTGTAGATGGTTCTCTGCTTGCACCCCATCAGGGGAAACCCCAAAACACACATCCACTGGCAGTCCAGCCTCTCTCCCGAACATCAGTCTGTATGGGGAAAATCCTGTGGCGTCACTTTTCGTACAGTTGTAAGCGTGAACTAGGGTGCTAATCTACTGGCTCCATCTCGGTTTGTCTTTTGGTTGCAATGTGCCCAGCATGTCAAGCAATGTATGGTTAAACCTTTCAGGCTGAGGATCTCCCTTAGGGTGGTAGGGGTGGTTCTTGACTTTCACCCCCCACAACGACAGCATCTCTTTAATTGCATGCTCTCAAAATCCCTCCCTGGTTCAATGGATCCACTGCGGGGCCCCATAGTGGATGAAAAGTTTTCAACAAGTATCTTAGCCACCATGGTTGCTTTCTGATCCTTAGTAGGAACAGCCCGTGCATACCGGGTAAAATGATCAGTGACCACCAATATGTTACTGACACTTTTCAGATTGGGTTCTAGACTCAAAAAATCAATACAGACTAGTTCCATAGGGACACTAGTGGTAATGTTGACCATGGGGGCAGCTCTCTGGGGTAGAGCTTTCCTTTGCAAACAGCGGTTACAGGTCTTGACATATTGCTCTACATCTGTACTCATTTTCGGCCAGTAAAATCGGGCCCGTACTAGATCAAGTGTTCGGTCTATGCTGAGATGCCCCATTTGATTATGCAAGGACCTTAAGACCAGTTCTCTAAAAGCTGCAGGCAGCACCAGTTGTTGTTTGTCTACCCCACCCTCCTTAGTCACAGTCTCTCTATATAGTAGTTGGTTAATCAGCTTCAATTTGGGCCTTCTTTATACAACAGGGCAGTCCCTCGGATCAGTGGAACGTAACTTGGACACGTCCCTCCTGGCCTGCAAAGCCTCCACAGCCGTTTTTGTCATAGAATCACAGGATTGAGCCTGTTGGAGACTATCATTGTTGCATTGGGGCAGTGAGCTAGTGTCTAATGCAGAGAAATGACAGTAGGCAGCCGTATGCAGTTTTCAGATGGCCCAAACAATCCACCATACAGTCCACCCGTCAGAAGACACCTGTCCCTCTTTGTAAAATTTCTGGCAGAGGGCTCTTATGTCAAGTTCTGACAACCTGACCCAATTAGTTTGTGGCATAGGCCTCCAAGAGAGAGCATCCGCATCTATATGGTTTAGGCCTGCCCTATACTCAACAGCATAATCGTAGGTGGCCAAGGCAGAGAGCCACCTATGGCCAGTGGCATCCAACTTGGCAGAGGTCTGCACATAAGTCAGAGGATTGTTATCAGTCTTTACCAATATCTTGGCACCATACAAATAGTCATGAAACTGATCAACAATGGCCCACTTCAGAGCCAGAACCTAGTTTGTGCACTGGATAATTTTTTTCTGAAGGAGTCAGGCTTCGGCTGGCAAATGCTACAGGTCTCAGACCATTCAAGTGCTCCTGATATAACACAGCCCCCAATCCTTGTAGACTGGCGTCAGTATGAAGAGTGTATGGCTTGGCTGGGTCAGCATAGGCCAACACTGGGGCATGGGTAAGTTGATATATAATGTCATAGAAGGCTTCCTCAATCTCAGCAGTCCAATGATCCCCAAACACATCACTCGGCCGGAAATACTTCTTTTCTGTCTCAGGTCGCACAACCTTCTTATACTTTTTGTGCGTAGGCGGATACCCCTGAGTGAGGTTGAGGAGGGGGTAAATCACTCGAGAATAGTCCTTAACAAACTGCCTATAATATCCACAAAACCCCGGAATTGTTGCAGCTCCTTCAAATTCCTGTGCTGTGGTCAAAGCCTCCACTTTGCTAGGGTCAGTCTCTATGCCCTCAGTGGACACTATGTGGCCCACATATTTCACAGAAGTCTGGAAGAATTTACACTTGTCGATAGACAACTTGAGGCTGAAATCCTCCAACCAATCGAAGACCTTGAATAACCATTGCTCGTGTTCTTCCAAAGATTGGCCAAACACTATGACGTCATCTAAATAGACCAGACACTCGAGTAGATTCATGTCCCCCACAACCCGTTCCATCAGGCGCTGGAAAGTGGCTGGGGCACCTGAAATCCCTTGAGGCATCCGAACAAACTCGTAGAAGCCTAGAGGGCAAATGAATGCAGTCTTCTCCCAGTTGGCTGGGGCCATCAGGATTTGGTAGTATCCACTGCGAAGATCCAACACAGAGAACCACTACTACCATTTAAACAATCCAATGCATCCTGTATGTGTGGCATGGTATACTGGTCCGGAATGGTCCGCCGATTCAAAGTGCGATAGTCTACACACATCCGAACTGCCCCATTCTTTTTCCTTACTACTACTATGGGGGAGGCATAGGGGCTCCTGGACTCTTGTATTACACCAGCGGCCAACATCTCTTGCAGGTGCTACCTCACATCATCTATATCAGCGGGGGACAGGCGTCGGGATCTCTCTCGAAAGGCCTTTTGTCATGCAACATGTGATGCTCAGCCCCTGTACACATCCCACATCCCACTCTTTCAGGGAAAAACACGGTCTCTCTTGGCAAGCCCCTCATTGACCCTTTGTTTCCATCCAGCGGGCAGTGGGGAGTCACCGAAGTCAAACAAATCAGGATTAACTCTATCATCTGTCCTGGAACCCTTGCTGTTTGGTAGTACTGCAGTATCGGCTCAATGTACACTTGCCAAGGTGCACCCTCTTCTTATTTGAATCTCTCTGTCAGACACATTATGCACTTGAACCGTCACCCTCTTAACATAAGCATGAGCTCTAGCCGGCAAGATGCTGAGTCTGACCAACAGTCCCTCAGGTAATCTTCCCTCCACAGGCACATCTAACATCAACAACTTATTCGTAACATCGGTCTTTAGTCGTACTTCTCCATGCAGGACACATTGGGCATTCGGGGCAAGTATCACCGGGGCAGGATCCTTTTTCCACACCACACCCACTGGGCCTTCAGGTTCCTCCGGACTAACCTTCTTCTGAGTGGCACTTGCCTTTTGAATCACAGCAGGTATGCTTAAAGCTCACCCGGTCTGGAATGCTTGTTTTTCTGAACACAATTGGGCCAATTGTCCAAACATATGCGCATTTGTCCCAATCAACAAAGGCACCCCATCATACAGTCCAGTGGGTGGGCAAACTAAAACTAAGGTTTCCACCTGCTCATCCATTCCAGCCACAGTTGCAGAGAAAGATAACCAGACTCGGATGTATCCCAAATACGGATAGGCCTTGTTGCTCAACCCCCACACATGTAGACCATTCAAAGGTTGCAGGGGCACCTCAGGTAAGTGTGCCTGGTACCAGTCCTGAAACATGATGGTTACCTGAGAGCCACTGTCTAATACAGCTCGGGTGGGAATTCCATTTACCCGCACCGGGGTCTCCATTGAAGGCCCGACCACATCAGACCAGTCGGGGGCCACAGCATTGATAGTCGGCTGGGCATGGGCCTGAGTCACAAAACTTTTCCTGGGAGCCCGAGACTGGGCCTGGCGATGTCGGGCGATCAGTATGTTGTTGACTTTCTTTAAATTCTCTGGCCTCTGGCACTCGGGTTGGAAATGCCCATCTTCCCTGCAATGGTAACAGAACTTGGGGTCCCGGGGGTTACTCTTTGAGGGTGGGCACCTTATCTGTGGGGGGCCCTGAGAGGGGGGAGAGGGCTCTCTTTGGCTGGGGTTCAGGTTTCTGCATGACTCAGGGGCCCCAGACCTGACAGGGTACAAAGCAGACTGCTTTAAGTCCCTCACCAGTTCCCGTAATTCCGACCTCGGCCCTCAACTCACTCTCTGTGGGGTCAGAGGAAATAACTCGCATCCCACAGTACCTGGAAAATCTGGAGATCCCTCAGACCCTCCGGACAGGCGGTCTCCTCGGGGTATTAGGATCAGGGTCCCACTAGGGTGTACCGCCCCACACAGTGTTCCCACCCTTGTCATCAGTCTCCTCCCTAATTTCCCTCATTAATTGACAATATTCAGGGGTGGCCCGCCAATCCTGTAACTTAAGTTTCAGCAGTATTACACTAGAAAATCTGGCAGATTTAAAACATGTTCTAATCGGACCTGATTCAGGGCTGCGGCAGTGATTCCCCTTTCTATAGGCCTTCTGCAATGCCCGCTCCACTCTAGTGAAAAAAGCAGACAGTTTCTCATTTCTTCACTGCTTAGCAGACCTGAATTTCTATAATAAGTCTTCACCAGTCTGCATCTCCCAAAAATCCCTTCTAAAGCAGAGAGATACTCTGCGGCGGTGGCCTCCGGACGGGTGGCCCGAAAAAACCTAATGGCTTCTAAAGCGGAACCCCACAAGCTCTCTATCAGCCTCTTCCTTTTCTCCCCCTCAGAGCACTGCTATTCCTGGACTAAAGGGGTGGCATAGTCCATCCAAGCCTCCAGGTCATCCTCCCCAGGAGGCACTGGCACCGTACCGGAGAAAAGTTTTAATTTACAGTAAGAATCAAGCTGTATGGGTGGGACCACCAGGGCCGGGGAAGCCAGCACAGAACTCTTGGGCAGGCAAGGGGAGGTGCCAAGGGAGCCCTGAGGGGTAGCATCACTGGATAAATTTAAGGCTTGTAGCAACTCCTGGGTAGTTCTCCCCTCCACAGCCAACAATTTAAGCAGTTTGTCTTTAAAACTGTTCATTTGAGAAGACCCCCCAGGAGTGACTGACCCACTTCGAATATGAATTAGTCTCCATCCCTGTGAAGCACCCTCCGGATAAATCACAGGAGGTACCTTCTCAGGGTCAATGGCCACACTGCATAGAAGTAACACCTGCAACGTCTGGTCAAGCAAATCAGCCATACGCCCTTTTACCTCCACTTTGCCCAAACATTTTACTTGCTCTGCTGCAGAAATGATGTCAGCAGTTGGGGTTCCCAAAGGCACATCTAACAGTAACACAATCTTCTGGGAGTCTAGCTCTTCGGCTTCACCCCACCCCATCAGTCTGTGTATCATGATCTTAATAGGCCCCAGCTTAATTTTTCCCAACATATCTCCTTCCACTTTTTCCATTTCTTATGGGCTTCCCCACTTGGACACCAGGGGATGCTAATCCCAGTGGTGCCTCCAATTTGTAACCCCAAGGGGGTGCTACCCTTAGGGCTACTACCCCTGCCTGCCTCCACTGAGACAGGGGTGAGGGGCCCAGATCCGTTGATGGGTGTCTCCACCCAGAGGTCGGGAGTTAATGCGGTCGAGACTGCCTTGGTCACAGCCCTCTGGTTACTGCACCCGCTCTTGTCCCACTAGTGGCTCACACTGGTTAACAACAATTCTTTTCACCCGCACACTTACCCCCGGCAGTATTTCTCAGCTCACTCCGGAGACCCCTGTAAATTAAGGTACAGTTAAATCACAGTCACTATGCAGCAGTTCACCAGGGATGCACAGACCAGCCAGGGGGCAGTTGCAACACAACAATCTGATTTATTAGAGGGACGGATAACAAGGGAAGGGGGAAATCAGGTCAATTGGCTTATCACTATAATTGTCTACCTAGGGCTCTGTGCACAGGCCTGACTCTAAGATTTGCTGTCCCTGGGTACCCAAGCCCTAACGGCTAGTCCAAACATGGTAGCTGGTTGGGGCCCTTAGCACAGATAACCGTCACAATCCTAAGCAGGTCAGCCTGGGAAGAAGGTTTAATTAGGCAGTCAGCAGTATAACAATACAACTGGAAACCACTGTTGGCACACTCTGCAGGGAGCTACCCTGAATCAGTACTCACAACTCCAGCAAATAACAATTCCTTCAACATGCCAGGGCTGAGCCTGTATTTCACCAGCCTTCTCACACATTTATATGGCAAACAACAGAGGGGTACCATACCAGGCAGCTGCTTTCAGGCCTTCACAAACTTGCAGAAGAACTCGGGCAGCAAACGGCAGCTTCAACATCACGGGTGGACCGAGCGCAATTTAGCATTTTTCTCCAGTCCTCACAGGTTGAGCCTGGTAGGTAGCCGGGCTGGCACCAGCCTCCTCCGACCGCACGCCGGTGGATTTAATCCGACTCGCTCGAAAGGGCAAAAACCGCTGCCTCAGGCCTTCACGTGCTTCCACGTGAACACCCCACTAGCGCAGAAGCACAGAGCTCCTTTCCTCTCCTCAGCCACAACGCATTTCCCCCTTTGCCAGCGTTAAGCACTCCTTACAGATCGGGCGCTACCCATTTCCATTGGCTGGCTGGACATGCCAGTCATTTCCTCCTGCCCTCAGTGGTGCAAAAAAGCGCCATAGCCCATAATACCTTTCCCAAGAATACAAGCAGTCCCTGTATTAGTCAGACAGCTCTCAGAGTCCCGAGGTACTGATTGGTCCAATTCAGCAGTTCTGGACCAAAATGGAGGAGACAATCAAAACTGTCTCTACTGCAAAGGAAGGCAAGTTAGAACAATTACATTATCATTATTATTTTGCGTTATTTCAAGCAAACAATCACATCCTCCAGCAGAGCTCCCTCTGCACCACTAGCGATAGCAGAAAAGAGCTATTTTCAGTGTCCCAAGTGGGACCCGGGCATCTAACCACACAGCCCCCCTTCAGTTAATTATGACTGCAACAGGCAGCCCTTAAAGAGACAGCATACGGAGGCTTAAAAGCGCCACTGGCTTCCCATTTAACTGGCTTTATGCTCGATCACTAACCAGGCATGGAGCATGGAAACAAACTCCAAGAAAGCTGTCCGGAACCCCCATTTACAAGGGGGTTACATATGTTTTTATTATCTACAGAGTGGCTTTGTCCCAGGTGCTTCTTACTTATACAAAAGTAATCAAGACATGAATAACATCTGTGGGTGTGGGAGTAAACTGTGAACCATCTAGATGATGGATGGAGGTGTCAACCAGATTCACTGAGAAACTTAAAGCACTTGTGTAACTATAGTTCATTAACATAGATGTTAAATTTCATTATATATATATATATATATATATATATATATATATATATATTAAAACATAACGCTTAATAAATTGGGATGTCTTCTGAATTTTTGATGAGTCCTATTCCCTTTTTTTCCCTTTCCTCTCTCTCTTTTGTATTGTTAACTTTCTAATTTAGATAGTTGTTATGACCGTATTGGATCATATTAATATAAATATATACAGATTGTGATGAGATAAAGAAACTGCAACTTTGCTATAGTTCTATAAATAAGTTTGAATCCCACCAGAGCCATTTATGTGACTTAAGTTACATATATCTAATAGGGTACTACAGGGGGTTGTATTCATTTGGAGAACTTATGATATTTGGAATACTTGTAATTCGGATGATTAAAAACTTTATAGCTGCAAATTAGATATGACATTTAAAATATTTTAAAGACAGTTTAAGGAGATTCCCCCATGCTTTATAATGTCTCTCTGGTTATTAGACATGCATAATTATTGGATGCATATGCTTTTGAATATTTTGTTTTGCTTTTAACATCACGATCTGCTTTACGAGTTAAATAAGTCTTTAATGATTTATTATTAGCCTGTGCTAATATTATTATATAATAACTTGTGATCCTTGTTATCAACCCGTTTTCGAGTACTGTAAAAAGTCGTATCAACCCACATGTTGATAAGAAAAAAGTCGTATCAACCCGCGGGTTGATACGACTTTTACAGCCTTGCGCCAAGAAGCCTGCAGCATTCGCATTCCAGAGTAAACAGATTCAAAATAATATTGTAACTTACATCTCCAAATGAGAGCGTAATAATTTTAAATGAACAGAGCAGGTTTGCACTTAAACACATCCCTCCTCCTTCCCGATTCCATAGCTTACCTCCAGTTTAGATCTGTATTTGTGTAGCATTTATTTAAGATATTCTAAGATCACTCGTAAAATACGAGACGCATGGCCAACGGCCTCTATTTCTTATTGGTAGGCACGCCCTACGCTAGCACATTATGTGATGTCAGCGTGAAGGCTGCATTATTAAGGAAGTAGGAGCATTTTGGCCTCTGCGCTTCCTCATAGTGGTATTCTGAGAATTTTTTTTAGTACCAGTTATTATATAAAATAAAACATATGTAGAAGTAGTTATTCATTGTGTGTTTTTAGCACACCTCATGAGTGCCTTGAGGTTTACATATTATCACACAACTTGGGTGTGTAAAAACTCCATATCAACTCCCTACATATGCATTATTCTCTATATTGATTCAAAAATCAGTTGCATTAATGTTATTTTAGTAAATGGATGCAAGCATGTTTAAATCCCTCCACAGCCACTTGTCAGTATTTGCTACAGCAAATGATGTAATGATAGGGGTTTCTCTAAGTGGTTAATTTAATAATTGATTTTGTGACTAATTAAGGAGGATTATGCGAAACACACTTTACCCCTAATAAAGACTGAGTAGTTGGCTGAAGTGCAGGGAGTGTTTATTCTGACACGGAAAGCAGTCACTGTTTTTGTTGCCATCGATAATGCTGTAATACTATTTCATTTATGGTGTTAATACTGCAGCTTTGAAAATAAATAAATAGAAGATATACAGCTATTTAAGGTTGTCTGTGCTTAATTGCAGTGGAGTGCAGAGCTTGTTTTCTGTTTTGACCTTCCTAAGAAGCCTCTTTAAGTGTTTCTGCCCTGAAGACAACGACAGGGATCCTGAGGCTGAGGTGTCCAATGGTGGGTTTTAGAGACAATTTAAATCCCCCCCCCCCCAAAATTAAGGTGCCTTGCTTGTGTGCTATGATAGATACTCTGATAGTATCTAGTTGATTTTGGATGGATGAAGCGTCACTGCCAGGGGGTACATAAAAGCTGCCTATTGTGTACTGCTGGTCTCTAATCATTCCAATCATCAGGGCCAGTCGGCTCCTTCTGTCCAAACAGTGGTGCAAGATTGTAAAAGAGGACTTGGGAACCAACACCACTATCCCCTTCGTCTACCACGTCGTTAGGCTGAGTCTACAATATGGGAAAAAAATTAATTTTAGTAATTTCTGATGTTTGGTTGTAGAGAGGTGCATCTCTTGCAACAGCATCAGATCAGGTTTTAGCTTTTTGAGGGCAGTCAAGATTCTGTAACATTTAATCAGCCCAGACAGCCCATTTACATTATTAGAGACTATTCTGATAGGGTTATACATTAGGCATTAATATCCCTATGGTGCCCCCAGGCCCCCCCCCTGAAGAAGGGAAAAATCCCACTGTGTGTAAAGTGCAGTTCCCCAACCTCTGCTGCCCACATTAATACTCTCTATACAATAATGTAAAGTAAAAGTAATCTCCAGTATGCTGGGTACTGATTTTCTGATTCTCGTGTAACTTGCACCATCTTATGAGATAAATGAGAAAGAAAAAAAAAACACAATGCCAACTGAGAAAAAGAGAATAAGAACAACAATATGACAGCAAAATGACTTGCTGTTTACTATTGGAACATGAGATGGCCAACTGAGCCAGAACCAGAGTAATATCAGAAGGAAGGATGGTAGTTCCATCTGTCCTATGAGCAATAATAACCAATAAACTGTGACTTCCAAAAAAAGGATGCTTTCATCAGCGGTCCTAATGGTGATGGCTGGGGTAGCCATCTAGGGAGTGATGCACTATCCCTGTTGGGAGTGGCTCCCTTAGGGTACCAATGACCCTTAATCAAGGGGTGGATGTGAAGGTAAAATAGGACTGGAACAGAAATAAAAGAATAAGAAATAAGGGGGTGAGGAATAGCTAAGAGGACAAATTGGGAATAAACATGCGTCACCATTTCCTGCCCACCAGACTTCCATCCCTGCCACCCGGCAATAGGAGATTATATTCCCTGTAGTAGAAGACTATACTGATAGCCACCTTAATGGCCACAAATTCTGCAGGAATGTCCACATACAACTTTTCCTCTTGGAGGAGAGAAACTAAAGTTAAGAAACCAAGTCCAACTGTATACATTCTAGACATAGTCCCAGGAGCAGTTTGTAGGTGAAGCAGTCTATAGGTTATACTCCCAGAGGAGTTGGGCCCCCCTGAACTCCCCAATCTCATATGCCCCTCCATCTCACAGCTCACGAGCACTGCAGATGTTAAACTGAATAGTATCCTGGAGAGTCATTAAAGGACAATGTCAACCTGTTTTTTCATCACATTATTGCTAGTTAAAAACCTACATTTTATGATTGCTTACCTTCTCTAAGATTCATTGATTTTGTTGTTTGTTTTGTCTGTCTCCTTGTTTAGTAGAACTGAAATACATGTTAATGTATATTTATAAAAAAAATGTATTTTGTTTACAATCCTGGATCTGTTACTTCATACTTCCTGAACATTAGAAACACCCCAAAAGTGCAGTCACTCATGAGGCAGTAGCCTCCTAAACTCCCATTCCATCATGAGGGGCTAGACTGTGTTGTGGGTGTTCCCAAGTCCAGGAAAGATGCAGTTGGAGCTGATCAAGGAATGTAAACAAACCTGTGTTTGTGTGGTAACACCAGTATGGTGGGCAGTCTGTTTTTCATTTTTTTAAAGAAAAAAAAAAATGAGTCAGAATCAAACTATCAGCTACATCAGCAATCTTTACAGAAAGTAGGCAATCATAAAATGTGTTTTTTAAACTAGATATACTGAGACCTAAGGGGATTGACAGTGTCCCTTTAAAGGATTTCCCGGGAAGGCAGACGTTCCTAGGATTACATCTGGCGCAGTGTATAGGTTGAAATCTTCTGGTGTGTGCATGCTAGGCAGTCCACCCTTGGGGGAACAAAGAGAAATCTACCTGGAGGAGAATATCATTGACACTCTTCCCGAATGCAGTTTGGCCTTTGACTTCTGAGTGATGGCAAAGGTTAAATTTAGTGTGGGGAGAATGGCAATGATATTCTCAGTCAGGCTATGGCATATTCTATTTATGCAATGGTGTTTCTTTAAGTGTTTTTGTTGCCCCTCATTTTTTTTTCATTTTAATTATAGCTTCTTTCAGGATGACCGAGTGGAGAGGCAGCAGCTGAGTTGATCTCTCACTCTTGCTGAGGTTGATTGGTGATGTCAACTTGTGTTAAAGTGTGGAGCCCAAGAGAGCGAGCGGTGGGGAATTTCAGTTATGTGGAGTGGGTGGTGGTGCTTCCTTTGGCCAAGTAGTGCAGCTTGTTGGTGGGTACTAGAAATGTTGTGAGCCAGTCAGATGTAGGCTGGTTGGTACTTGGGGCTGGAAAGGGAGGGAGGGAGCTATTGGACTGCATTGCTGTGTCACTTTGAATAGTGTGAGGGCATTCCATGGTACAAATTGTCTTGGGACTGTTGTCCAAGAGTGTTAAGATTAAAATTAAAAAGGTAAACCTCTCGGTGTGAATGCCGGTTTCACACTGAACAGGTTCAGAGTTGGAGCCAGCGCATGGGTCAGTTCAGAGCAGTGAAAGTGAAAAAGTGAAACTGAGCTGCTCACACTGCTGGCTCCAACCAGTCCCCACCTACATTGTGGATAAATACTGGTTTGGGGAACATACAGAGGATAAATGTGATATCTTCATTGTAGCTCTAACCACCCCGTGGACACCAAAAGTATTTCAGAATTTATTTTCGCTGGCACTGCATAAAGTAAGTAAGAACTTACCGTAACAGTAGATTTTAGAGAGAAGCTCTTGAAGCAGGTAACACATATAAGACTGAAGCCGGCAGGCGGCAGGGCCCCACGGAAAACTTCTAGTTAGCAGTGTATGGCAGGGACCGCCCCCTCCCCCAATGTCAGCAAACCCACAACATCACGTATGGAATAAAGGGTGGGTGGTCCCCAGTGTCCCTCACTTCCCCCACCAGAGACTCCGGCATCGAGGATGGAAGGTGATCAGAAACAGAGAACCAAGGCAAATACCTCACAGAGCAATCAGAACATTGCCAATGCAGACCAAGTGCAGGACAGAAACCTCTAGGGTGAAGGAGGTCGGGAAGCATACCTGCTGCAAGAGCTTCTCTCAAAGATCCACTGTTGCTGTATGTTCTTACATAACTGTACCATCTTACTTTGAGAGTCAGCTCTTGCAGTAAGGAACGCATATAGGACTGAGTCCCAAGCAGTAGAGGAGACCAGACTAGTCTTGGGTGGAGAAAATGGAGAAATTGAAGAGGGAAGTACCCTCACGAGAGGAGTTCCTGCAGAACTGCAAGGCCGAAGCCTGCTCTGCATCAAGAGGCTATGTCAAGACTGTAGTGTCTGATTAAGGTGTGGACAGAATTCCACATGGCTGCTGCACAAATGTCAGTCACAGACACATTCGTGAGAGTGGCAAAAGAGGCTGCTACACCCCTCGTGGAGTAATCCTTCACCTAGCCCAGCAATGGTTTGTCATACTTCTGTTAACAGAAGAAGATGCATTTAACAAGCTATTTTGACAGTCTGTTTGGCTACAGGAGCCTCCTGGATCGGGGGGTAAAGGAAACAAAAAGCTGATCAGAACATCTAAAGTCTTTCATTCTGAATAGATAAAAACTGCAGAATGTAATGGACATCAAAGGAAAGCTGCACCCTCATATCTCACCCTCAGGGACAATGAGATTTCAACAACCTCGAAATGGACCCTCCAGGATAGTGGCAGGGCCTAGTATGAAGTGTGAAAACTAACTGAAACAGATGCATACATCTTAAACAGCTACATGAAAAGAGCTGTCTATTGACATGAAAACAAATGACATTTAGAAGCTGTGAGGGTGCAGTTTTCTTTTGAGCATGTGGAGAAAAGCCTCCCCCCCAGTTTAAGTGCTCAGGGTAATAGACTGGGAGGTGGATGTCCTGATTCAGGGTCAGCTCGAACACCACCTCTGGTGAAAACTGAGGATTAGTCCTCAAGGCCACCCAGTCCTTGTGGAATACTAAATAAGGCTCCTTGCACATCAGGGCCTGAAGCTTGAAATTCTTCAAGCAAGTATCTGCAACTGAAAATAACACCTTCCAGGAGAAAGTAAATCTCACAATCCACGGCTGATTCAAGTGGGGTAAGGTTAGCTTTTCCAACATAAAAAGCAAGTCTCAGGAGGGACAGGATCCGTTATGAGGATGGGGGGTTCATATGGAGAATTCCCTGAGGAAGGAGGGCGCAGACTGATACATCAGTCCAAAATTCTATATGTTCCAATTCTGTCACTGCCCTAAGGGTTAAGAACCTTCTGAAGGAACGAGAAGGGAGGGAAAGCATAAAGGAACCTCCCTCTCCAGGAAAGGGACAATGCATCTCGACAGAAAACTCCAGGCCCTGGATCTAATGAGCAAAAACTGGGCAACTTTGCATTGATAGGGGAAGCAAAGAAGTCCAGCTCTAGTCTACCCCATCTGTCGAAGACAGTCTTGTTGAGAGACTGAAATAGGATGCTCTGAATAGAGTCCAGCTGAGAGCATCTGCCAGGGTGTTTTGAACGCTGGAACATGGACCACTGAAATCTCTAGATGGTGGGATATGGCCCAAAACCAAACCCGCATTGCTTCCCGGCAAAGAGGGTATGAGTGAGTGTCTCCTCATTTGTTATGGTAGAACACTACTGACATGTCTGTCTGTACGAGAAGGTGTCCTGGCACAGCACTGTGCTCAAAGCCTGTAGGGCATAGAGAACTGCTCTCATCGCCAGAATATTTATGTGGAGAGCCTCCTAGGCCACTAACCAGGAGCCCCGCATTCTGTGGCCCTTAGGTGTGCACCCCACTCCATACCCGAGGAGCTGGATGTCAAAACTTGATCCAAAGCTGCTTTCTGATAGGGCATCCCTTCTCCAAGGGAGAGGGACATCATCCACCAACTGAGTTCTCATCGGACCGGGTCCGTAATAGAGACCGGTTGGTCCAAGTTGTCCCATCAGTGGTCCCATTGGACTTGCAGAGTCCACTGAATTGTACTCATGTCAATCTGGCTAGAGGGACTGTAACAATGGATGTAGCCATATAGCCTAGTAGCCATAATGGATGGTACAGATAAGATGTGGTGAACTAATCCCGAAGGTGAAAAGGTCTGTCCTGAGGCAAAAGGCATCGAGCAGCACTCCAATGAACTGGATGGTTTGGGTTGGGACCAGGGAGGACTCTGGAATGCTGACCATGATGCCCAGTTCTCCAAAGAAAAAACAGGTGTCCTGAATGGATCCGCAGCTGCTTGTTGGACGGGCTGTCAAGAGCCAATCATCCAGGTAGGGTAAGACACAATACCCTTTCCTCAGAGGGCCACTGCGACCACTACTAGGCATTTGATAAAGACTCTTGGGGCTGAGGATAGGCCAAAGGTCAATGCTCTGAACTGATGATCTCCCTTGGAACTGGAATCTGAGGAACCTCCTGTTGGGCTTGGCCACTAGGATGTGAAGATAGGCATCCTGCATGTCCAGCGATGCCAGACAGTCCCCTTGGTGGACTGAGAGGAGCAGTCTGTGATGGGTGGCCATCAGAAACCATTTGTATTCTACAAACTGGTTGAGGTCACTGAGGTCCAGGATGGGTCGCAGATCCCTGGTCTTTTTGTGCATGAGGAAAAAATGCGAGTAGAGGCCCATGCCCCTCTGAGCTAGGGGAACTAGCTGTATGGCTCTCTTGAGCAGCAGGGCCTGAATTTCTGCTTTCATGAGCCTGGCATGTGCTGGGGAGCAGTGGAATGGGGGGGGGAGGCCTGTCCAGTGGGAACTCGATGACTTATATCGAGTGTCTGTTGTCGATTAGCTGAAGGACCCACCGATCAGAGGTGATCGCTCACCAACCCTCGGTGTAGAGAGAAAAGTGGCCTCAGACCGCCTCCCCTGCAGGGGTCATGGGAGGCTGTGGATCCGACAAGGTGTCAAGCTGTAGAAGAAGAGGAGAGAGTGGTTAGGGCCAATTTGGCGGACCTAGCGAAGGGCCCTGTGGATCCTCTAGAGGCACCTCTATGACTAACCACCTCACTGTTGCTGTCCAGGCTGAAAGAGAGACTGTGGCTGCTGTCCCCCATGGCCTCTAAAATTAGGCTTTCAAAAATGCAGTTGTTTCGGTTTGTACATTGAGTGTACCAACCAAACTGCCTTACCAGAGTCCTGCAGCTTGGCGATCTTCTCCAAATCTTCAGAGAAGACTGAACCCTGGAAGAGCACATCTAGGATGTTGGTTTGTACATCCTGTGTGAACCCTGAGACTCAGAGCCATGAATGCCTGCGGACACATACTCCTATGGCTGCAGCCCTCATTGCCATGTCCATTGAATCATAAGCTGACTGGTGGACATGTGGTGCCCACATCCAAGCAGGTCTGCAGAAGCTTCTCTAGCTCTGCTTTCTGCGGACAGTCAGGGATCTCTTTTGCAATATCAATCCCCTGCTCCCAAAGAGTGTTCTGGAACTGAACCATATGAGTAAGGAAGTTCAGGTTCTGCAGGTACAGGTGGCTGATGAGTAGACTTTGACTCCATGGAATTCCAGTTGTTTGGATTCCTTATCTGGGGCTGAGTGCTGAGGTACCTCCAGCCTCTGGGACCATCATGGGCAGCTGAAATAACAGCAGGGTCTGCAAGGGATGTTCTGCCAAAAGGGCTGCTCTTCAGGTGCCCTGTAGAGGTGATCTGCCTTCTTGCGGATGGTGGCAGAGGTGTGGGGGCACTTCCACAAAGGTATCCACTAAGGATGGGATGACCACTGGCCTAGGGTCCTTCTGGCATAAATATTTAGCCAGACAGAGTCTCTCTGGGTCCAAATCCTCTGTCTTCTGTCCCATGAGTTTGGATGTGCTGCATGACCTCCATGAAGGAGCTTTCATTGGCTGATGATTTTGGGGTGTCTCTCATGTCTAAGGGTGACAAGTCCATGATGAATGAAGGATCAGAGGAGAATGTGTCTGAACAGTTGTAGTCCACAGAGGAGGAAGAAGACTGAGACCTGTTGTGCCATTGCTTGTGCCTGTGATAGTCGGGGGAGCCAGAGGAACTCTGGCTCTGGGACCAGGATCTCGAATGGCACTTATAAGGAGCCTTCCCTTTCTTTTTGCCCAAAGGTGGGGTGGAATCTGTGCCCAGAGATGGGGTGGGTACTTTGAAGGGAGCCCCAGTATCAGGAGGGGGGTTCTCGATTCTTTGGGGCATAGGTGGGAGGAAATCCATCCAGATGGTCTCCCACCAATGCCCAAAGAGGTCCTTGACCTGGGACAGATTCAGCTTTGGGTCTGAGTCAGCCAAGAAGATCCTTGACCTGGGACAGATGCAGCTTTGGGTCTAAGTCAGTCAGCCCGACGCCGGTCCAGCACCTGTACCTGGTGCAGTGCTATGATCCAGTGATGATGGGCGGGTGGGAGAAGACGTTGGGGCAATAATTGAGGACCTAACCCCAGTAGTTGATGTCTGCTTGAATGTCATCACCCAATCATCCTCTGGAGGGCTAAGGCCTGACCAATCATTCACCAGTGGTGAGGCAGAAACCGGTGATGATCGGGACTTGTTCGGCAGAGCCGGAATCTAGACTGCCGAGGCAGTGACGTTGGTGGTGGTCCCCACCCAACATATGATGTGTTGACAGACATTTGTCCGATGACTGTTTGGTATGCCTCGGAGGTTGGCAAGCAGACCTCCCTGAGGAGTGCTCCGAGGACTTACGCCTGTCCTGGGAGTTGGTGCCAGACACACAGGCTGTCCCTGAGTGCACGGACATCTGACCCTTACCAGCATCAGTGGTCTGACCTGAAGGTAAGTTCAATGACCGAATCTTCAGTGACTGAAGTGAGGGGCCCAAAGACCTGGAGCCATGATCTTTAGAGCCTGATGCCCAGACCAAGGTGGGGGGCTTGACAACAGTAAGTAGAGAGGGAGAATGGGTCACCTGGGAGGCTGAGTCCAATCTGCTGTTGGAGGCAGAGTGGAAGCCAGAAGATCTGGATCTCGATGGGGACCTCTCCTTCTCTCTCTCACGCGCTCTCTCTCCCCCTTTCCTCTTCTCTTTGTGCTTCCCCAAAGATTTATGGTGGGAAGAGCCCCTTCCTGAAGAGGAATCCTCTGCATGGCAGCCAAACATTGCTCGCTGAGGTAGGCCTGCAGGGTCTTTTGGTGGCGAATCCTTGTCCAGCTGTTATATTTCTGGCAGTGGGGACAGGCTTGGGTAATGCGGTCTGGGCCCAGGCACAGCAGGCAGGAACAGTGGCCATCCTTGGATGGGATCTTTTTTCCACAGGCACACTTGGAGGGATGCCCCTTTGTAGAAGGCATAGGAGAAGACGACAGAGAAACGAATTGCTGAAAAAGTGGACTTTTTGGTGAGAAAAATAAGAAATCTGGTTAAGAGATTAGCAAATATGGTGGTCAAACTAGGGAGGGGCAATCTGTAGAGACAATGAGCTCAAGTCAATGGCAGAAAAAGAATTGGGGGACACCGGGGACCACCCATCCTTTATTCCATACATGACGGCCGGGGCGTGCTGTCCCCACCATGGACTGCTAGCTAGAAGTTTCCCATGGGGTCCTGCCTCCTGCCGGCTTCAGTCCTATGTGTTATTTGCTGCAAGAGCCGTCTCTTGAAGTAAGATCTGTAATTATGCAATAGGCATCAAGACAGATGCCATTGTACAAATCTGTTTATTTCAGCTACTATTTTTAGAAATCTAAAATCTTTAAATTTTAGATTTATACATATAGTAAACTGCTCTTCATAGATCTATACATATAGTAAACTCATCAGCAAAAGAACCCCCCTCCTCCACAGTCAGCCAGCCACACTACTAAAATCAATCAAAGTCTTTATTTATCAAGGTGAACATCATTGAGCAATGCTCATTTATAAGATGGACCTGGTTGGAGCCAGGTCAAGATACTGTTCATAAAATTACAATCAGCAAAGGCAATTGCAAAAATACATGTACAATCAACAAACAACAACAATATACAAAAAATATACAATGAAACGTACAGTAAAAGCTGACTGAAGAGGATGTGCAATTTCAATATTTTTTGTAGTTATTCCACTAGAATGAAGGCCTAGGATATAGAGATAGGCTAAGGATTGGGAGCACTGTCCCTTCTTAATCTTTATGAAATATTTCTTAAATTTAAACCATAACCTGATCCAACCAACTGTTATGTTTTCACGTTCCCCACCGACCACCTGCCTGCTCCCTCCTAAGCTTGCACTCTCTCACTCAGCGGCACCTTTACCTTTTAGTAACTTAAAATAATAAGCAAGGTATTTCTGCGATTTTAAGTTTCTCCCTCCAGCTTGTCTCCTCTCACAGAATTCCCAGCTCTCACTCAATGTGCTTACATTTTTTTCTGCTTACTCCTGTCTGGAATTCAAAAATACTTAACAGAAAAACTCTGCATACATTTAAATAAAAAAAAAAAAGTCAGCCACACTAAATCACCCAAATATCTTGTTCTGTAATTTCTTTTGCTTTCTGAATCCATCTCATCACTTCTTGAGGCAGTTCCAGCTCCCACTGGCTGTGCTCTCTCTTCCTCTGCTGCTGCTTACTCCCGGTCCCACTCAATCCTGCCTGGCATTCACAAATACTTTGAAAAACATTGCATACATTTATTTATTTTTTTTATTATTTCTATTTTTTGCTTCCCTGTGAAGTGGGCCCAATGACCCCTGGCCGCCGCACCCCCGGAACAGGTCTGGCATGCGGTAATCGCTCCATGCGCACATAGTCGGCCACACCCTGGTGAAGGCACCTCTCGTGTCCGGGGGCATGGGACATTGCCATCAGACACTGAGATCACCCCACCATTTTCTGCTAATTTTCTTCCCCAGGGAGCCGGACATGCAATGGCGTTGTGCATGTCATACTGACGCCCACCGCGCCCCAACCCCTTGCTGTGCACGCAGCTGTAGTGCAGCTGGCCTCTACCAGTCACCACTACAGTATGATGCAGTGCCCCTACCCTCCCCAGAGGAAGGAGAGCAGTCACATGATGCTCAATCCTTCATCTCCCCTGCCAGCCCCCGATGTCCCAAATCCGTTCCCAAACCAGGGTCGCCGGTGTGGCGTGAATTGACGTTGCATACATTTTAAATAAAAATGGACACACTAAATTAATGCAGCAGCACACTTGATGCTGAATAGAGGCACTTCATATTCTCATCACTGTCGACTTGAGCTCTCACTAAGAAGTGCCATCATTTTTAATGATTTATAAATGCAGCAAATCACCAATCACACACCACATTGCAGGCAGCAGGAGCATCAGGACACAACCGTATCTTTAGCAATCACACAATAAAGCAGAGGTTCACTTGTTACATCACAAAAAGTCCTTTAATATGTATTAAAAAATCAAATATTTTGAAGCAACATCTAACTTCACTATTATTATTGGCACCTACTGCATAAATGGAACATGCAGGGGTGAGATTGTATGATACCAGATTTATCTACCCAAGATCAAATAGCGCTTTTCTAGTTAAATCAAGTAACCACGAGCTCACACCCATATTTCTCTATATACAACAGGAGCCACTTAATTGGGATGTGGAATATGAGGGACATCGGCTTTACTGCTGAAGCGTCTCTCCAAGCACTGATTAAGTTGCTGTATTATCCTATGGAACCACTTCACGTCAAACAGGATGTTCCTGCCGCCTAGTGGGATGATCTGGCTGACCTTGGGCAGCCTAGTCCCAAACACAGATGCAGTAATCCTATACTGATACCTTTTGTCACACCTGACTAGGTCTGAATCGTGGTTGTTCACAACTCTCTCTAACCCACCACTGACTTCCTGTCCAACAGAGAGCTGTACTCTGGTCTGCTTTGTTTTCTCCTTACCAGTCTGAGTTAGGTACAGAGGAAATGCTGACATGCTGGTCTTTTTCTTGTTGTTTCCCCAAGCACTGAAATAAAGAACTAGGTTCTAGTGAAAAAGCAGGGATACTGAACCAATACTTCTGTTCAGTATTCACAAAGAGAAGGAGGGAGTGCCTAATCCCATTAACAGAAGCACTCTGGATGGGGGGTCGATCCCAGTCCTTTCACAGAAGAAAGAGTTCTGAAAGTACTCCTAAAACTGAAGGTGGACAAAGCAATGGGGCCAGATGGAATTCACCCCAGAATTCTAAAATAATTAAGCAGAGAACTAGTGACACCACTGACTACCCTTTTTAACAAATCATGGGAGGATGGTGTGGTACCTGAGGACTGGAGGAAGACAGGTGTGATACCCCTTCACAAAAGTGGGAGCAAGACACAGGCAGGAAACTACAGACCTGTCAGTTTGACCTCTGTGGTAGGGAAAGTGATGGAATCACTTCTGAAGGAAAGAACTGTTGAGTACCTAGAGGCCAGTGGGGCACAGGACCCAAGGCAGCATGGGTTCACAGCAGGAAGGTCATGTTAGACAAATCTAATTGATTTCTTTGACTGGGTGACCAAAGTAGTAGACCAGGGAGGGGCTGTGTACATAGCCTACCTAGACTTTAGCAAGGCATTTGACACAGTCCCACACAAAAGATTAATAGTCAAATTAACCAGCCTGGGAGTGGGTCCCAGGGTGGTAGCCTGGGTAAAACATTGGCTGGACAACAGAACACAGATGGTAATTGTAAATGGAGTCCACTCTGAAGAAAGAAGGGTTACTAGTAGGGTACCTGAGAGTTCAGTACTGGTCCAGTCCTTTTAATGTCTTTATAAGTGACATTGCAGAGGGACTGGAAGGAAAAGTATACCTCTTTGCAGATGACACAAAGATTTGCAATAGGGTTGATACACAAGGAGGTGTGGAAAGGATGAGAAGGGACTTGGCAAGATTGGAGGAATGGTCAGAAGTATGACATCTTGGATTCAATGCAAAAAAGTGCAAAATAATGCACCTGGGAAACAAAAACCAGGGAAGATTACACAATGGGGTGGGGAGGTAGAAACAACAACAAAAAATGGAAAGGGACCTGGGGATAATCATATCAGATGACCTTAAGGTAAGCAAGCAATGTGAGAAGGCAGTAGGAAGGGCTGGGGGGATACTGGGATGTATAGGGAGAGGCATTTTTATTTATTTTTTATTTAGTTGTTTAACCAGGTATAGCACACTAAGCTGAAAGCTTTTTTACAGGAGTGACCTGGGAGCACAAGGAGGTTAAGTGACTTGCTCGGGGTCACACAGTATGCAAGTGGAAGCTGCGGGATTTAAACCCAGGTCTGGTCTGCTGGATGTCACCAGATTTGCAGCTCAGAGCCTTAGACCACTGCCTATACTGCCTCACCAGTAGAAACATGAAGTTGTTATCCCTCTGTATAGACAGTTGGTGAGACCCCATCTGGAGTACTGCGTCCAGTTCTGGAGACCCCATCTCCACAAGGACATAGACATAATGGAGGTAGTCCACAGGAGGGCAACTAAAGTGGTGCAGGGTCCGCAAGAAAAGCCATACGAGGAGAGACTAAAGGAGCTTAATATGTATACCCTTGAGGAAAGGGAGGGGACATGATAGAAACTTTTAAGTACCTCAGTGGAATCAACAAAGTCCAAAAAGGTAGCATCTTTCAGAAAAAGAGTTGTGGAAGAACAAGGAGACACAATTTAAAGATAGAGGGGGACAGCTCAGGGTCAATGTGAGTTTTCACAGAGAGGGTGGTGAATGCATGAAACAGCCTTCCTGAGGAGACTATGGGGTCTAAAACTGTGGAGCATTCAAGAATGCATGGGACAGACATAATGCAATGTTTGTGTGGGGTAGGAAGAAATAGGCTGTTGGTTAAATAGGATCTGCAGCTTATCCTATAGGTAGGGAAAAGGGCAGACTAGGTGGGCCAAGCGATTCTTATCTGCCGTCAAAGTCTATGTTCCTATGTTTCCACACAGGTGTTTTGTTTGTTTTCCTCAGTTTCCTGCTACCACCAGAATGCCGCAGTGACTCAGTGCAGTGAATCGATCATTAAAGAGGGACATGCCGGTAGAGAAGAAACGAAAACTGGATTCGCCACACCAGCAATTGTTTTTCCATTTGCCTCACTACCACCCAAACACCACAGTGAGAAAGCAGAAAGAAAAAGAAAGACAGGCAGGCAGACAGAAAGGCAGAAAAGCAGGTAATGATTTTCAACTGCCTGCTACACTACTGCTCTGCCTCATACCTGAATAACACGGTGCAGAGTCTTGATACATGTACAGGCTGAAATACAGAAGTGCACCACAACCAACTGTGCACCCCATCCAAACACCTAGTGTTCTTCATCCTGTTGCCTGGAATTAACAGTGTGGCTGTTTGAACACAAGGCACCCAGCATGTGCATTAAACTGAGGACTGTACCTGCCAGATACAAAATCTACCCACACTGGATGGGCGGATGCCAGTTTCAAACTGGTCAATTTTAAACAGAGTCCATTTATTAATGGGACAGGCTGAAGTGCACTATGGATTGGGAGGTGGGAAGGAAGTAATGCTCTGTGAGTAGACAAATCATGGCTTAAGGTGAGGGCCTGTACTAACGTATGTGTTTTTTTTTTTTGTGGCAGAAGGGCTAGGGAGAAGGGGCTAAAAATGATTGAGATGGGGAAAGGGTGGTAAAACCACTAGCTATCAGGGAGTGCTTTTACTGGGACTGAGTGAGGGCAGCGGGCACCACTGTATACCAAAGAGTATTTGGATTAAGAGAGGGTGAGAGTAGGAGGGACCACTGGCCAGGGAGTGCTTGATTGGGACAGGGAGAGGGTGAGGGGGCTACATTTCACTAGGTAGTGCTCGACTGGGAGTGGGTGATGGCAGACAGCCACTGAACAGAGAAATCATTACACATAATGAGTGAGGGTGGGAGGCCACTGGACATGGGGAAGCTTCACAGGATGAGGGTAATAATGGAGCAGCCACTACATAATAAGATAATAATAATATTATTTAATGAAGCTCTTTCGAGAGTCCAAGGTGCTGTACAGAATTAATTCAGACAAAAACATACACAAATACATATCTTATAAAATCACAATAAACTGGGAATGTCTTTCCCATAGAAAAGTTTAGTGTCTGCTTAAAACTCCCCACTGCCCTGCATTCCTGGAGCTGACGGGCAGAGAATTCCAGAGGGTAGGTGCGCAAAATCTGAAAGCATGCGCACCGGATGACTGCAAATTAATCCTCGAATCTCCAGCAACCCCTCGTCAGCTGAGTGGAGCTGTCACACAGGAGTGTAAGGAACCAGGAGTTCTTTCAAGTAATCGGGACCCTGTCCATGTAGGGCTTTGTAATGGCAGCCAGTGCAGAGCGTGCAGCACAGGGGTGATGTGGGATCTCCTCGATGCCCCAGTCAACAGACATGCTGCCACGTTCTGCACTAGCTGCTAGCGACAGATATCAACCCCAGGAAGCCCTAAATAAAGGGACTTGCAGTAGTCAAGGTGCAATGTCACAAAGGCGTGGAATAGAACAGGCTGGTCACTGGGTGGAACAAGGTGCCTAATCCTGGCAATGTTCCTAAGGTGGAAAAAGGCTAGCTTGACGACTTCCAACACCTGATGATGAAGTCAGACCAACATCAAGCTCTACTCCCAGGTTACGCACCCGTTCGGAGGTGAGAATCTGTGCCTCCCCAGAACTAAGCTGAAAGGGAGCCCAGTCCTCAATCCCTCTACCCTATGACCTGCGTCCACGACCAAAACCTCAGTCTTTCCAGGGTTCAACTTCAAACCACAGGAATTCATCCAATCTTGGATTTCTGCTAGGCAGTTGTTCAGTAGTGAGATACGCCAACCTGGTTGGGTGCAAAGACAGGTAGAGCTGGGTATCTTCAGCATAGCAGTGAAACCTCAGCTCATACCATCTTACAATGCTCTGAGGGGCAGCATATATACTGCTAATAACATGAGGGACAGTACTAAACCCTGAGGTACCCCACAAGGCAGAGAGAAAGCCCTGGATGAAAACAAACCCGAGACCATCCTCTGCATTCTCCCAGCGAGGAAAGATGGAAACCATCTGAGAACTGTACTAGACAACCCACAGATGAACCTCAGGCATTCAAGCAGAACCCCATGGCGCACAGTATCAAAAGCTGAAGATAGAGGTAGGAGAACCAAGACAGAGTGGTATCTCCAATCTCTCGCCATCAGGAGATCATTGAGCACCCGAACCAGAGCAGTCTCGGTACTATGCCTCTTGTGAAAACCAGATTGGAGAGGTCTGTATAAATTATGGGTGGTTAAATGGTTATCCAATTGAGCAGCCACAATTTTCTCAATAACCTTCCCCACAAAAAGGAGGTTAGAGATAGGCCTGTAGTTTTCTAGGTTCTCCGGGTCTAAAGAAGCTTTTTTCAGAAGGGGAATCACCACCCCCTCCTTCAAGGAGCTAGGGAACTCACCCATATCCAAAGAGCACCAGACAATCCAAGCTAAGACTGGGCCAATGATCTCACTACAACCCAAAATCAGGGAAGTAGGGCCAGGGTCTAAACTACAGCATGTGGGATGCATCTCCTGGACAATCCTCATAATGTCTACGAGATCCAGCAGGTCAAAGGTACTCCAGGAAACTCTGGGCTCTGCGACAAAGCACCGACCAACAGCAACCCCCTTAGAGTGAAGCTGGTGGCACCCCTCCTGATGTCGTCAACCTTGTTCGCAAAGTAGCAAGCAATCTCATCACAATCAGTTTGTGTAAAAACTCGATGGAGCTGCTGACAGGTTGGGTTGCACAGTTAGTGAGTGGTAAGGGAACACTGGACACCACAGAAAGCATCATACAAGGCAAGTGGGAAAAACTGGACACCAGATTGCTTGACTGGGATGGGGTGAGGTGGCCACTAAACACCAAACAGTGCTTCACACTGACAGGGTGAGGGTTGGGTGTGCCACTTGATATCTGGGGGAGTGCTTGACAGTGACTGGGGAAGGGTGGGGGCACTGGATACCAACATGTGCTTGACACCTACTAGTTGAAGGTGGGTGTGCTACCATAAACCCGGAATTACGTTTGACCCAGATGGTGTGGGGTGGCAGTGGTCAAACGATAATGCTTAGATGGATCAGCTAATGGCAGGAGGGAGGTGCCACTGCCACAGGACATTAGAAAATGCTTGCTGTGGGCCAAGGTGAAAGTGTGGCATGCCATACTTATTGTACTGTCTATAATCTTCTGTTTTCAGAGCCAGCGCACCTCAGCAACCACTACTATAGCCAGTACAGCCCACCGGCAGCCACCAGAGTCACTGCAATCCAGCAGTTGTTAGTAATACACTAAACTGGAAGTTAATTTCACATGGAAATTAATATGTTGAGTTTAAACATGTCCATTTCAAGAGATTGATAACTGAGAAAGTTTGGGGTGGAAGATCTGAGCGATTAGGTGGATCATGACTAAACTGAGGTGCGTACTTATGTGTTGGGGTAAGATTTAGGGAAGTGTAAAATTGCCATATAATGTATCTGCTCCTGTTTGCAAACCGGAGTAATGTTTGGTCTAATTTCCCCATTTCAAGTACAGACACAACTTAGCCAACATTTTGCCTCATATTGCTTTCAAATGGGCACTATATCCCTGGCAGACCAGGCTGTCAAGAGTAAAGGGAGCTCAATTTATTCTCACCCCCATGCAGTATTATCTCCGCTACAGCGATTTCTATAACATTCCCTTTCCATTTTCACTTTTGCTCGCACTTCTGCTTTTAAACTTCACATTTTATCCCACTATACTTTTTACTGTATTGCCTTATTATTCTGTTCCCTGTTTTTTTACCTCCACACAATCCTGTTTGTATTCTTGCCGTAGCACCTTTTACCACTAACCTATTGTACCAATAGATTAACAGCAAAAAAAAAAACACTGGATGTAGTTGCTCCAATCTGCCACTAGATGGTGTGCTGTACTTTATATATATACTGTGGAAAGCATTCAGTAAAGAGCTTTTGCAGAGTAGACCGTATGGTGTTCTGAACAGCTAGCATTACATGGTACCAGAAGTTAAAATCCATTGCCATGGGAAAATATGGATGCAGTTTGGCAACCAAGTGAACTAACCTTAACAGGGAATGTGTAACACTGGAGAGCTTTCAAACAATGTTTTGAGTTCTGTATCACAGAAACATAGAACATAGAAACATAGAAACATAGACTTTGACCACACTAACTTGTTTTTTTTCTCTTTTAGATATTTCTTGAAGAAGACCATAGGTCGAAACGTAGATTTTTAACTCTATTTTCTATTTTCAGAGTGCATTTAATATAACCATTTTGTTTTGTTTTTAGACCACATGCTGACGCAGCGCCTTGTCTTTGTTTTTTTACAATTTGTAATAGACTTTGACAGCAGATAAGGACACTTGGCCCACCCAGTCTGCTCATTTCCCTACCTACTGGATAAGCTGCAGATTCTAGTTAACCAACAGCCTGTTTCCTGCAACCCCCACCATAATTGCTTTGTGTCTGTCCCATGCATGTTTGAATTCCCCCACTGTTTTAGACCCAACAACCTCCTCAGGAAGGCTGTTCCATGTATCCACCACTCTCTCTGTGAAAGAATTTCACATTACCCCTGAGCCATCCCTCTATCTTTAAACTGTGCCCCTTGTTCTTACACATCTCTTTTCTGAAAGATGCTACCCTCTGGACTTTGTTGATTCCTTGAGGTACTTGAACGTTTCAATCATGTCCCCTGTCCTGTTTTGCAGATGACACAAGAATCTGCAACAGGGTTGATACACAAGGAGGCGTGGAAAGGATGAAAAGGGACTTGGCAAGGTTGGAGGAATGGTCAGACGATGGCAGCTAGGATTCAATGCAAAAAGTGCAAAATAATGCACCTGGGAAACAAGAACCCAGGGGAAGAATACACAATGGGTGGGTAGTAACAACAACAAAACAGGAAAGGGACCTGGGGTAATCATATCAGATGACCTTAAGGTTAGCAAGCAATGTGAGAAGGCAGTAGGGAGGGCCGGGGTATACTGGGATGTATAGGAGAGGCATCAGCAGCAGAAAACAGGAAGTTGTTATCCCTCTGTACAGACAGTTGGTGAGACACCATCTGGAATACTGTGTCAGTTCTGGAGACCCCATCTCCGTAAGGACATAGACAGGATAGAGGCAGTCAGAGGAGTGCAACTAAAATGGTGCAGGGTCTGCAAGAGAAGCCGTATGAGGAGAGACTAAAGGAGCTTAATATGTATACCCTTGAGGAAAGAAGGGAGAGGGGGGACATGATAGAAACTTTCAAGTACCTCAAGGGAATCAACAAAGTCCAAGAGGGTAGCATCTTTCAGAAAAAGAGACTTGCAAGAACAAGGGGACACGATTTAAAGATAGAAGGAGGGCGGTTCAGGGGCAATGTGAGGAAGTATTATTTCACAGAGAGGGTAGTGGATGCATGGAACAGCCTTCCTGAGGAAGTTGTGGGGTCTAAAACTGTGGGAGAATTCAAGAATGCATGGGACAGACATAAGGCAATTCTTGTGGGCGGGAAGATATAGGCTGTTGGTTAACTAGGATCTGCGGCCTATCCTGTAGGTAGGGAAATGGGCAGACTAGATGGGCCTAGCGGTCCTTAGCTGCCATCAAAGTCTCTGTTTCTATGTCCCTCCTTTCATCAAGGGTATACATATTAAGCTCTCTCAGTCTCTCCTCATATGGTTTCTGATGTAGACCCTGCACCATTTTAGTTGCCCTCCTCTGGACTGCTTCCATCCTATCTATGTCCTTGCGTAGATGAGGTCTCCAAAACTGCACACAGTACTCCAGATGGGGTCTCACCAACTGTCTGTACAGAGGATAACCACTTCCTTTTTCTACTTGTGATGCCCTTCCTACCATCCCAGTATCCCTGGCTCTCCTTACTGACTTTTCACATTGCTTACCCACCCTTAGGTCATCTGATATGACTACCCCCAGGTCCCTTTCCATTTTTGTTGTTGTTAGTACCTCCCTGCTAATGTGTGCTCTTCTCCTGGGTTTTGTTTCCCAGGTCATTACTGCACTTCTTTGGTGAATCTAAGTTGCCATATGTCTGACCATTCCTCCAACCTTGCCAAGTCCCTTCTCATCTTTTCTACCCTCTTGTGTATCAACTCTATTACAGATCTTTGTGTCATCAGCAAGGAGGCATACTTTCCTCCAGATCCTCACTGTCACTTATAAAGATGTTAAGAAGATTGGACCCAGTACTGAGCCTTGAGGTACTCCACTAGTAACCCCTTTCTTGGAATGTGTTCCATTCACTATTACCTTCTGTGTCCTGTTGTGCAGCCAGTTCGCTACCCAGGCTACCACCATGGGACCCACTCCCAGGCTGGCTAACTTGATTAATCTTTTGTGTGGGACTGTGTCAAATGCCTTGCTAAAGTCTAGGTAGGCCATATCCACAGCCCTCCCTGGTCTATTACTTTGGTCACCCAGTCAAAGAAATCAATTAGATTAGTCTGACATGACCTTCCTGCTGTAAATCCATGCTGCTTTGGGTCCTGTGCCCGCTGGCCTCTAGGTACTCAACAATTCTTTCTTTCAGAAGTGATTCCATAATTTTCCCTACCACTGAGGTCAAACTTACAGGTCTGTAGTTTCCTGCTTCTGCCTTGCTTCCACTTTTGTAAAGGGAATCACATCTGCCCTCCTCCAGTCCTCAGGTACCACCCCATCCTGCCATGATTTGTTAAAAGTGTGGTCAGTGGTGTCACTAGGTCCCCCTTAGTTCTTTTAGGATTCTGGGGTGAATCGTCCAGGCCCCATTGCTTTGTCCACCTTGAGTTTTAGGAGTTCTTTCAGTACTCTTTCTTCTGTGAATGGACTGGTGTCAACACCCCTACCCAGAGTGCTTCTATTGTCTGGTTTAGGTAACTGCTCCTCATCTTCTTTGGTGAATACTGAGCAAAAGTATTCGTTCAGTATCTCTGCCTTTTCACTGTCTCCCTCTGCGACCTCCCTCTCCTTTATTAATCTTCACTATCCCTCCTTAACCTTTCTATGCTCCTAATGTACCTATAAAGGTTTTATCCCCTTTTTGGCAGAGTTGGCTATTTTTCCTCAGTTTGTGCTTTCTATTCTGACTGCTTTTCCTACTTCTTTCTGCTTTAATTGATACAGTTCTCTGTCGTGCTCCTTCTGTGATTCCTTATACTTTTTGAATGCAGCTTTTTTCTCATTAACCTTCCTGCCACCTCTTTTGAGAGCCATAGTGGTTTTTCCTCTGCTTTGTTTTCTTTATTTGTTTTACACAAAGACTTGTTGCCTCTATGATGGCAGTTTTAATTTTTCTCCATTGTTCTTCCACCCTCCTATTTGGCCATTTGCTAGTGCATTCTTCAGGTGTTCACCCATTTTGCCAAAGTCAGCTCTTCTAAAGTCCAGTATCCTTGTTTTGGTATGGCTTATCTCCATGGTTTGTGCTCATTGTGAAGCACACTGTGCAGTGGTCGCTTGTTACCAGATGTCTACCGACTTCTAAATTTGTGATCCTCTCTCCATTTGAGATTACCAGGTCTAGTATTGCTCCCTCCCGAGTGGGTTCCAGCACTAGCTGTCTAAGGTCTACCCTCTGCAGGGCATCGAGAATGACCCTGCTCTTGGACGTGGCTGCTGTACATGTCCTCCAGTTAACATCTGGCATATTCAGGTCCCCCATCAACAGTATCTCCCCTTTTTCAGCCATTTTGAGAATGTCCTCTATCATTCTCTTGTCCATTTTCTCCCCTTGAGACGGGGGTCTGTATACAACCCCTGTGCGGATTGTGATGCCATTACCCATCCCCAAGGTGACCCAAAGTGCCTCTTGTCCTCCCCTTTACTTTTTAGTTCTGTAGCTTGATCCCTTCCCTTATGTATGAGAGCTACTCCACCTCCTCTTTGCCTTCCTGTCCCTTCTGTAGATTGTGTACCCTGGTATGTTGACATCCCAGTCATGGTTCTCAATGTACCATGTTTCTGTGACTGCCACAATATCCAATTGTTCATCTTCCATCAAAGCTACTAGCTCAGAAAGCTTGTTTCCCAGACTACGGGCATTGGTAGTCATTGCCCTCCATTTAATGTTGGCTTTATACTTTTCCCCATCCCTGCTCTTTTTGCTCTTATCTATTTTACCATTTACCCCGTCCCTGCCCTGTGTTGAGCTCTGTACCTCAGTGTTTACCCTACTACCTGCCATGTTTGTGGGGGAGGCTTGACTTTCCTGCCTTTTATCAGTACCTCCCTTTCTAGTTTAAAAGCTTGCCAAGGAAGCATTTAAACCTGTCACCTAGGAGCTTGGTCCCCTTTGTGGACAAATGCAGACCGTCATACCAGTATAGACCTTTATCTCTCCAGGTGGACCCCCAGTCCCCAATGAAGCCAAAGCCCTGTACTCTGCACCAGTTTTGCAACCATTCATTAAACTGCATGGTGTGTAGTACCCCAGCCTCACTCCTGCCATGGACTGGTAGCACCTCTGAGAAGGTTACTGTGCTTGCTACCCATCTGAGGCCCTTCCCCAACTCCACAAATTCATTCTGCACTGCACTGGTCCCATGCCTAGCTAGATCATTTGTCCCAAGGTGGACAATGATATCTAGTTTACTCTCCTGTGATGCTGCTTCTGCAATTGTGAGGATTCGCTTCTTGTCCCTCCAAGCCATGGCACCAGGCAGGCACCTTACTTCCTTCTCTCCCTTCCCCAGTTCTACCACAGCAACTGGAGCAGAACTCAAGAGACCATCAGAAGGTTGCATTGCTCTTAACAGTAGCACTCCATGAAAACAAGAAGGTAACTACTCTAATGTGATGGGAAAGTTTGAGTCTTACTGAGGGGAAGGTCTGTCTATTCATGGGTAATACAAAGCTTTGCAACAGAGTAGACAGTGCAGATGGGGTAGAAAAAATGAGAATGGATTTGCACAAACTAGAGGAGTGGTCTAAAAAGGGTGGCAGTTGAGCGTTAATGCCAAAAGTGAAAAGTTATGCACTTAGGGAATAGAAATCAAAAGCAGAGTACAGGATAGGTGGTCAGATACTGGAAGTGATAAGGAAGGAGAGGGACCTTGAAATAATCATATCCAACAATCTCAAGGTTGATAAGCAATGTGAGGGAGCAGTGCCAAGGGCCAGTAGAATGCTGGGATGCATAGGCAGGGGTATTATGAGTGGTGATGCCCTTGTACAAATAGCTGGTGAGGCCAGACCTTGAATACAATCCGTACCTCAGGAGGGACGTGTATAGAGTAGAGAGGGTCCAGAGGAGGGCAATGAAAATGGTGGGAGGACTCAGTCATTTGACATATTAGGAGAGGCTAAAAGACCTCAAAATGATATCCTGGAGCAAAGGAGGGAAAGAGGGGGACATGATCGAGACCTTCAAGTACCAAAAGGGTATAAACAAGGTCCCGAATAACAGTATATTCCAGAATGAGAGGCTGTCAAGGACAAGGGGTTATGACATGAAGCTGTAAGTGGAAAGATTCAAGGGAAACATTAGGAAACTACTTTTACAGAAAGGGTAGTGGATGGGTGGAATGCACTCCCTGAGAAGTGGTGGGGCCAAAACAGTGATGGGATTCAAGATTGCTTGGGATAGGTACAAGTGAATTCTTGAGAGGGGACAGAAGGAAATTACCCAGATTACCAAGGGTCCTTGAATAACATGGAAATAGAAGACGAGCAGACTCGGTGGGTCTGGAGATCCTTATCTACTGACAATTTCTAGATTTCTGTCTTTCTATATGAAAGGTATATTTTCAGATCTCTGTTTCAAATAGAAACAGAATATGATCACCATGATCTTTGGCTCAGCATGAAAACTAAAAAACTGATCTGCCACGCTTTCCATCCCTGGTCCTTTCTCAGAACACCTCTGGATGTTGTAGAGTCTTTTAAGTATCTGGGTATCACCCTGGACCCATCCCTGGATTTCAGCCTTCACCTGTCCACCATGTGTAAATCGGTAAAATAAAACTGAGGCTAGCTTATAAAATCAGGTACACCTCACCACATCTGCCAGGCTAGTCACTGCCCAAGGTGTCCTGCACCCTAGCCTTACCTATGGTCTCATCGCCTATCTGGAAGGCAGCAAGAAGGTCCTTAACAGATGGAATACGTGCTATAAAAGCATATGCCATTTTGCCCTCTCTGGACCGCAGAGGACCCATCACTGTCTCCTTTATTTCAATCTCGGATGGCTGTCCCTGATATCTTTCCGAATCTATACAGTGGGATGCCTAATTGACAGTATTATGAGATCCAGCACCCCACCGGCACTTGCCAAGTTCCTCAGCCGCACCACTCAGCCATACCAGCTTAGGTAAGCTGACAGACCTTTTTAGACATACTGAAATCTATGACAAAAATGGGTAAGCAGGCCTTTTCTGCTTTTGCACCCAAGATATGCAACTCTATCCCTGAGTCAGTTAGTCTTGCCCTTCTCATCAGGTATTTAAGAACAATCTTGCTATATTCTCCTTGCCTTATTATCTGCTGGGCGGCCATTTTGTGTCAGGTTAAACAATGGATAGTTTAGACTTTATACGAAGGCTATGGGAAGTAATGTGCACTTCACCTTACCAGCTTCCTATGTGCAAGGTCAGCTTACCTGACCTGATCAACTGTGAATGCCTGTTTTGCCTTGTTTTTGCTTCCATCAACTATTGACAAACTGCTATCTGTATCCCGTGTCTGTACTGTCTGAATAACTCAAATGCTGTGTACCTGCAATGGTTGTCACCCAAAAATGCATGCATCTCCTTGCTGTTTTAACTCTCCAGAGTTGTGCCTGAAAATAGGCAATGACTTTGCCCAGTTGCACTTATCCGGTAAACAAAAACAAAATAAATAAATAATATTCAGCAATGTTACTGATTTTTTTTATTTAATAAACTTTATTGTTTTAAATTTTTTCAACAACCACAACGCATCACAGCAGAAGAGACAACGAATAAATTGTACACACAGTTATAACAAAAGAAAAGAGAAAGTAGATACATGTATCATGTTAAGGTACATATTTATAGATTACCTCATGTTAAATTAGAAACACATTATTATCGTTTGCTCTGGTCCCACCCTCCCCATGTCTGCCACTATATAAACGACCAAAGGTGTTATAACACAATTACCTTACCGTTATAATTACAATTACCTGTAGATATCTATGAAGAAGAAAGCAAAAATCTGAAAAACAGCTTAAAAACTATTAAATCGCTAAAAGGGTGTACAGTGATTCCCATCTTGATTTATACTTCTCCATTCTATTATTAACCCCACCAATGAATTCTGCATGTAAGGCAAACATAATCTCTTTATACCATTCCATACATGTAGGAGTGCTTGATTCCTGCCAATGTCTCAAAATTACTTTTTTAGCACAGCTTGATATTAGGGCCATATGTGCCCTCTGTTGACATCCTCGTAACCCAGCGTATTCTCCTAAAACACAGATTTCTGATTTGAAATAATCTGATAGTGCTAAAAGTGGGTCAAGATGTGTTTGGATACTATGGCCAAAATGGAGTGATTTTATCACAGGCCCAAAGCATGTGAAGCAGATCAGCCGGACCCTGATGACACCTAGGACATTGATCGGATGCTGCTCTTCCCATTTGATGTAGTTTAAGCAGGGTATAGAATAAATCATGGTTAATGTAAAATTGCATCAATTTATATCTATCCCACTTTATATATTTATATAGGTGCTTCCAAATGGTGGATCAGTTCCGGGGAGAAGAAGTCGGGGATACGATATTGTCCCACCGATAGACCCTCATGCCCTCCAGAATAGCAACTTTTGTTAAGAGAAATTTATATCGTAGGATATGATGTGAAGAGAGGATGGAATTAATAAAAGGAGATATGGCAGAGTAAAGGGCAGTTCCATTCTTCCGGACCAAAATGTTGTATCAGCATGTGGGATATCTGGAAATATTTGAAAACATATCTAATGGACCAGCTAAAAAGATGACTAGCTTCATTATAAGAAAGAAGCTTTTTATCATGAACCAACTGGTTCACACTAACAACACCCATATCCGGCCAAAAGTGGTGAGACGTAATTGCTTTACCTGAGATTAAAAGATTAGGCTTGGAAAACAAGGGTTGGGCAGTGTCCTTATACGCATCCACTTTGAGAAAAATTAATTAATTGATGGTGTGTTTGAAGAGCAGAACCTAATGGTGTTTCTTTTAAGGATACGGGAAGTTTCTTCTTACTAATGTAAGGAAGGGCCTTGGGGTCTATGTTATTTTCAAAACAGAGAGATTGTTCAATTCTAACCCAGGAAGGACAGTACATAGGCCCTATACTACTAACAGGAGGTTGCAGCCAATATCTAATCCTCATCAAGTGAATAGTGAGATAGTATATATAAAAATTGGGAGCTTGAAGTTCCCCATCACTTTGAAGACGTAAGTTTACAATAACTCCTTCTAACCTTTTTCCCCTGCCATATAAACCTGCTGAGGATACTCTGTAGCTGGGAAAACTATGATAACGGAAGAGCCCCATTAAACATTTGTAAAGGATATAGAATTCTAGGTAGCAAATTCATTTTTAATATGATCATACGTCCCCATATAGAAAGAGGTAATTTTGGCCATCTAAGATCTTCTGATAAAGATTTGACTAGATCATCTAAATTAAGTTTTCCATATTTTTGACGGAAGAGTGTAAGTAGACCCTAAATATTTAAATTTTAGGAGTTCCATTGTAATCCCAGATTTGTTATTTCAGATTTCACTATGTGTTTATTAAGTGGAAAACCTCTGTTTTTCCAATGTTTACTATAATTCGAAATAGCTTGAACTGGGAAATGATTTGAAAGACAGCGGGTATTGATTGCACAGGGTTGGAAATATGGAAGAGTATGATGTCAGCATACACAGAAATGTTATATTCCTCTCGCCTATTACTATGCAGATACAGATTTCAAGCTGTTAATTTTCCTAATAAGGGGTTATAAATATAAGTTAAAAAGGAATGGAGAGGGGCAGCCTTGACGGGTTCCTTGAAATAATCTAAAGACAAGGAGAGAATCCCATTACAGTGAATTTGAGCTGATAGGGAAGTATACAATGTTTTGACCCATTGTATAAATTCCATTGGAAAATGGTATTTAGCTAATGTCATGAAAAGGTATTCCCAGGAAACCCTGTCAAAAGCTTTTTCTGCGTCCAGGGAAACAAGTGCTGCCGGTACAGATGAATCCCTGGACACAGAGGAAAGGTACGCTATTTTCCTAAGATGATCCAGAGAGAATCTGCCCTTTACAAACCCTACCTGTTCTATACTAATCAGGGATTCCCAGACCTGGGCTACTCTGGAAGCCAAGAATTTTGGCTAAAATCTTAAGATCTACATTAATTAAAGAGATTGGTCTATAATTAGTAATGTAGAGGGGACCTTTGCCAGGTTTGGGAATGATTATAATTACCTGAGTCAGAGAGGTATCAGATATTCCATATTTGTAAATATAATGAAAAGTATCTAAAAGGATAGGGGCAATTATCTCCTTAAATGTTTTGTAGAAATTAGTAGTAAAGCCATCTGGGCCAGGGGATTTATCTGGAGCAAGAGACTCTATAGCTTCATAAATTTCTGTTAATGTAATTGGAGCCTTCAAAATATTAACCTGATTATCTGCTAATCTAGGAAGATTAATATCTTGGAGGAAATTGTTAAGTTGTTGAGACAGAGAGGGGAGTTCAGGTGCAGAATATAATTGTCGATAGTATTCTTGGAAAGCATTAGCAGTTTCGAGAGATAAAAGTTCCAGAGTCATCGAGTAAATTGAGGTGATTATTTCAGTTATTTGGGTCCGAATGACGAAGAGCCATTAGCTTCCTGCTCTTTTCACCTTTGTCAAAATAAGATACTTCAGAGCTTAAATAATTCTGCCTTTTCAGCCAATAAATGATTGTACTGGGAAAGTAGTGATTCCAACTTTTCCCACTCTTCTATAGGGGCCGAGGGGAGGAGAAGCCTCTCCTGATGCCCTATCTCGGCTAAAATCGAGGAAAGAGCAGCTGCTCTTTGTTTCTTCCTCTTTGTCACTAAGCTGATTAATTCCCCCCTCAATGCACATTTCAGTGAACCCCACAGAAAATCTTTTCTGGGCTGTGATGGGGCATTAATATCCATAAAGTTAGAGATGAAAGTTTGAAGGAGCACTATTTGGTCTTCTGATTTCAAAAGTTGATTGTTCAACTTCCAAATTCTATCTCTTCGTATATTAGGAGATAGATCCAAATGAAGATGAACAATACAATGATCAGAGATGACCTTTGATGTATAATAGGCTCGAGATACCCTCGAAAAATGGTCTAATGTTATTAGGAAATAATCTAACCGGGAAAATGAATGGTGGGGAAGGGAATGAAATGAAAATTCTTTTCTATCCGGAAACATTAGCCTCCATGGATCTATCAAGCCAACAGAGTTCATGAACTCTTGTAATGTCTTTTGTCCCGGTGTTACCCTTAGCAAGTTCTGCCCGGATCTATCTAAAATATTAGACAGCACCTGGTTCCAATCGCCTCCTAATACTATGGGAAACATTGTCCAGGAGGCAAGAAGATCCATGAGGTTCATAAAAAATTCAGGGTTGTCACAGTTAGGGCCATAAATGGAGCCTAGTACCAGTTCAGAATGCCCCAACAGGGCCCTCAGAAAAACAAATCTACCTTCCGGATCAGAAATCTGTTGTATAAGGCGAAATGGGATTTTATGGGCAATCAGAATGACAACCCCTCTTCTACGAGAGTCAATACCAGCCCCAAATACTTGACCTACCCAATTTCTATGTAGATAATGGATTTGACTGACCCTAAGATGGGTTTCTTGTAAGAAAGCCACATCGATTTGAAGACTTTTTAAATGAAGTAGAATCTTGGACCTCCTGGCAGGAGTCTGAGTCCCCTTTATATTCCAGGAACAATATTTAAAACTAGCCATGTGGAATTATGTAATTATGTATGCTATAACAAAGAGTGAAAAAGTATAATTCTGAGTACCAGTCCAAGGAAGAGGAAAAAAAAGGAAGAAAAAACCCATTTAGTCCTCAAATAGTGGTAGACAATCCCATATCCCATATTTTATCACCCCCCTCCCCCCTTATTTGCATCTACCAAGCTTGGGCCCAAAGGGCCTAGCTCTGGATCCCCTTCTTTATAGTATAAAACAAATCCATTAACCAACCATAACCAAAGTACAAATGTTGGAGGTCCCAACCCCAATAAATGATATGTGACTGTTTCTCCTGTAGCCAGGCAAACATGCATACCCCTCCCCCTGACCCAATGAAATGCAAGTTGTTAACAGAAACAGTTCCTAGTTTAATAAAGAACAGATGTCACCTTCTTATTTCCTGCTAATCAGTCTGCGGTAAATGTTAAAAGGAAAAAGAACCCTGTGTTCTGTAGGGGGTATACTAGCAGATTTTATCTTAATATTATCCCAGTAATGGGGAAGAATACAAATAGTCTTTGCCCCCATTAAAGCCTAAAACACCTCTTCCAATATTGAACTCTAACAACCCCATTGTAAAAACAGATCATATCATAAATTGTGACCAGGCAAAAAGTATCCGATTCCTAAAATGTTCTTTGCGTGGCACAAAACTCTCCCTGTCCTAAAATAAAGGTGAAAGAAAAGAAAAAAAAAAACTAGCAGTAAAGCCATTATTGGAATATTAACGTTAAAAGGCCTTTCATCACCATAATTTCGGTTGCAAGTCAGAGGTTCTTTTTCACTGTCCACTACTGTGCGATCACGCGCACAATCATGATGTCTGACCCGTACAATGCTAACTTAAAACTTCGCTCTATTCACATAACTAAGTACGAGCCAGAGAAATAAAAAGGAGTAGGAGAGACTCTTCACAGGCTTTTTTTCAGCCTGACCGATAAGAATGACTCGCATACAACAGAAATATGATTCCAGGACTCTCCTTTACGGGTCTCCTCCACTCGCAACAAATGAGGACAAAGGTCACTTATCCAAAGAAACAGATGATCCTTAGAGCAAAACCTCCACAACTTACCAGTCCAATTCTATCACTTTGGGACCCACTCCTTATGATTTAAACGTCTTTTAGGGGCAAAAGCCCATTAACAGCAACATCAATTTCCCTTGCCCCCTCAATACCATCCTAACAATGCAGGATCCTTCATAAACCTATTAGCAGTATTACATTAACTTGGAGTGAAGAGATCTGGGAAGAGAAGCGCAAGCTCTTTAGCTGCTATCCATGCATTCTCAAAGGTTTTCCAGCTGCCCCCCTGAAGCACAGACAGCCGAGCTGGATAAAGCATGCAAAACTTTATTCCAGCAGCAATTAATTTAGTGACCGAATTATGGTACGCTACCCATTTTTGTCAAGTTGCCACAGGTAAATCTTGAGAGATTTGAATCAAGCTATCCTTCCATTTAACTTCTTTGAGATCTTTGATTGCGGTCAGCATGTGCTGACAATCTATGTAGCTCAATAGTTTCAAGATAAGCGGTCTAGGCTTTGCTCCTACAGGGGGCTTCGGCCATAGAGCTCTGTGGGGACATTTGACAGCATAGACCGTAGAGTGTGGAGGAGCACCTGCAATTATCAGTTATAGCTTTTGTGTAAATGTAATAGGCGAGTGCCCCTCGGCTTCTTCTGGGAGCCTCAAAATAACCAAGTTGTTGCGCCTATTACAGCCCTCAAGATCTTCAAGTTTTAGCTCAACCTTCTGTAATTTGTGCCAGATAGAAGACATTTCAGGCTCCATACGGGCTTGCCAGGTTTCAAGAGAAGCCATACGGGCAGAGATGTCAGACAGGGCCCTATTAGTTTCTTTGAGGTCTGCTTGCATCTCTTTCAAATCTGCGGAGAATTCTGCAAAGGCCATTCTTAAGGAAGCCATTTCAATTAGAAATCTCTCCTCTGAAAGAGGGGCTGCCACTACTGGAGGTTGAAGCCCTTTACTCGCACTGGCTGTGTGCATTTTGACTTTTTTGGCCTGCTTGTCTGGTGTTGTGGGAGGCGTTCTGGTCTGGAGGGCCATTTTCATTTCAGCTTCCATTTCTCCTGATGCTGCCTTCAAATTCCAGCTGTTTCGATGTTTGGTGTTATCTGACAGCTTAAAATGTTACCCGATTCAGATAGGAACAGCGATCTTCCGATTTAGCGAAAAAAAACAAGAAAATTAGGTCGTTGGGGCGGGAGCGATAGCACTTGCGACCACTTAGGGAGAAAGCATCACGTGATCCCTCATGTTACTGATTTGTGACAGAAGAGCCAGTTATGTAACTTTGGGCCTTTAAGCGACTGAATGATAAGAGACCAAATTGTGTTTAGCATCTGTAGAACACAAGGGCCAAAATGCCCAGTTGGTTCAGTTCTTGGGTCACCCAGGCAGTAAGGGGAAAAAAGGATAGCCTAGAGAAGATTCAGGAAGACCAAGAGAGAGGTGGCTAGGCAAAATTACCTAAGGTTGGCTAGTGAGGTAAGTAAGGAAATCTGGTGAGCAAAGGCACAGACAGAGCTGCAGATAGCTGAAGGAATTAAGAAGGGGGAGAAGGCCTCCTTTCGCTATATTAGTGAGAAAAGGGACATGAAGGACTGGGTTGTTAGGCTTAAGAAAGGGTAGGTGTGGGTGGAGGATAACGGGGGAGAAGCAGAGAGACTAAATGAATACTTCTGTTCCATCTTTACCAGGGAGGATGGACCAGTGCCTTCAGGAGGAAGAAGAGGAGGCGAGGGGGACACAGATATAGTGATACAGTGAGGGAGGGTCTGCTAGCATTGAAGGTGGACAAATCACCAGGCCTGGACAGAGTACATGCAAGGGTACTAAGGGAACTGTCTGAGGAACTGGCAGGGCCACTAGCAGGCCTATTTAATGGTTCACTAGAGTCAGGCATGGTACCATAGCACTGAAGAACAGTATATGTTGTGTCCCTTCACAAAAGCAGTCCCAAGGATGACCCAGGGAATTGCAGACCAGTCAGTCAATTTAAAGCTCATGGAGACCATACTTAATGAAAGGTTGTAGAATATCTAGGGGAGAATGGTCTCCAGGATCTGAGGCAGTACAGGTTCATGGGAGAGGGGAGATTGTGTCAAAGGGGGAGACTGTGTCAAATGAATCTGATTGGCTTCTTTGATTGGGTTACTAAGACAGACAGGGGCCAAACAGTAGAAATCTTCTATCTGGATTTCAGCAATGCCTTTGACTCTTGTGCCCCACAAAAGGTTAATCAGGAATTTGGCAGATCTTGGGGTTGGCAATAAGATGTTCAGATGGGTGGAAAACTGGCTGAGTGACAGATCCAAGAGCTTGGCTGTGGGGGGAGAGTTGTCTGGCACCAGAGAGGTCACCATTGGGGTCCTACAGGTGCTGGGGCTGGTGTTATTCAATGTCTTCATCAATGACATTGGGGATGGCATTAAGGGCAAAATGTGTCTATTCATGGATGACACCAAGCTCTGGAGAGTGAGCACAGCTGAAGGGATACAGGACCTACAAGATGATCTGGAAAAGCTGAGAAGGTGGGCCAGGATCTGGTAGATTGGCTTCAATGACAAGAAATGCAAAGTTATGCACATTGGAGCCAAGAATTCCAGGACAGAATACTACCTGGTTGTAGTCCAAGTTTGTGCATCAGAGGAGAAGAAGGACCTGGGAATGATGATCACTAGTGACCTGAAGCACTCCACACAGTGCAAGAAAACAGCAGCGAGAGAAAACAGGATGCTGTCGTATCAGTAGTAGGAGAGAGGAGGCCATACTACACTTGTACAGGTCACTACTATTACTCAGTATTACTCAGTTTTGCAAGGGTGGAAGTAGGCCTAGGCCCATCAAGACCACCATCCCCACACTTGTGGGGTGGATTAAATAGCTGTCCCCAAGATGAATTTATCCAGTTCAATTTTGTATCTCTGAAAATATTCTGGTGTAACCCCCCTGCAAATGGAGGTTCCCAAAAAGTCTTCCAGGAGCTTGTTTGAATGCTCCAAGCCTGAATGGTGTTTGGCGTTTAAGCCGTTTATCTGTGAGTGCTTTTAGAGCCTCTGGTACTGTCTCTTTAAGAGCTGTCTGCTTGCAGACATAATTAGTTTGTATGGGGGGACTGCGTGTTTTCCTACTTGAGTCCCACTCGAGCTACTGCCAAATCGCTCTGTTTCTGCCATCGCTAAGTGGGCAGAAGGAGCACTCTTCAAAGATGTAATTGTTTGCTTGTAACCTGTTACAGTAATAATGAAAATGCAGTTTGATTTAAAGATCATGTGCAACGGTTTTTGCATATTTTTAATAAAAGCTTTAAAAACTGAAATTCAAGTCCTTGTGTCATGATTAGTGTTTCCTGAAAATTTCATGCTGTTTGGTTTTGTGGATTTCTTAAAATCAGCATTTGTTAACTTGCTCTACAGTGGCTGAAAACAGTAGAGTTATTTCTGTCCTCTCAGTCAAACTTAAATTACATCATTTTGGAGTAGCTTGCTGTTTCAGATTCCCAATCAGAGCAGCACTCTGTAGAGTTTATGGTTTGCTGAGCTCTCCAGGTTCCTTACAAACTCAGTCTCTGGTTTGTGTTTAGATAGATCAGCTTAAAATATATAATTATTTTCCTTTACAAAGCTGATCATTTCAGTTCTAATGCTGAATTGAAGTAGTGGAAATCTTTTTCTGTGAGAAATCAGATTGTCTGTATCACAGCTCTGTTCTTTCTAATCAAACCTCAATTCTTTTCTAACTATATAACACAGGGCTGTTTAAAAAATATAAAATAAATCTAAATTTTGTTCATTCACAGAACCAGTTTGTCTTTGATGTAGCCTTCACAAATACAATCACATAAGAACATTTTCTTTTCATGTCAGATTGACAAACAGGTGCTTGTCACACTCTGCTACAGTATTTCAAGCACATGTTCTGTCAGAACTCACAAATTTAAGCTCTTTGGTGGTTTCTGTGTGAAAATACATCTTGTACGTGTACAACTAGAGCCACTATGTGGCATCCTGATGCACTGTGTCTTTGCCCCACAGTTGAGGCATCTGCAGTCTACTACCACCAGTCCCCTACCCCACAAGCCCCCTGCCTTCTGCTCATTATTCAAGGCTGCTGCACCCTGCTGCCCACTGTTTTCTCCCACAAAGTCATGGATTGTGCACCCTGCTGCCTCCATCCTTTGCCTAAAGAATCAGGACTACTGCACACTGCTGATCCCTGCCCAACAATTAGGGTTGCTGAACTCTGCTGCCCTATCTCCCCCACCCTCATAGTTAGGGAAGCTGAACCTGTTGCCCCCTGTTCCTGTCTTCACAGTCATGATTTCTGTGCTGCATTAGCCCTAAAGTGCCATGTTTCCTGCCTCCATGGGCAGGGCTGCTGCACCAAGTGTACCCCATCTCACAGTCAGGGCTGCTGTACCCTAATGCCCCATGTGTCCTGCCCCACAGTCAAGGCTTCTATACCATGCTGTTTTCTATCACCTAGCACCACAGACAGGGCTGCTGCACCCTGCTCCTTTCTACACAGTTGTGGTTGCTGTGGCCTGCTGTGCCCTAGAGACCCATACCTCCATAATTAGAGCTGCTGCTCCATGCCACTAACCCAAAAGATTCAGGGCATTTGCTGCATCATGTTGCATGCCTCCACAGTTGAAGCAGTTGCACCCTGCTGTCCATCTGCCACCAGAGTCAGATCCTTTGCTACACTCTGCTGAAACAAGAACAGAGAGCAACATGTGCAATATCCCTGACTGTGAGGGTGAGAGAAAGAGAGGGTAGCAGGGTGCAGCAACCCTAACTGTTTGCGAAGGGTGCAGCACAAGAGTAAGGGTATCTGCTGCACCCTGTCCCCTTCCTGTGGAGGCAAGGGGCTGTGTGGTGCAGCAGGACACAATGGTGACAGGAGACAAAGGACAGCATGGTGCAGAAGCCTTGACTGTGGGGCAGGACACAGGTGGACATCAGGATACAGCAACCCTGACAGTGGTACATGGAGTACATTGTGCAATGGCCCAGCCCATTTGGGGCAATGGAAATGTGTAGCAGGGCTCAGCAGCCCCAAATGTGGATGCAGGTGGCATGAGATTCTAGGGTGTAGCACAGCACAGCAGCCCTGACTGTGGAGACAGGGACAGGGGGCAACAGGGTGCTGTGGTCCTGACTGTGAGCGTGGGGACAGAGAGCAGCAGGGTGTAGCAGCCCTGACTGTTAAGACAGGAGACAGAGTGGCATCAGGATACAGCAGCCCAAACTGTGGGACAGGGTGCAGCAGCCATGCCTGTCTGGGACAAGGAATGTGGGCAGCAGGGTGTAGCAAAGGATCTGAATCTGGTGGCAGGGGGACAGCAGGGTGCAACTGCCTCAACTGTGGAGGCACGCAGCAGGGTGCAACTGCCTCAATTGTGGAGGCATGCAACAAGGTGCAGCAAATGCCCTGCATCTTGTGGCAAGTGGCAGTATGGTGCAGCAGCCCAAACTGTAGCCTCATGGGGAACTAGAGCACAACAGGCCATGGCAACCCCAAAATGTACAAGGAGCAGGGTGCAACAGCCCTGTCTCTGGTGACAAGGGATAGAGGACAGCATGATGCAGAAGTCTCGACTGTGGTGCAGAACACAGGGGGCATCAGGGTACAGCAGCCCTGACTTTGAGATGGGGTACAGATGGTGCAGCAGCCCTGCCCATTTGGGGCAATGAAAGTGGGTAGCAGGGTTTAGCAAAAGCCCCACCTCTGGTGGCTAGGCCAGCATGGTGCAGCAGCCCCAGCTGTGGAGGCAGGGGACCTGGCACACTAGGACTTAGTACGGCACAGCAGCCCTGACTGTGGAGACAGGAACAGGGGTCAACAGGTGCAGCTTCCCTAACTGTGAGGGTGAGGGAGAGAGGGCAGCAGGGTGCATCATCCCAACTGTTTGGGCAGGGGGTGGCAGGGTGCAGCAGCCCTGATTCTTTAGGCAGGGGATGGAGGCAACAGGGTGCACAATCCCTGACTGTGTGGGAGAAGACAGTGGGCAGCAAGATGTAGCAGTCTCACATGTCGAGCAGAAAGCAGGGGCTTGCGGGGCAGGGACAGGTGGCAGTAGACTGCAGCTGCCTCAGCTGTGGGGCAGAGACACGGTGCATCGGGATGCCACATAGTGTTTCTAGTTGTACACGTACATGATATATTTTCACACAGAAACCACCAAAGAACTGAAATGTGTGAGTTCAGACAGGTGCCCGTCACACTCTGCTACAGTATTTCAAGCACATGTACTGTTTGTCAATCTGACATAAAAAATGTTCTTACATGAACATATTTATGAAGGCTACATCAAAGACAAACTGTTTCTGTGAATGAACAACATTTAGATTTATTTTACATTCATTAAACATCCCGACCCTGTGCTATATAGTTAGAAAAAAAAATTAGATTTTTGATTAGAAAGAACTGAAAGCTTTGATACAGACAAGCTGATTTCTCACAGAGAAAGATTTCCACCACTTCAATTCAGCATTGAAATTAAAATGATCAGCTTTTTATCAGATGATAATGATAATGCTTTAAAGCTGATCTATCTAAACATAAACCAGAAACTGGGTTTGTAAGAAACTTGAAGAGCTCAGCAAACCATTAACTCTACAGAGTGCTACTCTGATTGGGAATCTGAAACAGTAAGCAACTCCAAAATGATGTCATCACACTCCAAGTTTGACTGAGAGGACAAAAATAACTCCACTGTTTTCAGCCACTGTAGAGCAAGTTAACAAATGCTAATTTAAAGAAAACCACAAAATCAAACAGCATGAAATTTTCAGGAAACACTAATCATGACACATGGACTTGAATGTCAGCTTTTCAAGCTTTTATAGAAAATATGCAAAAACGGTTGCACATGATCTTTAACCTGCTTTCTCGTAGCAAGGACAGTGCAAAGTAGCTCCCTCATGTTGATTCTGAACTGCTGAATTGGACCAATCATGGTGGGAATCCTTTAAAATGGAGCCTACTCTGGGCGAATCAGAACTTGGACTCTCCTCTCGGAGCCTGCTGTAAGGGGATTGTAAGGGCAGTGACTCTGGGAAAGAGACCGCGAGGTCGGCGGGATCGGCTGGACCGAGACAATGTCCAAGACCAAGACCGAGATCCTCGGTGTTTCCGAGGATGGGTTTGGGAAGGGGCGGTGGACACCTGCTCTTCCCTCAGCTCAGAAGCCTTGACTGGGAACTCCGGCACAGGAGGTGCAGGCAAGTCCTCGGTCTCCACTGGGGGAACTGGTGAAGAAGGGTTGTTGGCTTCACCAGTCGACAGTCCGTCCGACGGGTCGAGAAAAATCTCGACCACTTCGATGGGTGTCTTGGCCAGCTGACCTGACGGGGACACCGTGAAGCCAGCGACCTTAGCCACAACCTTGACTGAAGTCAAGTGTCGACTGTCCGGGAAAGGGGACCTCTCCCGCTCCCACAAACGCCGACAATGGGACTTACCTTTCGAGTCCTTCTTTTTGAACCGAGAAGAATGTCCCGATGGCCCCTCTCCCTTCGTGGAAATGGACTGGCAAAGCTCCTTAAAAGAAGCTGAGTAGGAGGAACCCAAAGAGAGCGGGATAAATGCCGTGACCGAGGAAGAGGATGATGCAGCATGTGCCGCCTCTTCCTCGAGGGCGATCATCTGCTCGAGTTGCTCAGCCGAGCCAGTCGCCGCGGTTACCACCCAACAGGCCTCCTTTGACTTCACTGACAGGTAGCGCTCGGGTGCCCAAGCTGTAATCACAGTGCGCCTCCAGGACGCTATCGAAAAACCAACAGCATAACTTGCAGGCCTGCAGGTCATGGTCTAGGCTGGAGGCAGTAGACGTTATTTGAGTGCGGATCCATCCTGGACATTTTCTGCCCACATGGGCACCGGCCAAAACTGGGAGTTGATTTGTCCATTGCAGCCACGAGGGGTAATTTGACCAAAGTCTTGAAAATTTAAGAATAAGTTTCGGGCGAACCGAAGAATTAGGATCCAGACTATACGCACAGCGTTAAGGAGGGACCTGAGCTTCCAAGCGGTAAGGAAGATCTGGCGTCATGGGACGGAGCTGAGAGTTTACCACCTGGGTGGGTGGGAGGAGCCAGCTTGAACACCTTCCAGCAAGATTTAAAGCGGCAAGGAACCTGCCAGACAGTGTGGATGAACAACATATCCATGTCCCTAGAAATGTAGTTTTGACTTTGGCGCCTTTTTTCCACCAACAGGGGGGAGTTTACTGTGAGTGACAGCCAAACCAACCCACTGAACTGGGAGGAACTCAAAGGAAATGCCAGGCTCTGTCGACTGGAAAGATCAGATCAGTTTGGGCTAAGAAGAGACAGGGAGCTGTGTGCTTTTTCAGTGTGTAGTTTTAGCGTGGGGTTCTCGTGTAAGGCCTTAAGTTTTGGTCTGCAGTTTGTGCAAGCACCTGTTCATACTGAAACCAACCTGCAAAGAGAATCAAGGCGATCTGAAGAGTAGAAACCAGGCTCACCCTGTAGAAGACTGGAGAAATTGCTGAATCGCGTTCGGTCTGTCAAGAACTGAATCTGCTGTGTGTTCTCCGGGGTATTGTGCAGTAATTGCGATCGGGATACAGTGAATAGAGTGCATGAAGCTGGAAGTAAACCCCAGCTTAAACCAGACTATATCCATTTGCAGTAAACTGCAGTGGGGTCCAGTCACAAGGACTTTGTCCACATGGTCTGCTCCTCCTGGCAATCCAGGACAATCTGCCTTCCATCCAGTTCCCAGCATTGAGTTTGTGACTACAAAGCAGGGTAGCTCCCTGCCAACTGTTTATCGAATTGCAAGTGTGTCATCTAATTGTTGTTTTTTTCTTCAATTCTTCACGAACTGAGCCAACCGGCTCTGGATTACAATTTGGGTATTGTGCCAGTGTTTTTTCCATCACAGGGCTCCAACCAGCTACAACCGATCCTGGCTAGCACCCCCATCCTGGGTATCCAGTGAAACTGACAATTTGGGACTCTGAATATGTGTACAGTACTGTGATTATTAATGTGTTTAACCTAATTAACCTGATTTCCCCCTTCCTTGTTACAGCTCCTTAAATAAATCAGATCTGTTGATTTCAGCAAAGTTACACTGGCCGAGGTATTTGTTTATGTTAAAGTATTGTACTGTGGTTTTTGCACTGTATCATCTTGTTTTGCAGAGGGTCCCCGGGGTCCAGTTGGCGGAGCCAGTCCTGGGGGTAAGTGTACATTATGAAGGTATTCCTAATGCATTGTATGGGCCACTAATGGGAAGAAAGGGGGGTTACAGTGTCCCAGAGGGCTGTGACCAAGTTAGTTAAACTACTGCAAACCCTGACCTCTGGGTGGAGGCACCTGCCATTGGAACTAAGCCCCTTAACCTGTTAGAAGTTAAGCAGGCAGGAGTAGTAGCCCTTGAGATAGTGCCACCTAGGGGTTACATCTTGGAGGCTCACCGCTGGGCTTGTGTGTCCTCTAGTGGCCATATTTATGAACCACTGTTAAGAAAAAAAATAAAATAAATGGGTACCCCGACAAGTGGCTGTGCACCGGTTGGTGGAGTGGTATACTACTGACGAGATCGACCCCCAAAATACTATGCTTATCCTGGACACCCCCCCCCGGGTATCAATACGGACACTGTACAGGGAGTACTTTCCAAGGTGGAAGGTTTACAAAACCATGTGGTGGTGGGTCGACATGCTAATCTGCTCACCCACACTTTCCTGGCCCTAGTAGAGTTTAAGGATCCCATAGATAGCTCCAAAGTGCCACAGACTATTACCCCAGAGGGAGACCTCACTGCCTGGAGAGTCATAACTAAGGACAGTAAAGACCCAGGGGGAATGAGCCCCACCCACTATCTGAAACTTTTGAGGAGAAATTTGCTGAATGGTTGCTGGGGGAAGGGAAAACTGTGGAGGACTTGAATAAACTATTCTTTCCACCTGGGGATGTTCCTCCCCCAACACCCTCTCCCGCTCCAGTACCCGTAATGGTGGCTGAACCAATGCAGGTTCCTATTTCTGCACCTGCCATTAGTCACGACTCTTACCGAAGGTTGAGGATCTTCTCTGGCACCCTCCCCACCCCCCAAGGGGAGGATGACTGGGAGACCTGGATAGACTATGTTGCCCCTCAAGTGCTAGAATGGCAATGCTTGGAAGCCGAAAAGCGAAAGAGGGTTAGTGAGAGCCTTCGAGGTCCTGCCCTGGCTACCATTCGTGCTAAATGGGCCAGTAACCCTGAAGCGACTGCACAAGACTATCTTGAGGCCTTGGAGAATGTGAATGGGAGCCCAGATTCTGATGAGGACCCGTGGTGGAGAGTAAGAAATGCACAACAGTACCAAGGGGAGTTGTTGTCTGTGTATGTATTTTGGCTGGAAAAATTGTTGCAAGAACGCCTCAGAAAGGGTAGTTTGCCAGCGATTGAACTGGACCAAACCAAGCAGGACAGGATCCTTAAGTCGGCCCCTTCTCAGAACTGCTGTTGCTTCAGTTACACCTGGCAAACCAACTGGAATCCCCCCCCATGATGAGCTAATGAGAGAAATTCGAGGAGTTGAGAAAAAGCAACCTTGGGAGGGACTTGCACCAATAGCTGCGGCTATGACCCGAGTGACTGAGGGTGACCCATCAAGTGAAGTTCAGGGGCAGAGGTTGGCAGTTAATGAATGCTCTGGGAAGGAAAAAGATATGCCACAATGGGGCGAACTGTTGAGAGAATGTGGGGAAATAAAAAACAGTCTCTTTATGAAGGCCGCTCCTGCAAGTATAGGCCCGACCCTCATCCGACTGCATCTGCTATGGGGGTGGGTGTACCCACCCATGCATCTCCTGCTAACAACAGCTCAAAACTCAATGTCTTGACCATGGAAGTGGGTAAACTGACGAGATGTCTCCAAATGCTTATCATGCTGCAGACAGAGATGGCACCAAGGTTTCCAGTTAGTAGTACCCCGGCCCTGGCTCCCAGTGTGATGCCTCGGCCAGTTCAAACTCCAGAAAGTATGTTTTGCTATAATTGTGGGAAGGATGGGCACATGAAGAGAGAATGCCAGTCCCCAAAATACACAGACAAAGTTGCATATAGGCTACAAGGAGAGCTTCGGAGAACAAATCAGTGGTTAAGAGGTGCACGCAATGATCCCAGTGAGGGCCCCAAAAATGCTAACTCACGTCCCTTTGTGGCAAGGTCAGTTGCCCAGGCCCCCGCTACTCCATCTCCAGACTGGTCCAGAATAGTAGGTCCCTCCATGGAGACCACTGTAAAGGTGAACGGAGTGTCTACAAGAGCTGTATTAGACAGTGGCTCCCAAGTGACAATTATGTTCCAAGACTGGTATCAGAAGCATTTGTCTGATGTACCCTTACAATCGTTGGAGGGGCTGCATGTCTGGGGTTAAGTGAGAAGACCTACCCCTACTCTGAAATATATCAGAATTTGGCTCTTTTCCCACCTCTGTGGCTGGAGTGGCCGAGCAAGTAGAGACCCTAGCCTTAGTGTGTCCCCCCTACTGGACTGTATGATGGGGCTCCTCTACTAATTGGGACTAATGCACATATGTTTGGATGGCTGGCACAGTTGTGTTATGAAAAACAGGGGTCAAGGGCTGGTAGAGCTTTAAGAATTCTGGCCTTGATTAAGAAGGCCTATGAGGCACAGAGAGATGTTGAAACAGTAGAACCAGAGGAACTGGTTGGAATTGTCTGGAAGAAGGATCCTGAGTCTCTGATCCTGGTGCCAAATACCCAGTGTACCTTACAGGTAGAGGTCCGTATCAGAAAGGATGTCAAGAATAAAATATTAATGTTGGATGCACCAGGCGACGGAAAATTGCTGGAGGGACTGCTGGTCAAGCCTAGTATTTTGCCTGCTAGAGTCCATGCTTCTGCCAGAAGGGTAATGGTTCAAGTTCATAATGTGTCTGACAGAGAGATTCGAGTAAATAGAGGTTGCAGCCTGGCTAATGTGCATTGGGCAGACACTGCAGTGCTACCCAGTAACAAGAGTTTGGGGAAGAATGACAGAGTAACGCCTGACTTGTTTGATTTCGGTGACTCCCCGTTGCCAGCTGAATGGAAAGTGAGGATCAGTGAGAAGCTTGCCCAGAGAGACCAGGTGTTTTCTTTAAAGGAATGGGACATAGGATGCATGCAAGGAGCTGAGCACCATATCCGGCTGCATGATGAAAGGCCATTTTCTGAGAGGTCTCGACACCTGGTACCTGCTGACATAGATGATGTGAGACGGCATCTGCAAGAGATGCTAGCTGCTGGTGTAATACAACAATCCAGAAGCCCCTATGCTTCCCCCATTGTGGTAGTGAGAAAAAAGAATGGGACAGTGAGTATGTGCGTGGATTATCACACTTTAAACCGGCGGACTATCTCTGATCAGTACACTATGCCCCGCATTCAGGATGCTTTGGACTGTCTAAATGGGAGCAAGTGGTTCTCTGTGCTGGATCTCTGCAGTGGGTACTACCAGATCCCAATGGCCCCCGAGGACTGTGAGAAGACAGCCTTTATCTGTCTGCTTGGCTTCTATGAATTCAAGAGGATGCCTCAGGGGATTTCAGGTGCCCCTGCCACTTTTCAAAGATTGATGGAGCGTGCAGTGTGGGACATGAACTTACTAGAGTGCCTGGTATACGTAGATGATGTTATTGTGTTTGGCAGCTCACTGGAGGAACATGAGAGCAGATTATTCAAGGTGTTGGACAGACTATTCAAGAGTGATCCGCCTATTACTTAACCTTACTCAAGGGTATCCCCCCAACCCACAAAAGATACAAAAAGTCAGCGTCCCTCGAGACTGAAAGAGTGTATTTTCATCCAAGTGAAGTATTTCGGGCCCGCTGGACTCCTGATTGTGAGACTGCTTTTCGCGAGATCATATATCAACTTATCCACGCTCCAGTGTTGGCCTTTGCTGATCCAACAAAACCTTATGTCCTGCATACTGATGCTAGCTTGCAAGGGTTATGGGCTGTGTTGTACCAAGAGCACGAGAATGACCTGAGACCAGTGGCCTTTGCCAGCAGAAGCCTGACCCCATCCGAAAAGAACTATCCTGTACATAAGTTAAGAGTTCCTAGCTTTGAAGTGGGCCATTGTTGACCAATTCCACGAGTACTTGTATGGGGCTAAGATACTGGTAAAAACTGACAATAATCCTTTGACCTACTGTATGTGCAGACTTCAGCTAAATTGGATGCCACTGGCCTTAGGTGGCTTTCTGCTTTACCTACATACTACTATGCTGTTGAATACAGAGCAAGCCTGAACCATATAGATGCTGATGCTCTCTCCTGGAGGCCTGTTTCCCAGAATGACTGGGTCAGTGTCAGAACCTGATATTCGAGCACTCTGCCTGAAGTCTTACAGGGCGGAACAAATGTCCATGGACGCAGTGGACTGTATGGTGGATTGTTTGGGACCTTCTGAGAACTGCATACCTGTGCACTGCCTCAGCTAGACAATGACAGTATTCGGTGGGCTCAATCCCGAGATCCCACGATCAAATCAGCTTTAGAAGCCCTCTATGCAGGGAAAGATGTGTCCAAATTACATTCCACTGATATGAGAAGTGCATTGTTATACAAAGAAGGTCCTAAGTTGAAACTGATCAATAGACTGTTATACAGAGAAACAGTACACAGAGGGGGACAAGTAGACAAACAACAACTAGTGCTTCCCACTGCTTTTTGAGACTCAGTGCTGAGGTCCTTACACAACCACATGGGGCAATTTGGTATAGACAGAACACTTGACTTGGTGAGATCCAGATTCTATTGGCCTAAGATGGGGACTGATGTGAAGCAACACATTCGAACTTGTCGCTGCTTACAGAGAAAAGCTTTGCCCCAGAGGGCTGCCCCCCTTGTTAACATCGCCACCAGTGTACCCATGGAGCTGGTCTGTATTGATTTTCTGAGTTTGGAGTCAGATCAAAGAAATATTAGTAATGTGCTGGTGATCACTGACCATTTTACAAGATATGCCCAAGCTTTCCCCACCAAGGACCAGAAGGCATCCACTGTGGCAAAAGTACTTGTAGAAAACTTTTTTGTTCACTATGGGGCTCCACAAAGAATCCATTTCTGATCAAGGAAGAGACTTTGAGAGTTGTCTAATCAAAGAGATGCTTTCTCTGTGGGGAGTGTACCCCAAGGGGGACCCACAGCCTGAACATTTCAACTGCACCTTGCTAGATATGCTAGGCACCCTCCACCCGAAGGACAAGCCTAGATGGAGCCAGCAAATTAGCACCCTGGTACATGCCTACAACTGCACCAAAAGTGAAGCCACTGGGTTCTCCCCCTACTGCCTGATGTTTGGAAGAGAAGCTTGACTGCTGGTAGATGTGTGCTTTGGGGTCTCTCCTGATGGGGTTCGAGCTGACAACTATTTACAGTATGTGCAAAAGTTAAAGGCCCAGCTGAATCATGCATACAAACTGGCTCAAACCATGGCTGCCAAAAGAAATCTGGCCAACAAAGAAAGGTATGATAAAAAGGTGAAAGCACAGGAACTCCAGGAGGGAGATCGGATATTGCTAAGAAATCTGGGACTGCATGGCAAACACAAGATTGCTGACAGATGGCACCATCTCCCTCACATTGTAGTGGGCAAACTAGATGATCTGCCTGTGTACAAAGTAAGGCCTGAGAATAATTCAAAGGATGTTAAAACAATGCATAGAAATCATTTACTGCCCATTGGACAAATCTTGATTGAGTCTGAGCCCCCAGAAAATGCCCACTCTGGACCAGTGACTAGAGCTGTTGCTAAGAAAAAATCAAGAAAGTCTGCACCTACAGAAACTGGAGTTAAAGTGTTCCCCTCCAAAAGTCTCAGTTGAACATGACTGTCAGTCCATATCAGAGGAAAGTGAGTGTGGTTTTGAATACTACCCTTCTTAAGAACTGAGTCAATTGTTTGGGGGCAATCCCCTAGTCAATTCTGGAGATGAAGCTGGGCCTTCTGGACTGTATAAGTCCCCAGCTTTGTCCCTGGAGCCAATGCTCCCAGAAAGTGAAGTGCAAAGCATTAAGTCAGATGATATGGAATCATTGTGTATGATTGAACTGTTTGAGCTTTCAGAGGAGGAAAATGATGGACTGGAACAGACTGGTGACATACCTGAACAAGAAGTGTGTGTTGAGTGCCCTGATAATTCACTGTCCATGTCAGAAAGCTCTCCATGTGAGCCGAGTGTTGTGGACTCAGAGATTGTAACTCCTGGAGCTGAAAGTGCCCCAAGTTCTAGCCTCTCTGCCCCATTGGAGACTCCCCTGACAAGTGAGGACAATGCTGAAAATGAGGCTCAGAGTGCAGAGACTGTAACAGTTCCCCCTAGAAAGACTGGTCGAGCTGTAAAGCCTGTGGTGCACCTCAGTTATGATTCCCCTGGGAGGCCTGTGGACTTGCCTCTCAATGTTGTCCATAAAGGAGTGTATGTGTCCCCTAGCTCATTGCCCAAACTGAACATCAGTGCTAACTCCAAGTTACTTGTGTTGCCCTCTAGGTATGGTGCCCCTGCCCCATCCAGCCCCAAGGTAGCTGATAGGGAAACATAGAAACATAGAATTTGACGGCAGATAAGGACCACTTGGCCCACCTAGTCTGCCCATTTTCCTACCTAACAGATAAGCTGCAGATCCTAGTTAACCAACAGCTTACTTCCTCCTACCTCCCCACTAGGACTGCCTTATGCCTGTCCCATGCATTCTTGAAGTCCCCCACTGTTCTTGGCTCCATGACCTCCTCAGGGAGGCTGTTCCATGCATTCACAACCCTCTCAGTGAAAAAATACTTCCTCACATTACCTCTGAGCCGTCCACCCTCTATCTTCAAATTGTGCCCCCTTGTTCTTGCACAACTCTTTTTCTGGAAGATGCTACCCTCTTGGACTTTGTTAATTCCCTTGAAGTACTTGAAAGTTTCTATCATGTCCCCTCTCTCCCTTCTTTCCTCAAGGGTATACATATTAAGCTCCTTTAGTCTTTCTCCGTATGTCTTCTGGTGCAGACCCTGCACCATTTTGGTTGCCCTCCTCTGGACAGCCTCCATTCTGTCTATGACTTTGTGGAGATGGGGTCTCCAGAACTGCACACAGTACTCCAGATGGGGTCTCACCAACTGTCTGTACAGAGGGATAACAACTTCCTGTTTTCTACTATTGATGCCTCTTCCTAAACATCCCAGTATCCCCCCAGCCTTCCTTACTGCCTTCTCACATTGCTTGCCTACCTTTAGGTGATCTGATATAATTACCCTAGGTCCCTTTCTATTTTTACTGTTGTCAGTATCTCACCACCCCATTGTGTACACTTCCCCTGGGTTTTTGTTTCCCATATGCATTACCTTGCACTTCTTTGCATTGAATCTGAGCTGCCGTACATTTGACCATTCCTCCAACCTTGCCAAGTCCCTTCTCATCCTTTCCACTCCATCTTGTGTATCAACCCTGTTGCAGATCTTTGTGTCATCTGCAAAGAGACATACTTTTCCTTCCAGTTCCTCTGCAATGTCACTTATAAAGACATTAAAAAGGACCGGTCCCAGTACTGAACCCTGCTTTACCCCGCTAGTAACCCTCCTTTCTTCACTGTGTACTCCATTTACTACAACCTTTGCGCCTGTCGCTCTAGCCAATTTTTTATCCAGGCGTCACCTTGGGACCCCTCCAAGGCTGGCTATCTTGTGTATTAATCTTTTGTGTGGGACTGTATCAAATGCCTTGCTAAAATCTAGGTAGGCCATGTCCACAGCCCCTCCCTGGTCTTCTACTTTGGTCACCCAGTCAAAGAAATCTATTAGATTCATCTGACACGACCTTTCCATCGTGAACCAATGCTGCCTTGAGTCCTGTGCCCCACTGGCCTCTAGGTACTCAACAATTCTTTCCTTCAGAAGTGATTCCATCATTTTCCCTACCACTGAGGTCAAACTAACTGGTCTGTAGTTTCCTGCCTCCTCTCTTCAGGTTTCATGTACAAGAGGTAATAACCTGAGTTATGGTACAATGTGTGTCTAATACTGTGTAGAGTGATGTACTGCAAAGTTTCAGAAATGTGTTTCTGGTAAAGTGATATATTGACTGATGATTACATGTATAAGCCTAATGTGATACTGATGTAAATGTATATGGGTGTATTGAAACTTAAGGGGGAACTTGCTTGACGTGGATGCCAAGCTTTCCCAGGCCAGGAAGGCTGTAGCCGCCCTGCAAATGGGGGTTCCCAAAAAGTCTTCCAGGAGCTTGCTTGAATGCTCCAAGCCTGAATGGTGTTTGTCGTTTTAGCTGTTTATCTGTGCTTTTAGAGCCTCTGTTACTGTCTCTTTAAGAGCTGTCTCCTTGCAGACATAATTAGTTTGTATGGGGGGACTGTGTGTTTTCCTGCTTGAGTCCCGTTCAAGCTACTGTCAAATCGCTCCATTTCTGCCATCGCTAAGTGGGCAGAAGGAGCACTCTTTAAAGATGTAATTGTTTGCTTGTAACCTGTTAGAGTAATAATGAAAATGCAGTTTGATTTAACCTGCCCTCATGTAGCAAGGACAGTGCAAAGTAGCTCCCTCATGTTGATTCTGAACTGCTGAATTGGACCAATCATGGTGGGGATCCATTAAAATGGAGCCTGCTCTGGGCGAATCAGAACTTGGACTCTCCTCTGGAGCCTGCTGTAAGGGGATTGTAAGGGCAGTGGCTCTGGGAAATGTAGTTTTGACTTCGGCACCTTTTTTCCATCAACAGCGGGAGTTTACTGTGAGTGACAGCCAAACCAGCCCACTGAACTGGGAGGAACTCAAAGGAAATGCCCGGCTCTGTTGACTGAAAAGATCAGATCAGTTTAGGCTGTGAAGAGACAGGGAGCTGTGTGCTTCTTCTGTGTGTAGTTTTAGTGCGGGGATCTCGTGTAAGGCCCTAAGTTTCAGTCTGTAGTTTGTGCAAGCGCCTGTTCGGACTGAAACTGACCTGTGAAGAGAATCAAGGAGATATGAAGAGTAGAAACCAGGCTCACCCTGTAGAAGACTGGAGAAATTGCTGAATCATTCTCGGTCTGTCAGAAACTGAATCTGCTGTGTGTTCTCCCGGGTATTGTGCAGTAATTGTGATCGGGATAGGGAATCAGCCTGACTGGTATAGTACTTTCCTTTTACATATAAATGTGTGTAGTGCTTGTGGGGAATCGTGTTTCAAATCCCCTGTACAGTGAATAGAGTGCATGAAGCTGGAAGTAAACCACAGCTTAATCTGGACTACATCCATTTGCTCTAAACTGCAGTGGGGTCCAGTCACAAGGACCTTGTCCACATGGTCTTCTCCTCCTGGCAATCCAGGACAATCTGCCTTCCATCCAGTTCCCAGTATTGAGTTTGTCACTACAAATCAGGGTAGCTCCCTGCCATCTGTTTATCGAATAGCAAATGTGTCATCTAATTGTTGTTTTTTTCTTCAATTCTTCATGAACTGAGCCAACCAGCTCCGGATTACAATTTGGGTATTGTGCCAGTGTTTTTTCCATCACAGGGCCTCAACCAGCAGCAACCGATCCTGGCTAGCCCACCCCCATCCTGGGTACCCAGTGAAAGTGACAATTTGGGACTCTGAATATGCGTACAGTACTGTGATTATTAATGTGTTTAACCTAATTAACCTGATTTCCCCCTTCCTTGTTACAGCTTCTTAAATAAATCAGATCTGTTGGTTTCAGCAAAGTTACACTGGCTGAGGTATTTGTTTATGTTAAAGTATTGTACTGTGGTTTTTGCACTGTATCATCTTGATTTGCAGGGGGTCCCCGGGGTCCAGTCGATGAAGCCAGTCCTGGGGGTAAATGTACATTGTGAAGGTATTCCTAATGCATTGTGTGGGCCACTAGTGGGAAGAAAGGGGGGTTACAGTGTCCCAGAGGGCTGTGACCAAGTTAATTTAACTACTGCAAACCCTGACCTCTGGGTGGAGGCACCCGCCATTGGACCTAGGCCCCTCAACCTGTTAGTAGTTAAGCAGGCAAGGGTAGTAGCCCTTGGGATAGCGCCACCTAGGGGTTACACTGGTGAGTCCACATCTAGAGTATGGAGATCAGTACTGGCAACCACACCTCAAAAAGGATATTAATCTGCTTGAGAAGGTTGCGTGTACTGAATATGATACTCGCTGGAGGAAGAGAGAGAGAGTGTGAGAGAGAGAGAGAAGAGGAAGAACAAGATTGGGACCTTCAAGTGCTTAAAAGGGATAAATAAGAAGGATAAGGAGGGTCTCTAAGCCAAGTGGCAACAGTAACACAAGGGCACAGTCTTAAGCTGGAGGGTGAGGAGGTTTAGGAAGGAGGTCAGGAAGCACTCTAAGTGCTCTGTATTGCATAGAGTACAAACTTAAGTCTGTCAGCCTTTCATCATATGTTTCAGTTCATTGGGACTTAATTTGGTCATCCTTCAATGAACCCCTCGATCAATCGTTGCCCCCTAATACTCTTGGGGGGGGAAACAGAAGGCTAAAGAATATTCTAGATGGGGTCTTACCAGGGTGGAATGCAACGGAACAATCACGTTGGCATCCCTACTTTTTAGATCTTCAGTGTTTGCCTGGATTGTATTAAATTTTCTACCATGCTTTTGGTATAAATGTCAAAGTGTCAGTAATGCAAATACCCAAGTCCTTCTCATTTGCTGTTACCTGAACTATTAATCCATTCAATATGTATTGATTTCTGGGATTATTTTTTCCTAGATGCATGACCCTGCACTTGGATTCTTTAAATTTGAGTTTGTGGGAATCTGACCATTCAGCTAAAGATACTAGATCCTTTTGTAGTTGTAAAAATGAGGTATTATTCACTGTTGTCCCTACCTTGTTATCATTGGCATACTTGCATACCAAAATGTATTTGAAATCTTCATTGAGGAGATAAACAGATTGGGTCCCAGCACGGAAACCTGGGGAACACCACTCATCACCTCTCCCCATTCGGAGCAATACCTCATAATTCCTACTCTGCTTCCTATTGCATAGCTATGACTCTATCCATTAGATTACATTAGCATGGAGCTTTATTTCCCCAAGTACTGAGATCAAGGTGTGATGACATACATTATCAAAGGCTTTAGAGAAATCTAAAAAGATTATATCTACCGGAAGTCCCTTGTCTAGTACTGCACTTACTGATTCAGAAAAGTGAAGTAAACCATGTTCTGCAACATCCCCGTTACCTTGTTTTCTGATATGATGTACTATACATATCTTGTATTATCCCTTCCAGACGTTTACCTAGTGTGGAGGTTAAAGTAATTGGGCAACAGTTTTTAACTCTTTCTTGTCCCCATTCTTCTATATGGGAGTACTAGTTGCTTCCCTCCACTCATTTATTGTTTTCCCTTCCTTAACGTAAGCTGTGAAGAGTAAAGCAAGTGGTGTGGCATTAGCCATCTGCCTTTTACTATTTGTATATATTTTTGCATAAATGTTTTTTTTTATTATTTCTGCTTGTGAAACATGGTAACCAGCACAGGGCATCATGGGACATTAGATTTTTCTGTCCTCTTGCTGACCTAGAGGATAAGCTGGCTAGAGTTTCCTTTCCTGTTTTAAACACTCATCTGCCAAACATCCTGTGAATGTCATAAAAAAAGTTTGTTAAAGACCCTGCTTTGAAGTCAGCAACCTGCCAAAAAATCTTGCATTTTATTGGGGTAATAAAAGGGAGATTGCTTTTGGAAAGGATGTTGACTGTAACCTGCCATAAAACCATACTCTGTTGAAGACAGCATGTCTTGTTATAATTAAAAATATTGCTGTATTTGCAGATTCCAATCAAGTAGTAATCTGACCTGTTTTGCCTATGCAGTTGCACTTTACAAATTATGTGGAACTGAGTGTGACCTCACGCTAGCAACTCAGAGCTGTGACATCACAGGATGGGAGGGACATTCTGGTGCCTCTGATATTGGTGAAACCCGGCTGAAAGAATTGGCACTCTTTTCTGAACTTCTAAACCACATACTGATATTTGGACTTCTAAAGAACCACTTCTGCCAAGACTGGTAATTCAAGTGTGAACCAGATTAGCTAACTCTACCTTTGTTCAGTTGCCAATCAGTTGCAAGGTGCTTTAATTTGAAATTTTCCATTGTCCCCCGGGATTGTAACTTTAATGTATATATATGTCTGTTTTATGTCCTTTATTTACTATATTTAATTCTTAGTCAGTTTTGTTTTCCTTAAATCTGCCTGAGACATTTTCTCATTTTCAGTGTGAATGGTGGAACAGTATTGATAATTCTGACATAACTGTTAAATTACTTAATGTGTCACCATCTGCAGCAAGCTGAGAAGGATCTTTGTTAAGATCCAGAGAAGTAAGGTAAAAAATAAAGTACCCCAGTCTCAGTTGAATCAGCAGGGGGTTGTGAACCAGGTTGGTTGTATGCCTGCTGGGTCAAGTATTGCACTGCTTTCCTTGACAAGTGTGTGATATTTGGACCAGTTACCTGGGTGTGCTAGCTAAAAAGGGTTCATATTTGACCCCAGGACTCGAGACTGGTAGTTTGCTCAGACCCCAAAACAAACAGGAGGGTGTCCCTGTTTTTCTCTTGATCACAAATTGCAGTTCAAGATTGGGCACTGTTGGAGCAGAGGGCCTGACCCCAGAGGGAATTTGTGACAAGTGGTCCTACCAATTCAGTAAATAATTTAAGGGGAAATTTGGGATGAACCCCATCTGGACCTGCTGATGTGTTAAGTTTTTTTTTTTTTATTTTATTCATTACCATTTGCTCAGTAATGTACATCTGTTTCACCTGTTGATCCAATACATGTCCTTTCATCTTTCTTTTTCTTTTGGTTGGAACGTAGTTAGGAAATTCACTAATTCCAGTTCTTCAGTTATCTGTTTATCTTTTATCTGTAATTGACTTAGCTTGTGTTGATTTCCATGCAGTGATCCAATATAACTAAACATGTTTTTCTTATTATCCTTTATGTCAGTGCTCAACTTAATTTCCATATCACTTTTTATTTTTCTGATAATTGTTTTACATATTATCTTGCTTTTTGCATTTACTCCAATTATCCTGGTTAGGGCTGTTTCTATGTCTTTTATATAATTTTTTTTTCTTAATAGTTTTCTTTATTTCCTTACCAAACCAAAATGGTATTCTTGTGTTTTTTTTTTTACTTTTTGGCTACTGGTATGTATCTAGAAATACAGTGATCAAGTTTTTGCTTTATAATATCCCATATATGTTGCATTCCTTTATCTCTTAGTTCTTTCTGCCAATCTCATTTTTTAGATCACTTCTCATTCCTTCATAATTAGCCTTATGGAAACATTTCACTTCAGTTACCCCTTTAGCTAGTTACCAGTTGTTTATGGTAATTATGTTGTGATCACAATCTGACAAGGATGCTATTATTGCTAAATCCTTGATACTGTATGGAGAAGTAGTGAAAACCAACTCCAGGGTTCTAGTAGTGCTAAATCCTTGATATTGTAAGGGGAAGTAGTGAACACCAAATCCAATGTATTAGTGCACCTAGTATTCCCAAATACATATTTAAGTTTTTTTTTTGTTGTTGTTTTTTTAATAGTGATATCAATAAATCTGTTTTCCAAAACTGAGGTGCCTTCCAGGGAACTCCATTTTATTGTAGGAAAGTTAAAATATCCTAGGAGTATACATTCTTCATCTAGTTCGAACCATTCAAGGGCATCTAAGAATTTGTTACTTTCCTCAGTACAGAGATTAGGGGATCTATATCCAATGCCCATGGTTATGCTTTCATTATATAACTTGATTTTTACTCATAGTAGTTCCACTTCTTCCATACCCCTATCAGGTGTCACCTTTTGAGCAATTATATTCTCATTGGTATATATTGCTATACCCCAACCCCGTTTGTTATTTCTATTTTTTGAAACAAAGTCTCCTGGGATGTTGGTTCCCCAGTCATCCTCATTGTACCAAGTTCCCGTAGCAACGCATATATCTATACCCCTATTTTTTAACTTAAAGGGTTAATTTGTTTAGTTTGTTTCTAAGGCTATGAGCATTGAGTGACATTATTCGTAACTCTTGTCATCTCAATCACATTCCTTTTGATAATATTATAAGATGATGTTCGTACCCTAACAGTATGACCAGGTACTTCCCTTACATTTTCCAAACACACCCTGTTCCCCCATCTTCTAGTTTAAAGTTCTCTTAATGTGTTCAGAGAAAATGTTACCCAATGTACAACTTCCTACTCTACTTAAGTGTAACCTGTCTTTGCTGAACAGCTGAGTATTTCCTAAAAACTCCCCAAGTATAAATACATGACACATCCTTTAAGAGACACCAATGCCTCAACCAATTGTTTAGTTTAATTGTTTTACTCTCAGTTATTTTAGTCAGTCTCGGTGTCAGTAGTATTTTGAAAAATATCACTTCACATTCTGCCTTCACAATCGAGTATTTCTTTAAGAGCATTGAATATGTGATATACAGAGCTGTGTCTAATATCGTTAGTCCCTATATGTATAAGAAAAATTGAGTTTGATGGAATTTGGGTCAGTAGTTCTGGCAAAATAGTTAGAATATCTCTCATCCTTGCACCTGGGGAGACAGCTACTGATTATTTGTTCCTTGTAATTTCAGTAGTGGTCAGTTAATTTAATAATGGAGTCCCCAAGGATATACGCATTTCTTATACCTCGACTACCTACCATGTCTGCACATGAGCTTAATCCCACAATTTTATCATTCTTGTCTAATATTAGGTTAGTTACTTCATCCGAAGTATGTTCTTCAGTTGTAGTACCTCCCAATTTGTATATCATTCATGTCTTCAATTGCTAATTCCACAAGATCATTTGTATGGCTTTCAGTAATATCTGCCAATGAAAGTAATGGTGCAAATTGATTACTAGTAGGTATGGTGAATTCCACTGCACGTCTACTTTTTTGTATTTATTGGAATGCTCATCTAAACAGGTCTCTTCTTTATCGGTCAGTCTTTGCATTTTCCCATGTTGGTCACTGTTATTTACCTTATGATTTTTGTCTGGTTCCCTTAGAGTTGGCTCATTATGTATATCTGGGAGACTTTTAAAACATTTTAATTCCAGTTCCAGCCCAATCAATTTTACTTTTAATTGCTTTAGCTCTTTGCATTGACTACATGTATATTGATTAAATGAGAGCAATTACTCCAGGCTAAATTTGTTACATACCTTACATCTGATTCCTATCTCCCCACTTACTGAAGTTACAACATTGGCATCCATTAGCAGGCCCGACCTTTCACTACTAGTCCTCAGGAGCCAAGCATGCAGATGGAGAGACCTAAGGTTGGGATGTACCAGGGTCCCCAGAGCCTGGGTCAGCAGGTTCCTGCAGAGGAGAGGGACTGGAGGTTCCTCTGCCAGCTGCTATAATAATGGAAACCATATCTGGTGAGGTCAGAATGGAGCTACCAGGATCATGCTGGCCCCCATCTGCAGTTCAGTTAGGGCCCTCTGAATCAGCCGAAAAGGAGGGAATGCATAAAGGAATCTTCCGCTCCAGGAGAGGGAAAATGGGTCTTGCCAGAAAACTCCAGGCCCTGGATCTAACGAGCAGAAATTGGACAGTTTTGCGTTGAGTGGAGATGCAAAAAGATCCAACTCTGGATGACCCCATCTGTTGAACTGATCTTCTGCGGTTGATGGGAGAAGTTCCCACTCGCGCATGCTGGACTGAGTCTGGCTGAGGCTGTCTGCCAGAGTGTTTAGCACTCCTGGGACGTGAATCGCCGAGAGGGTCAGGCTGTGATCTAGTGCCCAATAACACACACTCATGGCCTCCCTGCATAGGGGGTATCAATGTTTTCCCCCCTGCTTGCTGATGTAGTACACTACTCTGAGGGTGTCCAATTGAATCAGCAGCTGACCTGGAAGAAGACAGTTCTGAAAGGCCTGCATGGCATACAGAACCACCCAGATCTCCAGGACACTGATATGCCAGGAGGTTTTGATCTGGGACCAAGAGCCCTGAGTTTGAAAGGGACCCAGATCAGCCCACCAGCCTAAACCGGAGACATATATGGTAAGGATTTACTGTGGAGAAGAGATCTGAAATGGGACTCCTTGCAAAAGGTTCAGCGGGTCCATCCACCACTGAAGAACTTTGCAAACTGGGAAAGAGACCAGCACTAACTGATCTAATTTGTACATTTGCTGGTACCACTGTACTCGGAGAGTCCACTGGAGGATGCGCATGTTAAGCCTGACTAGTGGAACAGTGGGAATGGCAGCCAGCATCAGCCCCAACAGCATCAGGTACACCTTGGCAGGAATATAATGGCTCTGGGCCACCTCCTGAGCCTGGGCAATAAGGCACTACATCCTATTTTGAGGCAGGAAAGCCTTCCCCTGCACAAAATCTAGAACCGCCCCCATGTATTGCAGCCTTTGGGATGGAACCAGGACTGACTTGGGCAGGTTAACGGTAATTCCCAGGGAGAGAAATAACTGAAGAGTTCTCTATAAAGCTCCCAGGAGCTGTTCCCTGGATGGGACCTTTAGAAGCCAACTGTCCAAATAATGGAAAACGTACATTCCCCCATCTGAGGGCTGTAGCTACTGCTACTAAGCACTTGGTAAAGACCCACGGTGCAGAGGACAAGCCAAAGGGCAGCACTTTGAACTGATAATGCTCACCCTGGAACAGAACCCAAAGAAACTTCCTGTGGGGAAGCATCACTGAGATATGCAGGTAAGCATTCTGCATGTCCAGAGAACACAGCCAGTCACCTTTTCCTGAGAAGGGGCATTAGACCTGGCAAAGTTACCATTCTGAACTTTTTGTACTAGACATACAGACTGATGTTTTCTAGGACTAAAATGGGCCTCAGATCCCCAGTCTTTTTGAGCACCAGGAAGAACCTGGAATAAAATCCTTGTTTCTCTGGCCCCTGAGCACTGGCTCGATGGCCTGTTTGCACAGCAGGGACTGTACCTCCTCCTGGAGAACAGACAGGTGGGCAGGGGGTATTTGAAGGGCAGAGGAGAAGTCTTTGGGGGTGGCTCAGTGAGCTCCTGGGTGTGACCCCTTTCTATGACTTGCAGAATTCAGGCATCTAACGTGACGGTTCTCCATTAATTGAGAAGGAGGGAGAACCGACCTCCGACTACCACCTCTTAGTCGGAGACTGGAAGAGGGGGTTCTGGCAAGGAATCAAGTGGAGGTAGATCTGATGGGGCTGGTCCGTTACCTCTATGATGCTTGGCCACCACTCCCACAGTGGAGGGGGCAGGGAGGGAGGCGGAGGCTCTACGCTTGCCATAGAGCCAAGTGGCTGCTCCTGACCTATTGGACTCCTTGTGAAAGGGAGGGTGCTGTCTGCTTTTAGACTGCGTGTGATAAAGCGAGTGGACAGATTTAACAGCCCTACCAGATGCCTGCAAGTCATTGATGATGTCCTGGATATCTGGCCCAAAGAGCTTAGTGCCACTGAAAGCCAGAGACCTTCAGTGAGGAGTGCCTACGGAGGCAGATACCGGGTTGCAGGAGCCCTGGTAATAGTGTCTGAGATATCATAGAGGGCTCACAGGAGGTGCTTGCTAACATCCTCAGTGGTCTGCAAGCATTTCAGAACCTCCTACTTCAGGGTACCATCTGGAAGGGCCTGGGTAGCAGCCATGCTCTTCTTCCAGTTGGAAGTCTGGTACTTCACCATATGGGATATTGGATATGTAGTTGGCAATCATCAGCCCAAGGGTGGAGAAGACATAAACCCTCTTGCCCCAAAGATTAAGTCTACGTGACTATCTGGGGAGAGGGAGCTAAGGTGCTTGGGCACCTTAGACCCGTCATGAGCTGCCTTTATTTATTTGCTTTTGTTAACCGCGTAAGCACACTAGACAGCCAAGTGCATATTTTCAGGTGCAACCCGGGAGATTACAAGGTACATACATGAACATCAGGTAAATACAAGTGGAGGATTACATTACACAGAATTAGCACAACAGGGACTTTACCATTTATAACTACTGAATCAGTTTCAGGCTGGGAAGTATAATGTGGAACTTCCGAGGGGCATGATAAAGTCTATCTGCCTTGCGGGGCATAGCTGGAACCATGTCAGACCTGTGCCAGGCTACAGTAGTAACATTCCTCAAAGCAGGCATAACAGGAAGACTGATCTAGGAAGGTGACTCTGGGATCTCCAGGAGATCCACCAAATCCTTCCTGGTGGCATCCTCCTCCTCCTCAGTATGGAAGCCCATGGCTGAGGACAACTGCTTCATGATATTGAAGAAGGTAGGGTCCTCTGGGGGAGCTCCAGGAGTGCGTTCCACAGAATCCTCGCTGACTGAAGAAGCTGTGGACTGTCTGAGGTCCGGGGTTCTTCCTCTTCATCAGGAAGAATAAGGTCAGGGTGGTACTCCTCCTGAACATCGACCTCTTCCAGATCAAGGTCCGACGCTTGAGGTACCGATGACAGCCTGTGTGTGTGGGGGAGCCTGCGATCAAGGTGGGGTCAATGACAATGGTACTGTTGATGGCATAGGCGATATAAGCCTGTAGGCACCCAACTGGTGGCCTATCACCAAAGTGAATTTCATCAAAATTTTGTTGAGGTCAACGACAGTTAAGGACTGTGTCGATTGGGGGGGGGTGTCAACAACCATGGGAGCAATGACCAGCCCGAGGGACTCTCAGATCCCCAAGAGCCTGTAGCCAGAGGGCCTGGGGAAGCATCAGGCTTCACTGGGAGGGCTGCTAATGACAATCCCATCATCGATGAGGAAGGAGCTGATGATTGGCCACCCTGAATATCGGGTGGAGATACAGTTGGTATGGGTCTGGTGGGCACAAAGACCTGAACAGTGGTTTTGTGCATTGGCAAATCCACAGCCAACAAGGTACCCCTGGACGAGAACGAAGAGGCTATTGGGGAGCAGGACCACCACTGGGGAGAATAGTCCTGATCCCAGTCTTTTTTATGACTCCCCACCCCCCGAGGATCTGTCTCGGGCCTTAGCGGCCTGGGAGCTCAACGATCCTGCCAGTGACTGGGAAGACAGGACCCCTGCCCAGAACTGGCTACCTGTTGCTCCATAAAGACATTTTAAGTGCCTTTTGCCTTGTCTGAGGTTGCCAATTAAACTTCTAGCAACAGGTTAACAGTTGAAACTTAGTGGTCAGGCCCAAGACAGCAGACACAGAGAGAGTGGTCGTCTGTGGAGGCAATCTTCTTTCTGCAGCGGCAGCGATGGAAGAGAGAAGTCGAATGATTAGTTCTCAACATAAATAAAATAAAAAAATCTCTTTGAAAAAAAGATTCTAAAATAGTGGGTAAGAAAATGTTGAAGGCAAAAAATGGCACAAAACTGCATCGGAGCTTCCATGGAGACCCATGCAAATACGTCGCCGGCAGTAAAGAACTGAAGAGGGAGCGGGGTTGCTCACACCTTTATAGGGTTGATGTCAGCAGACGTCATCGGCGTGCAGCCCCAGTTGTATTGCTGAAAATCTTCCACGTGGATCCTGCTTAACCGATGGTGAAGTTCCTATGGTGTGACCCGATGACTGAGATGCCCCCACAGATTTCCACAGTCTTGTTCCTCAGTCATAGTAATAAACTTCACCCTTCCCATTCAGTACTTGGGGTTCTTATTCCCTAGGTGCGTTACCTTGCACTTTTTGGCACTGAATTTCAGCGATTACCCCCAGCCTCTGTAAGTCTCTCTGCATTTTCTCTATTCCCTCATCACTACCCCCCTCCCAAAGAGCTCCGTGTCATTTGCAAAGAGACACAACATATCCCTGATTCCTTCCCCAATGTCACTAATGAACATTTTGAAGAGAAATGGACCCAGGACAGATCCCTGTGTGTAACCCACTTGTTACCTACCTCCCTATCTTCTGATTTAATCCCTTATTGACCACTACCCTCTGCTGCCTCCCTTTAAGCCAGTTACCTATCCAGTCTACTATGACCATAGCTGTTACTAGATCCTCCTTTCTTCATCTGTGAGGTACTGAATCGAAAGCCTGACTGAAGCTGAAGTAGAGCAGATCCACAGCGTGGCCCCTATCTAGTTCCCTCATCACCCAATCAAAGAAAAATGTCAGGCTGGTCTGGCAAGACCTCCTTGCCATGAAACCATGCTGTTTACTATCTTGGAGACTGCTGCTCTCCAAGTAGTCTACAAGGCCCTCTCTAACCAGTGACTCCATCAACTTCTCTACAATAGGGGTAGGGCTGCCAGGTCGGTATTTCCCTGCTTGTTCCTCCCCCCTCCGGACTGGAACCTTGTCTGTCACCCTCCAGTTCTTTGGAACTACCCCATCCTTAGTGAGCTGTTGAACAGGCTCACTAGGGGTTCAGTCAGTTCCATTGCCAATCCCTGAGTATCCTTTGATGCAACCCATCTGGTCCTGGGGCCTCATCTTTCTTTAGGCCTGCTAGCCCTTTTAGGACCCTTTCACTAGTAAATATTGGCAGCCTCATCTCCAGGACCCCCTTAGTGACAGCTCTGATGCCACTCTCTGGCTGGGGACCATGTTCTCCCTAGTGAAAACTAAACAAAAACATTCATTAAGGATGGTGGCCTTATGCCCATCCTCCACCATCACCCCAGCCCCCTCATCTAGCCTTACGATTCCCCCTCATTTCCCCTCAATATATCTTAAGAACTGTTTTTCACCGCTCTTGACCCCCTCTGCAATATGCAGCTCTGTGTCTGCTTTTGTCTCCCTAACCTCCTTTTCCTGTTTTTCAGTAAATCCCCTCCCTATTCTCCCTCTCCCTGCTTTTCTTTATGCAAGGCATCTTTCTTGGCCCTCACCGCCTCCCTGACCCTTGCTGAGAACCTCAACAGTCTCTTGAACCTGTTCTTTTTGGTTACCGTTCTCATGTATAACTTGGATGCCTCAAGAATGGCCACTTCACTGCCCCCATCTCTCTTTCACCCCACCTAAGTTGTGCATCCATGTTAACTTATCCCTGACCAGCTCCCTCAGCATACTGAAGCCTGTCCTTCTAAAATCAGGGCTTTCAGATCTTGATTGCCGTTCACCAAACCCAAGGGCCCTTTCAAAATTGAACAGAGTTATGGTTGCTGTTCCCCAGCAGTTCACCTACTCCCACAGCTCCAACCACCTCCTAGCTGGTGAGTACCACATCGAGAACTTCAGTCTGCCTGGTGGGTTCCTTAACTATCTGTACCAGAAGACAGGCTTGAAATGCATCCAGCAAGGCCTCACTTCTGGTGCTGCTGACCACTGGAACATCCCAATCAATGTCCTGCACGTTCAGATCACCCACCACCACTATTACCTCCCACTTTGCTACCCCTCTTTCAGGTTCTTCCTTGACATTGAACTGCAGTCACGATGCTAGATGGCTACTTAATAAATAAAAAATGACAAAGATCACATGTCAGATGAAGAGTTCCTCAGATACGCTGCTGCCCCCATGCTCACTGGTACAAAGACTGCCTAAGCTGAGACATCAGAAAACCCACTATCCTAGCATTCCATGCTGCTAGGCACAGTACTTAAAGCTACAGCTGTAACAGGTGTCCACTAGCCATTATGTATTATCTTAATGTGTGTCATTCTGTGACCATCTATAGTGAGAATTTTGTATTATTCCAAATCCCTTTCCATTCTTCTGTTATCTCCATGTGAAATTCATTGTCCCATTTATATATTTCAACCAGAGCCTGTTTAGTGGCCTGCAGTAATCAAGCGTCTTGTTTTTCTTCAGATTCAACAGGTTCACAGTTTTTTCATCATGACCGGTTTCTTGATGTAACCTAGAAAACAACCTCATAATAGTTTGTAATACCTGGATAAGGTTGAATTTTTTCCTCTCCACAATGTCAGCTTGTAATTTAAGATTTTAAATGTTAAAAAATTACCCTCCTTAAAAAACTGACCAACCTTCCAGATGCCCTTTTCTTCCCATGAAGAAAAAATGGTAGCATATATTATGACACTTTAATTATAGGATTTTCCATAGAGGTTGCTCTGTGGGTGCCGAACAGCATATCTCAAGTAATTCTAGAAGCTATTTAGAAGAATCTATTGACATATTTATAGGGGAATGTTTCTTGCTAACAGGAATATTACGGTTAATCAAAAATAACAGACTGAATGTTTATGTTATTCACTGCACATAAATCACATTCCATTTATAACCATCTCTGAACCACCTCTACCCTTGCTGGCATTTAATTTCTTAAAGTGATTCTTGAAGGGCGCCTACCACAGATGAAAGAAGACATTTTTCGTAACTTTTTTTTTTGTTTGTTTGTTTATACACATAAGTAAGCTTTAGATATGGTCTACTAAGAGGAAATGTCTCACATATTTGTTGGGAATGTTACAAAGTGAAGTTCACTACATAATGTGATTAGAGAAAATACTGATATATAGTTGGAATTGGGGTGGGTCTTCTCCCCTTAAGCATGCTTGCTTGAAAAATTCCCTGTCTTAAGAAATACTGTTTTTCCCCCATCACTATGACAGACAAAAAGTTGGTCTTAAAAAATTGGAAAACACAAATAAACTTACTTATGCAGAATGGTATGCTTTTGTATGCTGAATTCCTTAAATGTGATAAAGATGTCTGTAAACTTAAAAGAACAAAATGGAAATGTTAATACCATTTGGGGGGACTGTTTGGTCTAGTCTTAAATAAAACGTAATGACTGCATCAGACCTCAAGGTATACTTAGCTGCCCTAATAATGGTCCTACTGTTATTGTCTTACTTGTTATAGTTCGATTTTACCATACATTTTTCCAATACTTAAGGTTTCAAGGAAATATCCTAACAGTACTATTATGATTGCTCTGGAAGGAACCCTTGTATTGTGCGTCGTATGTCTAACTGTATTTATGCCTTTAAATATAATAAAAAACATTTTACCCCAAAAATAATTCCCATTGACAACCTGGAGTATATCCATTACTAGGAAAACATGTGACACATTTTAATAGGAATTTTCCATGTGGGATAAATGGCTCACGAAACATTACACTTGATATCAGAGCTCACGGAAAAAAAAACTCCCCCTCCCCCAATACACATTTTAAGTGCCTGACCAAAGTAAAACAGAACCACACAAAGTTCACATGACCTCAGCTCTTTGCTTACCAGTCAGTTTTATTTGAATGTTATGTTAAGTCATAAGTTTAAAAGAAAACAAATGGTCAAAAATGGTGAACAAAGACAAACTGGATATTTGTTAACACTGAAGATAAACTGTTGTGGGACCACATGACCTACAGGTAAAACAACTGTCTGCATACTGTGTGTCACGTAACTAAACAAAATGTATATTGTGCAATAATTCACTGAAGCAAAGACTTCCAGCCTGACAACTGTTTATTCATCAACACATACCAGTGCTTGGCTGAATGTGTTGTCTTGAACTTGAGACTAGATTTAGTCCATGCAGGCCAGGTTCAGTCAGTAATGAAACAGATCTTCACTAGCAGGTCCCTTACTAATAAAGATACTACATGTAGAAGACAGCGGGCACTGAAATCTCTGTTATACTGTTTAACAGTATCATCTTGATTCAACCTGAATTTCATAACCCTACATCTTCTATCTTCTTGATGATGAAACAATTAAAACTGAACAATTGTGGACTTGTAACTGGTTACATAGCAGTTTTCATTTACAACACTGACATAACATTAAAGCATGACGTTCAGCTTTTTTAAACATTGCAACATGTACAAATTAAATATGCAATAAAAATTCGCTAATTTTCCTTCTTAGAGTTAACATGCTTAGATTACATTCTTTAAAACACATTTCATATGCTGTACACAGGCTTCTCAAAGTGAAAGAATCCAAGACACACTAAATGTAAAACTGAATAAGTTAGGTAAATACATAGTTCTGGCTCTTAGAAAAAAGGTTCCACGTTTTATTTTATACCTGAAAGTATTGCATATTCTGCATTATTTAGTTACAGAAAGCCAACGACCAATAACATTTTTAAGGAATGAAAACAATGCAGTATTTACCACTCCATGGACATCTAGAGTCCTAATAGCGATACCTGGCATGAAAGGTAAGAATGCTTTATCATAATATACAGGCAGTATTATGACATGCACTCCCTTTTCATTACAGCATGGACTTGCAAACCAAACAGTCTGGGCCGCAACTAAAAAGCATTTGTAATCCTTTACTATATACGGGAGTGGGAACCAAGATGCAATAGAGCTGTACATCCATGGCTAGTAGCAAACTTTCAGCATATTATCTTCTTTAGTGTTGACAACAATTCCTATCACCAGTAGCTCTTATAGCACACAAATCACATATAGTAACAGGCTCAACATGCTGACTTTCAATCACTTCTTGCATATGCACTGGAGAAACCCACAGCTTAGTCATACATGTCAACATCATTTTTTTAAATAACAAATGTCTTCTATAAATACATCTCAGAACTGAAAAATAAAAAGCAGATTTTATAATTCTACTGAACGTTAAGGTTTCTGGGTTTAGGTCGTCTGCAATGCAGTCTTCTTTCTATTTCTCTCCGTGGTGTGTGTGTGTGTGTGTGTGTGTGTGCACGCATGTGTGCAATATATGTTAACTAAATATACAGACATATATAATGAGGTATGACACTACGCCTAATATAACTAAGTAAAAGCCATACATAGCTAAGTAATAACTCCGATTTAAGTTGTCTTTTTTTGTCAGACATGCCTGCACAGATGACTGGGATGACGTAGCGCATGGAAAATGCCTTAAAGGGAAACAGTTGGCATTATGAGTTCAACACCCTAGTGTGCAGCTAGCCACAATTTGCACTTTGTGTGCAAAAACTTTTCTTTTTTTTTTAATTTACTGTTTGCTTGCTATATAGTAGTAGATTGTGTCAGATTAATTTTGCTTATCTCCAGGTTGACATCTGTAACTACAAATCACAGAATCCCCTGAAGCTGACATCAGAGCAGTACTTCAGTACTGGGAGATTCAATAGCTAGCAGTCCATGTCAGAGTTTATATAAGCTGCAAAGATCTTTTGTTTGGGTAGCCTAAGGAGGACAGTAGGAGCAGCAGAGTCACAGAGGACTGCACTTGGCTCCAGGAGAAACAGAGGACCAGGAAACAGCTGATCAGAGCTTATGAAAGCTCTAACATGCGCTGCAGGCTACTGAATCTCCCACTGCTGCAGTACTGCTCCGATGTCAGCTTCAGGGAATTCTGGAATTTGTAGTTACAGAAGTAATCAGCTGGAAATAAGCAAAATTAGTCTGATGCAATCTACTACAGTAAACACTAAGTAAGAAAAATGCTTTTACACAAAGTGTAAGCTAGGACCGGCCCCACACTTAGGGGTGGAGCTCTGAATTTTGACTGTTTCCCTTTAAAATCAGGGTTATTGCAATTTACAGTAAAAATGACAAGAAACAAGATAAAATCTAAAACCATCATGGTAAAAAGACTAAGAGATGCATGATGGTTCCAAAATAGTGTACAGAAAGCATTCTAAATCATAAGACTGGGTCATAGGACAGCCTGTCGATGGAGCAACCTGACTAGCCACTCAACATTCTAAGGTTCATAATATGCAATAATATTGTACAGCACAGGCCAAGAAAATAAATATTTATCTACCCTTAACTCACCAAACCATCTTACTGTTGCAAATGAAGTCTAATATTCTTCACCACATACTGAACCAATAAAAGGGAAAGTGCCCATTAAAAAAATAACTATACCCATCTGTATCAGCAACCATTATCTGTGGCATACATACATTTTACTTTACCTTTAAATGCCTAAACAGAATTGGAAAACTTATTCATGTAAACTTGCTCCAACATGTTCCCTCATGTTATGTACAGTATGCATACGGTTATTAACCATTTAAAGAAACGGAAACTAAGGGTACTGTACAGAAGTTAGCCTTCTGGACAGCAGAGCTTGTCACATCTGGTTCAGTGAGAAAAGCCACCACAGCAAGACAGTAAATGTACTGTCTGCAGACCACTTTCTGTGTTTCTCAATGATTAGTGCCAATTTTTCAGCCCACTGTAGAAAGTCCCTACAGTATGAACTAGAAAGAGAAGCTGGTGCAATAATATAAATGTGCAATATTATATATATGCTCTTCTACAGCATCAAGTCAGTTCAGTCATTGAAAGAAATAAAACAAATGTAAATCTGCAGCTTTTTTTTTGCCTCAAGACTCCTAAAACCATGCAGACAAAGGATTTGACATTGTCGTCATGCCTGTCTGTGGAACAGTAAGAAGTAACATTAGTTCAGGTGTTCATGTAAGGAGGGTTTGTAAGCAGCATATGTTCAAACCAAACCTGGAGGTCTACTCCAGCACCCTCAATAGGACGCAGTTCAGCATTTCCTTAAAAAGTAGACAGTGCAGTACAGTTTGCCATTATTCTGTGCTTATCAGAACACCTAAATTGTCATAATGAAGTGTGATATACATAATTTATTTATAGCAAAAAATCAATCTACATCACAGGAAAAGTATGACAGTTTTATATCGCTAGAACAGCAATAAATCTGAACACTAATTTTTAGAATGAAATGCTGCTTAGAAACCTTTGAACAGTTTCAAACTCATAATGCCTTGTCCGTTTTTTCCCTCGAGGCAGCCTATTCGGCTGGCACCCTGCGCTGCCTGCCAGTTTTCTGCCTGCTTCTCAAAGATGCTGTGGATGACTCTGGCTCAGTTTCAGTCTCTGTGGGTTCGACGTCTTCCTGCAGAGATCCAGTGTCTCCAACCAGCTCACGCAGGAACTTGAACTTGGACAAGAAGAGCTGCCACACCACATACCAACCTGGATGAAAGAATACAAAAATTATAATGCCTGAAGTTTCAGAGAGAACGTTCTAACAATTATACTTTTTCTGTTTTAGCAGTGGAAGCACCCATATTTCTGAAGGTGAAACACTGCCTTTAAAATGTGGACCTTCTTGACATTTTGGTCAGTCATGAGGGTCATCACTAGAGAGAAAAGGTGCAGTAGCCTGGAGGAGAGGATAATAGGCAAGTATCAACAAAGTTGGCTATCAAGGTCTTCTACAAAACAGCTAACAAAATGAAAGTAGAGATATCTGAGGCACATATTGATTTATCCCTTTATGCAACCCAAAAGTGGAGCACATTAATTAGTGGAGCTTACTATATGAAAGGATAACTCACTTGTAATTGTGTTTCTTCTAAAGATACACAGATTCCCAGGAAACCATCCTTACAGATTTAAAAAAAGCAAATGCATGAACCCCTCCACCTCTTGCATGTGGTTCCTCCTAATGGACAGGTATTTTCTGTTGAAGAAAGAAACACCTGCACGTAACTGAAAAAATGCACTGAACCCAGACAGGGCAGGAAGGATGAGCAAAGTGTGGTCAAGGATGAATATTTCTAGAAGAAACATAGTTACAGGTGAGTAACCTTTTCTTCTAACGAGGGTTCATGCATATCCACACATATTACATCAACTACTGGAGTTATATGGGAAATAAGCTCTTTAGCACAGCGGAAACAAAATCTGCATCCCTGCAGGACCAGAGAGCCACACTTTTAATGATATAAATGTATTCATGAAAGCACTGGTGGACAACTTGCAGATTTCTGCAAACAGGACCAATGTAAAAGCTGCCACAGATGTAGCAAAGTAATGTGGGCAAGAAAACCTTCCAGGACAGTGCATCAGGCAAGTAACGAGATATGCACAAGAACATACAGAAACAGACTCTGTCAGCAGAAAAAGTTGTCCGTCAAGACATGCAGGAAGCTATCCAGAAAGATGAGGTCCTTTTAGCCATAGGGAGGCCTAGATGAGCCCCTGTAAATGACAAGGCCAGCGTCATCTCAACTTTAGTACAGAGCAGAGGATGACAAAAGCAGAGGCTGTGTTGCCCCTATCAGACTGTCTGGTAAGATATCAAGCTCAGTCTAAAATCTATCCCCACTTGGCATTACAGAAAAGTGCGTCATTCATATTGAACTCTATTTCTATCTGCATCCAGAGAAAAAGGGGAAAAAAAAACCCACTCTGTATCTATGAGCTATGTGACAGGTGTTTAATAGTGATTCCAGCAGAGGGTAATATCTGAAGGGATTCAGGACTACAGGGATACAAAGTGCTTATTTCTGCAAAGCAATAAATATTTTAGCTGAACCCTAGATTTTACGGGACATAGCCCAGTGGGATGGGGCTACAGATGTTTCATGGTTTAATACGTGGTGGCAGCAGGATTGCGCATACAGTATGATTGCCCAGCCTCCTGGGGTTACCTTAGGTCAGACAGACCTATTCAAAGAGTGACATTAAGCGGTGGCAAGTACAGAGCTCAGACTGACATGGCAGAGATTGTGTTGCCCTGTCAGACTGTCTGCTAAAACAATAAGCCCAACCTAATATTTATCCCCCTTGGTATTTGAGAAAAATGTCTCATTGATACCTAACTCTGTATCTATAACAAAAAAAAAAAAAACTCTTAAAATAAACAAACAAAACAAAAAAAAAACAACAACAAAACTCTGCCTACATCTGAGCTATCTGGTAGATGTTCAACAGAGATTCCATCAGAGGGCAGTATCTGAAGGGATCAGGACTACAGGGATACTGCCTGTTTATTTCTGCAAAGTAGTGATTTAATGGGGCCTAACCCAGGTGGACAGAGCTGTAAGTGTTCTAAGTTAATACTCGGTGTCAGCAGGATCATGCTAGTAGCACGACGATAGCCAAGCATCCTGGAATTACCTGATGTCACTCAGACAGAAATATTCAAAGAGTATCCTTGAAAGTGGTGGCAAGCACAGAGCAGAGGCCAACATGGGCAAATGCCAGTGTCTGTCTGTGTCACCTGGGAAGATGGAAGATAGTTGGAAGCTCTGCTTAAATAAATAACAGAGACATAGGCAAGTAAGGGTTACATGTAAGCATTTATGGGAAAATGGAAGCTGATACTGAAGTTGGAAAAAGAACAGGGGAAACAAATATTTTATTTTATTTATTTATTCATTCAAGCATGTCATCAGGAAAGCATACTGAGCAGAAGAGCTAATTTCCAGATGCGTCCTGGGGGAAGGGGTAGTAGGAGTACAACATTAAACAGTACATGAATAAACAATGGACAGTGTACAACACAGGTTCAACTAACAGTAGCAGTGCAGTATGCTAATACAGTGCTTGACTTGCAAAATATAATCAACAGAAACCCACAGAATAAGCATATAAGTGTGTGAAATGCCACTCTGTCACAAGTTTGGAAAAGAGAGTGAGGTTGGGTAAAATGCACATGATTAATGATCTTGAAGGCTTCTTACATAATACTTAAAACAAATTCAATTACAGGGGGTGGTGACACAGAATACTATGCAAAACATAAAATGGGCACATGGAAATGAGGGTTTTTTGTAAGTGATTCTGATGAGAACTGGGTAAATGTTATCGGGGGAATAGGAGGAAGAAGAAAAAATTACTCACCTTAGTAATGTTTCTTCTAATGGAGTCTTGCTATATTATGACATATGCAGTTAGACCCAGCCTTCGAACTGCTCCGGAAGTGAAAGAGTTAACTTTCCATGCCAGGCATGGAATCTTGAGCACGAGCTCGGTTGAGAACTCTGTCTGTTGTTCTTCAAACTCAAACTGTCAGATCTTTACGAGCAAAACTCACTAAGATTCTGTGTGGAAGCTGTAAACCTACACTAGCCAACTGGCTACTAAAATATTAACACAATTTTTGGTCCCAAAACAAAGACTCAAGTCAGGGGATCCAAACAAAAAACACAACACCCAAACACCCCAAAAGAGGGTGAAAAACAAGGTGGGCATCTACTAAGTGCCAACACTGCACTGCCCACCCACATCCCAAAAGCAGAGGTTCTGAGAAGGGCAGGCAGGGGAGGTCATAATATAGCAAGACTCCATTAGAAGAAACAACATTACTAAGGTGAGTAATTTTTTCTTCAAACAACATGAAGTCTTGCTATATTATGACATATGCAGACTACACAGCAGTACCTCCATGGAGGAGAGACAGAACCTACTTAGGAAATAGGCTCTGAAGCACAGCTGTGCCAAACCGAGCATCACTCCTAGCCTGGATGTCCAGGGAGTAATGCTTGGTGAAAGTGTGAACTGTTTTCCAGGTAGCTGCTTGACATATCTCTATGATAGGGATGTCCCTGGCTGCAGCCAGGGACGCAGCTGTACCTCTGGTAGAGTGAGCCCTCAGGCCTGAAGGGGGAACCTTACCCAGTTTTTGATAACAAAATTGGATACAAGAGACAATCCACCTGGCAATGGATCTTTTAGTGGCAGGTTTCCCTTTACCAACCTCACCATAAGTGAGGAACAGTTGGAGGGAGTCAACCTGTGACCCCTGGTACGCTCTATGTAGTAACTAAGAGCTTTCTTCACATCTAAGCTGTGCAGCCTCCTCTCGCCAGAGGAGGAATGGTCAGTGAAGTACACTGAAGAGATATAGATTGATTAAGGTGGAAATCTGAAACCACCTTTAGGCAAGAACTTTCTGTTAGTCCTGAGGACCACCTTATCTCTGTGAAAGAGATAAAATCAGGCTCCACTGATAAAGCTTGTAATTCACTTATGCATCTGGCAGAAGTGATGGCTACTAGAAACACAGTTTTCCAAGTCAAGTACTTAAGCTCTGCTGAAGACAAAGGCTCAAAGGGGGGTTGCATAAGCTGTGCAATGCAAACATTAAGATCCCAGGCGGAAGCAGGGTCCCTGAATGGAGGGTTGGTGTGAAGCAATCCCTTGAAAAGCTTGGAGAATACAGGGTGAACAGAAAGAGAAGAGGGCTTTCCTGTTGATATAAAAGCAGAGACAGCTGCCAAATGCACTTTCAGGGTAGCTGGCCTCAGCCCCAAAGTATTTAAGTGGACCATATAATCCAGGACTGTGGGCAAATCAGCAGATTCTGGGGAAATATGCTTTCCAGAGCACCATATGGAAAACCTTTTCAATTTAGAATTATAAGTAGCCCTGGTGGAAGGCTTCCTAGAAGCTTTCAAGATATCGAGTACACCCTGAGAAAGGTGTAGGTCAGCAAACTCTAACTCTTCAAGAGCCAGGCCTTGAGGTTGAGGGATTTGAGATTCGGGTACCAAACTCTCCCCTGGGCACAGGTTAACAGATTGTGATTCCTGGGAAGACACAGGAGAAGGTGGACTGCTAAGGACAGAAGGACTGGATACCAGGGCTGTCTGGCCCAATCTGGAGCAATCAGAATCATCTTGCAAGGCTGAGATCTGATTTTAACTAGCAGCTTGAACAAGAGAGGGAAGGGGGGGGCATAGAGAAACTTCCCTTCCCAGTTTTGAAGGAAGGCATCCAGAGGGACTGAGCCCAACACTGGGGGCCTGCAGCAAAATAGCGGAAGTTGGTGATTGTCTGGGGCTGCAAAAAGATCTATCTGAGGGGTGCCCCACCTGGAAAACACTACCTCCAGTACTAGGGGATCCAGAGACCATTCGTGATGGCCCTGGGAAATCCTGCTGAGAGCATTTGCCAGGACATTGTCCTTGCCTGGGAGGTGAACTGCCATGAGGGAGGTGTTCAGGGAATAAGCCAGTGAGCACAACTTCATTGCCTCGGTGCACAAGGCCGAAGACCGAGTGCCCCCTTGCTTGTTGATGTACCACATTGTAGTGGTGTTGTCTGTTCTGACCTGTACCACTTTGTTCTGAACAGATGCAGAAAAAACCTGAAGTGCTAGAAAAACTGCTCTGAGTTCCAACAGACTGATGTGGAGCAGATATTCCTGAGGGGACCACAATCCCTGGGTGCAGAGGTTGCCCATGTGAGCTCCCCACCCCAAGAGGGATGCATCTGTAGTAAGGGTCAAGGAGTGAGACTGAGGAATGAAAGGAACCCCCTGTCTCAGATTGCTCTGATTCTGCCACCACTGTAGGGCCTGGATCAGGGTTCGAGTTACTGGGATCAATTTGGTTAGAGGATCTCTCCTTTGAGACCAGAAGGCTCTCAAATGGAACTGAATGTCCCTCATCTGAAATCTTGCTCCCTGCACTACTGCTGTGGAGGCACCCATGTGCCCTAGGAGCTGCAGAAAGTGCCTTGCTGGTCGAGAGACCTGCAGAGTGAGGGAGGAGGCCAGAACCACCAGGGTCTTTGCTCTTTCTAGAGGAAGGAAAGCTCTGGCCTGCTTTGTGTCCAGTTCTGCGCCTATGAAGGTGAGTAGCTGAACAGGCTCTAGAACTGACTTTGGGAGATTGAGAAGGAAACCTAGAGATGTAAGCAGCTGCTGGGTAACCTGAAGGTGTATGATCTGGCTGAGACTGGCCCACTATGAGCCAGTCGTCCAGGTAAGGAAAGATGGCAATCTTTTGCCTTCTTAAATGAGCAACTGCTACTGCCAGGCATTTTGTGAATACCCTTGGGGCAGAGGTAAGGCCAAGGGCATTGCTCTGAACTGATAATGGCCTGAGGGCAGTTCGAATCTGAGGTACTTTCGGTGGGAGCTTCTGATGAGAACATGGAAGTAGGCATCCTTGAGGTCCAGGGACGCTAGCCAGTCCCCTGGCCTTAGAGAGGGTAAAATAATTACCAGAGTCACCATTTTGAATTTTGGTTTTAAAAGGTGCTTGTTTAGGTATCCGAGATCCAGGATGGGCCGCCATTCTCTTGTCTTTTTTGGGGTAAGGAAGTACCTGGAGTACAGTCCTTCGCCCTGGTGTAGGGGAGGAACCCTTTCTACAGCTCTGAGAGCCAGGAGGGTTGAGACTTCTGATTCCAGAGCGAGAGCCTCTGATGGATTTGCAGGTGGAAAGGATCTGGTTCTCATCTTTGGAAATTTTTTGAAGCCGAGAACCAGTCCCTGGCTTACTACTTCCAAGACCCACTTGTCTGATGTTAAAGACTCCCAGTCCTGGACGAGTAAGCCAGCCTGCCCCTACTGGTAATGGAGAATCGCCCTGGCCTCCCATCAGGTGCCTGTTTGGCAGGGGCTTTAGGCTGAGGGGTGGAGCAGGCGTGCTCGCACCCAGTCTGCCTCTCCTCTGAAGAACCCCTGGGCTAGGCTGAAGAGGAGGCCTGGGCTTGGTAAAGGCCTGTGAAAGGGCCTGCCCTGCCCCTGGAAGGCTGCTCTGAGGAGTGGCCTGCCTTTCCTTGGCCTGTGCACTCCTATAAGTGGTCCTATACTCATCCATTTTCTTCATGTAATTCTCTGTCTCTCCCAAACAGAGAGTTACCCACAACAGGAAAATCCATGGCCTTAGTCTGGGTATCCTGTGACAGGCTACTACACCTGAGCCAAGCCATTCTGCAAAAAGCCACAGATGTAGCCATGACTCTTGAAAATACATCATTAGAGTCCACTGCAGCATGGAATTGCACCTTGGATGCCTCAATACCATCAGCAGCCACCTGCTCCATCTCCTTGGCAGCTGGCCAGGGACCTGTTTCGCTAGAGCCATAACAGTATCCCATCTGGATTTCTGGTATCTTGCAACATAGGCCATATAATTTGCCTGTCTGAGTCCCAAGGATGCTGCAATGTACTGTTTCTTTGCCATGGCATCAATCCTCCTGGAGTCCTTGTCAGGGGTGTGTGAAGCCAAGGGAATATTTGCCTTATCACAGGCTGCAGCCTGCACTACCCCAACATGGCTGCATTGTTGTGAAAGGAACTCCGTATCAGAGCCTGACAATGTGTACCTCTGTCCATTTTTATCCACAGGAGGTATAGTGTGAGGAGCTTTTAAATTTTTATTGTCCGCTTCCTAAAAGATTTATGTAAAGGAATAGACAATCTCCTAGACTCTGGGATATCCATCATTTCTACATAGTCAGGCTCCTCCTGTTCATCCACAGCTTCTTCCAAAGGGAGCTAGAGGGTTTCAGCCACTTTCTTATAAAATATAAAATGAGAAGGGGACTCAGAAAACCTAGGGGGAGACACTCCTAAAGGTCTGTCTGGGGAGATGTCCAGTTCAATGGGCACATCCAGACTTTCAAAATCACATTCACTCTCTTCATAATCTTCCTCCCCCTCCTCCGGTTCATAAAATTCCTCTATATCATATTGCTGAACCGGTGACACCGACCGAACCGACCCGCTTACCTGATGGTGCGGTTGATTGATTCAGCGACTGAACAATTTGATCGCTTTGGCTATCTCTGCAGCGGTTGGAGAAGGAAATTTTGGCTCCACATGCTGATTTTCTAGTCCTTTTGCTGGGACTGACTCCTCCGAGTCAGTTCTCCTCTTGCCCGAGGAAGTCTCCCCTGGTCAGAGGGCACTCCCTCCGTTCGCTGGCACGGACCGGGCTGGCCATCCGGTCAGCGGACTTTTTGGCCTCTTGTTCCCTGAGCCTACCAACTCTCTTATCCAGGGTAGCTGCAGGAAATTCTTGCAAATCTGGCAGTCTGCATTGAGGTGGTCAAACCCCAGACAATAAACATGATGTGGTGTGTGGGTCAGCCTTGGCAAAGGCTTCCCCACAGACACTACAGTGTTGAAACCTAGTGGCCCAGTTTTCTTTGGGTTTCAGACATAGTCCCAGCCTAACCAAAACTTGCCCGCTTATGGCAATCCGCCAAGACACCTTATCGGTTCCCAACCGTGTCACGGGTCATGGAAAACCGTAATGAAATCTGTTTTTTTAGAACCGATAAGAACGGAACCGCACTCTAATGCAATTTAAATTAAGTTTAACAACAACCTGATCGGTTCAAACCGAACCGATAATACCGTTTGCAAGTTCCACAAAGAAATAATGTAAAACCTATCTATTACTTACGATACCACAGACAGAGCTTGAACCGACCAGTTGCGGTTTAAATACAGAGAAAATACGGTTTAAAAACCGAGAAAAATACACTTTTAACCGACAAAATGAACCGAGCAGCAGGAGAAATCTCCAGAGCGACTGTTCAGTGAGGCGGAGTAAAGAATCTGACAGTTTGAGTTTGAAGAACAACAGACAGAGTTCTCAACCGAGCTCGCACTCAAGATTCCATGCCTGGCATGGAAAGTTAACTCTTTCACCTCCGGAGCAGTTCGAAGGCTGGGTCTAACTGCATATGTCATAATATAGCAAGACTTCATGTTGTTTGAAAGACTCCCATTTATTAAACTTGTCTGATAGATTTTAAAATGTTGGTGGAAACTATGGAGGAGGGAGCTATGAATAATGGTTTATCTGAGAAGGAACAAAATAACATTGTTGTAATAGGTGATTCCATAATAAGGAATACAGACTCCACAGGACAGGAAAAAAATAGCTACTGTTAATTGCTTACCTGGAGCCAAGGAGTCAGATGTGAAAAATAATTTGGAGGGATTTCTGGAGGATTCAGAGGAAAAACCGACAGAAGCCCTACGTATAGGGTTCAGTGACACTGGTTACATATTAGACTATCACATACAAAGGGATTTTGAAGAAACTGGAAGGAATTTAATGAAATGATGCCAGTGTTTAATATCAGAAATATTACCTGCACCAATCACAGGAAGCAGGGATGCTAGTCCCATTAGGAAAATGAATTCATGGATCAGAATATGGGCCAAAAAAGAACATTTCATGCTTATTTAATATGTGTTAACCAGGTAAGTGCGCTAGACAAATAACTGCCTATTTTCAGGCAAGACCCGGGAGATTACTACAGTCACAGGAAATAGACAAGTCATATATAGAAATGAATACAACTTAATGACATTACAACACAATATGAAATAGATATTCAGAATACATGTATGGATGAGGGGGAAAGTGCAAATAGAAAAAGCAGGCAAGATGAAAAACAAATTGAATATGCAATAATGGATGGGCACATTGCAAGTACAAGCAGTGAATTAAATGACAACTACAATAATGGAGGGACAAATTGCAAGTACAAACTGTGAAACAAAAAATTCAAATACGAGAAACTATAAGACAGGAAAAAATATGGTAAATATATCAACTACAGATCAAATGAGTAATGAAATAAGTGTGGGAAAGGTTGATAAGAAAGTGTATGTATTAGAGGATTCTGTACTAAAATACACAGATGTACATCAAGTAGTAATAAAGAAAGTATAACTACAAGTTATTTTTCAGGTGCTAAGATAGGCGACGTAAAAGAAGTGTTAGAAGATATTGTAAAAGAAAGGGACGGAACTGCAACTTTGATTCTACATATAGGAATAAACAACATCAGAAAGCAAGAACAGCATGAAATAAAAAAAATAATTCGAAGAAATATGGAGAGAAGCAAAGACATTACATCGCAAGTTGCATTTTTTGGAAACTTATCAGCTCTGAGGGAAAATAGATTTAATACTAGGAAAATTAAAGAATTAAATAACTGGCTTAGACAGTGGACATTGCAGGAACCCCTAGGGTGTATAACACATTGAGAAGATTTTATAAATGAACCATCATTTTTGTAAGGACGGATTACATGTAAGTAAAAAGGGGAGCAGGAAACTAGGTTTAGAATTAAAACAAGTAGTGGATATAAATGTAAACTAGATGTGAAGGGGAGAGGGGACAAAGAAAACATGAAAAGTATTGAAAATCAATTACACAGGATAGGAAAAGTGAAAAGAAAAATACAGGAATGAATATATGGTCATTAAATGCAAGAAGTCTGAATGGTACAAAAAAAAATCTGAACTTGAGGTAATGATGATCAATGAAATGTGGTGGGATCCAGAGATAAATTGGAATATAAATATAGAGGGTTATAGGCTATATTCAAGAGCTGCAAAACATAAAAAGGGGGGAGGGGTGGCTATTTATATTTAAAGAGGATATACAAAGTAGCCTGTGTAATAAAGTTGAAATTGAAGGGAAGGAATCCATATGGATTGTAGTTTCAGGAGGTTTGGACAAAAATATGCTATTTGGCTTATATTATAGGCCATCAAACCACAGTAAAGAAGTAGATACCTTTATAAGAAATTGAGAATATGGCCCTGGAAGGAGATGTTATCACAGGGTATTTCAACTTTCCTGAAATTAAATGGGAAACCACAAGCATACTAACGCTAACAAACATTTTGTGGAAATGTTAGAAATGGTGGACTTGGAACAACTAATATATAAACCAACCAGAGAGGAAAACATTCTTTATTTACTAATAACGAATGGGGGGACATCATTCACAAGATAAAGAATAAGAGAACAGCTTGGAAATAGTGATCATAATATTACGGATTTTAATATAAAAAAGCATTTGATACATATAAAAGAAAAAACGATTGCAAAAACTATAATAGGGCAAATTTCACAAAAATCAAACAAGGATTTTGAAAATGGCAAGAGTGCTGATCAAATGTGGAGGGAGTTAAAGGATAAATTATTGAATTTGGAGGAAAAGTATGTACCAGACAGAAAAACATACAACAAAAGAGGGGGAAAAAAACAAAACACCATGGTGTACAAACAAAGTGATTAAGCTATGCTTACAAAAACAAAAGACATTTAAAAAGAAAGTAACAGGGACAGAGGATGGAAAATTAAACTATAATAAGAGTCTAAAGAATATATAAAAATGATAAGAAAGGAAAGATGGAGAGTAGAAGCAAATATGGCATACAGAAAGAATAATGGTAAAAGTCTTTATACATACATAAATCAAAACATGAAAGATAAACATGGAGTTGGACCATTGCTAGAAAATGGTAAAGAAATTAAGTAACCAAAAGAAATGGCAAATGCCTTAAATAAATATTTTGGGACTGCTTTTGAAAAAAAGTGAAGAAATAAATGATAATATAGGGATTAAAAATCATTGAATAAAGAACCTAAGTATAACCGAGGTGGATATTTATTTATTTAGCTTTTGTTGACCAGGTCGGTACACTAGACAAACTGTATGCCTATTTTCAGGTACGACCTGGAAGAGTACAATGAAAATACAGGTTCAAACAAGGTACATAACAACAAGGAGGCAATGTAATAATAATAATAATTTTATTTATATGGCGTCTTTCAATTATCAAGGCGCTGTACATAAATAACAGTCAAAAATCATTAGAAACAAATTCAGCCAGACCAAGACAATTAAACCAATCAATATTCTGAAAATGCATTTTCCCACAGAAAGGTCTTCAGACCACTCTTAAAACCCTCCACAGAAGTGAACTCCCGCAACCGACGGGGTAGAGAGTTCCAAAGGGTGGGGGCAATGTATGAAAAAGCCCAAGCGCCAGAAGATTTCAAATTCACCCTTGGAACCTCTAGCAACCCGTCAGCCGAGCGGAGTGATCGAATGGGGCGGTAGGGAACCAGAAGTTCTTTCAGATAGACAGGGCCCAGGTCGTGTGGGGCTTTGAAAGTCAGCAAGCCAACTTTAAAGTGATCCGCCACAGAATTGGCAGCCTGTGCAGTTCATGCAGCACCGGAGTAATGTGACAGGATCTACTGAAACCCGTCAAAAGCCGGGCTGCAGCATTCTGCACTAGCTGCAGGCGATGGATTTCAACCTCTGAAAGCCCTAGATAAAGGAAGTTGCAGTAATCCAGGCACGAGGACACGAAGGCATGGACTAAAGTTGGCAGGTCAGCAGACGGAACCAGATGCCGAACCCTGGCGATATTCCTAAGATGATAAAAGGAAGTCTCGACGACTGCTGACACCTGCGAATGCAGTGTCAGCCTATCATCAAGAACTACCCCCAGGTTCTGCACCCATTCAGAGGTCGGGAGAGAAACACCTCCAAGAAAAATTCCGGAAGATGCAACACTACCCAACCCCCCTATCTGTCGACCATGGTCTAAAACCAGTACCTCAGTCTTATCGGAGTTCAACCTCAGCCAGCTGGAATTCATCCACTCCTGGATTTCCCTTAGACAGCTTTTAAAGACTGAGAGAGCTCCCTCCTGGTCGGGGGCAAAAGAAAGGTAGAGCTGGGTATCATCTGCATAACAGTGAAACCTCAGCCCATACCTCCTTACAATGTCTCCGATGGGTAGCATATACACCACAAATAACATGGGTGACAATACTGAACCCTGAGGCACCCCACAAGACAAAGCCGTAGAATCTGAGGAAAAAACCCCGGTCACAACTCTGTGTGATCTCCCAGTGAGGAATGATGTGAACCATCTTAAGACGGTTCCAGATTTTCCACAAAGCAGCCTCAGGCGTTCTATCAACACCATGTGATCTACGGTGTCAAACACTGAAGAAAGGTCGAGGAGAACCAAGATGGAACGGCTTTTCCTATCTCTAGCCATCAAGAGATCATTGAACACCCGAACCAGAGCTGTCTCGGTACTATGTCTTTTACGAAAACCGGACTGGAGGGGTTCACAGATGTCATGGATGGTTAAGTGGTCCTCCAGTTGTGCAGCCACTACTTTCTCAATCACCTTCCCAACAAAGGGAAGGTCAGAGATAGGTCTGTAGTTTTTGAGACAGTTAGGGTCCAAGGTAGCTTTCTTCGAGAGAGGTGTCACCACCGCCTCTTTCAGGGAGCTAGGAAACTCACTGGATTCCAATGAGCACCTGACTATCTGCACAAGGACTGGACCGATGATATCAATACAACCCAAAATTAGGGAGGTCGATCCAGGATCCAAACTACAGCACATAGGGCGCATATGCTGGATGATCCTCATGACACCCATGAACCCCAGCTGACTGAAGGAACTCCAGGAAAACTAGGGCACAGTTGTCTCACACCAGTCCACGGCAACCCCCCTAGAATGTGATGGCAGCAGTTCTGCCCTAATGTCGGCCACCTTATTTGCGAAGAGCCGAGCAAGCTCATCGTACTCCAATTATGAAAAAGCTTTCCAAACTTGCAGACAGGCTGGGTTGCACAGTCTGTCTACAGTTCAAAATAGCTGAGTTGGTTGATTCCGAGCAACCACAATCTCCCTGGACAGAAATTCTGCCTTCTTATGGGTGATTGCCGATTGACAGACCAAATAATGATCCATCAATCTAAGGTGGTCGGCATCAAGGGCGGACCTTCACCAGCAACGCTCTAACCTTCGTCCCTGTCTCTGCATCTCCCTCAACGTCCCATCAAACCAAGGGAGAGGGGGGTGAACACGAACTGGAGCAATGGAATCCAGAGCCCCCATAATGGCTGTGTTATAGGCCAACACGAGAGTCTCTTGATCACTGCTTTCCAACGCGGGGGACAAGAGGTCAAGCACCGCAAGGCCTTGGGAATCTATATTCTGCAAAGGGCGGTACCTAACCTACTCCACAGGGGTAGGTCTTCTAGAGGGGGTGAAAAAACTAAACCCCACGGTGTAATGATCAGACCACCCAACGGGTTCCACCGCTACATCGGATGTCTGGACTCCTAGAAGGAAGATTAGGTCCAAAGAGTGTCCAAATTTATGTGTAGCAGAGGAAACCACCTGTGTAAGGTCCAGCATTGTCATTAACTGGAGGAAGTCTTAACCAAATTTCGAGAGTTCGTCATCGACCCAGGCGTTGAAATCGCCCAGAACCATCAATCTGGGCAACTCGAACCCCATATCGACAACGAAGTCCGCCACTTTCTGAAGGAATCCCTTCTCATCACTGGGTGGACGCTAAATGAGGGAGATTCAAAAGCCTACACCTGCTACCACTATACACTCAAAGGAATCAACCCCCCCACTAGGACCCCCGTAAGGCCAAGTTCAGTCTTGAAACAGAACGCAACCTCCGGTGATCGAATCTTGGGCAGTGTAACACAGAGTACCCAGCTGGAGTCATAGCCTCCAAAATGGGGCCAGAGTTATCATCCAACCAGGTCTCAGTAATGCAAGCCAGGTCCACCATACCAACAAGATCAGCAATAACTGCGGTCTTATTTAATGGACCTGGCATTGCACAACACCGCCCAAGTTGGACGAACTTCGCGGGCCGCCCAGGCCATCTGCCCACCATAGTTGGTGGTGCCCTTGGGTATGGAGAGAGTCGCAAGAGAGCTAGATGAACATAGATAGTCTACAGTGAGCAGTAATAGGTCAAATATACATATACACACGGAAATAAATAGACTAAGACATTCTATGGCAATTACATTGTATGAGTGACCCTTTTACCAGGGCCACATAATTCATAAGCAGATAGCAAGCAATCACATGCTTCCCAGAGTTAAAGGACAATGGGCAGTGGGTTGGATGAGACCAATTTGGAGACCTGGTTAAGGTGGCTTGGGACACCCACACACAGAGGACAGTTTCAAGTACTCCCACAGGGATTTCTGAAGACTCAGGTGGGAGGGGGAGGAACATACGTGGTCAGGAAGGGAGTTCCACAGCCTCGGAGCACACGTAGCAAAGTCCCTATCCCCCATTAGGTTTTGAGTATAAGGAATTTTGAGCACCCCAGGACCCTGAGACTTGAGGGATTAGGAGGAGGATTCAGCAGACTTGAGAAGCTGCGCCAGCCCCAGAGGGCTGCCGGTTCTGAGCACCTTTCCAACAAAGCAGCCCAACCCATATTTCAAGTGACTGACCGGGGAAAGCCAGCCCAGTTTGCTGTACAATTTACAATGATGGGTGAGACGTGGGGCTGCCAGGGCAAAGTGACATACGTTATTATAAGTCATGTTCCACCAAGCAAGGTGGACCTTGGAGGTGCTAGTGAACAGGAGAAGGCCATAGCTAAGTGAAGGGAGCAGCACACCTCTGACCAACGCCAAGCGAGCTGCAAACGTCAAATTTTTCTTTGCCTTGTAGGCAAGACCCAGTTTACAGTTTATGGCTCTGCAAACATTTAGGATGTGACGCCCCAGGTCAAGTGTCACCCCAAGGTACTTTATAGAAACCGTGGTTAGGAGGGGAGAGCCATCCTCACCACTGACACATAGAGGGACGGGGAGGCCTTGATCTTGGCTACTGACCCAAAAGCATGGCCTGAGGTTTTTTTTAGGCTGAGGACCAGCTTGTGAGACATTACCCAGGACTGAATATTCTTAAAGGCCTCACCCAGCTGAAGGCTGAGAACCCCACTGTCCCGGGAATGTGCAAGGATGACAAGATCATCAGCATAAAGGGTGACGCTACAGTTGGAAGCAGCAGCAGGGAGGTTGTTAACTAATGCAGAAAAGAGAAAGGGCCCCAAAACTGATCCCTGTGGGACACCAGAGGTCACCAGAGTGGGGTCAGAGAGGACCTTGTTGAATTTAGTCTGCTGTATTCTGCCCTGGAGTTACTTTCTAAGCTGACTCAAGGCAGGAGGGGACATGCTAAGGGACTGCATCTGTGAGCAAAGTAATGCATGGTCCACAAGGTCAAAGGCCTTGGATAAGTCAATGAATATGGCCCCAGAGAGTTCGCTCTGGTCCATGGCTGCCCTGATGCTAGTAGAGACAGAGATAAGGGCTGTGGATGTGTCATATCCTTTACAATAGCCATGCTGTGCAGCGGACAGCAACTTATGAGCCTGAATGTACTCTGTGAGCTATTCGGACACAGCTTTCTCTAGGAGTTTACTAATGCCCGACAGGATGGCAACTGGATGATAGCTGTCCAGGACTTTGAGGTTAACTTGCTTTAGAACGGGGACAATCCTCGCTACTTTCCAAATGCCAGGGATAACACCAGTGGCAAGGGACAGGTTGAAGATATGTGCCACTGGGAAGGCAATGTGGGGAGGACCCAGGTTTAGAAGCTTGGGCTCCATGTTATCATGGCCAGTGCTGGAGTGTGCAGAGAGACCAGAGAGAAGTCTCTGTGTCTCCATGACAGACACAGCCATGAGATAAAATAATGGGCGAGAGGAGTGAACCTCCTGAGGGACAGCAGCCGAGGGGCCACTGATATTCTCTACAGCAGGGAAAAGGGAGATAAGTGCAGACAAGTCAGAAAAGTGGGAATTTAAAGCATTAGCAATTGTAAGTGGATTATTCTACTAAATGCCAGGAGTCTGAGTAATAAAATTGAAGAACTCCAAGTAATTTTACATAATGAAGATATTGACATTTGTGGTGTCACAGAAACCTGGTTCAATGAAGACCAATGGGGACTTAATATTAATGGTTATACTTTATTTAATAAAAATCGTACTTATTCCAAGGGAGGTGGAGTTGCCTTTTATGTTAAAGAAAACATTATATGTACAGAAGTTGGTATAGATAATGACTCCCCCTTAGGTTTTGAAATATTATGGATTAAAATAAACAATAAACAACACCCAGTCACTTTAGGGATATGCTATAGACCACCATCTATGGACACTGTTAATAATGAAAACATGTGTAATTATTTGGAGAATCTTAATTTAAAAGCAGACATTATTCTAATGGGTGATTTCAATTATCCTGGAATAAATTGGTCTACTGGGGTGGGTTTAAACAAACAGAAAAATAGATTTATTAGTGCAATGTCCCATCTAGGACTAGACCAACTTGTTAAAAATCCAACTAGAAACAACAATACTCTGGATTTGATATTTTCTAATATTAAAGTTGATACTGAGTTTCTTGGCACTATGGCTCCTTTAGGTAATAGTGACCATCAAATAATTAAATGGTCAATTAATCTTTATATCAATAAATCTTGTGGTAAAACTGAATTCAGAAACTTTAATAAAGCAAATTATATAGCTATTAAAGAACATTTTTTGATGTGGAATTGGGAACAAGAACTAAATGGGTTATCTGTGGATAATATTTGGCAAAGAATTAAAGAGGAAATTGAATACTGTATTTCTGAATGGGTACCAATCAGAGTTAAATATATAGGAAATAAAAGATCACCACCGTGGTTTACTAACAAAATAAAAAGGTTAGTCCTAGCAAAGAAAAAGGTATTTAACAAATATAAAAATAATAAATCGGAATCCAACTGGATTAAATGTGTCACCAAAGCTAAAAAAGCAAAATATGCAATTAGAAAGGCCAAGCAATAATTAGAGTTAAATTTAATTAGTATGCAAGGTGATAATAAGAAAAGGTTTTTCAATTATATTGGTTCCTTAAAATCCTCTCCCAGTTTAGTTGGACTGTTAAGAATAAATGATGTTATTATTGATAATGAACAAATTATGGCAAATAAATTTAATCTTTACTTTGCTAGTATATTTAAAAAAAAGGATGATTTCACAGTTGTGAATCCTTCCAAACTGGATTCTATAATTCAATTCACTGTAGCCGAAACTTACAACATTATTGATTCCTTAAAATCTTCCACATCAGTAGGTCCAGATAATATTCCATCTATATTCTTAAAAAATGTTTCTTACGAACTGGCGGGTGTACTGACTTTTTTGTTTAATGAATCATTAAAGAGGGGTATAGTGGTTAATGATTGGAGAGATGCTGTGGTCATCCCAATACATAAGACTGGCTCAAAGAAGGATTTAAAAAATTGCAGACCTATAAGTTTAACATCTTCTATATGTAAAATCATGGAAAGGCTTATTCTAAGTAAAATTAGTGCACACATATTAGAAAATGGTCAGACTGATATTTTCCAACATGGCTTTCAACCATGTAGATCATGTCAGACTAATTTAATTGATTTTTTGGAACCAGTGAGTGAAGCTTTGGACCTTGGTATGCCAGTGGATGTTACATACTTGTATTTTGAAAAAGCCTTTGATTCCGTTTCATATGGCATATTACTTGATTGCTTAACAAATTTAGATCTTAACAAATATTTGACTAAATGGATAATGCAATGGTTATCCAATAGAAGACAGCGAGTACCACTGAGGGGTTATTCTTCCCCATGGACTGTAGTTAGCAGTGGAGTACCTCAGGGATCAGTTCTAGGCCCCATGTTATTTAACATCCTTATAGCCAGTATGAATACCAGTAATGGTATTTGGATTACCAAAGATGCAGATGATGCTAAACTGGGTGGGATTGCTAATAACTCGGAATCCATATCACAGGACAATTTAAATCTAATTTCTGAATGGGTTATCAGTCACAAATGAAACTTTAATATAAATAAATGTAAAGTTATGCATTTTGGTTGGAATAATAGATGTGCTAACTATTATATAGGTACTAACACACTAAGTGTCATCACATCTGAGAGAGATCTGGGAGTTATTATTAATAATTTAAAATTCACAGGTCACTTAAATTCTATAGTCAAAAAATGTTCCAGGTTTAGTAACTGCTTATTTAAGAATATAAAAAGTAGAGAACCATCAATAATGATCCCACTATATACCAGCATCATAAGATCAAACTTCGATTATTGTTCATCATTTTGTGCCCCAACTCAGAGGGGAGACAGATTATCCAGAGAGAAAGTTCAAAAAAGATTTGTTAAAAATATAACTGGAATGGGCCACCTGACATATGAGGAAAGACTGAAGAAATTGAACTTGTATAGTATGGAATATAGATCTATGCGAGGTGATCTTTGTTTGCTTTATAAAGCAACTAAAGATGAATACTTATTTAATACATTACATTTGACATGGAATCCTACTTCTGTCCATACTCGTTCACATAATTTAAAATTACTTTCATCTACTAACAGAACTATGAAGAGAAATCCATTCTATACTCAGAGAATAGTTCCAATATGGAACTCACTCCCATATGAGGTTGTAAACTGTGAAAATTTGGCTCAATTTAAAACTAAACTTGATATACATATGAATGATTTAAATTTGTATCCCACCTAGCTTAGGTGGCATGATCCTAATGGGCTTGTCCCTTGATCGTGTAACTCACCTATGAACCTATTACAACTTGACCCACCAATGATCATATCAGATACCCCAGAGTTGGAGGAGCTGCTGTCTAATTTTTTTGTGTTCCTCCAGAACCTTCGTCGGTCCTTAGCAGAGCTAAGCAGAGCAGATTTACAGTATTCACTTTCTGCCGCCCTGATGACGTTTTTGCACTCATTTCTGAGCTTCCTATACTGTTGGAAGATGGACTGATCCAACGTGCTTTTGAAGTTAGCCCAACACTTGTCCCTTGCACACATTAGGCCTAAGAGGCTCCCGTGCAGCCATTTTGTGGCAGACCCCCTTACTCTCCACCTAATGGGGGTATGCTTGTCCTGCCAGGAACTAAAAACAGTGACAAACTGGGAGACAGCAGTAGAGGGGTCATGGGCACTAAGCACTCCTGACCAGTCAGTGATCCTCAGATCTTCATTAAATGACCTAAGATCAAACCTAGAAAAATCCCTAACATGAATTATTTTGTGGGGAATTTTTGGTGAGGGGACTTTCCACACACAAAACACCAGAGTGTGATCGGAGATGGAGTCAGGTAAGGTTCCAGTGGAGCTGATCCTATCTGGACAGTTTTATAGGACCCAGTCCAGTAGGGAGCTAGTTTCACCTTAAGCAGACCATCTAGTGGGCTCCTGGATAAGCTGAGTCAGGTCAAGACTCGCCAACAGAGGTTCAAACTGCTTGGAGTTACCTCCTGTCCAGTTTAAGCTCACATCTCCCAGGATCAAAAGTTCATTATTCTCAACATAAGGACCAATGGTATTCAGAAGGTGGGTAAGTCCAGGCAGGCCACCCTTGGGGGGATTGTATGTGCATACAACATGCAGCTTCTTTGTATTTCCAAGTAACAACACAGTGTGCAGCAGCTCACAGGAAGACAGGGAGGACTGCTGATGAATTACCACAGATACTCTAAGATGACTCTTATAGTAAATTAGGATACCACCCTCTCGCTTTTTTCCGCCGATCTTGTCTAATAAACTCATAGCCAGGAAGTACACAGGCCGAGTCTGGTACTGAGGGTTTCAGCCAGGACTCTGTAATGCCTAGTATGTCAGGCTTACAGTGGACAACCCAGGCAGCTAGTTCATCAAGGTTGGGTAGTAGACTGTGAATGTTAAGATGAGCAATTTTTAACCCCTTTCCCAATTTCCAACATTCAGGAATTGAAGAGGCCTGATAGGCAGGACCAGGGTTTAGCTGATATCACCAGCAAGGGCCAGTATCACTAGGAAGAGCAAGGGGAGAAACCTTATGGGGGGAGGGGTACCACTGACCGAGTGCCTACGGGCTGGTCGCCTTCTCACCATGGCAGTACCCAGAAGACATCTGAAGTCAAGACAACAGGTAGGCCATGGAGGCAGTCTATCATGAGCTAGAAGGTTAGAGAAGGTGAAATCAAACACCTCATGAGGGACAGTCATACCCCAGTGGTCCCCATACAACTGAGAAAAGTCTATGGCCATTGGGGAGAGAAAAAGGCCAGAGAGGAGACCAATGGAGAGGACAGCACAAGGGGCGGAGGGCAGGATAACTTCCCTAGTAGGCCTGGGAGTCTCCATTTCAGATTTTAACTCCGCAGTGACCAGTGACACCCAACTCAAAGAGACAGCAGGGACTGGTGGGTCAACTTGAGAGGAGTCAGGCCAGAGTTCATAGTGCTCTAGTACAGCTAGTGTGGACAGGGTCCGCCCGAGAGTATAAAGGCATACAGTGAAGACAGTTGAACAGTGACCTGGACGTAACTGCAAAAACACTCACCCTGGAGATACTGACAGTTAGGTGTATGCTACCATGAAACCTGAGAACCCTAACTTTTGATGAAGATAGCCCAGCAAACACCCAAAGCAACATCCTAGGGAGATACAGACAGTTAAGGAATATGCTAGCATGAAACCTGGAGAACACTAACTTTTGCCGTTAATAGCCCGGCAAACACCCGAAGCAACATTCCAGGATAATTTTAAAGAGTAGGCAGGAGTATGCAATAATCAAATGGTACAGGAAAAAGTAAGCAGCACGAAGTAACAAAAACCCCATGAAATGCGAGATGTCATAAGCTAGTGAAAGAAGTCAAAGACAGAAAACTGTTTTTTTTTTTTTTAGCCACACCCAATCTGCTAATAGGGTCCCTGAACATTTAAGGAAGGGGCTTACAAGCATTTAAGGGGACGAGGGAACGGGGTGAGTGGGGAAAATGTTGCAGCTCAAGTCTGTGTCCCAAGTGGGGAAGGAGGGGGTGTCTCAGCGAGGACCAGTCCACACCTCCAACACCCAATGCCGAAAGACCAACTGCTGCAACTGGGGCTGAAGCCCTGCTATTTAAACTGCACCAACAGTTTAAAATTGGCATCTTTTTTTTTTCCTTTGAATGTCTCCCTCTCTCTGCGGTCCGACTCCACATAGTAGGAACCCCACGGGAGAGTGCAGCTCAAGTCCATGTCCCAACTGGGGAAGGATGACTGAAATAGGGTTGGATTGTTGCACTGTCACCTGGATTAAAAACTGGTTGTATGACAGAACGCAGAGAGTCAGAATCAGGGAAGAATTATCTGAACCTATTAAAGAGGTAAGCGGTGTCCCGCAGGGATCCGTACTTGAGCCGATTCTGTTTTCCCATATGCGTCAGTGATTTACACCACAACATATCCACTCAGGTTGTAAAATTTGTAGATGACATCAAAGTAGGTGGACCAGTTGGAACACCACGGTAGCAAAGTAATTTAATAATGCACCTAAAAAAATTGAAATATGGGCATAAAAAAATAATATGAAGTTTAGCGTTGATAAATCAAAAGCAATGCATTTGGGAAAACTGAACAGTAATAATGTCTATACATTGAATGAGGAAATATTACAGGTTGTAGAAGAAGAGAAAGACTGCGGGATTCTTATAGATAATAAACTGAAGTTTGAGAAACAACATATGCTGGTAATACAAAAAGCAGATTGTATTGTAAGAAATACAAAACAAAGCTTCACTAATAAAGTCTATAGAATGTTTGTTGCCCATATACAAGTCATATATAAGACCATATATGGACTATGGATCACAGCTCTGGAGTCCATCTACAATAGGGGAAATTAAAAGAGTGGAAGCTATACAGAGAAGATATACTAAAATGATGGGTACACTAAGAAGATAGGAGTATAGTGAAAAATTTAAAAGAACAGGTTTATTTTTTCTAGAACAAGGGAGAATGAGAGGAGATTTAATGACTATGTACAAGATCATAAATGACAAAGAACTAACAGAGGAGACAGGTCTGAAATTACAGGAAAAGCTTATAGGACTTAGAGGTTATAGGATGCAAATAAAATTGGATGTAGTTAAAAGAAACAGATTATACTATTCATTCATAAACAGAACAGGAAGAATTTGGAATATTCTACTGGGTGAAGTACTGTAATTACTAGTCAGTCACTGGCAGAATTTAAAAGGAAGCTCGATGAACTGATTGTGGGGAATAGGTTGAAATGTACCCACTAAGGTGGGGAACGGTTTATATGGACCAATGGGTTGTCTACCTTTCAATTCCCAGTATAAGAACCGAGTATAAGAAATAGTAGAAGTTACAGATGTAGGCAAATAAAAATCATACATACAATATACATTATATACTAAGAATAATAAGCAGGGAACCATTAACACTGACTCAAGGAGGTACAAGTGGGGTAAAAAAGTCCAAAAAGTATACAAGAGGTGGGACCACGGCCATGCTCCAACTAGCAGGAGGTCAACAACTTACATTTGATAAAGTACATATACATACTGATGACAAGAGTTGGTTGTGGTACCTGGTTCAAAATTGTTCACAGGCTGGCACTGGCAGAGTGCTGCCAGTGTTAAGTTCCATGAACACTGGGCAACACTGGAGAAGGAAATGTCACCAAGTTTTGTTTTGGGTATGGAAAGCAGGTCACGATTAGAGGAACTCAGTAGGTAGGTGCTGCATGGAAGCTGCAATAGCCGGTGAGAGATAAAGGGATTTTTTTCAAATATTCAACATGACACCTCCTAGGGTAACAATCACGTAGTTTTATAAGACACAGGGATAGATTCAAAAACGCACATGACTTATATAAAACAGATGGGTTGCATTTAAATTACAAAGCAGCAAGGGTATTTGCAGGGACACTAAATTGTCAAAGTGGTTTTAAATTGAAGAAGGGGCTAGGGGTTAAAAGATCTGCAGATGCAGTCTGTGAACTGGGCAAAAACAGTATGGGGGTTGTCAAGCACCCCCACCCAAAAAAAATAACACCGGACAGGAAAATAAAGATAAAAAGTTGAAGGAATGGAAAAATATGTACTGTAATGAAATATATCCCAATATTCTATAAAAATAATTGTACATTATGCCACAGTATTTTGCTTGCTGTGAAGAGAGACAGAGGCCTACATTAAGAATGGGTATCAAGTCAATATAAAATTGGTAAATTGTTCTGTCATGTTGACTAAGGAAAGCTGGACATGCAGGAGGGACGGAGCTTACGTAAGCTCGCTTACTCATGATAAAGTACATGATAAACAAGTTGTTTTTCAGTCTTCCAACAGAAGCAACCTTTATCTATAGGAAGCAGAATAGTGTGACTTGTTATTTCAATAAGCTAAGAAGTAGAGAAAGGCCTGTTATCAGTTTGGGGCCTGTAGCATTCAAGTGTGATAATTTGTTTGTTTGTTTATTCATAGGTTCATAGTGTGGTTTACAAGTTCAAACAGGCAATATGCCTTTGGGAGACCTCACCACCCAAACTATGGGTGGAATTCATATTTAATATTATTCATAAAAATATCAATTTTCTTCTTAAAGGTATCAATTGTGTCACTCAACAATATTTTGTGGAAGTGTATTCCAATAAGATATTATTCTTTGAGTAAACCATTTTGTTCTTTTCACAGTATTATTTTTCACCAACCATCTGCAAGTTGTGACATCTGGTATTTTTATTTTTTTCTTTAATAACAATACCAACTGTCTCCTTTAAATAAGGGTCTCTCATAGTTTTAAAGGCTAAACATAAGTCACCTCTAAGTTGTCTATATTTCATAGAATATAGTCCGAGTTTTTGTAATCTTTCAGAATAACAAACTATTCATTCCTTTAATTCTTTTTGTACTTTTCCTTTGTATTTTCTCTCTACCATTTTAGCATCTTTAATTGTTTGAGGAGCACTTACTTGTATACAACATTCAATGTGAGATCTTACAAGATTTTTATATAAAGGAATAATTACGTCAGCTTCTCTACTCTTTATGTTCCTAAAATACAACCTGTTATTTTATGACAATAAACCTTGTGTTTAGTATGCAGATCAAAAGATAAATCATTATTAAACAAAACACCTAAATCTTTCTCAGAAGTTGTTGCTTCCAATATTTGATCAAAGTGTATGTATATTCTGAGTTATGTCCAATATGCATTATTTTACATTTTTATTACATTAAATGTCATTAGAGATTTTTCAGCCCACTCGCTCAATCGATTAATATTTTCCTGAAATTGCACACTAGAAGTATGATCTGAAATAATTGTACCAATTTTGCAGTCATCTGCGTATTTGCACATCCATGCGAAATTGTCTATCCACATGGATGATACAAATACATTAAACAAAATAGGGCCCAAAACTGAACCCTGCGGAACACCACTGGTCACACTACCATAACTAGATTCGAAATCTCAAATAACAACTCTGTTTCCTGTTGCGGAGCCAGGATATAATCCAATTAATTATGTATGGATCAAGTTGGATTTTAATAAGGCAATCAAACAGGATCTTATGGGATACAGAGTCGAAAGCCTTACCATAGTCAAGAAATAATACATCCATCCATAATCCTCTATCAACAGCAGAACTAACGAGTTCAAAAAAATGAAGCAAATTAGTTTGACATGATCTATTCTTGCAGAAACCGTGTTGTGTAATATCCGTTAATCCCATGTCTTGAATATGACTAGTTATTCGATGCTGTAACAGTCTTTCCATTCGTTTTCCAATTACAGACGTAAGACTTCTAGGTCTGTAATTATCAACCTTAGTCTTATCACCAACTTTGAATATAGGTGTTATATTAGCTTCTTTCCAAATGGGGAGGACATTACCCTCCAAGAGTGATTTATTAAATAAATTGGTTAATGGACCTAACAGTACAGAGGCAACTTCTTTAATGAATTTAGGTGGAATCCCATCTGGTCCAGCCAAACTATTTAATTTAGTAGCCTTTATGGCTGACAGTACTTCTTCTGGACTAAATTCTATATAATCATTTTCTATTAATGAAGGTAATTTAATTATTTGATGTTTAGGTTGAAAAACACTTAGGAAAAAAGTATTAAGTTCACCAGCAATGTCAGTCTCAATACTAATAGTATTATTTGTAGTTACTACAGGGCCCAGCACTCTCTGATTTTCCCTCAGGGATCCAATATAATTGAAAAGAAAAAAATACTCACCATAGTAATGTTTCTTCTAATGGAGTCTTGCTGTATTCAGACATAATGCAGTTAGCCCCAGCACTTGAACTGCCACGGAGAGGAAAGAGTTAACTCTATGCAGAAGCAAAGAATGTTGAGCTCGAGCTCAGTTTTCAAACCTCTGTCTGTGGTACTTCCCAGTGTAATCGTCAGATTCTTACGAGCAAACTAATATACTATAGTATGGAAATTGTTCAAATGTATAGCAAAAGGGCAAAGATTCTTTTTGGGCCCAAAAGATTCAAGTCAAGAACCCAAGAAGGAACGGCAGTGACAATATTTAAGTATAAAACACCAGAAAAGTAACATCTACTCCACCCAAAGGGGGGAGGGTACAAGGCACACCCCTGAAGTGCAACACTGTACCTGCCAGCCCACTTTCCAAAATCCAGGTTCTGAGAGGGGAGGCGGGGTCTGAATACAGCAAGACTCCATTAGAAGAAACAACATTACTATGGTGAGTAATTTTTCTTCAAACAACATGAGGTCTTACTGTAGTCAGACATAATGCAGACTACCAAGCAGTTCCCTATGGAGGAGGGAATGCAGAACCAACTTTGGGAAGAGGCTCTGCAGTACTGCTGTGCCAAACCTAGCATCACTCCTAGCCTGGATATCCAGGGAGTAATGCTTGGTGAAAGCACGTACTGTTTTCCAGGTGGCTGCTTTACAGATCTCTAACAAGGGTATATCTCTGGCTGCAGCTAGAGAAGCAGCTGTACCCCTAGTCGAATGAGCCCTCATGTCTGAAGGGAGTGTTCTACCCAACTTATCATAACAAAATTGTATACAAGAAACAATCCACCTGGCAATAGTTCTTTTAGTGGCAGGCTTACCTTTCCCCACTTCACCATAAGTGAGAAACAATTGAAGACAGTCATTTCGATGTGTGTTAGTATGTTCAATGTAGTAGCTAAGGGACCTCTTAACATCCAGACTGTGTAACCTTCTTTCACCTGAAGAAGAATGGTCAGTGAAAAACACAGGGAGAGATATAGACTGGTTCAGATGAAAATCTGATACTACTTTGGGCAAGAACCTCCTATTGGTTCTTAGGACCACTTTGTCCCTATGGAAGGAGATGAAGTCAGATTCAACTGACAGAGCCTGTAACTCACTAATCCGCCTAGCAGAAGTAACAGCCACCAGGAACACAGTTTTCCAGGTCAGGTACTTCAATTCGGCCGAATCCAGAGGTTCAAAGGGTGGCTACATAAGCTGAGCTATGCAGACATTAAGATCCCAAGTCGGAGTGAGCTCCCTAAAGGGAGGGTTAATGTGAACCAGACCTTTGAAAAACTTTCTGAAAACAGGATGAGATGCCAGGGAAGAGACCATACCTGCTGAGTGGAATGCAGAGACAGTTGCTAGATGAACCTTCAGAGTGGCAGGCCTAAGGCCTAGATCATTCAGATGAACTAGATAGTCTAACGCTGTGGAAATGTCTGCAGAATCAGGCAGGTTGCCTTTCTGAGAGCACCAAATACTGAACCTTTTCCATTTTGAGTTGTAAATTTTTCTAGTGAAAGGTTTCCTGGAGACCTTCAGAATATCCAGAACTCCCTGAGAAAGATGTCGTTCTGCATATTCTAACTCTTCAAGAGCCAGGCCTTGAGATTGAGAGACTGGAGACTGGGGTACCAGATCTGCCCCTGGGAGGAGGACAGGAGATTGTATGTCCAGGGCAGAAACAGGGGACGTGACACTGATAAGGACAGCAGAAAAGGATACCAAGGCTGTCTGGCCCAATCTGGAGCCATCAGTATCACTGTGCAGGGTTGAGTCCTGATCTTGACCAGAACTCTGAACAGCAGAGGGAAGGCATAGAGAAACCTGCCCTTCCAGTCCAAAAAGAGAGCATCCTGGGGAACCGTCCCCAGGACTGGAGATCTGCAACAAAACAGAGGAAGTTGATGATTGTCCGGTGCTGCAAAGAGATCTATCTCTGGAGTGCCCCACCCGGATAAGATGACCTTCATGATGTGAGGATCCAGGGACCATTCGTGATGTCCCTGTGAAATTCTGCTCAGAGCACCGGCCAGTACATTGTCCATCCCTGGAAGGTGAACTGCTACCGGAGAAGTCTGAAGAGAATAGGCCAGAGACCACAGCTTCATGGCTTTTGTGCACAAGGCCGAAGACTGAGTGCCTCCCTGCTTGCTGATGCACCACATTGTGGTGGTGTTGTCCGTTCTGACTTGGACCACCTTGCCCTTGACTGAATCTGAGAAGCTTTGCAGGGCTAGGAAAACTGCCCTGAATTCCAGGAGACTGATATGAAGGAGAGACTCCTGGGGAGACCAGACCCCTTGAGCTGTCAGGGCTCCCAGGTGAGCTCCCCACCGTAGGAGAGAAGCATCCATAGTTAGAACTACTGATGGGACTTGAGGGAGAAATGGAATCCCTTGTCTGAGGTTGTCCTGGTCCAGCCACCACTGGAGAGCTTGGACCAGAATCTGAGTCACTGGAATCAGTTTGGTAAGTGAATCCTTCTTTTGAGACCAAAAAGACCTTAGATGAAACTGAATGTCCCTCATCTGGAACCTTGCTCCCTGCACCACTGCCGTGGAAGCTGTCATGTGGCCCAGGAGCTGGAGCAACTGTCTCGCTGGGAGGGAGACCTGAGGTCAAAAGGTGGAAGCGAGATCCACTAGGGCCTTCGCCCTTGCCAGGGGAAGGAAGGTTTTTGCTTGTACAGTGTCCAACGCTATACCTTCGAGGACAGACTTTGGAAGATTGAGAAGAAACCCCAGGGAGCTGAGTAGATCCTGGGTAGTCTGAAGAGCTGACTTGACCTGTAAAGGTGACTGACCCACTAAAAGCCAGTCGTACAGATACAGGAAGATGGTGATACCTTGTCTTCTGAGGTAAGCCACCACTACTGCAAGGCACTTTGTGAACACCACTGGAGCTGATGTTAGGCCGAAAGGCGTGGCTCTGAATTGGTAATGGCCTGAAGGGAACTCGAACCTGAGGTTTTTCTGTGGGAGCACCTGATAGGAATATGGAAATAGGCATCCTTGAGGTCCAGAGATGCAAGTCAATCCCCTGGCCTTAGAGAGGGAAGGATTATTCCCAGAGTTACCATTTTGAATTTGGGCTTTAAAATGTGTTTGTTCAAATATCTTAGGCCTAGGATGGGTCGCCACTGCCCTGTTTTCTTTGGGGTAAGGAAGTACCTGGAGTACAGTCCTTTTCCCTTGTGCCGAGTAGGAACTTTCTCTATAGCTCTGAGAGCTAGAAGAGAGGAAACCTCTGCCTCTAGGGCAAGGGTTTCTGAGATTGATGCAGGTGGAAAAAACTTGGTCCTCTTTTTTGGAAATTTTTTGAAGCCGAGGACCAGTCCCTGGCTTACTACTTCCAGGACCCACTTGTCTGAGGTCACAGACTTCCAGGCCTGGAAGTAGTAAGCCAGCCTGCCTCCTACTAGAAATGGGGAGTCGACCCGGGCTGACACATCAGGGTGTCTGCTTGGTAGGAGCCTTAGACTGAGGAGGAGGAGGGAGCAGCCCTGCTCATCCCCCTCCCTCTAAAGAACCCCCTCTGTGGGAAGGGAGAGGAGGCCTGGGCTTGGTAAAAAGGCCTTTGAAAGGGCCTGCCCAAGCCCCTAGACTGCTGCTTGTGTGGAGTGGCCTACCTTTCCTTGGCCTGTGCACTCCTGTACGTGGCCTATATTCATCTATTTTTTTCATGTAAGCCTCTGTCTGCTCCCCAAACAGAGTTACATACTACAGGAAAATCCATGGCCTTAGTCTGGGTATCCTGTGAAAGGCTAGTACATCTGAGCCAAGCATGTCTTCTGAGAGACACAGATGTAGCCATGACTCTAGATGCCACATCACTGGAGTCTGCAGCAGCATGAAATTGCATTCTGGATGCCTCAATTCCATCAGCAGCCACCCCCTCCAGCTCCTTGACTAGCTGGGGAGAGGCCTGTTTAGCCAGTTCCAGAACCGCATCCCATCTGGATTTCTGGTACCTGGCTGTGTAGGCCATATAGGTAGCCTGCCTGAGTCCCAAAGAGGATGCCAAATACTGTTTTTTGGCCATGGCATCCACTTTCCTGGAGTCCTTATCCGGGGTGTGTGAAGCCAAAGGAATGTTAGCCCTGTCACTGGCTGCAGCCTGCACTACCCTAACATGGCTGCAATGACTATAAAGGAACTCCGCATCTGAGCCTGATAACAAATACCTCCTGTCCATTCTCTTATCCACAGGAGGTATTGAATTAGGAGTTTGTAAAAATTTTTGTGTCTGTTTCCCCAAAGATTTATGAAGAGGGATAGACAGCCTTTTGGACTTTGGGATGTCCATCATTTCCAGAAAATCAGGCTCTTCATCCTCCTCTGCAGCTTCAACCAAGGGAAGCTGCAGGGTTTCTGCAACCTTTTTGTAGAACAAAAAATGTGAAGGGGACTCAGAGACCCTGGGAGGAGAGACACCTGAGGACCTGTCTGGGGAGATGACCGGTTCAATAGGCACATCCAGACCTCCCTGGTCATCGTCATTATCATCACCGGGATAGTCTTCGTCTCCCTCCCACTCCTCATAATAAGTGTCTGGATCATAATCCGGAGGAGACGGAACTGACCATCTAACCGGCGGTACTGGTTCGATGGAACCGGTCTAAGTGACTGAACAATACTAATCGCTTTGGCTATTTCGTCCACGGTTGGAGAGTGAGATACAGGATCCGAACCAGCAGACTTACGCTTCTTCTTTGACGGAACCTCGGCTCTCCTTTTGCCCGAGGAGGTATCGCCTAGACCAGTAGGCACCTCCTCAGGTTCGGCCGCAACCGAACCAGGCTGGCCATCTGGATCTACGGACTTCTCGGCCTCCCTTTCCTTCAGCCTACACAGTATTTTATCAAGAGTGGATTTAGGAAAGTTTTTACACATGTGGCAGTCTGACTTGAGGTGGTCAAACCCCAGACAATAAACACAGATGAGGTGGGGGTCAGCCTTAGCAAGGGCCTCCTCACACTCAGTACAGTGTTGAAACCCAGTGGGACCGGTTTTCTTCTTGGGTTTCTCAGACACGACCAACCTAAGAAATTACCCTGTTGCAGCTTTCAAGCCAGGTAATATAATAACCGATAGGTTACAAACCATGTCACGGGCTTTTTAAAAGAACCAGCAAAGGTCCGGTTCTTTTGAAACCGACTGGTACCGGAACACCACTCTAAACCCAGAAAAAAATAAAAGTAAAATTAACAAGGTCAGTTCCAAACCGGACCGACCGGAAAGAAACCGAAGAAAAGAACAATCTCCACTTTTTCACCAAAATAAAACAGTCACTACCTATCTACACACTACCTGTACCGTGGACAGAGGCCGGAATTCCGAAAATAACAAAACATTATGTGTTTTAAACCAAACGCTTTACTTTTACCAAACCGAGCAGAGGAAATCTCCGGAGCGACTTCACTGTTAGGCAGAGTAAAGAATCTGACGGTTACATTGGGAAGTACCATAGACAGAGGTCTGAAAACCGAGCTCAAGCTCAACATTCTATGCTTCTGCATACAGTTAATTCTTTCCGCTCCGGGGCAGTTCAAGTGCTGGGGCTAACTGCATTATGTCTGAATACAGCAAGACTTCATGTTGTTTGAAACTGCTTTTTATTATTCTTTGTATCGAAGGCCAATTTAGGGTCAAATGTTTTCTTAGTTTTCCTAATGCAAGATTTCAATTTTTTTATTATTTTATATCTATCCCATATTTTCTCAGAAGGGGCTTTATTACTTTTTTGTACACTCTTTTCTTTTTATTAATAAGTTTCTCAATTTTTGTGTTTCACCATAGGGGTAATCTTTTATTATAATATTTTTTTTCTATTTGGAACTCATCTTGATATATAGTAAGTAATTTTATTATTTATAATTTCCCAAGTGTTTTCCGAATTCTGATTCAAAATATCAGGATTATTAAGGAATAACCACTAAGCATCAGCTCATTCACAATGGTGACCTTATTGCAAGTACAAAAATTACAATTTATAAATACAAATAAACATAATTTCATCAACAATACATCAATAAATCACAAACATGGTCAAATGAAGACAAATACTGTTTTAGCATAGACACAGAAGGTGATGGCATATTTAACCTATGAAATTCATGCGAAATTCAAGTCTATTCCAAAACAAAGGAACAAATTGGCTAAAAAATTGAAGGGAACATTTAGTTTTAGTGAATGAAACATATAGCATGTTGACGTAAGCTACTCAGCCTGTTTGTGGAATTGTTTTTAAACAAATATTCTTACCTTTTCTTGTGAAATATTTATGTGTACTGAAATTTCTGGAGTTGTTCTGGCAAACTAATTATGACGGCATTTCTAAGAACTGTTTTTTTTTTTTTTTTTTAGATAATATCTCAGCCTTATGTAATCTAGTAGTGTATATAATGTCAGTCCAGGACCCTGATCTGTGTGTGTCTGCACCATGGCCATGATCTGCTGTAAGTTTGCCCTCTTATTATTTCACTAATAAAGGGTTTTTGAAATGTTACATGAGTACTGGATTGTCTTATTAGTCACAACTCGTGAAACACACATTATTTGTTACTGAGGTTATGATAATTGATGCTATGCATGACTGCTGACTCAGTAAGACCGTTCCAGCTTATAGTTTATTGTGATACCATATTTTAAGTGCATTTAGGATTACAATTTCTTGTGTGTGTTATTATATCTCCAGACAACTCTGGGTGAAAACGCTGGCGGCCCAGGAGGACAGAGTTATCCACAACACACAGCCACAACATAATGGCTGCCTGCTAGCAAGATCATGAAGGTAAAGTTTACGGTTGCATAAAACAGTGAATGCCTGCCCATATAGGCAAAGAAAAGTGTGCCAGCCTCGTTACCCTGAACAATAAGTTCTGTACAGGCATAAGGAGTCCAGATTGTATTACAGAATTCCTGCAGGAAGTCAAAAGTAGCAGCAAGTATGGTACGCTCACTGCCCTGTATTGTTTTTACCTGATAGCAATGCAGCACTTCTACGGAAATGTCCTGACCATCAACCCTCCGTTTTTGCCTCTTGCAGTCATAGTAAGCATACTGATGCCAAGGCCGGACAAAAGTAGCAAAAGACATTTTCTGCCACTTGATGTTCTGGTGAGCCATGGTGTTGAGAAACGTCTAAGAATTTTGAGTGGGGATACGAAAGTTATATAACCCATTAAGGCAGGCCAAAATGGCTTTATATTGTACAATTGCAGTTTGGTTTATAACCATGGATGGCCCCATGGGATCCCTTATAATACATACCACTGTTTCTGCACGTGTCCCAAACATACCCTCAGGGTTGTCCCCGAGAGTAAGGACAGCACACAGGCAGAAGGCTTCAAAACACTTTTGCTGTTGGTTCCTTTTACCAAAATTTGGATACCCAAAGGAGAAATGAAAATTAGGAATGTTTCTCCTGTAGGTATTATAGAAATTATTTAAGTCCTTACTAATTGAATCCCAAAGGGACCACACCTCTTTATTATTTTGTACCAACCAGGTTATACAGCTTGAACCCCCAATCATTTGTTTATAACGGCTCAGTGGGATCTTGACTGGTATAACCAGGGTCTGATTACTTAGAAACACTGGATACATCAACTAAACATAAACATAAACAATTCCCTTGCCCACTTGTATGGGCGTGTCCCACTGAGTGTAGGCCATTTTCAGGTGTTCATGCTTTTTTAGGAGGCCTAAATTCAAAATTCAAATTAGTAGCCTGAAAGGAATCTTGAATATTGTTCATCTCATAAGTCACATTAGTAAAGCGTCCCCTAAAGGTAGAGACCCACCTTTCTGAGCAAAATGAATATAGCCATATCTTTATCACACAGGCTGCTGTAACGGACGTCCACAGTACCAGTAATAAGATAAAAACACACCGTTTTTTCCTTGTGTACATGATGAAAGTGCAAGGTGAAAAGAATTCAAAGCCAGTGAAACAACAAAATCCAAGGTAAAATAATCCAGGCAGATAAGTTTTCCTTAGTCTTTAAAAATCTTGGCAAGAACAGTGGTAGCTTGCAGCTTTTGGAGAGGATAAATGTGTAAAAGCTCAATGTCCGTCAGTTCAATTAAATAGCACGAAACCTATGCTGTCCTGAGAATTTCCTGGGGGAAATGACCAGCACCTTGCTGCTTTTAATGGCGTGGTTGTTTCCCAGTCAGTTTATCTCGATTGGATTCGAATGGGATCTAGGTGGCCAAGCCTTAACAAAAAGGGAGAAACACTAAGAGGAAAGGACAGGCATTAGTGTAAGTCATGGCAATTAATTACCCTTGAAGGGTTTTGCAAGTCATGGCAATTAACTACCCTTCAAGAGGTTTGTCTGATTTACATGTAACCACTTCTCCACTGTTTTCTGCTGTCTGTGATTGGGACAGTGGGGGGCACTTTGTCTGTTACTGCAAAGGAACCCCTCCAGAATCTGTGCAGGGCATGGTCAGGGGTTCAATAATCCAAAATCATGACCCTGTCTCCCAGATGATATTTCAAGGGGCTTACCTTGGCATCAAAATGCTGCTTTTGTATCTTTTGTGCTTATCCCAAGTTAGAGGGCACAAACGTGTTAATGGTTTGGAGATTTTCCCTCAGAACAAACATGTACCTGTCCAGCTGTAATCTATCACAGGTAGCCGTCCCCAGGCTGTCCTATCACAGGTATGCAGGTGTCCTCATCTGCCTCCCTGTCATGACCTCAAATGGGATAAGTCCAGTTGAGGAATTTGGGGTTGCTCGAATTGCCATAAGTACCACAGGCAATTTAACAACCTAATTTCTCCCAAAGATTGAGACAATGAGAGCTACTTTTACGAAACAGTGGACCCAAGTTATCATCAGTTATCAAAAAGGCCTACATGCTTTTTGGGTCTTGTTAGGACACTTCTCTGAGTATATGATGCTTATTTACTGTCCCAGCAGGGAGCTGCTATTGATCACTTAATACATGCTCTTGGTAGTATTCATGCAGCACTCAACAAATCCGAGAGGAATTTTCAAAATATTACTTTGGGAATAGAAATGTCTTTTCATGTTACAAAAAAAATATTTTAGAGGCTCAACATGATAGTGTGGTTCAAGCAGAAGTGCACAGCCTATTGGAGGGAACCTTTTCTGATTTAAGGAATGGCATCATGCCAATGGAATTAGTGGGTCCAGACTTTGTCCTATTAGTAATATATGGTCTGGACTCAGGGATTGTCCCTTTATTAGATTTCGAAACCATGGCCTTTGCAGCCACGGTATATCCCTATCATTCATCTTCTAGGGACTGTGGCTCTTGCTTAGAGTTTTATTTATGAATGCTTGTCATTTTCAAGGGACGATCAGGTACTGGGTATTCCATGCTTAATTTGGGGTTTTGTTCCCCTGACAGATCACTGCATGCCATCTTAAAAACCTCAATCTTTATGGGATGCTATTTCCCAAATATCAAATTGATTTTCCAATCTCCAACCTGGGTTCAACTTCCTATGGAATTGGCTTTGGGTGCTTCTTCTCATTGTGGGAATCTTTCTTGTTCTTGCATGATAATTCCCTTACTTAGCCAGGGTAACCCATTTCACGCCTCACCCTGATGTCAGAACTAAGCCGAATGATGGTTTCAAACCCTCATGGGGAAGGAAATATGGCAGAGTCCTCTGTTTAAATAGCAGTCAAAACAGGAAATTAATTGTGGTTGGAAGCTGTTCTCATATTTCAGTTTGGTGTGAGCTCTTAGGTGATGTTTCCCAAGTCTGCCATGTGATCCTTTGCTTGGGTACAGTTTTATCTTACAGGTCAAGCCATTCAGGAAACTAAGCAGGAAAGAAATGTTCATATTGGCTCTTCTAATTTGGCCATTCATACCCTGCACCTAGACTCACGGTCTACTGCTTCTCTACAGTACAGGGGAGTCTTATCTAGCTCTCACAATATTGGAGGGTCTCTTAAGCCCCTCTCAGTGTTGGAGGGTCCCATTTGACGCTACTGAATCACCTTTCATGTTTCTGCTGCTTCTTTGAGGTTTTACTCTGCTGTGTGTGTTTATTTTTGGTGAACCCCCGTGAGTTACAAAACTCTCGGGTCTTCAGGGGAAGTCTGTAATGAAATAATATATCCCAATATTCTATAAAACTAATTGTACACTATGCCACAGTATTTTGCTTGCTGTGACGAGAGACAGAGGCCTACATTAAGAATGGGTATCAAGTCAACATAAAATTTGTAAACTGTTCTGTCATGTTGACTAAGGAAAGCTGGACATGCAGAAGGGACGTGACTTACATAAGCTTGCTTACTCATGATAGAGTACATGAAAAACAAGTTGTTTTTCAGTCTTCTAAAGAAAGCAACCTTTATCTACAGGTAGCAGAATAGTGTGACTTGCAATTTCTATAAGCTAAGAAGTAGAGAAAGGCCTGTTATCAGTTTGGGGCCTGTAGCATTCAAGTGTGATGATATGGCTTGTTGATGTAAGCTACTCAGCCTGTTTGTGGAATTGTTTTTAAACAAACGTTCTTACCTTTTCTTGTGAAATATTTATGCATATTGAAATTCCTGGAGTTGTTTTGACAAACTAATTATGACGGCATTTCTAAGAACTGTTTTTTTTTTTTTAGATAATATCTCAGCCTTATGTAATGTAGTAGTGTATATAATGTCATCCCAGGCCCCTGGTCTGTGTGTGTCCTCTCCATGGCCACTCCAGGGGGCCCAAAGAGCTGCAGCAGATTCTGCATAAGACTTCCACGATGACTACTGTCATGTAAAGCTGTCTAAACAGGCAGTGATCTGTTGTAAGTTTGCCCTCTTATTACTGCACTAATAAAGGGTTTTCAAAATGTTACATGAGAACTGGATAGTCTTATTAGTCACAACTCGTGAAACCCACATTATTATTATTTGCAACTGAGATTATGACAAATGAATTCATCCATAACATTACTCATCTGTAGCATAGTTTAGGAGTAGTATATAGGTCACATCCTCACAATGGCAGTTCCACTGGAAGCACTGATTCATCAGAACGTCTTTGAGCTGAGCTCCTCCCACCACCTGGGCGATAAATCCTCCGGCTCCACCCTCTGACGTCAGATCCTGCACATTGGAAGCAGGGAATCTATGTGCCACCTGCCAGGGAAGACCAGGTAGGTAACGTGAATGTGAACTATATACCACTCCTAGATTTACGGTTACAGGGAAGACCAGGTAGGTAATGTGAATGTGAACTATATACCACTCCTAGAATTACGGTTACAGGTGGGCAGCTTTTTTTTCTAGGGGCATGGGTATAGTTCACTATCCACATGTAGGCAGACTTCCAGCAGTTCTCCAGGAGGAGGGGCAAGGTGTGCACTCCTACTTGGCGAACAGAGGTTGGAGAACCAAGGTCCCAAATGTTTCATCTCGACAAGACTCTATGTCGATGCTGTAACGGGAGATGAAGGTGCTGACTTCCAGGTGGCAGCCCTTCAGATCTCCAGGATAGGAATGTCACTAGAAGCAGCCACCGATGCAGCAGTATGTCTGGTGGAATGAGCCCTATGTCCTACAGGAGGCTCCCTACCAGCCAACCTATAGCAGAGGTCGAAGTAGGATGTAATCCACCTGCCAACTGTCCGTTTTGATGCTGGTCTGCATGGCATGGCTTCAGTGTATATTACAAACAGCTGACAAGCCTCACCCTGAACTCCAGCCGTGCGCTCTACATAGTACGAGAGCCGCCCCCCGGCACAGGTCCAGAGTATGGAGTCTGCGGTCAGCCTTCGAAGATAGGCTGGTAAAGTACACCGGAAGGTTCATCACCTGGTTAGAGTCAAACTCTGATACAACCTTCAGAAGGAACTTTGGGTGGAGGCAAAGAACGACCTTGTCCCTGTGGAAGACCAGATATGGAGACTCCACCGAGAGTGACTAGAGCATACTGATCTTACTGGCTGACATGATGGCCACCAAGAAGGCAGTTTTCTACAACAGGTTTGACATCTCACACCTGTGCACGGTCTCAAATGGCTGGCCCATAAGCATAGCCAGCATCAGCACAAGGCCCCGTGGTGGTGGTGGTGGCTGTTCATGCAATGGAGGGGACAGGTGGTCCAGGCCTTGAAAAAGTGCCCGGCCACCTTCTAATGGGCCACCGCCAACATACCAGCCCATGTCCAATATGCAGAGATGGCTGCCATATGCACCTTGAGGGTAGTCACTTGCAGTAACAGCTGGGAGAGGGACCAGAGGTACTCAAGGATACTACCTACAGGGCAGGCAAGGGGAGCAAGCTCCTTGGCTGACACCAACTGGAAAACATTTTCCATTTGAGGGTGTAGCACCATCAAGTTGACTCTTTTTGGAAGGCCTCTATAATGTGGAGCACATCTTCCAAAACACCCAAAGCCTGGAACTCTAGCCACTCAGGAACCAGGCTGTGAGGATCAGGGACTGAAGGCCCAGGTGAAGGACCTTCCCCTGCTGTATGATCAGCAGGTCCATGTGAACAGGCAACTGCCACAGAGGCCTGCTGCTGAGGCTGAGGAGATCTGAGTACCAGAACTACCATGACCAGCCTGGGCCTATCAGGATCATCCATGCCTTGTCCTTCCGGACCTTGACCACTATTTTGTGGATCAAGAGAAAGGGAGGAAAGACACACAGGAGGCCTGGGGTCCAGGGCCTCATGAAGACATCCCCCATCAGTGTCCCAGACTGTGGGGAGCAGGCACAAAATAGCCTCAGTTTTGCATTCTCCCAGGAGGCAAACAGGTCCACCAAAGGGGTGCCCCACAGGGAAAACAAGCAGTTCAATGCCTCCTGATGCAGGGACCACTCATGCACCATCTTTCCCACCCAGCTAAGAGCATCTGCCAGCCGACTGTCTGCTCCGGCGACATGAATTGCCCAGAAGATCTGAGCACGAGGGTCTAGGTGTGGAGGGCCTCCCAACATAGGGAAAGGGAGTGTGTGCCACCCTGCCTATTCAAGTAGAACATGGTCCTGGTGTTGTCCGTCTGGACATGCACAACCTGACCCCGAAAAAAGTAGCAAATTCTGCCACAGAGCTAGCCACAATGAACGGAGTTCCAGCAGGCTAATGTGGTGACGGGACTCCTTGGGTGACCAGAACACGTGGGCTCTGTGGTTCCCCAGTTGCACTCCCAACCCTATCAGATATGCCGTCATAAGCGTGACAGTCATCTCTATGCAGACAAACAGTACTCCTTCCTCCAGATGTTTTGGGATCAGCCACCACTAGATGGCATCCCACAATTGGCTGGGTCACTGTAACCAGTCAGGTCCAAGTGTCCTAAGTGCTGGGACCACTGACTGCCCAACTTTCACTGCAGGTGGCACATCCACCAGTGGGCCCACAAGACTACACTGGTGCAGGACACCATACACCCCAGCAGTTGCAGGAAGTCCCAGGCAGGACACAACAGCCCAACCAGAAATGACTGGGCAAAGAAGGTAAGATCCAGTGTCTTGTCCACAAGGAGGCGAGCATTGGCCCACAGGGGGTCTAACTCTGCCCTGATGAAGTAAATTGCCTGTGAGGGGATCAGTCTGGACTTGCTGGGTTGACCAAGAGGCCCAAGTCTCTGGGGGTCTGGAGGGTCAGATCCCTGGACTGCTCCATGGCCTCCTTGGATGGCCTAGCAATCAGCCAGTCATCCATGCAGGGATGCCCCCTGGTGTCACAGGAAGGCTGTCATCAATGCCATGCACTTGAAGACCCTGGGCACAGAAGAGAGGCCAAAGGGCATAACCTGGAACTGGTACAGAACCCCTTCTGTGTGAAACTGAAGGTACCACCAATGGGATGGATAGAATGGAATGCGGAAGAATGCATCCTGGAGGTCCAAGGAGCAGAACCACATGCCCTGCTCTAGGGATGGTATGATTTGGTTCAGGGTTACCATCCGGAACTTGCACTTCCTCATGTACTGATTGAAACTGCGCAGATCCAGTATGAGGTGCCAGTTCCCCATCAGTTTCTGGATCAGGAAGTACCTCTAGATGTACCCCATGACTTGCCAGGGCATCTTAGATATGGGCTATAGCCCCTTTCCCAAGGAGCGGAGCGACATCCTCCTTTGGAGTGAACAGCATGTCCTGCAACACAGAGGACTCCCATGGAGCATGGGATCAGTAAGGCAGAAGAGTCTCAAAGTCTAAATGCAGCCCTCTGCCTACCATCTCGAGAACCCACTTGTCCATAGTAATGAAGGACCAATGTGGCCAGAAGTGGTGAAGCTGACCCCCCAGGGAACTGGGTCAGGGACTGAAAGGCAGGTGGTAGACACTCCCCAACCTATCATGGGGCAGCTTTGGAGGGGGGCAGTGGCTGCGGGGGCTACTCCTGCCTCTATTTGGCCCCTGGCTGGAGAACTTGACCTTAGGGTAACACGCTTGGTATTTCCTCTGCTAGGGCTGCTGCCAAGGCTGCTATGGCTGAAAGGACAAAAACAGGGAAGGTTTCTTTTTAGGCTTCTGGGCCTTTGGGTCCTTCTGCGATGAAGCCACAGAGTCCAGGGTGATGTTAGACTTCTCAATCCTAGTGAGATGACCTTCCATTCCTGAGCCAGAGAGGTTGGTGCCCATGAAAGGGACATTGGCCAGTATGCTGAATGACCACCGTGAAGGTGCAGAGCCTCAGCCAGGCCCTGCGATTCATTGTGACAGCCATTACCATGGCACAGGTGCAAGAGTCGCCCATGTCTAAGGCCGTCTGAAGCAGGTGTTTACTCAGTGTTTGATCCTGGTCTCTGACCAACCTCACCGGCATCTGCATGTCAGCAGGTACATGAGGAAGGACATCATCCAGCACTCCCAACAGGGAGTCACCAAAGCTGGCCTTCATCATGGCGTAGCTCGCCTGATGGAGTCAGAGAGAGGAGGCGGCACAGACCTTCTTGGCCACATGGTCAAGCTTGTTTAACTCTGTCTGGGGGATTGTTCACGTCCCTTTGGATTTTCAGAAAGCTAATTCTGAGACCAGACCCTTGGCCAAGGGATGGTCCAAGAACCCAGAAAGGGACCCAGTAGGGAGCATGTACTTGTGGACAGTACAGGCAGTGGGTGCCAGGTAGGATGCTGAATCCTGCCAAAGCTCCAGAGCCAGTCCCAAAATGGACTCGGCCATAAGAAAGGCAAACACTGGGGATTTGTCCCTATTGAGGGTGTCTGTGAAAGGGTACTTGGCCCTTTTCTGAACAGGCTTTAGAGGGACAAACGTAGACTTTGAAATGAGTTACAGTAGAGCCCCGAAAGACACCAGCCCATGGTCACTAGTTAGTTCCTCCACCGACACACGGTTGAAAGTATGCATCCTCGACAACTGCATGAAAGTGCCATTCAAGCAGTCTGAGGACTCCTCAAAAATGGCCCTTGACCATTCAACACTGTGGACCACTCAAGAGTCTTCCAGGTGGGTGATTTCCACCAGCAAGCCAGCCACAGCACAGGAGTCCTCAGTAAGAGCTTCCACCAAGAGCTGCAGTGGTGGTGGCTCCACCTGCAAGGGTGGTGAGACAGGTGTTGGAGACATCTTGCAAGGATGGACCACCGTGGGCATGACTAGCACATGCCAGTCGACCACAGGTGTCAGGGTAGAGCCCCACCATGCCCTGCAAGGGTCCACTGCTGCCAGAATAGTTTCTTGTAGCGCCACTGCATCTGGTAGCAAAGTCTCTCCTCATTCAAGGACAAGTAGGCTGAGGAACGTTAGTGACAAAGTCTTCTGTTAAGTGAGAGCGCAAGCAGTGTCTCAACCTACAGCTCAACCTCGGCTGTCAACCCAAGGGCACATGCTGAGGAGTAGCCACTGGTGGAACATGACAGATCACATGCAATTAATTCAGTGGAATGACTGCTAGTGGACACTGTTCCCAAGTGGAGCTGGTCGGGGACACTGAGCAGTCCACGTCCTCCTGAGATAAGACCAGAAGAACAGGGGTCTTGGAGATGGACTCTTTTTCGATCTCCCCCGACAACCGGTCGACAGGGTTGAGAAAAATCACAACTACCTGATCAGCCAGTGTCAAGGTTAAAAAGCCCAACAGAGGCACTGTGGAGCTTGCAATCTGGTTCTTGAATACAGAAGTCTCAAGCTGAGTCGAGCAATCGGGAGGGGGAGTCGAGGGAGCAACGCTTGTGTTTCTTAGCATGGCTGGCAGGCTCTCCCTGAAGCCACAAAATGGGCTGTAGACCTCACTGCAGAGGCCTTCTTGTGGCCCTCTGGCCGAAGTTTTGGTCCCTGAATGGCCAGCCTGACAAGACAAAGCCAAGCTATGCGATCCTCCTGTGAAGAAGAGAGCACTGTCTGGCACAGGCCGCGGCCGAAACATAGCATGCAGCACCCAAACAGCAGAGGCAGGACACATATGGGCCCATCCATGACATTAGACAGACACAGCTTCTTACATGGTCGCAATCTGGACTGCAGACCTTGCTGCAGAGAATGCCATCCTGTGGTCCTTCAGCCAAAATTCTGGGTCCTGGGTTGCTGGCCAAGAAGAAGCCAGGCCGAGTGATCCTCCAGTGAAGAAGGGAGCATCTTCTGGCACAGGCCAAAGTCCGAATCATAGCACGCAGCCCCCAGAAAGTAGAGGCTGATATGTGTGGGTCCATCCGTGACATTTTCTGGTGGTACGTCATGCAGAATTTGAAGCCAGGAGCAGATTTTACTTCCTCGTGTTCCAGCTTCCATCTATGAGGTTGGAGCCAAACCAAGGAATTCAAAATAAACAAATAAACTTTTAGAAAACACTCAGAAATCGCCAATGGCACACTTGGTACCTTACAATGCACTGAGCTGTGAAGAAGACTGATCTCTTCCAACAGAAAGAAAGACTGACGTCATGAGGCAGAGCTGGAGGATATACCACTCAGGTGGTGGGAGCAGCTTAAGAGTAAAGATGATCCAATGAATCAGTACTTCCAGTGGAACTTACAATGTATGGATAGTGAACTATATCCATGCCCCCAGAACTGCATATTATGTAATGCGAGAAGTATTAATAACAATAAAGGAGAATTAGAAGCATTACTAAGCATGAAAAATATAGATATATTCATCATCACAGAGGCCTGCTAGTTAGATATGGACTTATGTCCTAACAACACTGTAGGTTACAATATCTTTAGAAGGGAGAGGATGGAAAGGAGGAGTGGAGGTGTAGCAGTATATGTTAAGGACTGTAAGAGATGAGGAAGTGGGTAAACAGCTGAGTAGTGAGAAGGAAACTATATGGCTCAGAATACAGGAAAATGAGTATGAAAAAGACCTATACCTAGGCATTTGCTACAGACCACCAAATCTGATGGGTTAGTCCAATATACTATTACTGCAGAATTTACTGTCATGGTGTGAGAAGGGTAGCGTGATATTTATGGGCGATATCAATCTTCCTGAGATCAACAGGTGGATTCTAGAAGCTCAAAGAATGTTTGAAAAGGAATTCCTTACAGTATTGTTTGAAAATGATGTAACACAGCACGTTAAGTTACCAAGACTTGGGGGGGTGGGGTATTATAGAGATATTGTGGTAATATTCCTAATGACATCAACAGTTATGTCATCAGGGAACCATTAGGAAATGGCAACCACAACATGGTCCAATTTACAATAAACGGTTCTTTGGTTACTGAAAAAGGGAGTACAATTCACACAAATTTAAGGCCAACTTTGAGGGCATGAAGATGGAACTTGCAGCTTGAAACTGAAAAAAAGAGAGTTTGATGGGAAATGTACTCAAGAAATGTGGGTTATTTTCAAAGAAAAACTTAGGGAATTGGAGCTCATGTACATACCATGTGTGCAGAAATACAACAAAAGGGGCAAGGTGCAAGCATGGCTTAATCCAAATATTAAATTACTGAACAGGAAGAAAAAGTAGTACAGCACTGCAAAGACCAACAATATGAGTAAGGATTGGGAAATCTAGTTAGGAATACAGGGAAACTGTAAATTCAAAATTAAAAGAGTTATGCAGCAAATGGAAAACCAAACTGCTGCGAGATCTAAAAACAATACCAATTTTTTTTTATTTTTACAACTATGTGAATTCAAAGAAGACCACATTTAGAAATGTGGGACCTCTACTGGAGGAAGGAAGTATCATAAGCGATGAGCAAGAAATGGTCACTACCTGAAATAAATAATTCTGCTCAGTGTTTAACCCAGCATCCACACACTCCGTGTCAGTGGCTCAATAGGTAGCACACTCGCCTTTGAGGCCGGGAGATCAGAGGGCTGTGGGTTCAGTTTCCACATCTGGCACTTGGGTCAATATCCCAGTACTGACACTGTAGTGCAGCATGAGATGGGTGCTGCACGTCTGAGGTGCCGTCTTTCGGATGAGACGTTAAACCGAGGTCCCATCTGCCTGGACTGGTGGTAGTTCAGGTGGATGTTAACGATCCCATGGCACTTATCGAAAAAGAGTAGGGGAATTTCCCGGTGTCTTGGCCAAATTTCCCTCATTCACTAAAAATACCACCAACAGATTAATCTGGTTCAACAACAGTTGGCATTCATCTGTATCCCCCTCCCCCAGGTCGTGCCTGAAATAGACAGGATTTGTCTAGTGCACTTACCCAGTCAACAAAAACTAAATAAATAAATTACTGAAAGGACAGAAAAGAAAATCACAATAAATAGGTCTATGGTGGAGGATAGATTAAAGGGTCTAAATTCTTTTAAATCAGCCAACCTGGATGATATTCATCCTAGGGTCCCTTAAGGAATTGACCTTTAACCTTTCTGAACCAATCTCCCAATTTTTGAGACCAGTTAATGGAAGACGAACTTCCAGATGACTGGAGAGATGCCACCATCATACCACTCTACAAAAACAAAGGGAAAAAAAATGACAAGGGTAACTATTTTATTTTTATTTATTTATTAAATTCTCGGATAACAAATACCTTTGAGCAGAAACTGCTCATTTACAAAGGTTCCACGTCAAAGGATGAGGGTCAACATACATACAAAGGTAGCAAAATAATGCACAATAAACAACCAAAACTATAAGAAAAACTAAAGATACTCAGTTTGATAATATTCATATAACGTGCAGCTTGAGTAGGCAGCTGGCTGCGGTAACAATAAGAAATAGAGGGCCAAAGGCAGTTAGTATTGCAGCCTGCAACTGGGAGAGGAAGTTGGCAGGCTAATGGGCCACTGTCCGATGGTGATGGAAAATGTCTGGTACCAGTGGAGATGCGAAGCAGGAGAGGAGTCACAAGGAAGGCCCGGTGCCAGAGGGAATGAGACTGGGAAAGGGCGGGCTGTGAAACATGAGTGAGCTGGGAGGTGTTTAGAGAGATCTCTGTTCAGAGAAGCAGTCACATTGAGTGGTAGAGGTGAGGTAAAGTTTGAGATTCCTTTGAAGGGTCCAAGTGTAGTAGAGAAAGTGCTTTTTATTGAGGGAATTGAACCATTGAGTGGCTCTATAGATAAAAGAACCGCTGGACCCATGGAGGCATTACACATCTAGGAACCTGAAAGGTTAGAGACTGGGCACCACGTGTTTGTTGAGTGCCACTGTAGGTGGTAAAGAGTGAGCTAACACCAGGTGGCATGAGACCAAGGAGAATCTTTTTGGTAAGTAAGCAGGTCTGGTATTGTATTCTGCTGATCAGGGGTAGCCAGCTGGCCTGTGCATAGAGGTGACAGGTGTGAGTTTGTTGGGCCGCACCCATTAGTAGTCTACAGGCTTTGTTGAGAGAAACTGAGATCCTGTGGAGGGCACTTGTTGAGGCAGAGTCATAGATGGCAAGGCCGTAGTCAATGATAGATGTGACAGAGCTGTAGATGGCTAGTTTAAGGGCATCCGCAGGCATACAGTGCTTGTGTTTGTAGCAGTCCAATCCGTATACTGGCAGTCTTAGCAACAGTGTCAATATGCCAAGTGTAGGAGAGGGTACTATCCAGGGTAATACCAAGGTACTTGAACTCCTTGACATGTTCGAGTGGGTTCCCAGTGTGGTTCTTGATGGTGAGGGACAGAGAGTTGTGCCTGGTCCGTCGGTTACAGAAGGACATGGCTTTAGTCTTGCTGTGGTTCAGGGCAAGTTTATGAGAACTGAACCAGTCTTCGATGCGCTTGAAGTCGAGCTGCAGCTGGGATTCAAGGACTGTAATGTCATGGTGGCTGGAAAACAGGACTGCGTCATCTGCGTATAGTAATATTTTTTGGTGGCAGGCACTGGGGAGATTGTTGTTGAAGAGGGAGAAGAGTAGAGGGCCCAGAATGGACCCTTGGGGGACTCCGGAGTGGACCGGTTTCTCATCCGAAGAGATCCCTGCAATCCTTACACGTTGGATCCGATTATCAAGGTAGCTGGTGAACCATGGAAGGGCATCACTAGAGATCCTAATGGAGGACAGTTGCTTGAGCAGTAGGGGGTGGTTAACTGTGTTGAATGCCTTGGTAAGGTCTATAAATACTGCCCCTCCACAATTCCCTTTGTCAAGCGTGGCATGGATGAAGGTTGTAAATTCCAGTAGTGGTGCTGTGCCCTTTTCTGAAGCCATGCTGCTCTGGGCACTGTACACTGAACTTATCCAGGAATTCAACTAGTTGGTCCGACACTATTTGCTCCAGCGCTTTAGATAGTGGGGGGAGGAGTAAGATAGGTATAGACCAGCGAGCATTACATTTGTGGTTGGGAAAATTCTGGAGAGGATACTGAAGGAAAAAATAGAGAATTTCCTTAGCGTAAGCAAATAGATCAAACCCAACACAGATTTAGAAATGGAAGATCTTGCCTGAGCAACTTGGTGGAGTTCTTTGAACCAGTTAGCAGCGCTCTTGATAAAGGGCCCAGATAGAATAAAGTCATTTACATGGATTTCAGCAAGAAGAAGAAAAATCAGCATTTACATAGCGCTTTTCTTACATAGTGTATCCCAAATGGTTTTACAAGCAACCCCAGGTACTGTATTCTTGCTCGGATCCAATTCCAGGGAAGTGATTAGCCGCTCAAGGAAGAAGCCGATTGGCTACTCCAGGAGCAGCAAAGCTCCGTTCGGCTGGCTGATCAGCTTCTAGCTAGGCTGAAAAGCCGTGGAAACCTCAGCTCAGATTTTTTCCCTTGGACATTTGGGGGCCAACTGGGTTACTGATACCTATGTGTGCTGACGGAAGGGCACTCTGTAAACCGTATATGGTTGTTTAACAGCATTTTACTGTTCATTTTTAAATGTAAGCCATGTACTGTTTAAAAGCAATCCTATAGCTATTAAATCCAAGCCCTATACTGCTTAACAGCAATTGTACAGCTTTTAAATACAAGCCCTACACTGTTTAAGGCGAATTTTACACCTCAGTTTGAATTCTAATCCCTGCACTGCTTAAAAGCAATTTTACAACTTGCTTTTAAATCTAAGCCGTACACTATTGCCACCTAATTGCAATCTTGCCATTCGAGCCTGGTTTGTTTAAGTTTTATTTTAAGCCCAGTACTGTGCACCTACCGGGCTTACAAACAGACCCCAGGCTTCTTAGCTGTTTGTATTATTCAAACATAGTACTAATCCTGCATTGGGGACGCAAACAGTCTCCTGGCACTCTAAGAATATTTTTTCCTTAATTCTCCTAAAGTGTATAACAGCCCTGACTGTGTCTGCTTCCCCCAGGCTCTGAGCAGAACCCTTTTGCACTAGATTTAATTCACATTTAATTTAGGCACCAATTTTAATTGCGTCTGCTGGGCTGTGGAGTTCTCCACCCCCTCATTCTCCTTCTCCACCCTTTGTGTAATACTGTGTCTCCTATCTCACTAATCCCTGCCTCGTCCTTAAGCGTCCTGCTATGCCATTGTGCTTGAGGCTATCTGTAACCTTCACCCCTTCCTGTCATCAGGTGCTGCCCCACCGGACCATCCTCGACTAAGTGACCGGCTGGAGGAAGCCTCCGGACACTTTTCAAGCTACTGCACCACGGACAGCTTTCCCCACCGACTTCACACCAGGTGCTGCATTCTTGCTCGGATCTGATTACAGGGAAGTGATTAGCCACTGAAGGAAGAAGCCGATTGGCTACTCCAGGAGCAGCAAAGCTCAGTTTGGCTGGCTGATCTGCTTCTAGCTAGGCTGATTTTTCACCCTTCCCCCCACCTCTACCCCAGGCCTCCTTTAAATACACTCAGACCACTCCCACTGTCCTGGACAATCATTTTGATTGGCTGCACCTCTTCTGATCTATGTGTAAGACAATCCTCTTGTTTCGGCAACAACCTTGTTGACTCTGTGGAAAATACTTATACTGCCATCTTCTGGTCTTCAATGCAAGATTATCTTAATCAATTCTGCTCTAGATCTGATCTGAGATCCCTTGCTGCTGCCACCCACTTCCTGCACACTGGAAGCTTGCAAAACAGTAATCAATTTTGAGTGCATCCAGCATAATGGGGCCTTTTTACTTCCTTACTTGCCTCTATCTCGTACTGTTCTGCACCCTGGATTCCCGAGTTAGTTCGCACCAGTCTCCCTGCAGCATGGACAGTTACAGCTCTACTTTGGATTGTCTGGTTTTCTTCGGCTCTACATATTCTCACATACTGGCTTTTATGTTACCTAATTTAGATCCTCCTTTCCAACCCCCATGGCAAACTGGTACTTCTTCCATGAGGGTAGCAGAGTGTAGGATCCACTTACCTCTCCATTGATCACCCAGCACGCCTTGCTTTTTACAGCCAGGGTTCTTCTTTTTATGTTGCTTGGCCCCCTAGGCATGCAGCTCAGGGACCCCATGAAGCTATGTAATAGCAAGCCTGAGAGTTTCACCTAAAGCTCACAGACTTCTTCTTGAAGCTATCAAGAAAATCTTGCTGCTTTTATTGTTATGTTCTGGTAATGTTGAAATCAACCCTGGTCCTCCTGCATCAATTTCTTCGCCTGCTGACCTAGCCAGTATCAAAGGATTGAGCTTTATGCATTTTAATGTGTGCAGCCTACTAAAAAAGTTTGCCTCTATTCAAGCATTGACTTTCCATACAATGCCTGATATACTCGTGGTCACAGACTTGGCTCAGACCTGGTGCCCCAGATAATGCGGTGAATATCCCATCTTATACACTGTTTAGAACTGATAGGCTCACCAGAGGAGGAGGAGTTGCCACCTATGTCAAGGAGAAACTGTCTGCATCAGTTATAGATTCGTCCTCACTCCCAAAGGAATTTGAGAGCCTGACTCTCAATGTCAAGCTATCTTCCTCTGTCTCAATATGCGTCCTAGGATGCCATAGACCTCCATCCACAGGGCTACAATTTCTGGACCATATAACTAATATTATGGGATCCCTTCAATCGGAGATTATTATACTAGGGGACCTCAATATGGACTGGTACTCCTATAGTTCCTTACCCCAAAAGACTATCTCCGACTCCTTTGGTCTTTCCCAACTCATTTCTGAAGCAACATGTCCAAACAAAAACTGCCCTAAAAATAGCACACCTCTAGATCTCATTTTAGTAAGCAAACCCCATCTGTTTTCACACGCAGGAGAGTTCTTATCGGATTTTAGCAACCACTATATTATAGCAGGTGTAAGATCCACCCCAAAACTACCATCCCTTTACAAATTCTCATTCAAGAAGAAATGGCATAAGTTTGACATCTACGCATTCCTCTCCTACTGTGTGATTCCTTGAGATGGCAGGTTTTTTACATGACCAACTCAGTGCCTGTGGCCTAGGATATCTTCCAGGAAATTGTATTAGGGGCTCTGGATAAACATGCACCATTGGTCCAGATTAATTCTAAAAATAAATCATGTCCTTGGTTTACAGCCCAATTAAAGGCTTCCCTGTTGCACAGAGACTGGCTTTGGAAAAAAGCTCAAACTTCCAGATGACTGGACATCATTCAGGAAGGCTAGAAACCACTGTACCAATCTGGTTAGGGAGGCTAAGGCTAGCTGTTTCCACAAAGAACTGGATGCTTCCACCAAGTGCTCGGCAAACTTCTGGAAAACCGTCAAGGATATTCAAGGGCACGTGGCTATGAGCAACTTACCCACAAAATCGCCACTGGTGCAACTTCAGTGTCAGATAAATCAACTATCCTTGATACTTTAAATATCCATTTTGCTACTGCAGATCTCGCTTTCGATGCCTTCCCTGTCAATAGCCTCCGCTCTAGTCTTGGAGCACCGGACTTACCAGATCCAGTCACAAGCGCGGCTTTCTCCCTCCAGCCACCACCTTGAGAGAAGTTGAGGATCTCCTCCTACAATTGGATACCAGGAAGAGTGCAGGGGCAGACCATCTGGACCCATTCTTCCTGAAGCTTAGTCTTCACATCCTGGCTGTGCCCATAATGCATCTTTTTAACCTCTCCCTTTTGCAGGGCAATATTCCTCCCATATGAAAAATGGCTCACGCAATCCCTCTTTCTAAATCTGGAGATCCCAGCGATCTGAATAACTATAGACCAATCTCCCTACTTCCCACCCTTTCCAAACTGTTTGAAAAAATAGTGAGTGTGCAGCTAAGGAACTACCTCGAAAGTGGAAACCTGCTCAATCCTTATCAGTCGGATTTAGACCTCATCACAGTACTTTTTCAGCCCTTGCAAAGGTCACCAACGACTGGCACTGTGCCCTGGATTTGAAGAACTTCGTTTGAGCAGTTTTTCAAGACTTAAGCAAGGTACGTGATACGGTTGACCATGAGATGCTCCTTGTCTCCCTCAGAAACATCGGCTGTGCCCCCCCCCCCCAACGGTGAGGTGGTTCTCGAACTATCTAACGGTGACAGCAGCAGGTCATGGCTGAAGGAGAATTGAATTCTCATCCCGGAAACCTCTACTGAGGGCCGTACCGCAAGGCTCTATACTGGGTCTGTTGCTTTTTGCAATTTACATTAACAATATTGACGCTAACATCAAATCTGCTAACATCCACCTATTTGCCAATGACACAGTACTTTATATCAGAAGACCCTCTCCGGAAGCAGCTTGTAGGGATCTGCAATGGGAATTTAATCTTCCACAACTATAACTACTGCACCAGAAACTGCTCCTGAATGCCAAAAAAACAAAGGTGATGCTTTTCTCTCCCTTTTCATACGTCAATAACCCCACAACTCAAGGTAATATTTCCCAGATCCACACTCCTCTAGGTGACTTGCTGGAATGTGTTACTAAATTTAAATATCTGGGGGTGTGGATAAACCAAAAGCTTTCCTTTTGCAATCACATTGAGGATCTCTTAAAGAAGCTTAGGCAGAGGCTTGGCCTCTTCTGTAGGATCAAAAATTTTCTAACACTGGATGCTAGGAACAGACTGGTCCAAACCACATTCCTTACCTTATTGGACTACGCAGATTTCCTTTACAGCCAAGGCCCCGTGTCTGCCTTGGTTAAATTAAACACACTCTACCATCAGGCCCTGAAGTTCAAAACTGGTCTCCCATACTCCACACATTACTGCTCCCTTTACATTGCAGTAGGTTGGTCATCCCTTAACTACAGAAAACAGAGGAATGCAGCTCTCTGGACATTTAGGGCCATCACGAAGATGTTGCTTCAGTACATCTCGGATGGTTTTCCTCTAGGTGTGATAGGTAAATATGCCTTAAGGGGTTCCTCCATTGTCTCCCTTGCAGTACAAGTCGCGCTTTGTCAGGTCTGCCATATCTCATGCTTTACCCTTTTCGAACTTGCAAAAAAAAAAAACCTGAAGTTGACTTACCCAATCAAACTATAGCCTTCAGTGCACTTTATACCCACTCTATCAAGGAATCCTGTAACTGCTTCCCCTAGCCTCAGCTCCATCTGCTCCAGTGCATCCCTTTACTGGTACTTCTTTCCCACCCCTCTTGGGCAATGTTACAGCCTATAAGAACTTACCTGACTGTTTTTTCTATCCCAACCCTGTGTTTTTTTCCTTATCGTTAGTTCCTTTACCACGTCCCCCTGGCTTCCGCCTACACTCCTTGCTTACCCCCTTGACACTGTCATGGTGTTTTGCTTTCCACTCCTTAACTGTTGCTACCTTCCCCCTGCAATCACTACATACCCTTGCAAGCATGTACCTCTCCTTACTCACCTTCTTGTGGCCCACTCCCCACCCCTCCCATGCCCCACCAAGCTCCTTCAATCAATAATTGTGTTCATGGATGTTTCAAATACACACTGTAATTATAGTTGCATACATTTTACCTTTATATACTGTACTGCAGTTGCTATGCGTTTTAGTTGCATACTCTTCATGGTCTTACCTTAATGGCTCTTTTTAATACTCTATTTCGTGTGTATTATAAACCTTCTGTGTATAATTACTGCTCTATGTAAATACTATGTATGCGTGAATTCATTTTGTATATATTGTTTACAAAATTATGATGTAACTGAGTATTAATTTGTATGTATTGTTAACCTCTCCTTTCCAGGTCCATCTTGAAAATGAGCTTGCTCAACGATGTTCGCCTGATTAAATAAAGATTTTGATTGATTGGTTGATTGAAAGAGTGGTCGTGAAGTGGCTGAATGTGCAGTGTCAGCCATTTCTTCGTGCCTTGCGTCAAAATGATAAAGTGAATGAATGAATTTCACACATCAACTACCATAAACAGTTTCATTGTGGAAGTGATGTTAGAACCAAAATCAGTATCGTAACAGAAGCAATGCAGTTAACCTATGGGAAAAAAAATGTATAAAAAGCAGTAGAGCGTATCCAGATGTGGCCTATCTCTTCAGCAGAAAGGAAAGATCTGGTTGTTGGAGGGGAAGCACTCGTGAGAGGTGGAGGTTGTGATATGACACCCAGCTCCTCGAGCTGGAGTGATGCATTGCGTATGGCTAGGGATGGATCCAAAGCTCATTATTAGAAAGGCAAGTAACACCAACTATGCCCATGTGCCAGCCAGAAGGAGGAGTTTTTCCCTCGTTAGAGGTTTTTTTTAAACCCCTTTATATACATTTTCTAGTTAAAAAAAATCTACCTAAAACCAACCTAAATCACCAACCACAAAATTGTGGACCTACTCCTGGCCCCATTAAAAAATTATCTCAAAATGAGAATGAAAACTCTATCCAAATTAGTAACACATGCTTATATCTTTCAGTATACAAGCTGTTTTTTTTTTGTTTTAAAGATTTACATTTCATGCCCATAAAGAGATTTACATTTCAAGCCCAGAACTGCACTACCAGTATATGCTTTCCACCTATGCATACTAGCTGACCTAATTTTGAAACATTTGAAGTAAGCATCCTTTACTGTCCTGTAACAATGTTTTTTGTCAACATTCTTTTTCAGTGTTTGTCATTTAAAAAAAAAAGGTACCATCTGTTTGTTTCCTCCCTTTCTTTTATGAATAAATGGAATGAAAACTGAGGGCAAAGATACTCAACCATTTTCTTGTGCAGTCTGCTTTTGCAAATTTGATAACTTTTTTTGGGGGTGGAGGGGGAGAAAAAAATGCATAGGGACACCATGATTTAGCTGGCAATAACCCACAACAGGGTATGGGGTTACAGGCATTTAATCCATGCCTGGGGTGCATTGTGAGGCACGAGGCCGTAGGCGTGGATTAAATGCCTATAACCCCATACCCTGTCATGGGTTATTACGCCTATAATATGGGTTATGTCCAAAACACAAGAAAACACATAGAAAGGTTTTTTTCTCATGTTTTAAGACCAACAAAGATACTGTATCCAGCTGCCTTGCAAAATAGTCCATATAACTGCTACACACTGGATTGCTGTTATGCACATGGAAATGTCACACACACACACTACTGACATAATCTGTGACATTTCCTGTATATAACACTGCCTTCTACCTTGCCTAACAGGTGTACTTACGCCCCCCAACACACACACTGCTGCCTATTGGACAGGTACATGAAGCAGTGCTATACAACAGCCTCACAAACATTGATTAGTCTTAAAACAACGGTTGCTGTGTCACTTGATTAAACACCCCCACACACACTACCACAACACCCTCACAGAGACATGCTGGAGACTGCTCTCAATCTCCTTCTCTCTCTCTCGATCTCTCTCTCCGTCTCCTGGAGTTACTGGGGGTGGGGGACACGAGATCTGCTCAGCTGCTGCCTGTCACTGACTCTCTTTCTGTCACCCAGGGAGGTCAGCCGCAGCTACAAAGGCAAGCACATGCACTGGCCTGTGTCTCTGTCCCGTGCGCTCGCTCAGATGGACACTGTTGTGAGTGCTGGAAGGCAGGGGAGAGATGTGACAGTGAGCCGTGGCAGAACTCCATGACAAGCAGTATCTCTCTCTCACTCTTGCTCCCTCAGTGTGCCACTCAGTCATTCAGTGCAAAATGTGCCGGGTTTGGACTCTGTTGCTCTCTCTCTCTCCGGTTACAGTATTCCATACCAGCATGGGGGTTTTAATTCACATAACTGCCTCAAATCAAGGTACACAGAAAGAGCACTCTGCCGCAGGACAGGAGGGGAACAGAAACAGTTTGACATATCTCGCCTGCTGTTACTCTCTCTCTCCCAGGGGAGGGGGGCCAACGCACACACACAGAATACAGCTCCCAATCAAAGAGAAAAGGGATTTTGTTTTGGCTGTCTTGGTCGCTGTTTCTCTCTCTCTCTCTCGGGTGGACAGCTGCTGGCCAAATACCCCAACACAAAATAATGACCACTGTACAGTCAGGACAGAGAGACAGGACACTGCAGGACTTGTAAATTCCATGTCCAGGTCCCTTTCTCGGTGTCACTGTCTCTCTGTTCATTGAACGGACCACATGCTCACCTGGCTGCTCAAAGCACATAAAGGGTCCGCCCAGAGGGAAGTCACCGTCTCTCTCTGTCTAACTCCCTCTCCCACAACGGTTGTCTGTTCAGCAACATAAGGGAAAGCATCCACATAAACTCACTGTCGACCTGTCTTTGCATGAAGCAGCTCTGTAACCGAGGCTTGCCACACTTCAGACAACATCCTCTGTTTGGCACCATAAGGAGAGTTGCCCGCATACAAATGTCCTATGCAGCACTTCCACACACACTGACACACCGAGCACTGGAATGCGGCACTGGGCTCAGCTACTTAATGTGACAGGGGATGCCTGCAAGGGTGTAAAGCAGTGCAACAAGCTGCACACACAAGTCTTCTGCAACTCCATTGCTTGGTGTCACTGTTTTCTCTCTGTTGGCCACAGACAGGGTGGGTAAGGGAGGGAGAAAAAAAAAAAAACACTTTTCCCCATGATTGTGTACAGCATTGACAGGTAGCCACCAATTTATCGTTGCATCTCTGTGTCGCTTAGGTCTGTTTTTAATGGCTGCCTGTCAGTGCTGAATTTCCTCACAGAGAACAAGTCCGGCACTGCCAAGAATCTAGCTGGCCGGCCATCTCACCCCAACTGTAGATTAAAGAATGAATTTAATCCACAGTCAGGTGATGCACTTTGGCCAGTAAACTATCCACCTTTTGTCATCCCGTGATATAACAGCAGTTAAGCCATTTTTTCAAAATCTGCAGACACATCCAAACTGCAGAAACAAAGGTTTTAAATATATGTCCATGATTTTTTTAGTTAAGAAGGCCATATCCCTTTTAGAGGTCCAACTAAGCAGGATTACGGTTCGAAACTGGCGAAAGACCCAACCCCACAGCTGTCACTGAATGTTTGGAGGGTTATTTTATCCAGTGTTGCTGCTATAAAATAAAACAAGATACACTGTGTTTTTTTATGTATGATGTTTTTATTTGTGTTATTTCTTGTGCACGAAACTTGCCTTTAACTTATATTGGAGCTTCGGATAACCCCACTGTAAGAGACATGGATCTGTGGTTTTTGCCTGAAACTCGAAATGACTGCCCAATCGATGCTCCATCTAGATGTTTTGTATTGGGTTTCGGTATTTTTATAAAGCTGTTTTTCTTCCTTCTGGTCAGACACCCTTACTCTGGAGACCACTTGATAAAGACTTAAGCAATAAGACATGACAGGGTGTATGGTGTGGTGGGATGACACACCTTAGGCGCGTTGTGAGGCACGAGGCATTGCTGAGTACCTGCATCCACCCCAAAAGTGCTGTTACCCCACCACTAAGCACATCCTGGAATGTCTTACTGCAATTGTAAAATGGGTCCAAGATTTCTTTTCCTGGAGATGTGTGAAAAAAATACACAAAACTAAAATAATGTTAAGCACTTCAATTACTTTTTTTTTTTACATGTTCATTCACCCCAACAAAATAATCCCAGCACATACCAGCAATGACATGCCATCTCAATTTCAAATACTGTACAATGCAGCGCTAAACACATTTTTTCCATAAATCTGTTTTACTTTCCTGTGGCCACTACAGGGCATGGCTCCCATCACCCCCTGACTCTACCCCCCCTCCCCACCGTCCATCATCTCCCCGGGCCTACCATGCGCCTGGTCTCCCATGGAATTCCCTCCATAGCAGAGTCAGACGAGGAAGGGCCGTCCTTCCCCCAGAAGTCTTAATTCAGTGCTGCCAACAGGTCGTCTCAGAGATGTGGCAAGTGGAGGCACGATGTGCTGGCATCATGAATCCCCACTGTGCCTTCCATTTTCCTCCCTTCCTTGCTTTCAGCCATGGCATACACGGGCAGCACATGTGCATGAAGGCACACAGGCATCCCAGGACTGCAGCTCCCTCCGTGAAAAGCAAATCCCTCCCACTGCTACACAACCTGCCCACCTACCGATTGTCTGCCAGTACCCCATCTGTGAAAAGTAACTCCCTCCCACTGCCAAGTACCCTGCCCACCTCCTGATTGTCCCCCGGTGGCCCGTCCATGAAACACAAATCCTTCCCACTGCCAAGTATCCCGCCCACCTTCTGACTGTCTCCTGCTGGCCCGTCTGTGAAAAGCACCTCCATCCAACTGCCACATTTCCTGCCCTCCTCCCAATTATCCCCAGGTGTCTCATCTGTGTAAAACAACTTCCTTTCACTGCCAAGTATCCCACCCCCCCCATGCCCTGTCTGTGAAAAGCAACTCCATCCGACTACCAGGTATTCTGCCGACCTCTCTGTCACTTCCCGTGCCCCTTTCAAACACCTGAAATAAAAGAAAACTGTCCCTCACAGTCTTTTTTTTTTTAATACACTGTAAAAAAAGAAAGCAGCCCACAGATGTCTGTTGCTGCCACTACCCAACCCCTTGCCCCCCCCCCACCACCACCTACCAGGGGTCCAACACCATAATCCTCTCTGGACCGGAGACATGTCTTCGCTTTTCAACAACAGACCGGGAAATGAGGAAATCAGATATTGTGTGGTCAATGTTTTTCAGTGGATTTTGAACCTGTACTTATAACTTGGTAATTTTTTTGACATTTTTCCCCCGATTGAGGAAATCTAGTATTGTGTGATCAGTGTCTTTCAATGCGTTTTGAATCTGTACTCATAACTTGGTCATTTCTTAATATTTTGCCACCAAAATTTTCAACACAACCATTTTGGGATTCCACCTCATGAACAAGGTAGGTGAAATTTTTCAAATCCGTCCCCAGAGGTGATTTTGCGATCACTCCACGAAATCACCTTGCAGGTAGGATCTGAACATTTTCACCTACCATGTTCATGAGGTGGGGTCATAAGAAGACTATTCTGAAAACCTAGACTTAAAATATTTAAAAAAGAAACTAAGTTATGAAGATACGTTGACATTTTTCAATGCTCACTCATACCTTTGGTAATTTTCAGTATTCTGACCCCAAATTTTCAACATAGTAATTTTTTCACACCACCTCATGAAGACGATGCGACAGGTGCCGTGTTTCAAGTCCTGGCCAAAATGCGATTTTGCACTTGTGTCACAAAATGATGTTTCATATGGTATTTTATAAATGACACCTCCCATGTTCAGAAGGAGGGGTCATAAAAAGACTATTTTGAAATTCTGGAGTCAAAATGTCACAGAACAATGAAGTTATGAAGAAATGTTGAATTTTTTCAATGTTTCCTAATAATATTGTGATGTTTTTAGATTCTGGCCCCCAGTTTTTAACATAGCCCTCGTTACTCCACCTCATGAACATGACAGGTGTCAGTTTCCAATTCTCATCTAAAACAGGTTTTTGCATTTGCTCTGCAAAGTCACCTATCGAACGGGATTTAAAAACATCCTGCCGTCATCATAATGTGGAGGCACAAAAAGTGCTGTAAGTATGGAGTAAAACGTAAAAAAAATGTTATGGTGAAACATTGAATTGTTTCAATGTTTATTCATAACTTTGTGATTTTTGCAGAATTTGACCCCAAATGTGTATGTAGCCCTCTTGTTACCCCACTTGATGCAGGGGTGTTCAAACTTTTAGGATTTGCCTAGCCATGACTGTAGCTGAATTTTTAGCTGCCCCAATTCATTACAATGAAATTAGCTTTCTTTTTGTACTTGCCCTTCAAAGAAATTTACTTGCCCCGGACAGGGGGCAATAGGATTTGCACACCCCTGCCTGATGAACATGACAAGCATTTTGCAAACCCCACTGAAACATGTTTTTGCAGTAACTCTATGAAATCACCTTTCGGACATAATTTACAAAACATCCACCTGTCTTGATCATAACATGGGGTCAAAAAAGGACTATGCTGAAAATCTGGGGTTGAAAATGTCACAAAACAACAAAATTTTGAAGAAACGCTTAATTTTTTTTAACGTTTACTCATAACATTGCGATACGTGCAGGTTCTGACCCCCAATTTTAAATACAACCCTGTTACCCCATCTTACGAACATGACACATCATTTTTCAAATCTTCTCTCAAACATGTTTTCGCATTTGCTCTGCGGAACCACCTTTTGAACAGGATTAAAAATTCCACTTGCGGTGATCATAAGGAGGGGTCATAAAAAGACAGTGTTGAAAATCTGTGATCAAAATGTCAAAAAACAACTAAGTTATAAGGAAACGTTGACTTTTGTCAACATTTACTCATAATGTTGTGATTTTTGCAGATTTTGGCCCCAAATGTGCACATAGCCCTTTTTGTTTGTTTGTTTATTGTTCTAGGAATTAATACCTTTGAGCCAAGGCTCTTTACAAAGGTTCCACATCATTAAGCACAAAAACATAGTAGACAGTGTTACACACAATCAGTAAGCCGTTTTAGCCATTGTTACCCCACCTGATGAAAATGACAAGTGGCATTTTTCAAATCCCCATTGAAACATGTTCTTGCTGTCTGTGTGAAATCACCTTTCGGACAGGATTTATGAAAAATCTACCTGTCATGATCACAACATGGGGTCATAAAAAGACTATGTTCCTACGGTCCAAGAATGGAGAACCATCATGTCTGACATATACTGTTCTGAAAGTTTCAATGCTAAAATACAAAATAAGGGTCCATCTTACCTGTTGAAATGGCAGCGGTGGGTTCTTCACCAATCAACGGTGGACCCCACCTTCTGCCCATAATTCTCCCCTTATTGTGGGTTGTCATACCTGAGTTTCTCACCTAGCAGTTAATGGGGTGAGGGGGGGTTAGAGAGGGGTCAAATTGACCTGGATTTCCTCTTATACTTCACCTATATTATGAGGGGAAGGAAAATCACAAATACAATCCTTTATACCTTGGTGATTATTTGGATACCTTTTAAAACTATAGGTTTAATCCCCTTTCCTTGACATTCTTAATTGGGGTGCAACATGGAGATGGACTACTTATTATATATTACTGCCTGGTGTACTGATCTCATAGGACAAAGTTTTTTTACCTTCAGAGATTAATGATTCTGCTGCAAAAATAATGCTACCATTGTAAACATTTATAAATTAACTGTAACCCTTTTCTTACTTGCAATGTGTGTAACGAAACCTTTTAATAAAAATAAATAAAAAAATAAATAAAGACCGTTGAAAATTTGGGGTCATACATGTCACACAACAATAAAGCTATGAAGAAACGTTGAATTCTTTTCAACACTTGCTCATAACATTGCGATGTGTGCAGATTTTGACCCCCAATTTTCAACATACACCTTGTTACCCCACCTCATGAATGTGACAGGTGTCGTTTTTCAAATCTCCTGTAAACCATTTTCTCGCATTTGCTTCATGAAGTCACCTTTTGAACGGGATTTAAAAAATCCCACCTGTCATAATCATAAGGTGATGTGATATATGTAACCACCCAGCCCCTTGGGGTTACTAGAATCCCATCAGTGTTAGATTAGGAAGGTTCCTGGGCAGCCTGTAGGGAGTTGTTAAAACCTCCTTACAACATGACATCATTGTTTACTCAGCTAGGCTGAGGAGAGAATGGATTATGTCATTTGGAACTCTTGCAGCAGCCTGAGCCACTTTGGAATCAGCTGCTCTGGGGCAGTTTAGAATGTTCAGATGGGAGCAGAGGGTGTTCGAGTTGGTTCAGTGTGGGAGCTCTCAGTGTTTAGAGGTGCCTGCCTGCCTGTCTGAGGTTGGGTGAAGGACCTCTGGTCATTTTCTCACCCTAGTGAGTGAAAATACCAGCAGAGCCAAGTGAAGTGGTGGAAACTGTTGCCAGCAGAACCCCAGTGGGTCACTCCACAGAGAAGTGAGTGGGACTTCAGTTTCTGTGGCTCTAAGGGGTAATCCCCTGAGGAACCAGAAGAGTGTTCAGCTGCCCAGAGAGAGACAAAAGTATTTTCTGTGTAAAGCTATGAAAAGCTACTTGAAAGGGAAGAGGTGTTTCTTTCAGCATCCATGTCCATAACAAAGGGACAAACAAAACCATGAGTACAACTACATGGGACTGTTTCTTAGGGAATTGTCTGAGACCTGTCAGGACCCCTGTATCACCACAAAAATGTGCTGAATGTGAAATTTAAAGTTGGGAGTCCTTTAGCAATTTGAGGGACTTGAAGGCTCAATTGGTGTAACCTTGAAGGAATGGCAGAAACTGGTTGGGGCCAGGATGGGCAAACCCAGCCCATCTGAAACTTAAGTCAAGGCTAACTGATTCATGGAAGGGCACCAGGTTACCCTGGGCATGTTAGCTAAGTCCCATCGCGTCAAGAGGAAAGAATGTGAAATGTTGTTTTTAAGTGTGGAACCCCCCAGAATGTATACACTTTTGGAAGATAAAGGTCCAGAGGTCCCTGATACAGAGGGATGGACAGTTCGATAGTTGCTGTGTGGAAAACAATGTATAAAAAAACCGAGACAGGTGTTGTTACTGGAAGAAAAAATGTGTGTTGTTGCCCTGAGAATGTCAGTTCCAACCTGGGGGACCACCCCATTACGTGTTCACCATCTTGTGTCAGAATAAAGTCATACTGTACAATCCCATTTCCAGCAGTGGACATTAGATCTGTGCATCCCTGAAAAAGGCACCATTTGGGAAGGTGAATTTGGCTCTGAGGGACAGGGGGGGGTTGATTTGGGAGAGGGAGTGATGTGGGGGGTAGTTTCCCACAGATTGGATGGCATGGGTAGATTAGGTTGTTTTCCAAATATTTAACACATGGTAGAGTGTTTAAAGTGTTACATATAGTTTGTCAATGGCTCATGCCAGTGTACCACTGTAAGTACTGCTGGAAAGCTGTTGCCTGTTATAATGTACTGTTGTAATGGTATTAAATGAATAAAGTATATTCAATTAAAAAAAAAAAGACCTGTGCATCACGTAATGTGACTTGCTTAGCATAGCCCTAGCATCTCTTTCTCATAACACGGAGTAAATATAAATGTTTGTTTTGCAGCCTAACCTCCCAACCTCTAGATGCCGAGACAGATACTTTGCCCCAGTGCCAGGGTGATGCCTATTTATGCCAACTTGTGGTCTGTTGCCTTGTCTGGGTGCAAGTTTAGGGGGTCCTGGTTTCAAGATTCTGCTCTTGGCTGGGGTATGGGCTGCACATTAAAAAGACAGTGTTGAAAACCTGGGGTCAAAGAGTCAAAAAACAACAAAGTTATATGAAAATGTTGAATTATTTTCAACGTTTACTCATGACACTGTGAATTTTGCAGATTTGGGCCCAAAATGTGCCCACAGCCCTTTTGTTACCCCACCTGATGAACATGACAAGTGGCACTTTTCAAATCCCCACTGAAAAATGTTTTACAGTCCCTCTGTAAAACCAGAAGTCAGACAGGATTAAAAAAAAGCAAACACCTGTCTTGATCATAACACAGAGTCATAAAAAGACTATGTTGAAAATATGGGGTCAAAAAGTGAAAAACAACTAAGTTATGAAGAAACGTTGAATTGTTCAACATATACTCATAACTTTATTTATGCAGATTTTGCCCCTAATGTTCAACATTCCTTTTTTTGCAGTCGCACTGCAAATTAAAATCACCTTTAAAATGGAATTTAAAAAATTCCACCTGTCTTGATCATAATGTCAGGTCACAAAAATACTATGTTGGAAATCTGGGGTCAAAATGTCAGAGCCCTGATACAATTAGATACTGTCAGCTGGCCTTTCCCGGGTAAATACAATCTAAAACAATGTACAAAGGCAGGACACCACTGAAAATGAGACACTGTATCTCATCTAGTCTATCTTGGGTAAATCTATCATAAAAATGTGTAAAAGCAGGACCCCAGTACAGCATAGCCCCCAATGAACTGTGCTTCTATGCTGATCTATCCTGAGAAATACTCAGTAAAAGCTGCATCCCAATGAAACTCTAACTTGCCTTTCAGCTGTGCTATCCTAGGAGAAAACATTATGAAAACTGATAAAAGCAAGGCCCCACCGAAAATGAGATACTGCATCTCAACTAGGCAATCCTGGGTAAATACACTGTAAAAATTAAAAAGCAGGATCCCAATGAAAACAAGACAGCATTTGAGCTGTGCTACCTCTGGGTAAATACAGTACAGATATGTGTCAAGGCAGGACCCCATTAAAAATGAGATATTACATCTCAGCTGGGTTACCCTAGGTAAATATATTGCAAAACTATGTAAAAATATGGCCCTACAGCAGGACCCCATTGAAAAGGAGACCTTGCATCAAAGATTATCTGTCCTAGAAAAATATATTATAAAAGCAGGACCACACTAAAAACAAGCTATAAGAACATGACAGCAGATGGGGACCACATGATCCATCTAGTCTGCCTGTTATTTGACCTACTCCCCCCCCGCAAAAGTATATTCCCTTATTTCAATATTCCGCTATGTCTGTCCCAAGATATTTTGAACTCCTTAACTGTCTTGGCATCCACGACCTCCTGCTGCAGCCTGTTCCACAGCTCCACCACCCTTTCAGTGAAGAAAAACTTCCTAATGTTGCTCCGAAATCTCCCTCTCATTGGACGTCTGTTGCAGCCTCTAGTACGTGCCTCCTCATTTTCTTGGAAGAGGTTCTGATTCAGTGCTGAGTTGATACCCTTTAGGTATTTAAAAGTTTCCACCTTGTCTCCTCTGTTCCGGGGAATACATATTTAATTATTTAAGTCTTGTCTCATAGGGTTTGTGGTGGAGGTCCTGATCCATCTTCTTTGCAGTTTCCAGATAGTCTATATTCTTTTTAAGGTGGGGTCTCCAGAACCGAACACAGTATTCCAGGTGTGGCCTCCCCAAGGATCTGTAAAGTCAGATTATCACTTTGTGCTTTCTGCTACAACATCTCACCTCTACTGTCCTGGGTAAATGCAGTATAAAACTGTGTAAAATCAGGACCCCACTGCAACTGACATATTACATCTCATCTGGTCAATCTTGGGTAAATATATCAGTAAAAATGTGGACAAGCAGGACCCAGTACAACAGCATGCAAGCAAACATTTGGCACTGACAAATGCTTTTTTCAAATTAGCCCTTAAACCCTCTATTTTCCCCCAAATTCACCCATTTACCCAATTCCTCACCTTTCCTCCTCCTTTATATTATTTCCTCCCTTTTCCCCAGCTTGTTTCTGTTCCATCTTTCCTACACTCAATAAACGGACTGTTTACTACGGATGGAATACAAGAACTCAAATCTCTGCTCAGTACTACTGGCAGAATGTTTACTCCATCACTTACACAACAGAATGCCTCAGATAGAACCAGGGCTTTTGTTGTATCTGTAGCAGATTAAACAGCAGAGATTGCTCTGGTAGGCAAGTAAGGATGGGGGGGGGGGGGTTCATGGTTAGCAAAGAAGAAAAAATTACTCACCTTAGTAATTGCTTTTCTTCTCATGGAGTCTTGCTATATTATAACAATAGCAGTCAGCCACTGCAGCTGAACTGCCCGGAAGGAAGGTTAACTCCGAAGATCTGGAGTTCTACTGCAAGCGAGCGCTGTGCCAAAACTCTATCTGGCAGTTTCAAATGAAACTGTCAGATCTTCTAAAGCCAACATCAAAGGACAGAAAAAAGTCTGTGTGGAAAACTACATCAGCCTATGGCTACCTACTGTAGTAATAACAACAATATAAACAACAAAAAACACCAGAACCATAATAACAAAGATTGATGGTATTATGGTTCGTTTACCATCCTTGACAAGCACATATGAACCCCTTCCCCCCAAGACTCAAGTCCAAGAAGGGGGCAATAAAAAATAACCTAAATGAACAATCTAGATCCCTAACCCAAAGGAAAACAGGGTTAGGGGAAAACTAAAATGGCATGACACAGTGCTTGCACCAATTTGCCACCTCTACCCAAGTAGGAGTTCTGAGAGGGGCAGGAGGGAGGGTGGTTATAATATAGCAAGACTCCATGAGAAGAAAAGCAATTACTAAGGTGAGTAATTTTTTCTTCAAACACCATGAAGTCTTGCTATATTATAACAATAGCAGATTACACAGCAGTACCTCCATGGAGGAGGGTCAGAACCTACTTAGGAAATAGGCTCTGAAGCACAGCTGTGCCAAACCGAGCATCTCTCCTGGACTGGACATCCAGGAATAATGTTGTAAAAGGTGTGAACTGTCTTCCAGGTAGCAGCTTGACAAATCTCCAGAATAGAATAACTCAGCAGCCGCTAGGAGACGAGCTGTACCTCTGGTGGAGGGCCTCAATCCTGAGGGGGTACTCTACCCAGTTTCTGATAACAAAATTGGATACAAGAGACAATCCACCTTGCAATTGTTCTCTTTAGTGGCAGGTTTCCCTTGCCAACCTCGCCATAGGTAAGAAACAGTTGGAGGGATTGAACCTATGACCTCTGGTGCCCTCTAGATAGTAACTTAATGCCCTTTGACATCCAAGCTGTGCAGTCTCCTCTCACCTGAGGAAGAATGCTCAGTGAAAAATACTGGGAGGAGATAGATTGATTCAGGTGGAAATCAGAAACCGCCTTAGGCAAAAACTTTCTATTAGTCCTAAGGACTACCTTTATCTCTGTGGAAAGAGATAAATCTTCTTCCACTGACAGGGCCTGTAATCACTTATCGCCTGGCAGAGGTGATAGCTACTAGAAAACGGGTTTTCCAAGTTAAATACTTAGAGTTCTGCTGAAGACAGAGGCTCAAAGGGGTTGCATTAACTGAGCAATGCAAATATTCAGGTCCCAAGCGGAGCTGGTTCCCGAAAGGGAGGGTTAGTGTGAAGTAACCTTTAAAAACTTGGAGAACACAGGGTGAGAAGAAGGAGGCAGGCTTCCCTGCTGACACAAAAAGCAGAGACAGCTGCCAGATGAACCTTCAGGGTAGCTGGTCTAAGGCCTAAGGAATTCAGATGGACCAAATATTCCAGAAGAATGGAAGATCAGCAGATTCTGGGATAATCTGCCTCTCAGAGCACCAGATGGAAAACCTCTTCCACTTAGAATTATAAGTGGTCTTAGTGGAAGGCTTCCTTGAAGCCTTAAAATATCCATAACACCTTGAGAAAGGTGTAAATCAGCAAATTCTAGCTCCTCAAGAGCCAAGCCTTGAGGTGGAGGGACTTGAGGTCCGGATACCACACTCTCCCTGTACAGGCCAGTAAGTCGTGAACTCTGGGCAGGTTCAGGGCAGGGTGGACTGCCAGGGACAGGAGCAGAGGTACCAGGGCTGTCTGGCCCAATCTGGGGCAATCAGAATCACTCTGCAAGGTTGAGATCTGATTTTCACTAGTACCCTGAAAAGGAGAGGAAAGGGGAAGGCATAAGGAACTTCCCTTCCAATCCAACAGAAAGGCATCCAGAGGACTGAGCCCAGTACTGGAGGCCTGCAGCAAAAAGAGGAAGTTGGTGGTTGTCTGGGGCTGCGAAAAGATCTATCTGAGGAGTGCCCCAACTGGCAAAGACAGACCCCAGTACTTGTGGATTCAGAGCCCATTCGTGATGGCCCTGAGAAATTCTGCTGAGGGCGTCCCCAGCACATTGTCCTTCCCTGGGAGATGAACCGCTATCAGGAGGTGTTCAGGGAATAAGCCAGAGACCACAACTTCATTGCTTGAGTGCACAAGGCTGAAGACCCAAGTGCCCCTTGCTTGTTGATGTACCACATTGTGGTGGTATTGTCTGTCCTGACTTGAACCACTTTGTTCTGGACAGAATCTGAAAAGACCAAGAGCTAAAAAGACAGCTCTGAGTTCCAGAAGATTGATGTGGAGCAGAGATTCCTGAGGAGACCACACTCCCTGAGTGGTAAGGTCGCCGGTGAGCCCCCACCCTAACAGGGAGGCATCCGTGGTGAGGTGAGGGGGAGAAATGGGAATGAAGGGAACCCTTGTTTCAGATTGCTTGATCCTGCCACCAGTGTAAGGCCAGGATCAGGTTTGAGTAACTGGGACCAATTTGGTAAGGGGTCCTTCCTCTGAGACCAATAGGCCCTCAAATGGAACTGAATGTCCCTCATCTGGAATCTTGCTCCCTGCACAACAGCTGTGGAAGCAGCCATGTGCCCGAGGAGTAGAGAAATGCCTTGCTGGTCGAGAGACCCTCAGGGTAAAGGAGGGTGCCAGGCGATGAGTCTGTCCACCCTTTCCGAGGGAAGAAAGGCCCTAGCTAACCTTGTGTTCAATTCTGCGCCTATGAAAGTTAGGGCCTGAACTGGTTCCAGAACTGACTTTGTAAGTTTAGCAGGAATCCCAGAGAAGTGAGAAGCTGCTGGTGACTTGCAAGTGGATTCACCTGACCTGGAGACTGACCCACAATGAGCCAGTCGTCCAGGTAGGGAAACACAGCAACCCCTTGCCTTCTTAAATGAGCCACTACTACAGCGAGACATTTTGTGAATACCCTTGGCGCAGAGGTAAGGCCGAAGGGCATTGCCCTGAACTGGTAGTGGCCTGAGGGCAGTTCGAACCTGAGGTACTTTCGGTGGGAAGGCCTGATCAGAACATGAAAATAGGCATCCTTGAGGTCCAGGGAAGCTAGCCAGTCCCCTGGCCTTAGGGAAGGCAATATCATTGCCAGAGTTAACATTTTGAACTTTGGTTTCAACAGATGCTTGTTCAAGTATCTTAAATCCAGAATGGGCCGCCATTCTCCTGTCTTTTTTGGGGTAAGAAAGTATCTTGAATAAAGCCCCTTGCCCTGATGGCAAGGAGGAACCCTTTCCACTGCTTTGCAGACCAGAAGAGAAGAAACCTCTGCTTCCAAAGCAAGGGCTTCTGAAGGATTTGCAGGTGGGAAATGCCTGGCTCTCATCTTTGGAAAATATTTGAAGCTGAGAATTAGACCTCTGGCATTACCTCAGAACCCATCTGTCCGGGTTAGGACAGCCAGCTCTGGCTGAAATAGGCCAACCTGCCCCCACTGGTACAGGAGAATTTGGCCCTGGCACTCTATCAGGGTGCCTTGCTAGCAGCAGCCTTAGGGGTCGAGGGAGGGAGACGGTCTACTTGTGCCACGTCTACCCCTGCCTCTGAAGAAACCCCTCTGCGAGACAGCAGAGGAGGCTTGAAATTGGTAAAAAGGCCTGGAAAAGGGTCTGCCCCTACCTCTGGGAGCATGCCTTTGTGGCATGGCATGCTTCTCCTTAGCCTGGGCACTTTTGTAGCCTTTGACTGAGTATCTTGGGACAGATTAGTGCATCTGAGCCATGCCAACCTCACGGAAAGCTACAGAAGTGGCCATGACCCTGGAGGAAACATCATTAACATCAACAGCAGTATGAAATTGAACTTAGAGGCTTCAATGCCATCAGCAGCCACCTGTTCCAACTCACTAGCCAGCTGGCCATGGGCCTGCTTGGCTGCTTCTGTCTATGTCCCACCTAGATTTCTGATATCTAGCCACATAAGCCATATAATTTGCCTGCCTGAGTCCCAAAGAAGCTGCCACATACTGTTTCTTCGCCATGGCATCAATCTTCCTAGAATCCTTGTCAGGAGTATGTGAGGCCAGAGGAATATTAGCCTTGTCACAGGCTGCAGCTTGTACCACACCTACATGACTACACTGCTCAATAAGGAAGTCTATATCCGAGCCTGACAAAAGTATACCTTCTGTCCATTTTTTATCTACAGGAGGGACAGAATGAGGATTTTTAAAATCTTTGTTGTTTGCTTCCTAAATGACTTATGCAAAGGAATAGACAACCTCCTAGACTCTGGAATATCCATCATTTCCACATAATCAGGCTCCTCTTGCTCATCCACAGCCTCCTCTAAAGGAAGCTGGAGGTTTCTGCAACCTTTGTACAAAATAAAGAAGAGAGGGACTCAGACAGAATAGGGGAGATTCTAAAGGTCTGTCTGGAGAAATGCCGTTCAATGGGCACGTCCAGACCCTCCCAGCCACACATATATTGATCAAATTCCTCCTCCCCTCCTGTGGTTCATAAAATCCTCAACTTCAAAATCCTGAACCACTGGGACTGAACGAACCAACCTTTTACCAACTGTTGGTGGTTCTACAGATCCCTGAGACAGTGACTGGACAATCTGAATGGCTTTAGCTATCTCTGCAGCAGTTGGAGACAAATTCTGGACTCCAAACCTCCTGATTTCTTTGACTTTTACTTGGGACTGGTTCCTCTGAACCAGTCTTCCTTGCCGAGGAAAACTGCCCTGGTCAGAGGGCACTCCCTCTGGTCCAGTGGGTACTGAACCGGGCTGGCCATCCGGTCAGCGGACTTTTGGCCTCGCTCCCCTGAGCGCCCAATCTCTTCTCCAGGGTGGCTGCAGGGAAATTTTACACACCTGGCAGTCTGACAGGAGGTGGTCAGCCCTCAGACAAAGACACAGTGGTGTGTGGGTCAGTCTTGGCAAAGTGCGCCCCCACAGACATCACAGTGTTGAAACCCAGTGGCCCGGTTTTTCTTTGGGTTTCTCAGACATAATGCCAGCCTAACCAAAAACTTGCCCTTTTGATGGCAGTGCCAGGCAAGACACCCTTATCGGTTCCTAACCGTGTCACGGGTATTTGAAAAAAACGTAATAATTTCGTTTTTAGAACCGATAAGAACCGGGAACCGCACTCTAAAACCCACAGTACAGTTTTAAAAGGCAGAAAAAACCAAGCAATCGGTTCAAAACCGAACCGATAATTAATTTTCCACACAGACTTGAATTTTTGTACTTACGGTTACCAGATAGAGCTTTAGAACCGAAATGCGGTAAAAATAATGACTTTTGCCGGTTCAAATGAACCGAAAACTACTCTCTTGAACCGAGAATGAACCGAGCTGAAGGAGCTGATCTCCGGAGCGACTGTTCAGTGAAGCGGAGTAAAGAATCTGACAGTTTCATTTGAAACTGCCAGATAGAGCTTTGGGCACAGCGCCCTCGCGCTGTAGAACTCCAGATCTTCTGGAGTTAACTCCTTCCTCTCCGGGGCAGTTCAGCTGCAGTGGCTGACTGCTATTGTTATAATATAGCAAGACTTCATGGTGTTTGAAACACCAGAAATTAAAAGGTGGTACTTAAATTTAAAAATGAAGTATGTCACTGAAAGAAGATTATGAGGGAAAATAACATTTGACTTTTTTTTTTTTTTTATTTAAGGCAGTTTTATATTTAGGGCCAGTGCTGGGTAAGTTACTTTTTCTATTACTTTTGGAAACTTGTTCCAGAAAGCTCTGTGCAGTCATTAGCAAGGATGGAGAAGTACTGGAAAAAGTAATACACCTTACAGTTACGTATTACTTTTGTATAAAAAGACATAACTGTAACTGTAAATGATTACATTTATTTGAAAGTAACTAGTAACTAACCTATTACTTTCAAATAAATGTCATCTGTTATACTTTTTTATTATTTTTGTATTGTTTTTGTATAAAAAGGAATAAGTAACTGTAACTGTCAGGTGTATTACTTTTTCTAGTACTTTTCCATCCTTGCTAGTGACTGCACAGAGCTTCCAGGCTCAAGTTTCTAAAAGAAATAGAAAGTAATAGAAAAAGTAACTTACCCAACATTTTTCAGGGCCTAGTTAAAGGTTTTGAGTGAGTAAAGGTGGCATGCATGTTTGTGATGGCAGTCAAGAATGTGTGGTTAGTATTGCTTTTATTGCGAAAAGGCTGCTTGATCTTTATCCAGTGCTGTTGTACTGCAATAACAACACAGGTAAAGATGGCCCTCAGCCAATCAAGTTTCATATTTTTAAACCCATACATTCCAATCCTGGGGTACTCTTCTCCCCCCCACCCCCACCAAGCGGTGCTAATAAGGAGGCATCCCGCCCTGATAGAACACAATCTGGTATGGGAATGAGCAGGAGTCGCAGGGCCAAAGTTTGCTGTGTCATTATCCTGACAGCCACCATGTCTGTCTCTTTTCACCCGTTTTTGCCTTTTAAACTTTGTATCTAGGTATCTATTGTGGTAAACAGATGGAACAGCTTGCCAGCAGAGGTTGTGGAGGCAGACACAATTACAGGTTTAAAAAAAGCTTGGGATAGGCATAGCAGGCTGCTGGTAGCCGGGGGAGGGGGACAACCTATTACCAACAGAATTTGAAAAAGCACATTTCTTAAGGATGACAGGGAAGACTCGGTGGGTAAAGGCCCTTATCTGCTGGCAACTTCTATATTTCTATCTAGCACCTCCCTCGCTCCCTCGATGCCAAGAGTATACCGGGGACTTGTCTGTAAGCATGTAGTCACACCACCTACACAGGTGCAAGCTCTCTGCACATGGTTATTATGACAGCTGAACACGGTGCCCTCCTTCTCTGAACGAAGACAAAGCAGCCATGGGCAGCGATTCACCAGTCCTGGCCCTCCTCTGCCAGCAACCTGGGTTCATTCCCAAAACCAGGTTTCCCATATGGTAGCACACCACACTACTGTAGGGTCATCAGGCAACTCAGTGTTTTATAGTTATAAAATATGGGTATACATGTCATCACCCCCTCCCAACTCCATCTAACACGTTCCCTGACTACCACTGGTACTGCATGATTTCAGCTGTATAAATGAGAGACCAAATTTAGTTTTGAAAGCTGTATGGCATAAGAGAAAGAGAGAAAGAGCAGCCATTCTCCAGCACACTATGTAAGGCTAAAATATATAAAAGTGATGGTTCTTGGCTCATATGAAGAAACCCTGATGTAGGTAGCAATACTTTCCCACACTTCGGTCCTTAAGCTGTAAAATGCTGACTCCCATTCATACTGGTGCATGAGCAAACAGAAAAAAGTTTTAAATTAATTGCAGGCCCTTTTTGGGGCAGCATGAGCTGTGCAGTATTCTACTACCACTACAAACTGCCCAACTTTCATTCCGATCAAGAGTCAAAATCAATCTATTCACCTTCTAGAATCTGAAAATGACAGATGTGATAAAGTCAAACAAGAGTCTTAATAAGTAAAAACAATCACAAAACAAATGGTGAAAAAGTGGTGCATACTTACTACAAAAGTACTACTGAATGCCATTAATTGTTCTTTCATGCATTACTCCTATACAGTTTATAATTAATTTGGATACATCACTCCAAAAAACATGAAACCAGGTATTGTCCTACTAAAATCCTTTTCTTAGTAAAGGAAATATTTTATTGGTCTATTAAAGATGATGTTTTGCTACTGTTATATGATGGCTAGTGACAGAGCTTTGTGCTACCATGTGGACACGGGTTGGGAGCAAGCTCTAACTGTCCACAATAAGGATGTCCATGGTCAGGCAGTTCAGTCATTAGCAGTGCTTCCCTGACCGAGGAAGGGTGGCACGGCATTCTATGGCCACGCGGTGACTTTATGGGGCAGGTCAAGGAGGCTCATCTCCTCCACCTCCTTACAGGGGAAAGCTGGAGGCTCACGAGGTCAACATTGACTCTGCATTGCGCCAGCAGGACTGGTGGAAAGGCAAAGGTAGAAAACTTGGAACAATTCTAACTGGTTGTCTAAATGATAGCCATCAGTAAGCTCAGACCCTGTGCCACACACAAGCTGTGCAGCAGTGCTGGGACTGGAAGGTTGTCGGTGATCTGTTTCACAGCTCAGTGCTCAGATCACTCGACCACTCTACCTTCCCTATACAACCACAACTTACACAGGCACAAGTTTAAATATGTTGTATTTGTCAACTGGCACATAGATCTTCATTAGTTTAAAACACTGGTACATGCCAGAAAGTGCTATGGTAGGAATCTTCTTTGTTGCTAACCAGCCATATTTCAGCTATCAAAATTATTTAAAGGAAAAATAAAACTTAATGTGTGTTTGGGGGCTTTCACTATCCACACAGTGTCTCATCTATTGCAACTCATATACTCTCCATGACAGCCTAGGAGGGACCTCATAGCATCATACTCTGATCATCCCACAGATCCTATAAACATCAAAGCATGCTACTCTGCTAGCCAGTGTTGGTATGTGAAGCCACAGGATATATGTGTAACCCCAGGACGGTATGCCATTTGAGTCTGACAGCAATACCAGGTGGGCTGGGTTCGGGGAGGAATAGGTCACTTGGCACAAAGGCTAGGTTTGGCTACTCTGCACAGGGGCACCCAAGTAATTCCGAACACAGGAAGCAATAACTGTAATGTCCAATACCAGAAGTGGGATTCTAAAGTGTGGCTTTTTATTCACATCCAAACAGAACAAACAAAGCATAGATGGACCCCCACGGGGCTACACTCCTAGTAATGCAGATTAAAAGAAACAATGACACTTCATCAACACTTTAGCCCTCAGGCTCTGAACCCACCGGGCACACAGCCCAGACTTGCACGCTGCTTTGGGTACACAGCCCGAACTTGTACATTGTTCTGGGTTTTCCTTGGCTCGGCTCCCTTGCCAGCCACTCGGACACCTTCCATACTTCATGGAAACATTTTCTGGTGGCTCCCTAAACCACCTAAGAGCACCTCGGCTCCATCAGGGAATTCTTCCTTTCAATCCCACGTCTGGGTACTTTTCTCAGGCACTGGCCAAGTACCTGAGAGAAAGTAAAAGGTGTCTCAGAGCAAATCCGTAGAGGTGAATTTGGTTACTACTGATGGGGGGTCTCCCACCTCTCGCTCCCATAATTCATACCCGGCCATCTCTCTGGACAGTAAACACTTCATCCTGTAAAGCTCTGCAAATGTGTGTCACATTCCATCTACTTGTCTTGCTTCCCATTTGTGCTGGACTTGAACATACTTTTAAGTGGCATTGTCCTTTTCTCTAGACCCCCCCCCCCCCCACTGAGTTAAGCAGTCCAATCCCCACTTTTCAACTGTTCAGGTGAAAAAACACTCGGCCCTTTTTCAGAGCGAACTCACCCTTTGGTTGCAGGTGCCCCACAGGAGATTCCTCCACAAGTAATTTCGCTCTCGAGCTTCTGGTGCCTCAGCACAACTTGAATAGGTAGCTACTTTTCCTTAGCCGGACACAGGAGGGTTGCCCTTGGAAATAAGGCAAAAACCTTCCCCCCCATCCCCTCAGGGATGGGGATCTTGAACCACTGAAAGCGTCTCCACCACTTCAATTACCAGTTCCTGTGTTCTTCTTCAGCTGGAAACACACACCTTCCAACAGTAGCTCTAAAACGGAGCTTAAAGTTCTGAGAGGCTGCACACACTCAGCTGTACTACTGTCTCTCTCTCAGACTGCACACAGACTGAATTCAAAATCCCCAACGTTCTACACTAACCTCCAACTGCAACATTCCAGTGTGGCTTATGCAGCTGCAAAAGTTCTAAGATGATGTCATCCCTCAGTCTCAGCTGAGACTGAGAACAGAGTGAGACAGTGTGAAATCCATTTAACTGGAGTTTCACAAGCCGCCTTCCCTGCCTACCACTAGATCTTACTTGGATTCTAGTAACCCCGGAAACAAGGGGGTTACACTCGCCCTGGGCCAGGAAAATGACTGCAGACAGTCATTAGTTACCCGACCTAGGCCATCCTACCCTATGTGTTACCTACCGGATAGGGGTGATCAGGCCCCTCCTACCATGTGCTCAGGCACAGGCAGGCAACACTAAGGGCCCAGAGGCCATCAGCTGACCGATCAGCCTCTACTCTACCCGCTGACTATGGGTACCCAGTGGCTCTGGAAGAACTGTCCAGAACACAGCCCTAATAGACCAGCACTGCAGTTCCTACGGCCGTTCAGGACCACAGCCTGTCTATCCCCCCCCAGCCCTCTAGAGAAAACCTGACTGCCTCTAACTCAAATCCCAAAACAAAACAAACAGGGGACCTCCCCGACCCTGGACACCATGCAACCACACACCAGGAGCTAATACCATACCATACCATATGCATTACTCCCACATTTCCCCACAACCATACCTGTGGAAGAAAAAGGTTACACCCAGTAACAACAACAACAGTGCTTCAAACACTACACACTAAAGTACTAGTGAGGAACTCCGATGGGTCCCTCCTCCTCCTCTTGTCTTCTCTTCTATCTTCTTCAGGAACACCTGCAAGAAAAAAAGAAAGACAACACACACTCCTAATCTGCATACACAGTCTATCTAAACCCCTACCATCAAAACACTGGAGAATCCCAAAAATAATTTTTTTTTTTTTAGAAAAGGTACAAAAACAGTATAAACATTAGAAAACAGTGAAAACAATGACATTATTTACAATACACCATTTGGGGGATGGAGTGCCCTAAAAGTCCCATCTAGTGACCACAGTGCCCGAAGGCTAGTCCATTAAAGAGTCTCTCCTGGGCTGGAGCCTGGTGAAGCACAGTTCTAGCAGGCCAAAGTCCCGAAGGAGACAGTATTTGAGGACAGTTCAAACATCTGGAGTCTGCTAGTGTAGGGTGTGTACTGCAATGTCATAAGAATAGAAAAGTCTGGACTTACCAGTCCCTTGTAGAACGACAACGACACTGACCTGGTCCTCAGCTGAAGACTCTCCCTGGCAGCATTCTTCCAATACAACTGGCGGACATCTTCCGGGAACGACAGGAGGGCACATCTGGAAACTGCTGGGCTGATGTCATATCTGGAAATGGAACCTTGGAACAGGAACAAAAAAGGAAAACAGCTGGTCTGACGTAATCCGGATACCAGACGAATCAGGATACAGGCTGGGCTGGCGTCCTCTCTGGATCTGAAGTCATCTGGTGGGCCAGTTATTGGATTCTGGAAAGTCAGTACACTGTAGAACTGATGAATGTGGGGCACCTGAGTCCTGGACGTCCATACTGGCAGAAGAACAAAGGCACTGCAATGGCTGGAGTTGCAGCACTGACTACTGCTGCTCTGCTTTCCATTTGGTAGGCATGGGCACATTTGCAGGGAGGTCTTTGCATTGTGGCCAATAGCACAACACGTGGCAGCTTGGATTATTACCCCGTCTGGGCGCACATAATTCATACTGTGAAAGGTTTCACGTCCCTCTCAGTCCACTATTCTAACAGTGTCCATTAACAGTGTCCTGCCTCTTTTCCACTGACTGTATTTTTCGTGAAACATTCTGTTCCTGACATGCTTGTTTGCACCAGGATGCACACATTTCATTGCTTCTGCCCAAATCCAGGACTTCCTGTTTTGTTCAATCTCCTCCTAGACTCTCCGAGGAAAGGTAGGAAAGGACATCCCATAGATTTCAATTCGCCTTCCTACGAACCAGTCTCTCCTCTTTACTAGCTTTGGTCAACTTGAGACCTCTGGCCTGGCTTGGGGGTGGCCAGTCCTGGTTCTGCCAGCTACGCATTCTCAGAGACACAAAAAATAGATCCCTGACTTCTTGCACAGCCAGGGCAGTGGAATCACCACTCTCTTCCACGCATTTCTCTGAGGCAAGAGCTTGAGGCTGTGTACCAGTTCCTTCTTCACAAGGCCACATAGATTCCCCCTCTTCTTCTTCCTCACTGAGAATCTGTGCCCAGGAGTGAGCAGTCATCCTCACTCCTGAGACTATCCACTCTTCGCTGGGCTCGGAGGTCGAAACCTCCCATTCAAAGGCCTCCCTCATCTCGTCTTCTCCTATGAGACCTAGGCTAGGCCCCGCTCTCCACAGGTCTACTGATGCTCTTCCTGAATTGTCTCTCAGCAATTCAGAATCTGAAACATCAGCACATTGTTCTGTCTGTAAATCTGCACCCTCTAGCTTTGTGCCACATTCCCCGAGGGGCCTTCTCCAACAGACTCCGCCTGGTGCTGTGTGCTGCCAACTGTAGATTCTTGAACTTTTGTCCATGTGGGAGCCAAACAAATCTTGGGCGCTTTAAATAAACCATATTTCTCTAGACACCCAGAACAGTGAGGTACCATGAAGATGTCCCTTCCAGCATTTAAGCACATTAAGCACACTTGCACTGGATATCTAGGAATCGCCACATGAGGAGGCAGCTGTCCTCCTTATTAACATCTCTCAATGTCCCTTAACTTGTTTACTTCTACTGCTACCACAGCCTGGGCATGATCAGAATAGTGGGCTGGTCCTGAGGCCATGACTGCAGAGAAAAACAAACAAACGCTCACTATTATTGAAAGTCCCACATCACTGAACACTTTCTTTCACTTTCAAAATGGCTCTTCTGCCACTGTGTTTACATCACTACCCCACCCTGTAATGGCGGCGGCAGCATTCCTACGCATCAACATTCTGAAATTGGGTCAAGCCACTGCACATCCGATTTACAGACGCTACTGATAATTTTGCTCAAACTGCACCAACTTGCACTGTTCTTTTTCCTAGCACATTTACATGATTTACCATGGAGTTTTCACTTGCTGAAGACATTGCTCTAGCTCAACAGTCCCTTAAAGCCTCAGTATTTCAAGTACAGGACTGTCTGTAACTCTTGCTGCATATCTTGATACAACTCACACTCTCTCATGGCTTTGAAACTTACACTGATGCTGAACCCATAACTATGCTCACAGTCAATGGCTTAAAAGCCTTGCTTTTGCTGGTAAACTTAACACAGTCCTTGTTTGCAAAGTGATTACACTGCTACACTCAGATTCAGCTGGCTTTTGGCAAAAATCACTTGTTTGAGCAATTATTTCTGTTGGTACTCACTGTTATCAGTAGCTGTTTGCTGAAATGGAAAACGGCCTGCAACCAGTCTTGAGGCCTCTGAACAGAAGCGGGTTGGCAGTCCTGCCGATTGTCCCTCTGAACACCACACTCACAGTCCAGTCGATCGAGATGTGGGTTGAGCCCGAATTTAAACAGAATAGACAGTTTTTTGAACTTTTACAGCGCTTTCAGTCACCTCGACGCTCCTCCTGTAAGCCAGTACGTACACTCCACTCACACTCCCTCTCAAATGCTGGGCAGTCGCTCTAAAGCTGGCTTGGAGGCGGGACTGATTGCAGTCTCACCAATCACATTACGCCATGCAAATGAGCCTCTTTCCTCTGAGGTGCTCTTCTCCTCACAGTGATGATCAAGCAGGCAAATTTAAACTGCAAAACCACACTTTTTTCTTGACTGAGTCCCCGGCGGGAGCCCATTTCAACCATTTTTCATGGCCATTAACACTACAAGTCTCTCAATTCACTCATAAAGCATTTCCAACGTCCAGGGCACAAGTTTCCTTTTGCTACCCCTAATTTTCCACAGTTTTCTTTGTCACAACAGTTTTAAAAGCTGGAAAAACGCTGTAATTCTGATGCAGGACAAGGGCATACTCTCTCAGGCTTTACTGCTCCTTGGTAAACAGTTGGCATTTTAACAGTAGCACATGGACAACAGAACACAGCGGCACATTTAGTTAACCTTGTTTCAGATTTTTGGGCTACCCACTGCCAGATAACCAAAACGCTAGCCCTTTGCCGAGCACCTTTCTTGCATTCTTCCTAAGTTCCAAACCCAAATCCTCAGCGGCGCCTCCATTTTTGTAACCCCAGGCCGGTATGCCATTTGAGTCTGACAGCAATACCAGGTGGGCTGGGTTCAGGGAGGAATAGGTCACTCAGCATAAAGGCTAGGTTTGGCTACTCTGCACAGGGGCGCCCAAGTAATTCCGAACACAGGGAGCAATAACTGTAATGTCCAATACCAGAAGTGAGATTCTAAAGTGTGGCTTTTTATTCACATCCAAACAGAATAAACAAAGCATAGATGGACCCCAACGGGGCTACAATCCTGGTAATGCAGATTAAAAGAAACAATGACACTTCATCAACACTTTAGTCCTCAGGCTCTGAACCCACCGGGCACACAGCCCGGACTTGCACGCTGCTTTGCGTACACAGCCCGAACTTGGACACTGTTCTGGGTTTTCCTTAGCTCGGCTCCCTTGCCAGCCACTCGGACACCTTCCATACTTCATGGAAACATTTTCTGGTGGCTCCCTAAACCACCTAAGAGCACCTCAGCTCCATCAGGGAATTCTTCCTTTCAATCCCACGTCTGGGTACTTTTCTCAGGCACTGGCCAAGTACCTGAGAGAAAGTAAAAGGTGTCTCAGAGCAAATCCGTAGAGGTGAATTTGGTTACTACTGATGGGGGTCTCCCACCTCTCGCTCCCACAATTCATACCCGGTCATTTCTCTGGACAGTAAACACCTCATCCTGTAAAGCTCTGCAATGTAGATTCTTGCTAAATGTATGTCATATTCCATCTACTTGTCTTGCTTCCCATTTGTGCTGGACTTGAACATACTTTTAAGTGGCACTGTCCATTTCTCTAGACCCCCCACTGAGTTAAGCAGTCCAATCCCCACTTTTCAACTGTTCAGGTGAAAAAACACTCGGCCCTTTTTCAGAGCGAACTCACCCTTTGGTTGCAGGTGCCCCACAGGCGATTCCTCCACAAGGAATTTCTTTCTCAGAGCTTCTGGTGCCTCAGCACAACTTGAATAGGCAGCTTCTTTCCCTTAGCCAGACACAGGAGGGTTGCCCCTGGAAAACAGGCAAAAACCTTCCCCCCATCCCCTCAGGGATGGGGCTCTTGAACCACTGAAAGCGGTCTCCACCACTTCAATTACCAGTTCCTGTGTTCCTCTTCAGGTGGAAACACACACCTTCCAAAAGTAGCTCTAAAACAGAGCTTAAAGCTCTGAGAGCCTGCACACACTCAGCTGTACTACTGTCTCTCTCTCAGACTGCACACAGACTGAATTCAAAATCCCCAACATTCTACACTAACCTCCAACTGCAACATTCCAGTGTGGCTTATGCAGCTGCGAAAGTTCTAAGATGATGTCATCCCTCAGTCTCAGCTGTGACTGAGAACAGAGTGAGACAGTGTGAAATCCATTTAACTGGAGTTTCACAAGCTGCCTTCCCTGCCTACCACTAGGTCTTACTGGGATTCCAGTAACCCCGGGTAACAGGAGGGTTACATATGTGTGTGGGGGTGGAGTGGGAGGTGGAGGCCATACCAGTGACTGAACCTGCAAAATTTTAAACAAGCAGGAATCAAAAAAACAAGAACCAAAAAATTGTTTTAAACTACAAAAAGGAATAGGCAGGGTTTTATTTAACTCTAAAAACTGATTAGCGTTTTGCTCATAAAAGTTCAAAAACATTGTGAAAATGGATAGCACGTGCCTCGCTTGTGTTTAACAAACAAGACACTTCTAGAAAACCTATGTAAATGCTTTCTGTACAGTTAGTATTGTCCCAAGGAAAAAAGTGCTAATCAATTATTTAAAACCCTGATAGAGTTCTTCTTTATTGGAATATAGTTTAGCTACTTACCAATAACAGCAGATCTTCAAGAGAACATCCTCCACAGAGCCACACTCTTGAAACTGTAAACTGTGGGTGTCAGGCTCACTCAAACCATTGCTTAGCTGGAGCCTCCCACACTGACATACATCAGTGCTGCCTTTATAACATGGAAGGCCACATACCAGGTCAGTTTTCCCACCAGAGATGAGCTTGGAGTTGTACCATATCGACAGAAACATGAGGCCTGAACCCTGACCAAGCCGACAGGAGACATGGAGGTTCAGAAAAAGAAAGGCCCACTGGAAGGGCGCAGAACAGGTGAAGACCAAGTGTATAGTAATGGGCATATCTTTCAGATTACACAACCTGAAACTACAGGAGGAGGTAGAGTAGGAGGATGAACTATGACTCTACGGAGGAGTTTCTCTAGAAAATCTACCATTAATGGTAAGTAACTAATCTATGTTCTTTAAGGACATCTCCCTCCTCAAAGGCACTCCTTCGAAGCAATTACAGGTAGTACAAAAAATGTGTAGACTAGATGGACTCTTGGTCTGCCATCACATTTTATGATTCTGTGATTCCCAAGCAGTACTAGACCACAGAACGGGAGGAAGGCCAGACAAGAGGCACATAAATTCCCTGAAGATAGCAAGTTTTGGGAGGATGGCAAGGCCAAAGTCAACCCATCTACCGGACACCAGATCCAAACTGCAGTGTTTTTGTTTGTTTTTTTATTTCTATTTTTGCTCCCCTTCCTTGTATTCACGCCAAACTCTCTCCAGCGACCGCCCAACACCACGGACTCTACCTCCTTGTGTGGCCTAAGCTCTCCCTCTCCCCCTGGCACAGGCATCCCAGGTCTACCCCCTCCGGGAAAGGCCACTCTCGCCCAGGGCACTCCTTCTGTAGGGTTGAGCACCGGGCCGAGGAGGAGGAGGCAGGACAAGGAGAGCCGTACCAGACTATGGGAATGTGGTTCGTGGGTGGGAGGTGCTTTCGCCTATCGGGGGGGGGTCTTGCTTAGTTACGCCCCTGTGGAGCCCGGCTGCCAAGGCAATGTACTGCCGCAGCTCCACCCCCCTGGCATATGCCACAACACTACTTTTGACCACCTCCAGCCTCCACCAGAGGTCACTCCTTGAGTGGTCATCTCCCCATCCCTTCCCGGAGAAGAGAGAGCAGTCCTCCAGATGCTCAATCTCTCCCCCGGCCCCGCCGACCCCCGGCTGCCTGAGCTTGTTCCCGAACCTGGGTTGCTGGCATGGCACGAGGTGTGGCAACCAGCGCCTCAATCCTCAGTGCCACCGGGCCGACCCAAACTGCCGTGTTTAGTGAAAGGATAGCTCATACTCCAAGTGGCAGCAAAGTGTAAATCAGCTACATGAACAAACCGCAGCATGTCCATGGACAGAACCAGGAAGTTCCTTACTAGCTTCTGGTCACAAAATGTAATGCAAGATGCCAACGATTCAGGAAATGTAGTATTCTGACACAGGGGTTCCCGCCATCCTGGGTGTTAACCAAACAAACAGCCGTAAGGACTGCCTGCAAGCCACTGTGCAACCCAAACCGATGCATAAGGTTCTAAAGGCACACACAGAATGCAGGATAACTACACCCACATTCAGAGGGGAAAGAAAGAACACACAGGAAGGTGGCTTGCCTCAGGCAGCATAAAGGCAGGCATCAATTTTTTTTTCATTTTTCTTTTGATTGAGATCTTGGATAATACCTGTGAGCGGATGCTTGTTGATAAGTTCCATGTCAGATACATTAGACAACAAGGTATAATACTGCAGACAAATATACAAATACTGAGAAAAATATACATGGAGGTTACAGAAATTCAAACATAAAGCACTAGGTATGCCAAGGCATTGTACAATGTAAGCCCGTGTCAAGATGATAAGTCAAGAGATGTCAGGGGGCAGTGCATCTACCCAGAGGGGTGCTCGGTGTGAGAATGCACGCTGTGCCATCGAAGTGCGGCATCTGGGCACTTGGAAAATTTGAGTGGTGGAGCTTCTGGTTTGTTTGGTATTCTTAGGCAGTGAAAGCAGGTTCTGCACCCCTGTTGGAAGCAGATTTAATGTGACTTTTTTGGCGAGAAGGCAGGTTTGATACCTGATTCTGTCATTCAGTTAAAGCCAGCCAGCTCAGGCACAAAGTTCACAGGTGTGTGAGTCTTGGTGCATTTGTGAGTAGGCGGCAGGCTTTGTTTTAGGCAACCGAGATCCGCTGGAGCGCTGTGTCGGTAGCAGAATCATATATGGCCAGCCCATAGTCTATGAGGAAGACAACAGAGTTGCTGATTGCCAGGTTTAATGCTTCATGGGTTAGACAATGCCTGTGGTGGTAGAGGATATTGCAGTGATATCGATAGGAGAAGGACAAGGAGGAGTCTATTGTAACCCACAGGTATCTGAAATGTGGGACGAGCTCCAGTTGTGTCCCCGCTGTGATTCCTTATTGTCGGGGGTATCTTTTTAGCTTGTTTTCGGCTGTGGCGTAGAGCATGGTCTTTGTTTTTTTTTTGTTTTTTTATAGTTCGTGACCAGTCTTTGCTCTTTAAACCATTTTTCCACAGATGCGAAGCCATTTTGGAGCTCAGTTTGAAGGAGTTCAGGGCGCAGGTTGCTGGTAAGGATCACTGCGTCGTCAGCATATAGGAGCATGCAGCAATAGCAGAAGGCCAGGAGATTATTTAAGAAAACGCTGAACAGCAATGGTCCCAGAACAGACCCTTGCGGTACACCAGATCTGACAGGTCAGCTGTCTGATAGGACTTGGGAAGGAATCGAGGATAGATACAGAAGGAAAACCTGACCCAGCAAACAAAAAGGTGGGGGGGGCATAGGTAACCAATGCCTGTAGCTCAGAAGCTTGTTGAGCTGAGGGAATAGCAACCAGATAAAAGTGCTGTACAGGAAAGGAAAAGTATTCCATAAGTGGAATCAGGTCCAAATTGAACCTGTATAAAGGGCCACAGAACCAAATAAAGGTCCCATTCCAGAGCTGGTCCACATACTGGGGATACAACTGCAGGAGCCATGTAAGGAACTTGCAGGACACCACTGAGCCACAGCCTTTTCAATGGAGAGGGCATGAAAATGCTTAAAGACCAAAGAATGAATCTGCACTGACAAGTACAGCTGGCCAGAGACCAGGAGGGACAAGAGGTAGACCAAATCACACTAGACCAGACAGTAAAAAGGTCCAGGGAGAGAGGCACACTTAATACTGAAACAGGGCCATAACTGGGAACACAGATGCCTAGGAAAATGCAACAAAGCTGCCAAGAAAATGTCCAAGACAGCGGAGGAAATCTACAAGCAGAACAGAGCCATGGCAGCAGGAGCAAAGTGTGAAGCTTCAGCGAGGGAACGTCCGGATGTAGCAGAGATCGTACAAAGATTGTATGGCAAAAAAAAAATCCCACCTGTAAAGGGAAAGGAGGAGGTTGGACTAGAAGGGGTCAAAGCAGAGGCAACCAAAAAAAACAGCATCTCCCCTTTATATTTGTTATCCCCCCCAATATCCTTTGTTGTCTTGTTACAATATCAGCAGTTTTGTGGTTCCACAACCCTTTTCCATCCCTTTTATTTTGGCCTCAATTCAGAACTGTTTTTTCTATGAATAAATATTGGAATAGGATGCTGTGAAGGTTAGTGGGTAGACAGATGCAACAAACACAGGTAAAAGGTGTAGAACGCACTTTGCAGTATTTATTTTCCAAAATAAAATAATAAACATACACAAAGGAAATAGGTGATTAGTCCTTCAGTTCTGCAAAAACAGTGCACAGTTCCCTCAGTGCACAACTTCCAGGCTTCGTTCCAGCCAAACAGATTCCTAGCACATGAAAACTTGCATATACGATGAGAAACAGTGCACAATTCCCTCAGTGCACAACTTCCAGGCTTCGTTCCAGCCAAACAGATTCCTAGCAAATGAAAATTTGCATGTACTATGAGCTGCTTCCTCCTCAACAGTCATGTCTCTACTGACGGACACATCAGACTCATCTGTTTTGCATCTCAGGAGGTAGGCTTTTATCCCTGCCTACTAATGATGTCAGCACCATGTGTGCTGTCTGACTCAATTCTCTAAGTAAACACAGGCAGGATAACTCATCCTGAATAAACACAGACAGTCTGACTCATCTGACCTTTACACACCTCTGCTTCACCTAGGAAAGAATGTTTTGTTTTTGGCTTCTTACAAAGTCAACCTGTTTTCAATTCTTTCTCATTACTTACACTGCCTCTGTATCTGCCTGTAGTACAGCACAGGAGGAGGCAAATAACTTACTGCCTCTTGTCTTACTTTTATGTTCCTTTTACTGTACTTGGGAGAAGAGGGGAAGGGACTACAAGACTGAAAGTGGCCAGATTTCAGCCTGTAGCTAGAACAGTAAACTTAGAAGAACAGGAGAGTGTAAAAGAAAATGCAGCACAAATTCAGATAGGAGCTCTGGCCCTGTCACAGATGCCTATTATCAAATGAGGCAGTATATTTGTTATGATTTATATATATTAATTTATGCCAGGGACCCACTTGATTCCTCCAATCAGGAGGAGTCTACTTGTGGGCAGGGCTTTAATCACATATTTATTGTGCCCTATTTAGCGTCTTCCATTGCGGTCCCGAGCCACAGGGAGTCACACTGTGGACGTCAGCCGGGGAGTCAGTCACACTGACTGTTCAGTGTGCACCTGCTCCAGCCCTCAGTAAGTACTCAGTTTGTATCTCACTGTATTACAATACCCAGTGACTTTAGTCTTTTGTTGCTATTACAGCTGTTTTACTTGGCTGTAGTACAACAACTGCTCTTGTCCTAAGCTAGTGTTGATTCCACTGCATATATACCTGTTTAACAATCTGTTGTCCTGAGCTTCCCGCTCTACTGTAGTTTGAATTTTTGCTTTGTATTTGTGTTTAATTGGCTTCACTCACTTGCTACCTGCATTCAGATATACTGTCTAGTTTGTTTTGCTGTGACTTTCAACAGTTAGTGATCTGCTAAAGGTCTGTCACTGTCGTCACCCCAATTGGGTGAAGCCTGCACCTCCTCCTTATTTTGTTTACTATTTTTCTCCCTTCCTGGGTGAGCCTATACCCCCCCTTCTAAGTTCTAATTCTCTTGCCTCCTTATCATATGAAGTCCAAATTTCCCCTTTTGTTTTTATACAGCTTCCTCCACACAGGGTCAATACAATTATCCCCCTTTCTTTTTCTTACAAATTTTCTTTTTTTTTTTTTTTTTTAACTCCGGCCTCCTCCCTATCTGGGTGAAGCAGAGTTCCCTCATTTCATTTTTATGTTGGCTCACACTTGCGCGCCAGCCAACATATTGCAGTAGTAGCAGATTTGGAGGTGTGGTCACTGTGGGCGAATGCAGGGCACGCATCAGTAGATGCATCCCTCATTCCCCAATAAGGCAGCATGCAGGCACCACACCAGCAACACGTAATGTGGCAAGCACATCTAAGAAAAGGGCCGCTGCAATGAGAGCCAAGCTCGTTACGCAGTGGCACCTCCCGACGTGCCTTTCCTGGTGAAGCATTCTAGGAAACATGGTGGCAGTGACTGCCACCACCTCCTGCCACAATGCCGACTTTGGGGGTGCCCAATCCCCTGTCGGCATGCCCTCCACCAGTTCATGTGCCAGCGGGGCCCACTCCCGTCAGCATAATGCCCCTCCTGATTTGTTGTGTGCGGGGGTGCCCAATCCCCTGCCTCTAGCTCCCCCTCGGTATGTGCTGGCGGGGTGAACAATCCCCGTCCAGCTAGCCCCCCAAAAACTCAGGTGGCATGCTGGGAGCCCACCCCAGCGTTAATGCCCCCTGTAAAAAAAATGTCCTGCAATGTTTTTTTTTTTTTTTTAACCTGTAAAGAAGAAAGCGGTTCCTCGTGGTCTGTCCTGCTCCTCCCCAGCCCGCGCCCAGCCTCTATGCACTCTGCCTCCCCACGCCCCACCCATACTTACCTCAAGAGTCTGGGCGCGATGGTCTTCGTGGACCGAACAGTCTCGCACCTTCAAAGCCGACCCGCGAACTGAAGAAATGCCGGTAAGCTGTATAATGGCATAAATAGGGTTTTCATATTGGTGCATATCTCGGCATTTTTAGAATATTTCACATTTTCAACATGGGGTTATTGGGGCCCCTCCTCATGAATTCAGTCACTTTCATGCGTTATTCTGTCCCGAAAGGTGATTTTGCGATCACTGCGAATCACCTTTTAGGACGATTAACTAAATGACAGTGCCACTGTTCATGGGGTGGGCTCTCAAAAGCCTATGTTGCAAATTTAATTGAAACAAATCAAAAATGACTTTTCACGAGGTCGTTGTGCAGTTTTCCACGCCTGCGCTCGTAACTTTATTGAATCTGTAATATTTTTCACTCCAGATTTTCAACATTGGTATCTTTCCACCTCCTTATGAACAGTACAGCTGTCATGTTACATATCCTGGTCGAAATGTGTTTTCGCACTTCCGGTGCAGAATAGCACGGTCACTGTGTGAAATCAGTTTTCGGGACAGTTTGAGAAAATGACAGTGACACTGTTCATGAGCAGAGGTCATAAAATGCGTATGTTGAAAATTTGGTGATGAAAGTCCATAAAATGCCTCTGTTACAAGCATGTGTTGCGCAGTTTCCACACACCCTTGTAACTTCGCAAATTTGCAATATTCTCATGCCAGATTTTCAACACTGACATTTTTTCACACTTTCTTATGAACAGTACAGCTGTCATTTTTCACATCCTGCCCAAAATGTGTTTTCACACCTGTGACACACAATAGCGTAGTCGCTGTGGGAAATCAACTTTTGGGACAGATTAACAAAATCACAGCGCCACTGTTCATGAGGGGAGGTTCCAAAATACCTATGTTGGAAATGTGTCTCTTCAGGTTGGGGGTGAGGTTGGTGTCAGTTCAATACTTCACTTCCATTCCTATTATGCATCTCTAACTCCTGCACTACCAATACCAATGCCAGCGAGACAACATTTGGCACTGACAAATGCTTGTTACACTAGCTTCCTTCCTACCAGGATGAAGTCTATATTCCCTCTCGGTTCTAAAACGTAATACTCTGGCCTCCTCCCTTGCTGGGTAAGCCCATATTCCCCTTCTCAGCTTCGCTCTACTTGAGTGTAGCTTGTCTCCTCCCTCCCCAATTCTATTTATTCTGTGTAATCTGTAGGATGAGTACTGCTTCATTCTCTCCCACTATGCTGCTCCTTATCTCTCCTCTCCAACCATTCCTGTTTACCCTCACCTCCCTCCCTTCCACCTTTCCCAGTCTTTCCCCTTCCATCTCTCCTCCTCATTCACCCACCCTCACTCTCCCTGCCTCCACTCCCTGCCTTACCCCACTCTCCCTGGCATCCTGCTTATAGTCTCCTCTCATCACCTTTGCTTTACCTTGCAACCAATAGATCTCTCCATCCCCTCTACCTCCCCCACCCCACCCTCCTCCTCTTCCTATAAGTGGCTCACAGGCTCACTCAAGCTCTTCATTTCCATGAAACTAACAGCTGCAGATGATACTGAGCTCAGCCCTAGCTTTTTCCTGGCATCCCCTCTCCCCAAACGGCTGAGAGTGGCCCACGTCAACATCCCCAGCCTTCTCCCTAAGACTGACCAGTTACAACCATTCATGGTTAACCTCGATTTAATGTGTTGGTGATCTCAGTGTCTTGGCTCTCCCTAGGATCCTTGATTCCTCTGTTGCTGTCCCCGGATTCACCACTGTTCGACAGGATCGAGCAAAGCATGGTGACGGAGTAGCCATCTACCTCTACTTAAACATCCTGTTTGAGCACATGCTTTCTTCTTCTGTCCCCTCTGCCTATGAGATGCTTCTTCTCAAACTTTCCTTCCCCTTCTCTGTCCCCTTATTTATTGTGGTGCCTACTGCTGTCCAGGCATGTTCTCACCTTCAGTCAGTGAGCTACTCACCACCATCTCCTCCCATATCTCCTCTGGTGAGATGATTATTCTAGGTGATTTCAACCTCATCTGGTTCCCCACACCCTTTTTTACAAATTTTTCCAGAATGTTAAGTCCCTCCTTCTTTCCCAAATAATTTCTGACCCCACCTGTCATAATTTCAAATCTCTGAATCACTTCCTCTTGGACTGGGTGCTCTCCTCACATCCTCATCATACTGAGGATGCTAGTGCCCTCCCTTCTGCCCTCAGTGACCACAACACAGTCTACTGTATCACAGAATCATAGAAGCTTGACAGCAGAAAAGGACCATACCGGCCCATCTAGTCTGCCCTTATTTTTCCTCCTACACCTCCCCCTCCCTGCCAGCCCCCACCCTCCCCCTGATACTCAGACCCATATGCTTGTCCCATGCCCTCTTGAATTCTTCCACTGATTTAGCCCCCACCACTCTGCCTGGTAGACTGTTCCAAGGCTCCACCACCCTCTCCGTGAAGGAATGTCCTCTCACATTGACCTTGTACTTTTTTCCTTGCAGTCTGAGGCTGTGCCTTCTAGTTTTGACCCCCTCCTTCCTATTAAGTAAACCCTCTTCTCCCACTTTGAGCCCCTTTACATATTTAAAAGTTTCAGTCATGTCTCCCTTTCCTCCTTGTCTCCAGCGGTAACAGATCCAGCTCCTTACACCTCTGCTCACTTATGGCTTTCCCTGCATGCCCTGCACTATCTTGGCTGCTTCTCTAGAACCTCTCCAGCGCATCTATATCCTTGGCTGAAGATGTGGCTTCAGAACAGAACCCCATACTCCAGGTGCAGCCTCACTATGGCTTTGTAAAGGGTCATTATTACCTCCCTCTTTCTGCTAGTAATGCCCCTGCCTATGCATGCCAACATTCCATTGGCCTTTCCCACTGCCCTGCTACACTGAATTCCTACTTTAAGGTTCGAGGAGACTATGATCCCCAGATCCCTCTCCTGTTCTGTTACTTTAATTCCCTCCCCAACTAGGATGTACCCTGCCCTTCTGTTCCTACTCCCCAAGTGCATCACAGCGCACTTCTTGGCATTAAATTTCAGCTGCCACGTCCCAGACCATTTTTCAAGTATCTTTAAGTCCTCCCTCATGTCTACTCCCAGTATGACCCTATTGCATATTTTGTATCATCAGCAAATGAGCACACCCTCCCCTCAAACCTCAGCAATATCACTGTATGTAGATACTGAAGAGAAGCGGACCCAAAACTGACCCCTGTGGCACTCCACTCTTCACCCTCGCTGTCCCAGAGTGCACCCCATTTAGCACCACCCTCTGAGTTCTTCCAGACAGCCAGGCCTCCACCCAGCTTATTTTCCCACCTAACCCCAGGCTTTCCATCTTGCCCATCAGCCTCCTATGGGGGACAGTATCAAAGGCCTTACTGAAGTCCAGACAGGCCACGTCCACATCCACTGCCTACCCCCCGTCAATTACCTGAGTCACCCAAGCAAAGAACTGAATTAGGTTTGTCTGGCAAGACTTCCCCTTCGTGAAGCCATGCTGTCTACTGTCCTGCAAGCCACTCTCCTCCACAGAAACATAGACTTTGACGGCAGATAAGGACCACTTGGCCCACCCAGTCTGCCCATTTCCCTACCTATTGGATAAGCTGCAGATTCTAGTTAACCAACAGCCTACTTCCTGCAATCCCCCACTATAATTGCCTTATGTCTGTCCCATACATGTTTGAATTCCCCCACTGTTTTAGACCCCACAACCTCTCCAGGAAGGCGGTTCCATGCGTCCACCACTATCTCCGTGAAAAGAATTCTCCACATTACCCCTGAGCCGTCCCCTCTAACTTTAAACTGTGCCCTTGTTCTTACATCTCTTTTCTGAAAGATGCTACCCTCCTGGACTTTGTGGTTCCTTGAGGTACTTAAAAGTTTCTATCATGTCCCCCGTCCCTCCTTTCATCAAGGGTATACATATTAAGCTCTCTCAGTCTCTCTTCATATGGTTTCTGATGTAGACCCTGCACCATTTAGTTGCCCTCCTCTGGACTGCTTCCATCCTGTCTATGTCCTTGCGTAGATGGGGTCTCCAAACTGCGCCCAGTACTCCAGATGGGGTCTCACCAACTGTCTGTATAGAGAGATAACCACTCCTTTTCTACATGTGATGCCCCTCCCTATGCATCCCAGTATCCCCTGGCTCCTTACTGACTTCCTCACATTGCTTACCCACCTTTAGGTCATCTGATATGACTACACCCAGATCCCTTTCCATTATTGTTGTCGTTAGTACCTCTCCTGCTATTGTGTACTCTTCTCCTGGATTTTTATTTCCCAGGTGCATTACTTTGCACTTCTTTGCATTGAATCTAAGTTGCCATATGTCTGATCATTCCTCCAACCTTGCCAAGTCCCTTCTCATCCTTTCTACCCCCTCTTGTGTATCAACTCTGTTACAGATCTTTGTGTCATCTGCAAAGAGGCATACCTTCCTTCAGACCTTCTGCAATGTCACCTATAAAGGCGTTAAAGAGGACTGGACCCAGTACTGAGCCCTGAGGTACTCACTAGTAACCCCTTTCTTCAGAATGTGTTCCATTCACTATTACCTTCTGTGTTCTGTTGTGCAGCCAGTTTGCTACCCAGGCTACCACCCTGGGACCCACTCCCAGGCTGGCTAACTTGATTATTAATCTTTTGTGTGGACTGTGTCAAATGCCTTGCTAAAGTCTAGGTAGGCCATATCCACAGCCCCTCCCTGGTCTATTACTTTGGTCACCCAGTCAAAGAAATAGATTAGATTCATCTGACATGACCTTCCTGCTGTGAATCCATGCTGCTTTGGGTCCTGTGCTCCGCAGGCCTCTAGGTACTCAACAATTCTTTCTTTCAGATGTGATTCCATCATTTTCCCCACCACTGAGGTCAAACTAACAGGTCTGTAGTTTCCTGCTTCTGCCTTGCTCCCACTTTTGTGAAGGGGAATCAAATCTGCCCTCCTCCAGTCCACAAGTACCACCCCATCTTCCCATGATTTGTTAAAAAGCGTGGTTAGTGGTGTCACTAGGTCCTCCCTTAGCTCTTTTAGGATTCTAGGGTGAATCCCGTCAGGCCCCATTGCTTTGTCCACCTTGAGTTTTAGAAGTTCTTTCAGTACTCTTTCTTCTGTAAATGGACTGGCGTCAACCCCACTATCCAGAGTGCTTCTACTGTTTGGTTTAGGTAACTCCTCCTCTTTTTCTTTTGGGAATACTGAGCAAAAGTATTCATTCAGTATCTCTGCCTTTTCACTGTCTCCCTCTGCCCACCTCCCCTCTCCTTTATCAATCTTCACTATCCTCCTTAACCTTTCTATGCTCCTTAATGTACCTATAAAAGGATTTATCCCCCAACTGAGTTGGCCATCTTTTCCTCGGTTTGGGCCTTTGCTTTTCTGACTGCCTTGTCCACTTCTTTCTGCTTTAATTGATACAGTTCCCTGTCGTGCTCCATCTGTGATTCCTTATACTTTTTGAATGCAGCCTTTTTCTCCTTAACCTTCCCTAACACCTCTTTTGAGAACCATAGTGGTTTTTTATTCCGCTTTGTTTTCTTTATTTGTTTCACAAAGGCTTGTTGCCTCCATGATGGCAGTTTGATTTTCTCCATTGTTCTTCCACCCCTCCTTTCTGGCCATTTGCTAATGCATTCCTCAGGTATTCACCCATTATGCCAAAGTCAGCCCTTCTAAAGTCCAGTATCCTTGTCTTTGTATGGCTTGTCTTCCATGGTTGTGTTTATTATGAAGCACACTGTGCAGTGGTCGCTTGTTCCCAGATGTCTACTGACATCTAAATTTGTGATCCTCTCCATTTGAGAGTACCAGGTTTAATATTGCTCCCTCCCGAGTGGGTTGCACCACTAGCTGTCTAAGGCATGCCCCCTGTAGGGCATCGAGAATGACCCTGCTCTTGGATGTGGCTGCAGTCCATATTGCCCAGTTAACATCTGGCATATGCAGGTACCCCATCAACAGTATCGCCCCTTTTTCAGCAATTTTGAGAATGCCCTCTATCATTTTCTTGTCCATTTCCTCCCTTTGAGACGGGGGTCTGTATACAACCCGTGCAGATTGTGATGCCATTCCCTGTCTCCAAGGTGACCCAGAGTTCCTCTTGTCCTCCCCCTTTACTTTTTAGTTCTGTAGCTTTGATCCCTTCTCTTATGTAGAGAGCTACTCCACCTCCTCTTTTACCCTCCCTGTCCCTTCTGTAGATTGTATACCCTGGTATGTTGACATCCCAGTCATGGTTCTCTGTGTACCATGTTTCTGTGACTGCCACAATATCCAAGTGTTCCTCTTCCATCAGGGCTACTAGCTCTGGAAGCAGGTAATCCATCACCCTCTTCTTGATTAATGCCTCCATTACCTTCCCCACCACTAACGTGAGGCTGACAGGTCAGTAGATCCTCTACACCTCCTTACTACCTCCCTTGTGTAAATGCCCTCAAATTCTTCTCCTCCTCCAAATTCATATCTGCCTGTCTGGGAGCATCATGCCCCCTTTAGAAGAAGAAGGGTTGGAGGATCTCACCACTCATGGTTCTCAGCAGAGTTCCTGGCTTGTTACCATTTGTGTGACCTTGTCTGGAGGTCCTACAAATCCAGTGGCTCCCCTTCCGACTCTACTATTTGTCGAGCCTTTCATAACGCCTGTACTAGAGCTGCTATGCTTGCGAAGTCCAAATACTTTGTATGCACACTTCAGAACAACCTTACCACCTAAGTTCTGGATAGTAATCCATGCCCTTTTCTCCCCTCCAACCCAGTCCCCTCCCCCATTCTAAAGCTGGTCAACTTTCCTATCTCTGACCCTGTTGCAATCCCTACCTCCTTTAATTCCCTTTTCTATCTTCCTTCTACTTCCCTCCCCTCCCCTGTCTCTCTTCTCCTTCATCCTCCTTATAGCCCCCTCCCTTTTTTCCTCTTCTTTTACTACCCCTGCTGCACCCCCACAGAGTGGAAGCTCTAATGATCTTGACCCCAAGCTCCTATAGCTCTCGGCTCATGCCACTGCCTTCCATATCATCTACCTTTCCAATCTATCCATCTCCTTATCCACAGTCTCTAACACACGGAAAACTGGCTACAGTCAGCCTCCTTCCTAAAGAGGGTGGTCTCTCTTCTCCTGGAAAAGTACAGTTACATAAGAACTTACCGTAACAGTAGATCTTCGAAAGAGGCTCTTGCAGTAGGTAATTACATATAGGACTGACGCCGGCAGGCATCAGGACCCCACGGAAAAATTTCTAGCTAGTAGTCCCTGGCAAGGACCCGCCCCAAATCAGGTGACCAGCATCAGGAGGCGTCTGTATAAAGGCGGTCCCTCATGCTCCCTGCTTGCAGTTCTTTCCGCCAGGGCTAACAGAGCCAGGCAGGTGAAGCGGATATTTTCTTAAATGGAAAAGGAGCGAAAAAGCTTAGGGGAATGGAGGGCAGGAAGAGTATTACCTACTGCAAGAGCCTCTCTGAAGATCTACTGTTACGTGAAGTTCTTACGAACTGTACTATCTTACTGAGAGGGCTCTTGTGTAGGTAATTACATATAGGACTGAGTCCCAAGCAGTCTGGAACAAGAAGAAGCATACGGGAGGAGGAAAGCTACTCAGAGTAGATCCCCAAGCTGTGAAGGCCTTTAAGAAAGGAGGCCTTGCAGAACAGCCAGCCTGAAGCCTGCTCTGCCGTGAGGCAATATCCAAACTGTAATGTTTTGTAAAGGTATGGACGGAAGTCCAAGTGGTGGCAGCACAGATGTCTGCCGCTGACACATTCTTGAAACAAGCCTCTGAGGCAGTGACTCCTCTGGTGGAGTGGCCTCTTACTTGACCCGGAAGGGTCTTGTTGTACTTGTCATAACAGAAAGTGATGTAATGAGCCAACCATTTAGAAAGGCATTGCTTAGAAACAGCATTGCCTTCTCTTTTGGGTGCAAGAGAGACAAACAGTTGATCTGTCTTTCTGAGATCCTTCGTCCTGTTAGTGTAGTATCTCAGAATCCGGTGAACGTCCATAGTATGGAACAAATACTCCCCTTGGTTGGAGTACTGCGTAAAGAAAACGGGTAACTCTATGGACTGGTTCACAGTAGATTCCGCTACCACCTTGGGGAGAAACTTAGGATTGGTACGCAGAGCCACACATTCCTTGTGAAAAATCAAGTATGGAATTTTACACATCAGGGCCTGGAGCTCAGAAATCCTCCAAACAGAGGTGATGGACACAAGAAAAAGTGTCTTCCAAGAAAGGAACTTCAAATCTGTGGAAACTGCTGGTTCAAAAGGAGGCAGAGTAAGTTTCTCAAGAACAAAATTCAAATCCCAAGAAGGAGCATGGACTCGGATAGGGGGTCTCAGATGGAGAACTCCTCTAAGAAAAGTCTTAGAAACTTCCAGCTGAGCAAGCATTCTGTCTGCAAAGGGAACATGCTAGGCCGAAATGGCCACCATGTGGACTTTAAGAGAAGAGTGACTAAGACCCAGATCAAAGAGATGGCGCAGGTACTCCAGCAGACGATCAACGGGGCAGGAGAAAGGCTCATGGTCTTTTGAAGCAGCCCAGATTGTGAATATTTTCCACTTCATGGCATAGGTAGACCTCGTGGAGGGTTTCCTAGCCTCTACCAGAATCTCCGCCACCTGGGGCAGAAGCTCCAAAGCAGGCCTGAGCTATGTCTGCAGGAGCCATGCATGAAGCTGAAGGGACTTGAGACCTGAATGGACCAGGGTCCCCTGATCCTTGGTCAGCAAACTGTGTGACAGAGGAAGAGGAAGCGGTGGTTCCTCTGAGAATTGTTGCAGAAGAGAGAACCAAACTTGCCTGGGCCAAAAGGGAGCGATCAAAATCATTTGTGCTCCTTCTGATCCAAGTTTCTGCAAGACCCGTGGGATCAAAGGTATTGGGGGAAAGGCATAGACGAATAAGTCCTTCCAATCTAGAGACAGAGCGTCTCTCCAGAAAATGCCTCACTTTTGAACGAGCGAGCAGAAGACTGGAAGCTTTGCATTTTGAGTGGAAGTGAACAGATCTACCTGTGGTGTGCCCCAGCGTAGGAAGATATCGTCTAGGATCCCTTGATCCAGTTCCCAATCGTGGGCCCGGGCGGACGAGCGACTCAGCTTGTCTGCCAAGGTGTTGTCGACTCCCGGAACATGAATTGCCATAAGGTGAAGGTCGTGTTGTACTGCCCAATCCCACACTCTCATTGCTTCCCTACAAAGGGGGTAGGATCGAGTCCCTCCCTGTTTGTTGATGTACCATACCACACACATATTGTCCGTCTGGACGGCTAGGTGGCCTGGAAGGAGATACAGATGGAGGGCTTGGAGGGCGTAAAGTACTGCCCGAAGGTATAGCACATTGACGTGAAGAGTTTGTTCGAGCTTGGACCAAGAGCCCTGGGTCCGATGAGGACCGAGATGGGCTCCCCAACCTTCGCCTGAGGCATCTGTAGTCAGAGTCTGGGAGGGGGAAGGAAAGAAAAACAGAACCCCCCCAAAACAGGTTCTCTCTGACCATCCACAACTGTAAGTCTCGAACCATGGGAGAGGAGACTAGAACCGACTGATCCAAGTCGTCCACCAATTCATCCCACTGGGAGCGGAGCGTCCACTGAGAAACCCTTATGTGGAGTCGAGCGCAAGGAACTGTCAGGATAGCAGCCGCCATGAGCCCGAGAAGGCGAAGAACCGACCTTGCAGTGACTCGCCTGCAGCCGGACAACAGGCTTACCTGAGTCTGAATAGTGGCCGCCCTGTCCGGTGGCAGGAAGGCCCTGCCCAGGGTCATGTCCAGTATCGCACCAATAAACTGGAGTCTCTGGGATGGGATCAAGTGAGACTTGGAATGGTTGATGGTAATGCCCAGGCAGGCAAAGACCTGCTGGGTAAGGGAGAGGCAGCGCAGGAGTTCCTCCCTGGACGAGGCCGCCAGGAGCCAGTTGTCCAGGTACGGGAAAACCTGCACTCCCCGAGTATGCAGGTAGGCCGCCACCACCGCAAGGCATTTGGTAAATACTCGGGGAGCCGAGGGGAGGCCAAATGGGAGTGCCTTGAACTGGTAGTGGTCCCCCTGGAAAGCAAAATGGAGATATTTGCGGTGGGACAGGCGAATGGATATATGCAGGTAAGCATCCTGCATATCCAGAGCGCACAGCCACTGACCCGAATGGAGGAGGGGAGAAGGCTTTGCAGAGAGAGCATTCTGAACCTCTTGTATTCCACGAATAAGTTCAGGGAACTGAGATCTAGGATAGGTCTTACATCTCCTGTCTTCTTCGGGACCAGGAAGAAGTGGGAATAGTAACCCGTTCCCTGAAGGGGAAGGGGACAGGTTCCATCGCCTCTTTCAGCGACAGTGCTGAAATCTCTTCCTGGACCAGAAGAAGATGTTCCCGAGAGTATGACAACCTTTGGGGAGGGTGACAAGGTGGGTTCTGTAGAAACTCTATCGAGTGTCCTTCTGCTATTAGCTGGAGCACCCAAGAATCTGATGTTATCCTCTCCCAGCCCGGAAGGTGGAGTGAAAACCTCCCTCCTACCGGTTCCTCCGGGAAGCCCAGAGGCTGTGGGAGAGGGAAGGAGTCAGGTGGTGTGGGGCAGTGCCATAGCTGAAGCACCCGCTGCTTTTTTGGGCAGAGGGGGTTTGGCAGCTGTGGGGGCCCAGCGTTTAGTGGTCCGCTTTCCTGGAGATTTTGCCTTTGGTCGATTCCGTCTGCGAAAGGGACGGCGCTGTGACTGATGGGGATGGTACACAGAGTCGACGGACTTTAGTGCCGTCCCCTTCTCCTGCAGATCGGTGATAATGTCTTTGCCATCACCTCCGAAGAGCACCGAACCCCAGAAGGGCACTTCCTGTATAGCGGACTGCACTTCCGCGACCAACCCTGACACACGGAGCCAAGCATGACGTTGTGAGCCTACGGCGAAAGCTGAGCTCCGTCCAGCAGTGTCCACTGCATCGTAGGTCGCACGAAGCATGTGTCGACTGGCTGAACGTGCAGAACGGACGAGGTCAGACAGTTCCTGCTTGACTTGAGAGTCCGGCAGCGAGTCCAATTTGGTTTCCACCTTGGTAAGAATTGCCTTCTGGTAATCCCCCATGTGACCGACATAGTTCAGGGCCCTGATCCCCAGCATGGAAGAAGCGAAAATCTTCTTGCCATACTGGTCCAGAAGGTGAGATTCTTTATCAGGTGGCGACGAGCTAAGATGTCTTGGACTAGCTGTTCGGCCGTGAGCTGCGCTAATCATGACAGAGTCAGCTCGAGGGTGAGAATCCAGAAAGTCAACACCCTCGGGAGCCTGGTATAGCCTGTTCGACTTCCATGGAAGAGGAGCTAATGCCAACGGTTGTTTCCAAATAGTGGTAACAAGGTGGGCGTGAGGCTCGATCCAGGGTGGCACCAAGGTGGGAGCTGTCACAGGCAGATCCAGATGCTCGAAGTTTCACCTGCTGTGGATCTGGCTCCAAGGATTGCCACTTGTGCACTGCCTGGATTTTACGTAGCAGCTCCGTGAAAGAAGGATCCTCCGGAGGAGACTTCGGAGGAGTCCTTGGCCTGGGTTTTGACAGAGAGCGTGGCTCATCGTCCTTCTTGGAGCAGCCGTCGGAGGCGTCCGAGGAGGAAGAGGAAGAAAATGAAGAGGAAGATGACTCCCTTTCCCGTCTAGGGGGAGGAACGGACCCTTTGGGAAGCCCTCGGGGAAGCGTGTCCTGCCCCTCTCTGGACTCAGAGGGTTTAGCCCTGGTGTCCGGAGGAGGTGAGGAGTTTGTCGCCGTGGACATCACGGGAACCAGGTACCGCCCGTCGTGATGAAGGATTCTCCACCTCTCTGGTAAGCTGAGCCTTGGCCTCAGCCCACCAGGAGGCCTGATCTCCTGCAAATCCACGGCGGCTGGGGGGCGGTAGGAGGAGGAGGAGGGATAAGGGTATGGGTTATACCCATAAGTCACGTATCCATAACCCGGGCGGGAAGCCTGGCGTCGGGTACTATGGCGTCGGATAGGCGGCATCGGATACTGCGGTCCAGATGCGAGCGGGCGTCGGATCCACAGTGGGGTGGTACCGGGGAGCCAGGGTAGCTGCGAGCAGATGGCCCGCGAGGCAGAACTGGGCAGAAGGCCCAGAAGGTGGAGGGCCCGGCGACGGGCGGCATCCGGGGCGGGATGTCGCCTGGAGTCGGCACTACCAGACGTCAGACCAGCGGCGAGGTGCGGCGTTGGGGCTGAGTGTCCGGAGGCGGACGTCAGATCAGCAGGAGGTTGGTCTGACGGAGGGATAGGGACCTCAAGCGTCGCCCGGGAGGAGGGGAAAAATCCCAGGGTCGGGCTGAGGAGACTCAGGGTCCCCGGAGGGCAGTGAAGGTGCAGGGGAGCCTGGAATGACGGATGTGGGAGGTCCGGCGTCCAGCTCATCCGCTGTGCGGATGTCGGGCAGACCGGCGTCGTCTTACAGCGGGATCCGGGAGGCGCGGAGGGGCCAGGCGTCCGACTTCAGCCTCGCCAGGCAGGCCGCGAAGGAGTGGCGACCTGGTCTGGCGGAAGAGGGGTGCGCGCCACCCCGAAGGGTCGGGTGACTTACCGACCTTCTCCGTGCGGACGTCGGAGGAGCCGACGTCTGGCTTATTGGAGTCGCCCGCACCGGTAGGCCGCGAGGCCACGGCTTTACCAGGGGGGCGGAGGCCTCCAAGAGCCTGAGGCGCCTGAAGGGCCTCGAGCACGAGCCAGATGGGTGGGCCGCCACCGCCTTAGAAGCCTCTAAGGCAGCCGTCGAGGAGCGGTCCCCCGGGAGGGGACGTTACCTTCAACACGGCGACTTCCAAGGAAGTCACAGTGGGAGAGGAGCCCTTGTCCCGGTGCTTTTCTTTGTCCTTTCTCTTGCGATGGCCTTCAGGGGAAGTTGACGCCTGTGAAGTTTGTTGAGTTCTTTTTCCATGGAGCTCATCTTCTTTTTGAGAATGTGGGCTTCCAGGGACTGCTGCCGCCTTCTCTGGGTGGCTGCGTTGAAACTCAGGCAGTGCTGGCACTTCTCTACTTGCTGGTCGGGGCCTAGGCAAAAAAGGCACAGGGAATGGCCGTTCTTGTCTTGTCGAGAGTTGAGCGCCACATGAGTCACACTTATTTTTGTTATACGGAGGGTGTAGGGACTGACATACACCAACGCACGACTTACGCTTACTAAGAAAAGCGAATAACTCGGTAAATAATCAAGGAGCCTGACGAGCAAGGAACTTTTCCGTGAGGCGCTGGCATGAGTTAACGGTGGGAAAGAACTGGGAGGTGGGCGTGAGGGACCACCCCTTTATACAGACGTCTCCTGACGCCGGTCACCTGACGTGAGGGCGGTCCCTCGCCAGGGACTGCTAGCTAGAACTTTTTCCGTGGGGTCCTTCGCCTGCCGGTGTCAGTCCTATATGTAATTACCTACTGCAACAGCCCTCTGGAAGTAAGATCTACCATCCTATCTCTCTACTCCCTAGTTAAGCTAAACTTCAGAAACAACTTGTTCTCCCTCTCAACTCTCCACTTTTCTTAATTTAACCTTCCTCTTTACTCCTTTCCAGTCTGTCTTCAGGAAGTCCCACTCTAGCTCCATCTCTCTCTCCTCTAGCTCACTGACACTATTCTCTCAGACATGGATCAGGACCTAGTCCCCTCCACCATCTTTGCCGACTTGTCCAAAGTGTTCACCATTGTTGCCCACTTCATTCTCATGGACAAGCTTAAGGCAGTTGGACTCTCCACATCCTCAGTTCAGTGGTTACAGTCCTACCAAGAGGGCAAGTCTCAAACTGTCCATACTAGTGACTTCCTCTCCCAATTTGCTTAGGTGTCCCTCAAGGGTCTGCCCTTGGCCCAATTATTTTCTTCAGTGGAGTGCACTGCAGCCAGGAGAGGATGAGGAGGAGAGTGAAGAAGCTGGGGAAGCCTCATGAGCGGCACACAGCATGTCTCAACAAAGCCTTACTGATTGTTTTGGTGGAGGAGAATCCTCCACACCAAAGGACAAGGAACAAAAAACATCATCATCCTCGGAGTGTGCCTTAATCACATCTCAGGAGAATGACATTGTGAATGTTGCAACTGAAAATGGTAAGCAGTCTGAACAGACTGCATCTACTAAAAACAAGAAATTAAGTTTGTGAAGGGACAGCTGGACAATTATTTCCATGGCTCGTAAAGGAGGAAGTAGAGGGGAATACTGTTGGGAAATGCAGTTGCTGTAAAAAAGGTGGCAAAAACAATCCATTTGCCACAACTGACACAACCAATCTGCAAGTATCTGCCTTCTACAGACATGAAAGAAACAGAGAACATTTACTGGTGCACACTGGAAAGAAAACAGCAGAAAAATGGTCTCTGCCAGTGACACTTAAGAAGCAGATCTCAGGTCCTGAGGCAAAGGATGACAGTAAAGATGTTCAGTTACTGACAATGTACTACCTTACCATACAAGGGCAATCACTTGAACCAGTCTGAAACACTGATAGCTCTACAGGTGAGGAATGGAATCTTTCGGGCCGGGGCACAGGGCAGCTGTTGCTTGTGGAATGACACTGATGGTGTTTTACATCCACAGAAATAAAATAGCTGTCCAGCCTTGCAAGACAGTGGAACAATCTACTCTGGTTGGGATGCAAGATGTGACATGCTCGACTCCATAAACGAAGTCCTACAGGAAGAAATCAAAGCTCACTTAGCAGGTTCTCCGTTTCTTGGGGTAACAGTGGATGAAACCACTGAAGTAACAATTCACAAAAAGCTGAACATTTATGTGACGTGCATACATGGTGCACAGGCCAAAATTCCTTTCACTGACTGCACTGCAATACCTGATGGGAAGGCAGACACAATTGTGGGAGAACTGTTAAGTGTGTGTTCTGCTAATGCAGTTGACCCTATCAAGATCATCACACTAGCAAGTGACAATGCCAGCATCAAGACTGGAATGCACAATGGGGTGGGTGCAAAGTTAAGACAGCAAGTCAACCCAAGGCTGATTCAGATCCAGTGTGTTGCCTGCAGACTGGCACTGGCAGCAGGACAAGCATGTCGAGACAACCACGTATTCAATGAATATCAAGTAACCATCAAAAATGTGTACAGATACTATAGCAACTCTGCAGTACGGTACAATGCCTTGTGTTTCTTCCAGGAAACACTCAATGATGACAGTATCAGATATCTGTCCCTAAAAAGAACCTGCAAGTTATTGCATACTGTAGTTCAAGTGATTCATATATCATACCCTGCACTTTTACAAGCCCTAGAGCATGATGCTGCAGCAAAAGTTGCGGCAGAAGCAAAGGCCCTTCACACAAAACTGAAATCAGTCTGCTTTATCTTATGCACTTCCTTTTCATGGATCTCTTAGATGTGGTGAATAAACTGTCTTTAGTCATGCAACGGAACAATGCTGACATTTCGGTGGCCAGCAGCATGATAGAAGCCACAGTTACTAGACTGCAACAGTTTAAAGAGCAGAATAGGGTAGAGCTACAGAAGACATTTCAGGAACTTGACCAACGTCCTGACATGTGACAGGATCACAAATTGAATGACAAGCCAGCACTGCAAATGCAGTTCCAGGCGCATCTCAGGAATACCTGACGCAACTCACTGAAAACATTCACACAAGATTCGAGACAACTTCGCTGCAGCTGCTGCATAACTTAAATGTTCTTCTAAATCATAAGTGTCTCCCACATGACTCCAAGATAATGGACCATGGACTGCAGGAACTCAAGGATGTTTGCACTTTTTTCCAAGAAACAACTTTGAAAGAAGAAACACTGCCAGCACTTATTGACCAAGACAGGGCTGAGAAAGACTACAGACAATTCAAACTTGTTCTGAAATCTAAAAAAGGATGGACTTTGTTCAGCAGTGTCTGCCAAGATGCATTTGAGAACTATTCAGATGTATTCCCAGATTTTGTTACAATGGCCAAGATTTTACTTGTGTCACCTGTTACATCACTGGCATGTGAAAGAGGGTTTTCTGTACAAAACAAAACCAAAAGGTAGATGTTCTCTAAAGGCTGACACTGTGAGCAAACTCATATGGGTTGCCCAAGAAGGAGCTGAACTTGAAGACTATGACCCTCATCCAGCACTTAAGAAATTTAAGGCCATAAGACTGCGTAGAAATGAAAATTACGTACCTACCGTAATTCTTGATCTTCCTGTGTATCTTCACCATTCCATCACTATTGGGTGTCTGCCAGCGACAGGCACCAAGCGGGAGACTATTTTTTTTTTTTGGAGGAGGAGGGGGGCCGGCACTGTTGGTGCCACCCACAAGTTGGCCAGAAACGGCCGCTGGGTCCTCCTCCACCTCAGTTCTGTGCTTGGGAGACAGAGAAAAGAAGTAAAGAGAAAGAAGGGCAGGGCAAGGGAGCCCAAGGGACAGTAAAAGGAGTAACTGAAAGAGAGTACGCCGACAAGAGGATAGGCATAAAGAAAAGGGGGCCTAATGGTTGTGGGCCAGGAGGCCCTAGTCCCTGAGCGACCAAGGGAGGAGAAGGAGCAGAGGAAGAGAGAGAGAGAGAGAATTTAGGTATGGGATGGGGGGACGTGACCCCAATCAGGTGAAGTGGTGGCTCTAAGAAAGGCCCACCACGGTACAAACCCTGGTAAGAATGCTGCAGCCCTGAAGGGTCAATAAAGCACAGAGGTTCTACCAAGGAACAGATGTCAGAATTGGCTGGCATGGATGTGCCCCAGTAATCCAAAGTGGCAGAGCCCCCAATGCCCAGGAGAGGCTGAGGGAGATTGTCAAGAGAAAAAGGGGTGGAGCTCCACCAGAATTTTGGAGGGAGGCCACCCCCAGCCTCAATCCCATCTACTTTAGGAGGTATCACAGTCCTCTCTCTCCTCCCCCTGAAGACCCCAAACAGGGGTTTCGAGGAGAGAAGGGGGGGAGGGAGAGGAGGGACACTCCAGAATATACCCTCCTCAAGGGAGGGAAGGAAAGGGGCGAGAGCATCCTGGGCAGCCCGAGCACCACCTCTGGACAGGGAAAGGACTTCCTGAGTAGGCCTTTTGAGGAGGTCCAGAAGAGGAGGGGCCCCCAGGAACAAACTCCGAAGGGGTCGGCATTCACCCGTACCCAACTCTGCCCCATTAAGACCCCCCTAATGGCTGTCGGGAAGTGGAGGAAAAACTCCAGGGATGGGGGGTGGAGTGGGGAGGGCAAGAGGGAGGCGGCACGTCTTAGGGACTGTGGCTTCGAGAGGGGGAAGGTGGGAGGGATTCTGCAATGAATGGTGAAGATACACAGGAAGATCAAGAATTACAGTAGGTACATAATTTTCATATCTTACCTGTGTCAGTCTTAACCATTCATCGCTGTTGGAGTGAGTACCGAGCACCCCCAAAGGGCGCCCAATAAACCCTGAAGGAAAACATCCCAGGGAGGAGCAGGGGGAGGGACCCTCCACTAGCTGGTTTAAGGCTGGGACTGGTCAGAGTGAAACGGGGTCCCCTGAACCTTAGGGGAAGGAAGGCACCCTTGAAGCTCCCGTCTTGCCCTGCGGGAGAACAGATGGGTCCCCTGGAAGGAGGAAGCCAATAACCTGAGCTGGGCCAAAGGTAACAACCTCGACAGGGGAAGCCATGCCATCCGCCTAATGCAGATTGCTGTTCCTGCAAGCCATGAAGTGGCCTCACTGGTGTCGTACGATGCCCCTTGACTGGTGCGTTGCCAACTCCAGGCCTACAGCAGAGAGAGCTACGGCTTGCTGGGTAGCCTCAGAGTCAGGCAGCAATGCTAAAACTTGACCTAACATCGCCCACAGATGCCAGTTGTAGGCAGCGTGGTGCACCTGATGTGAAATAATTGCCAACAGGCTCCACGCCGAAGAGAAAACTCTTCACCCCAGCTGGTCCAACTCTCAAAAGTCAGTCTCAGGGGGCATGTCACAGACTGGGCATCAAAACCCTAAAGGGGTGTTCAGCCGCATCAGTCCAGAAGGTGGATGAGGCAAGGCGCCTGGAGAACTACGGGTCGTGCAGTACCACCTCCGGCAGTCCATAGGGGCTGGTTCTAGCAAATATGGATGCTGCCAGGCGCTGTACGACAATTGCCAGAAGGGTACAGGCCAGGACGGAACCACCAAATGGTGTGCCCCATATTCGCCCAGAAAGGCTTGCGACGCACGCTCTGTATAGTCCCTCACATAATGGGAGATGAGCAAGTCCCTGATCAGCCTTGACAGGAAGCACTGATACTGGGCCTGATCAGCGTCTGAGGACAGGTGGACAGAAGGCTCCTCTTCCCCAGTGGAGGAAGACGAGGAGGGCGAGAAACTTGACGAGTCAGACTCTGGCTGCTGTGGGGGAACTGGTCGGAAGACCTGCTTGTCCATGGCCTTAACATACTGAGGAAAAGCCGCAGCCTGAGATCTGAACTGATCCCAGGTCAAAGGTCCCAGAGAACCAACATGGCCTGGGAGAAGGGAAGCTGGGCACAGAGGCACAGGCGAGCCTGTCACCTGACGTAACGTGCCTCTGTCAGGCCTAGCAGACTCCACAGGAGAGCCTGGCATGAGAGGAAAACCGCAGGTCTGTAGATTCATCATCCTGTCCTGGAAATCAAAACGGTGAGGGATTAACCCTGTAGGGTGAGCTACCCTATGAGGGGACCAGGGCCACATGGATCCAGAAGGGCGGACCCCAGTCCCACCCAGAGAGACCTCCGTAGGAGAAGATTAGGGGAGGACAAAGGGTTCAGCACTACAGCTCCTTCCCTGACCCCGGGGGGTCATGGAAGTGTGCCATGGTCCCTTGCCCCTTACCCTCAACCTTGAGGACTCCAAGGAAGCGCTCTTCCTCGACCCCTATGCCAAAGGCTCCCTCAAATTCAACAGCCCTCCAGGGAAGGCTGCAGAAGGAGGAGGCTCGATCTTAATCCTAAGGGGAAGAATGGCCACCGGCAACGGCAGCCACCCCTTCACTCAGGAACCCGACTGCCACCCCAGCAGCAGAGGGACCGCCAGTCCGCAGCCGACCCCTCAAGCAGCCACTGGCTGTGGGATCAGCACGAGTCACTGTTACTTGAGCTGCAGGAGAAGGCACCTAAGGAGGCACAAGGGTGCTAGGCCGTGGGGATCCCACCAATTCAGAAGAATCAGGCAGCCAATCCGGATCCGCCTCAGAATCGTCTTCTGAGGAGGAGGAGACAATTATGAAGGGCTCCAGTTCGGCGGCCCCGAGGACTCCCCCAGTCATGGCACCACGACTCGGCCCCGCACCCCTCACGGCATGGCTTCAGGATCCGAGGCGGCGCCAAGGAACGCCCCATAGCACCAAGGAATGCCCTGCACCAGGACCCGCAGCCGTAGGCCCTGACAACGGGGGAGCCTGCACCTCAGAGGAGGTGACTGCCAAAGCGGTGCTCCCAGCCTGGCCCCACCCTCCGGCACCGCGGTAGGAACCTCCTCTATGGCAAGGCTTGAAGAAAAGGAGGCCCGTACTTCACCAGACCATATAGGCTCAGGAAGGGACCCGGATGTAGGGCACAGTGTCCTGAACTTGGACTGACGCGAGCAACAATGCCCTACAAAAGTTGGCGGGGCCCTGCCGACTTTCAACGCGCGGTGCTCTAAAACTTGATGGTCCTTCGAGAAGCAGGTGTCACAGGAATCCATGTCGTGCTGAGGTCCAAGACAGGAGAGGCACACATCATGTGAGTCGGTCACGGAAATCTGCCAGCCACAGGGACACCAACGCATTGGGGGCCGACCCGTTTTTAAAGAACGCTTTTTGTCCCAACAACCAGACATGACGGAACGGCAACAAAAATCAAAAACAACTGGACTTCCAGTTCCGCCTCCTCCAGTGATGGCTGCATAATTCACTCGCTCTCACTCACCCCAAGCAAAGAATACCTTCATCTGGTCTGATAAAAATTATTTTCCTGCCAAAATCGGCATGTTAAACAGTAGCAAGGAGGTACTTATAGTACAGAAGGGTAGCATTTTGCAGTGGGTGAAACGGATGACCAAGATAGGGGACAGCTGCGACTCGGAGGCCTCAGACTGCAGTGTCAGCAAAGGCCTAATGGCTGAAACTCCACACTGAGCTTTAACCAAATCCTTATTGAAGGGCTTATGTGGCGAACTACGTAAGGATGTGATGCAACCTGAACAGTGAGCCGATGATTTAGAAAGGCAGGGTACAGCAACCAAAAAATTGGGTAGACGTTCTCGAGTCGGAGGTACAAATGTTGAGAGAACAATGTGAGCAAATGGAAGCACAGCAGGAGGACTCAGAGAACCATGCGAGGAGAAAAAATATACGGATTTACAGCATTTTGGAAGGATCAGAGGGAGGCAATAATTAAGGAATTCGTGGACGTTTGCTGCATACTGCACTGGAGCTATCTAAGGACTCAGACCTACAACTTGAAAGGGTACATAGAGTGTTAGCGCCTAAATCAGCTAATCCAAATGCACCCCCAAGGTCTATCATTGCACGATTCAATAACTATGCCACCAAAGAAAATGTTCTCCTCACAGCATGGCGTAAGCAAAAAATATTCTATGGGCAGACACGTTTTTACATTGATCATGATTACGCCCTTAAAAAAATGCGCCTCGGAAAAGTTTACCTTCCATTACTGCCTGTGCTAAAAGCAGCTGGCCATAAATTCTCTACCCCGTACACTGCCGGGCTTGTGTTACATCTACCTGAGGGAAAGAGGGAGTTTGCCACAGCAAAGGAAGCCAAAGTGGAACTTTCTAACATGGGATTGAAATTTCCAGACAAACCACAGGAGCAGCAGGATCCCTCCACGAGGCCCTCACGTTGGCAATCTAACCAAAACAAACAGAAGAGGCAACAGAACAACATCGGAGAAGTGCAGAAAGCCCTGGCTGTGTATCGCAGAAACAACCTTACTGCAGCGACCTGAGGGGAAGAGACACTTGTAACCTTTCGGACATCTCATGTCGTATTTCAGGTGGGTGCTTAGGGGGTTGGGGGTACTCTCGATAGAGAGTTTTCCTCTTTTTCCCCTGGATCCCTTCCTCGGCAGCTAGACTCTAGGCTAAGAGCAGTCCCTCTAATTTTTGGGCCTGCATTAAGCCACTTGTCAGCTGTATGGGGAGGAGACCAGGGTCACCTCCCACTTAGCCTTTAAATAAGGCCTATCAAGCCTACAGCACTGTTGTTTAAGAGACGAAAAACTGTGCCAGACCTCAGGGGGAAAAGAAAAAAATTATTTTATTTGTCCTTGCTCTTTAAAAGAACTAATAATTCCAGAGACTTACTAAATATTCTGTCTGTATTCTAAGCTTTATAATCTAGGACTACTCTGGCAACTGAGCAGGACTATTTCTTGGGTGCTTCCCTGCCATCTGTTCCCCACTCTAACATGGCTTTTTCTTTCTTAGCCAGCATGGCAACTATTAAGTAATGGTATTGTTGGTTGGGGGGGATGTGGAGCCTACTCCAGGAGTGCTATCCTTCCCTAAATGTTTTTTTTTATTTCTTAAGGTATGTCCTTACTTTTTTGGATACACTTATTGGGTATCCTGGAGGCCCCAGTCAGCTACGATCTGGGACTACCTCCATCTTCAGGAAGAGCTCAACAACTACATGGGGTTCTTCATGAGGGTACATGGAGGAACATATACCTCCCACTTATGGAAGTCACTGTTCTTAGTAATGACAAGGTTCTTCTAATCGATGTCATTCATAGTGTAAATAGTTTTGTTGTATTGAAAGTCAGGCTGTTTACTTGACTTACTGTTACATGTAAGATTTAGATTACAAGCTATATGGGATACCTGGGAAATGCATGGACATGCTATTCAATGCAAACGGATGAGTAAAAAATGTGATTTACAGGAGACCGTTAGAAATATAGATTTGGCTAGGCAGAGCAATCTAACCGTTACACAGAGAACACATATTAATGCCAGATTTCAGTTATAGGTATTCCGATTACAAGCCAGTATAGAAGATGGCTACCTCATGCAGCCTGGGGAGAGGATACCAGATTGTGTCCTGTCCACCAGAGGGAGCCTTTTCCTTTTTTTAATCAGTTATGATGTAGCCTTCAATACAGCTTTTATCATTGAACATTAATGGTAATAATAATTCCATTAAGCACTCCAGATTGCAGCAGTACTTACACCAGCAGAGAGTGGATCTTATTTTCTTACAAGAGACACATTTGCCTCCTTCAGAACACCAGAAACGTTCTGCTGGTCACCGGTACTCTGTAATAGCTACTTCCAGTAAGACTGGCAAGCGTAGGAGGCACTGCCGTACTGATCCCTGCTAGAACACCCTTTTTAAAAGAAGCTGAGAGGACTGATTCTAATGGTTATTTTACTATTGCTCAAGAACACCTCTATGACTCGACTGTTACGTTGGCAAGTGTATATTTTCCCCCGGGGCCCCTCCGGTCCATATGAAAAGGTTCTTTAACCAGCTTATAGATATTCAACAGGGTGTAATTATAATAGGGGTGATTTCAATATCACCCTATCCCCCCATCTAGATGCCTCATCCCCCTAACCACAGAACTAGCCCCTCTCAGAAATACCTCAAAGCCTAACTGCCTGCACTGGGTCTGACAGATGTATGTCGGCAATTTTTCCCTACAAAAGGAGGTTTTACTTATTTTACCCCCAGACATCATTTCTCCTCTCACCTAGTTTATTTTTTTCTCTCCACAGAGCATGGCCAAAACAAGCATTTGTCAATGCCGACGTTAACTAGCAGGTATTTGCAGTGGAGTTTGGCATGTATGGTGCTTTACCCTAATGCCCTGTCCGATTGCTGGTATTTGCACAATAAATTGTCAGCATGACCTTGTTGTTACCCCCATTGTGCGCTACAGGCGAAACACGCTTTTGGGGAGGATGTGAAAATGACAGCTGTACTGCTTATAAGAAAGTGTGGTAAAATGGCAATGTTGAAAATCTGGAGTGGAAATATTGAAAATTCGCAAACCCACGGAAATGCATGGAACTGTGCAATGACGTCAGAAATAAATATTTGTAGGATTTTTTTTTCACCAAATTCACATTGCCATTTAAAACTCTGCTAATCAACAGTGTCAGAGTGATTTTCTTACTGTGTCCCATACATTGATTCGAACGACTGCGCCATTGTACGTGCTACATGGGCGGAAGACATTTTGGGCAGGATGTGAAAAACCAGCTGTACTGCTCATAAGGAGTGTGGTAAAATGGCAATGTTGAAAATCTGGGTAAAAATATTGAAAATTTGCAAACTGCAGCAGCGTGCGTAGGAACTTCATAAGCATGATCATGAAGAAGAAGTAATTTTAGGAATTTTTTCACCAGAATTTTCAGCACAGTCATTTAAGACCTCTGCTCATGAGACAGTGTCATTGTGATTTTCTTAATGTGTTCCATAACATTGGGATTTCGACACCGACTGCGCCTACTCGTGCGCCATATGGGCAGAAACATGTTTTGGGTGAGATGTGAAAATGACAGCTGTACAGCTCATAAGAAGGTGTGATAAAATGGCAATGTTGAAAATCTGGAGTGAAAATATTGAAAATTCATGAACTTACGAGCCTGTAGCAAGACTGCTAGCGCCACGCTAGTAAAACAGTCATTTTTGGAATTTTGCCAAATTTTCAACATGGTTTTGGGACCCCTTCTCATGAATGATGTCGCTACCATATGGCATTATTCGAGGCCGAAGAGTGATTTCGTGCAGTGACTGCGCGGTGCCTGCAAAATCACCCTTTGGGCCCGACTAGCCATGACAGCTACATCACTCATGAGAAGGGGTCCCAAACTATGTTGAAAATTTGGTGCACATAAATTCCAAAATGACTGAGATATTCAATAGAGAGTTGAAACCCCTATATAACCCATTATACAGCTTACGGCATTTCCTCCAGTTTACGGTGGCTTTGAAGGGGGTGGGCGATGTTCCCAGGTCCCCGAAGATCGTCCTGGAGTCGGAGGTAAGTATGGGGGTGTGTGGGAGGCTGGGTGCGGGGTGTGGGAGGGGCTGGGAGGCGTGCGCTGGACCTTTTTGTTTTCCAGGTTAAAAAAAAAAAAGATAGCATGGGACCTTTTGCCACACTGGGGTGGGCTCCCAGTGTGGCAGAAGATGGCTGGGGGCGGCAAGGGGCGGCAGAGTTGGGCACCCGTCAACAAACTCTACAGCTGGAGGCGAGGCCCGGCGAGATTAGGCACCCCGTTGGCAAAAAATAGCAACCAGTTTGCCACGCTGGGTGGGCTCCCAGCATGGCAAGATTAGCTTTGGGGCTGTGGGCCGACAGGGGCTTGGGCACCCTTGTAGACAAACAACATTTGCCACGCTGGGGTGGGCTCCCAGCGTGGCACCGCTTTAGGGGTGGTGTGGCGTGCGGCGGGGGAGGTAGTGCGTGGCGCAGGGGGCGGCGCTCAGTATGGCAACAGTGCTTTCCTTTGAAGCAGAGGAACACGGTGTCATAATGAGCTCTGCCTCCATTGGTGCAGAGACCACCGCATGCTCAGGGAGCAGTGCATTGGGTGGGAAGGCACACCTCAAGTGTGCTACTCTCCCAAAACGTTCACTAGCATGTGGCCATAATGACGTAAAATTAGAATATTAGGCTGGGCCCATCTCTTATCTGACCAACCCGATTATATTAAAAATAGAAACTGCAGCACCTAGGAAGGCTACCCTCTGGAGCTGAACATCTCTATCTTGAAAGACCGGAGTTTAAGACATTGATGGAAGACCGGCTCCCCCAGATAATCCGAAAAACTCAATACCCAGAGATTTCTCCAGCAGTGTTGTGGGGTACGGTGAAGGCTGTCCTTAGAGGACAGCAAATTTCGTATACAGCTCGACAAAGGAGAATTAGAGAAACCAGATACAGGCAATTGCAAGATATGCTAGTAGAGCTTCAAAAAGCTAGAGAGGAAGGGAACATAACTCAGACTACAGAACTGTGGAAATTGCAGGCTGCGCTCCAAAAAATTCTGGACCTGAGGGTTCAGGCTGCACTTTTATATACTAAAGGAAAAAATTACTCACCTTAGTAATGTTGTTTCTTCTAATGGAGTCTTGCTATATTATGACAATTGCAGTTTGTCCCACCATTAGAACTGCTCCGGAGGTGAAAGAGTTAACTTCCATGCCAGGCATGGAACTTATAACATGAACTCAGTTAGAAAAGCTCTGTCTGGAATATTTCAAACTGAAACTGTCAGATCTTCTCATGCAAAACTCACTAAGGTTCTGTGTGGAAGCTGTAACCTACACTAGCCAACTGGCTACTTAAATAATAACACATTTTCCTGGACCCAACACCAAGACTCAAGTCAGGGACCAGAAAATAAGATAAGATAAAATAAAACACACACCAACACCCCAAAAAGAAGGGTGGAAAACATAAAATAGGCATCAACAAGTGCCAACACTGGACTTCCCACCCATACCAAAGCAGAAGTTCTGAGAGGGCAGGCTGGGGAGGTCATAATATAGAAGACTCCATTAGAAGAAACAACATTACTAAGGTGAGTAATTTTTCTTCAAACAACATGAAGTCTTGCTATATTATGACAATTACTGAACTACACAGCAGTACCTCCATGGAGGAGGAACAGAACCTACTTAGGAATAGGCTCTGAAGCATGCGGCTGTGCCAAACCGAGCATCCTCCTGGCCTGGATATCCAGGAGTAATGCTTGGTGAGAAGTGTGTACTGTTTTCCAAGTAGCTGCTTGACATATCTCTAAGATAGGGATGTCTCTGGCAGCAGCTAGAGACGAGCTGTACCTCTCGGTGAGTGAGCCCTCAGGCCTGAAGGGAGCCTTGCAGTTTTGATAGCAAGAGTGGATACAGAGACAATCCACCTGGCAATGGATCTCTTAGTGGCAGGTTTCCTTTCCCAACCTCACCATAAGTGAAAAGTAGTTGGAGGAGTCAAACCTGTGACCCTTGGTACACTCTATGTAGTAACTTGGGCCCTCTTAACATCTAGCTGTGCAACCTCTCTCTCACCGAGGAGGAATGGTCAGTGAAAGAACACTGAAGAGAAATAGATTGATTAAGGTGGAAATCTGAAACCACCTAAGGCAAAACTGTTAGTCCTGAGGGACTACCTTATCCCTGTGAGAAAGAATAAGTCAGTCTCCACTGAGCCAAAAGCTTGTAACTCACTTGTAAGCCTCCTTGAAGTGATGGCTACTAGAAACACAGTTTTCCAAGTCAAGTACTTAAGCTCTGCGAAGACAGAGGTTCAAAGGGGTTGCATCAGCTGAGCAATGCAAACATTAAGATCCCAGGCAGGGGCAGGGTCCCTGAATGGTGGATTAGTGTGAAGCAATCCTTGAAAACTTGGAAAATACAGGGTGGTAGAAAGAAGAAGGGCTTCCCTGCTGAAATAAAAGCAGAGACAGCTGCCAAATGCACTTTCAGGGTAGCTGGTCTCAGTCCCAAAAATTAAGATGGACCATATAGTCCAAAACAGTGGGCAAATCAGCGATTCCAGGGAAATATGCTTCCCCAGAACACCCATAAAGAAAACCTTTTCCATTTAGAGTTATAAGTAGCCCTAGTGAAGGCTTCCTAGAAGCTTTCAAGATTCGAGAACACCCTGAGAAAGGTGTAGGTCAGCAAACTCTAACTCCTCAAGAGCCAGGCCTTGAGGTTGAGGATTGAGATTCGATACCAAACTCTCCCCTAGCACAGGTTAACAGACTGTGGTTCCTGGGAGACACAGGGAAGATGGACTGCTAAGGACAGAAGGAGTGGATACCAGGGCTGCCTGGCCCAGTCTGGAGCAATCAGAATCATCTTGCAGGGCTGAGATCTGATTTTGACTAGCACCTTGAACAGGAGAGGAAGGGAAAAGGCATAGAGAAACTTCCCCTTCCCAATCGAGAGAGAAAGGCATCCAGGGACTGAGCCCAACACTAGAGCCTGCAACAAAACAGTGGAAGTTGATGATTGTCTGGGGCTGCAAAAGATCTATCTGAGGGTGCCCCATCTGGCAAAAACTATCCCAGTACTTGAGGATCCAGTGACCATTCCGGTGGCCCTGGGAAATCCTGCTGAGAGCATCTGCCAGGACATTGTCCTTGCCTGGGAGGTGAACTGCTATGAGGGAAGTGTTCAGGGACTAAGCCAGAGACCACAACTTCATTGCCTCGGTGCACAAGGCCGAAGACAGAGTGCCCCCTTGTTTGTTGATGTACCACATTGTAGTGGTGTTGTCTGTTCTGACCTGTACCACTGTGTTCTGAACAGATGCAGAAAAAACCTGAAGTGCTAGAAAAACAGCTCTGAGTTCCAACAGATTGATGTGGAGCAGAGATTCCTGAGGGGACCACAATCCCTGGGTGGAGAGGTCGCCCATGTGAGCTCCCACATCCCAAAGGGACCCATCTGTAGTAAGGGTCAAGGGTGAGATAGGGGATGAGAGGAAACCCTTGTCTCAGATTGCTCGATCCTGCCACCACTGAAGGGCCTGGATCAGGGTTCGAGTCACTGGGATCCAACTTGGATAGGATCTCTTCTTTGAGACAAAAGGCTCTCAAATGGAACTGAATATCCTCATCTGAAATCTTGCCCTTGCACCACAGCTCTGGAAGCAGCCATGTGTCCCTGGAACTGTAGGAAATGCCTTGCTGGTCGAGACCTGCAGAGTGAAGGAGGAGGCCAGGGCCACCAGGGTCCTTACCTTTCTGGGGAAGGAAGGCTCTGGCCTGCTTTGTGTCCAATTCTGCACCTATAAAGGTGAGTACCTGGACAGGTTCAGAACCGACTTTGGAAGATTAAGAAGAAAACCCAGAGAGTAAGCAGCTGCTGGGTAACTTGCAGGTGTGATTTGACCTGGTCTGGAGACTGACCCACAATGAGCCAGTCGTCTAGGTAGGGAAGGATGGCAATCTTTGCCTTCTTAAATGAGCAACTGCTACTGCCAGGGATTTTTGTGAATACCCTTGGGGGCAGAGGTAAGGCCGAAGGGCATTACTCTGAACTGGTAATGGCCTGAGGCAGTTTGAATCTGGGTACTTGCGGTGGGAGCTTCTGATAAGAACATGGAAGTAGGCATCCTTGAGGTCCAGGAGCTAGCCAGTCCCTGGCCTTAGGGAGGTAAAATCATTCCCAGAGTCACCATTTGAATTTTGGTTTGAAAGCGTGCTTGTTCAGATATCTTAGGTCCAGGATGGGCCGCCATTCTCCTATCTTTTTGGGGTAAGGAAGTACCTGAGTACAGACCCTTGCCCTGGTGTGAGGAGAAATCCTTTCTGCAGCTCTGAGCCAGGAGGGTTGAGACTTCTGTTTCCAAAGCAAAGTCTCTAGAGAGTTTGCAGGTGGAAAGATCTGATTCTCATTTTTGGAAATATTTTGAAGCTGAGAACCAGACCCTGGCTTACTACTTCCAGGACCCACTTGTCTGATGTTAAAGACTCCCAGTCCTGGGCCGAGTAAGCCAGACTGCCACAGCTAATGGAGAGCCGGCCTGGGCATCCCATCAGGGTGCCTGTTTGGCAGGGGCTTTAGGCTGAGGGGTGGGAGCAGGCCTGCTTGCACCCGTCTGCCTCTCCTCTGAAGAACCCCTCTGAGCATAAGCTGAGAGGAGGCCTGGGTTTGGTAAAGGCCTGTGAAAAGGCCTGCCTCTACCCCTGAGGGGCTGCCTCTGAGGAGTGGCTTGCGGTCCTTGACATGTGCACTCTAAGTGGTTCTATATTCATCATTTCTTCATATAATTCTCTGTCTGCTCCCCAAACGAGAATTTCCCACCACAGGAAAATCCATAGCCTTAGCCTGGGTATCCTGTGACAAACTAATACACCTGAGCCAATCCAATCTACGAAAGCCACAGATGTAGCCATGACTTTAGAGGATACATCATTAGAATCACTACAGCATGGAATTGCACCTTGGATGCCTCAATACCATCAGCCACCTGCTCCAGCTCCATGGCAAGCTGGCCAGGGCCTGTTTAGCTAAAGCCATGACAGTATCCCATCTAGATTTCTGGTATTTTGCCACATAAGCCATATAATTTGCTTGTCTGAGTCCCAGGATGCTGCCATGTATTGTTTTTAGCCATGGCATCAATCTTCTGGAGTCCTTGTCAGGAGGATGTGAAGCCAGGGGAATAGCCTTATCACAGGCTGCAGCCTGAACTACTAACATGGCTGCATTGCTGTGAAAGAAATTCTGTATTAGGACCTGACAAGGTGTACCTCCTGTCCATCTTTTTGTCCACAGGAGGCACAGAATTAGGAGCTTTTAAAATTTTTATTGTTTGTTCCTAAATGATTTATGTAAAGGAATAGACAATCTCCTGGACTCTGGGATATCCATCATCTCTACAAAGTCAGGCTCCTCTTGCTCATCCACAGCTTCCTCCAATGGAGCTGGAGGGTTCAACAACTTTTATAAAACAGAAAATGAGAAGGGACTCTTAAAGCCTAGGGAGATTCTCCTAAAGGTCTGTCTGGGGAGATGTCGGTTCAATGGGCACATCCAGACTTTAAAGTCACATTCACACTGTTCATAATCATCCTCCCCTCCTCTGGTTCATAAAACTCCTCTATATCATATTCTTGAACCGGTGGAACCGGCCGAACCGACCTTTTGCCAGATAGTGGCGGTTCGGACAGAACCGGAGAAAGTGACTGGACAATTTGGATTGCTTTGGCCATCTCTGCAGCAGTTGGATAAGGAATTTTTGACTCCACACCTGCTGATTTTCTAGTTCTCTTTGCTGGAACTGGCTCCTCAGAGTCAGCTTTACGTTTGCCCGAGGAAGTCTCGCCCTAGTCAGAAGACACTCCCTCCGGTTCGGTTGGCACCGAACCGGGCTGGCCATCCGGGTCAGCGGACTTTTTGGCCTCTCGTTCCCTGAGCCTACCAACTGTCTTATCTAGGGTAGCTGCAGGGAAATTCTTACCAAATCTGGCAGTCTGCATTGAGGTGGTCAAACCCAGACAATAAACACATGTGGTGTGTGGGTCAGCCTTGGCAAAACTCCCACAGACACTACAGTGCTGAAACCCAGTGGGCTCCGGTTTTCTTTTGGGTTTCTCAGACATAATGCCAGCCTAACCAAAAACTTGCCCTTTTCCGGCAGTGCCAGGCAAGACACCCTTATCGGTTCCCAACCGTGTCACGAATTACGTGAAAAAAGCGTAATGAAATCCGTTTTTTGAACCAATAAGAACAGGAACCGCACTCTAAAAAGCTTTTAAATGCTTCAGAATAAAGTTTTAAAACAACCTGATCGGTTCAAACCGAACCGATAAACATTTACAAGTTCCACACAGAAATAAACCTGTCTATTACTTACAACACCACAGACAGAGCTTGAACCGATCGGTTTGCGGTTAAAATAATAATAATCGCGGTTGAATTTAACCGAGAAAAACTCTTTTAAACCGAGAAATGAACCGAGCAGTAAGAGGAATCTCCAGAGCGATTGTTCAGTGAGGCGGAGTAAAGAATCTGACAGTTTCAGTTTGAAATATTCCAGACAGAGCTTTTCTAACCGAGCTCGTGCTCTAAGTTCCATGCCTGGCATGGAAGTTAACTCTTTCACCTCCGGAGCAGTTCTAATGGTGGGACAAACTGCAATTGTCATAATATAGCAAGACTTCATGTTGTTTGAAGTACTTTTTATGTGGGAGGACCCAGGGGAGCCAGGCATTTAGCCAGACGAACAAGAATGTTCAAGCAGAAGGCTACAATCACCGCAATCAAGGATCCTCGATCCGGTGTCCTTCTCCATCAAGGCCCTGAGATAGAACAAGCCTTTCAAAAATTCTATACAGAATTATACTCTGAAAAGCACCCCCCCCCCGAAGATTAAAACTTTTTTGAGTAAGTTACATATTCCCGAGCTCTCTGCGGCACAACAAGCTTCACTGCTGTGTCTGATTACCAGACAGGAAATCCAACTAGCTATAAAAAAAAAAAAAACTATGAAATCTCCAGGCCCTGACAGCTATTCTGCCGAGTGGTACAAGGCTTTCTCCCCCTTGCTAAGCCCCCTGCTGCTACAGGTTTTTCAAGATGTTCAGAATGGTGAACCACCTCCAGATTCCTGGCACTATGCTGTGCTTTCAGCCATACCAAAACTGGGAAGAGATCCCCAAACCCCAGAATCATATAGAACCATATCTGTACTCAATTGTGATTACAAGATATATATGTCCATAATCCCAGCACCTTGATCATATTTTACCAGAAGCAATCCATATGGATCAGGCAGGCTTCTTACGACAGAGGCAAACTGCAGATGATACCCTCGGAACATTCCATCTGATGGCCTATATGACCCGTAGCTCTGTTCCCTCAGTATTAGTGAGTTTAGATGCCTTTAAGGCTTTTGATAGGGCCTGTTGGGAATTTCTTTGGAGTGTCTTGGAGGTCTTTGGATTCCCAGAGCAATTTGTTACATGGCTTAGTCATATATACTCTGCCCCCAAAGCCTTTTGTTAAAAAATTAATGGAGCAATATCAACCCCAATTCCCCTAGAGCGAGACACTCAACAGGGATGCCCTCTCTCCCATTACTATCTGCAGTTTATATTGAGCCTTTAGCCCTGGCAGTCCGGCAATCGGATGATGTAAAGGGAGTTAAAGTGGGAAAGGATACCTTCATAATAGCCCTATACGCAGATGACGTCCTACTGTCTCTGTCAGATCCAGAACAATCTCTTCGAGCCCTCTGGAATATTACTACTCAATTCTCACTAATCTCAGGGTATAAGATAAATTCTACAAAAGCAGAGGTCTTCGACTTTCTGTTTTTCCCCTTCTCCACCCTTCGAGCCTATTTACCATTTAAGTGGCAGGGAACAAAGATGAAATATCTGGGTATATAGCTACCCCAGAATATTGATCATACTATCCTGATAAATTATGAACCCCTCACTTAGACAATTGAGAATGACTTTATACTTGGTCTCAATTATGTCTCTCCTTTTATTCAAGGATTGACCAAATTTGAATGAATATATTGCCCAGACTACTTTATTTCTTTCAAACTATTCCTGTCCTGCCCCCTTCTATATTTTAATTCCTGGAATAGGGCCTTAGCTCGATTTGTCTGGGCTGGCATGAAACCTTGCATCCGTTGGTCCATTCAACAACTCCCAAGGGATATAGGAGGGTTGGGATTACCTGAATTAGGTAAATACACAAGCAGCTGCCCTGGCTAGGATACTGGGGTGGATTGACCCAAATCATAGAATACCTTAGAAAAAGAGAGATTACACTTAACCATATTCAAGATATTAAAAATATTTTATTTGATCTGGGGGAGCCCCTCCCAGTGCAGAAAGACTACTCTGCATTCCCCTGTGATAGCTAAACAGTCTGGGACAAACTCAGAGCCTCTCAGAAACTTGTCAAGGTCTTTTATTTTTTACGACAACTTGGGTCAGAGGCGAAGCATTTTCAGGTCCCCCTAATTGAGACCCTTAATGGCTGACATAATAGAGGCCTAACTTTCATTTTTCAGATATTAGACAACCAGGGCACTTTACCCTTTTCCACACTGAGTGACACCTATGGGCTACCACCAGAGACTAATGTAGCTTATCAGCAGATATAAACTTACTTGGGGAATAAGGCTCCTCAATGGAGCCGCCTCCCTTCCCCATCTCCACAAATATTGATACTCACTATATCTTCTATAAAAAAAATAACCTCGCCCCACTTAGTTGGAGCACTGTATAAGGGACTACAGGAGGTTACTAAGGACTCAACCTTGGGGGTCCTGGCTGCCTGGAACTGGGAATTATTGGTGCCGGTGTCGGTGTCGGTAGATCTTTGGTTTAAACATGTTAAGTTATCTCGAGGGATATCTCTAGCACCATACTGGTAGGAATTTGCCTGCAAAAAGTCAGGCTTAGATTTTTCAATACTCCAGTTAAACTGGCAAAATTTGCAACCAAACCAGTGGGAAACTGCTGGTGATCTTGTGGGGAAAAGATGGCTGGACATGTACACGTTTTCTGGTCACGCCCGGTGCTCCGACCATTTTGGGGAGAGGTGGCGGAAACCTTGGGGGAGTTGGTGGGAGCAGAGGCTGTCCTTAGTCCTGAACTGGTCTTGCTTTCGATACCTCCTGCAGACCTCCGTATTCCAAGAGGATCTCTCTTGATTACTTATATACTGATAGCTAAGAAAGCAATTACCAGATTATGGGCCCGGACCTCGCCTCCGACCAGAAATGACTGGTTTACGTCTATGAAAGAAGTATATAACATGGAAAGACTGGCAGCCAGTCATTTAAATACAAAAGGTAAATTTGAACTCCAATGGAGGAAATGGGTCCTTCATATGTCTGTACAAGATCCTCATTTTGTTCCATAATTGGTAATGAGATTTGATATGATGGTGGGGAGGGTGAGGGAGAGAATCAAGGGGAAGACTTATTATTTTAGTACTAGTATACAAGGATCTCTATCAGGGTGGATTTGTGATCTCCACAATGTACTGTATCCCATTTATCTCTTACATATTTTAAAACAAATAAAAATACAATAAAAAAAAAAAAACAACCAAAAGACTCAACGCCGCACACAATAAATGGAAAGGTCTTAACGGTCTGAAGCCGCGTTGAGTAGCAGAACTAAGGTGGAGTCGAAGGATAAATGGCATTGAATTATGGCGTCGACAAAAACTAGGCCATGATGAGTCTTGAGGGCTACAGATGCTGTCTCGATGGAGGGAGAAGCAGAACTGAGGTGGAGGAGGACCCAATGGCTGTTTTTGACCAACCCGTGAGTGCCACACAATACCTCAACCTCGTGGGTGGCATTGGCCCCTTCTCCTCCAAAAAAAAAAAATAAAGTCTCCCGCTTGGTGCCTGTCTCCGGCAGACACCCAACAGTGACGAATGGTGAAGACTGACATAGGTAAGATAATAATTATTTAAATGTTTTAAAATTGTTTTGTGTTTTTTACTTAGTTTCAAACACATATGACTGATGTGACCCAGAGACAGATGATGATGGAGGAACTTGGGCACACGAGAGAAGTATTAAAAATACAGTTGTTCCAAATTACAAGGGATGGGTGAGGTGGGGGGCAAGTACAATATATTTTCAGCCCCAAGGACAATCTGTGCGCTGCTCTGTTTGGTAGGGGAAGGATCAATTTCAATTCCCCAGGGTTGGCCATTAAATTTACCATTATCCCCCGTCTGCTAAATTACTACATTCATGTTTTGTTTTTGGTGGGGGAGGATCATAGTCTATAACAAGTTTGGATCAGGGGGTGGAGTACGTAAAATAATTATTAGCCCCATATTGTATCCAGTCCTTTTTTGTAGTGGGGGCCAGAAGAAGAGAGATATTGTCCAATCATGTAACCCTAACCCTCTGCTCTTTCCACAGTCTGTCTGCAACAGTGACTTCTTTCTCATCAACAAATATTTTACCACACAAAACAGTTAAGAAATGTGCAGGAGAGCTTGGTGGAGAAATTATGGGCAGGAGGGTGTTAGGAGAAGATTATTGCCACAGAATGGCAATGCCATGAAAAAAGAAGTTCAAAGAAAAGCAAAACATGCAGATTCCATGCCACCAAACAGAAAGAGATTGTGCCACTGTCTTAAATCAGACAGATATGGGAGAGCTGAGGCAGGGTGTAGGTGGGGTGGGGTGGGGGGACTTTTAGTCATCCCACTGCATTATCCAGTCTCGAACACTGGCACTAGGTTCTCTTTTAGCTGCAATAGACACACACACAATTTAAGAAATGTGCAGGAGAGTATGTACTGGAGAAGTTATAGGCAGGAGGGTGTTAGCCAAAGTTATGGGCAAGAGGGTGTTTAGGAGAAGTTATAGGCAGAAGGGTGTTAGGAGAAGTTAATTGCCACAGAATGCCACGAAAAAAGAAGTACACACAGAAAAGTAAGACATGCAGTGTTCCATGCCACCAACCAGATAGACTGTACCACCGTCTTAAACCTGACAGATTTGCTAGACCTGTGACCTAAGGGGGTGGGTGGGTAGAGGGGCTTCTAGTTACCCCAGTCTGTGTATCCAGTCTCTGGAACAGCCAGGTTCTTTTAGCTGCCACACAATTTAAGAAATGTGCATGAGAGTAGGCAGGAGAAGTTATGGGCAGGAGGGTGTTTGAGAAGAAATCACTGTATTATACCAGGTCAGTCATGAGGAAAATAAAAGACGACAACAAAACTAGCAATTGTTTGCCAGACACTAAGCCACGGCACCACCAGATTGTATTAGGAGGGTGTTTAGGAGAAGTTTTGGGCAGGAGGTGTGCAAGGACTCTGGTTTAGCCAGGTTAAACATGAAAAAGACAACTTCAAGCATTTGCACTACATAGACCAACAACCACACGATCATGATCATGTAGATTGTGCCATCTAGCCTGAGTCAGAAAATGGGTGTGTGTTTTAGCAAGACTTTTACAGTGAGTGGGTGGGTGGGGACAGGGCTGTTTTAGTCAAATAATAAGTAACTGTAACTAAAAAGGTCGTGCTGGAGAGAAGAGAAAAGAAATATTGGGCAGGAAGTGACTGGGAGACATAGGTGAATGTCAGCATGACTGTCAGTCATAAAATAAATGTTAACGTGTTTTCTTATACTGTAACCTAATGGCAGACTTTCTTTGTACCCAGGCAGTTTTGGCAAATAAATCGGGTCACTCAACTGCAGCAATAGAATTCCCATTGTAAGAACAGAGTTGACTGCAAAACTGTAAGTACAATTTTTTCTCATATTGTTTGTGAACCAATAATGAACAAGAACACACAGGTTGGTCAGGTGAATTACATTTTATTTGAATGTGATCATACTGCTGTGGTTTTTAGCCATAATAGGGCCAAGGTGCCTTTGTAAAGGACTTTGCAACACTGCTGAAAAAAAAAAAAAACAGTATTATTTATGACACTTTGGGCATTATATCTGCAGAATTTGACTCAGGAATATAAAAAAATACATGAGGTTAATAATGAACACTGAAATGCACTTTCCAGCCTCGTTCCATTAATTTCAATGGGGACCCCCAAAAATTTCACGAGGACTCTCAGATTTAGGTCAGGACCCCCATTTTTTTTTCAAGAAAGCCTCGGACTCCTCAACAAAAAATCCTACCGAGAGCCCCGATTACAGTCTCAGATGCCAATCTCTCGAAGAAATCCAGGTCCCCAGCTGTGAATATGTGAATGGTAACAACTGCAATCTAATGAATTACAGTCTCAGATAGTCACTCAAAGAGATCCAGGTCCTTTGGACCAGTTTCGGACTAGTTACAAAAGTTTACACCTTTTAATCATTTTGAATTAAGTGCTCTGCATTGTTATATGTGTTTATGTGTAGATGACATACTATTCTATCTAGTATGGTAGCACTGATTCACCAAAGTAACTTTCAGGTTGGTACCCCACACTCAAGTGGAGTAAGAGCTCTGGTCCTCACGTACAGAGAGATGAGGTAATGAATGTTTTATTATCCTACAATACCAGTGTGTTATCAAGAGAAATAATAAAAAGAGTCGCCCCTTGAAGCCACTGCAAACCACCTCAATGGCTGGTATAGCCCCAACTACTTGATATGTCATAACTATCGCTAGTGGTTGTGGGATGTACAACCAGTCAAAAGACTTGTAGTCAAACCTGAGGGATTCTTGCATGGCTGCTTAGAATAGGATCACTGAAGTAACACAGAGAATGTGGCCAGGAACCACCTCAAGAGTGCTGAGGACCCAAGTTCTAACCATTGACAACACAGGTGTTGAGGAGCAGGGCAAGACTATGGCATGGCCAGCAGACAGCCACCAATCCAAGATAGTACTCGGGCCAAATTTTACCGACAACCAACATGAGTTGGTCTCAGAAATGGATGAAGCAGGCACAGCAACTGATAACATGGCCATAAGCACTGAAGTCAAGGTTGCATTGCTGCCACAGCAGCAGGCAGATACAAATATCAGGTGAAGTTCAGCAACAAGTACTCTTAGAGACAAAGCCACATGCCTGCATCAGGACCCAACTGCAGTGCCAGCAACAGACCCAAGTGTCATAACAATGACTGGAGTGGCACAAACAGAGTCGATGATGAGAATGTTGATGGCAATGATGACAGTGATCTAGAATAAACAAGGAAGATTCCAGGATGCCCTGGACCCTTCCATGCCAATGTACATGTAATCTGGAAGACCTTTCTACTGTACCACAATTCCTTGAAGAAGTGGCAAAGCCATGAAACACTGATTTGGGCTTTGTTTGAAGGGGAAAAAATAAATATTTACACTACAAATTCTACTAGTCAGAAGTCAAGCAATTCCTTCTTTCCTATATAGTAGTCAACAATAACAGAGAGCACAGCCAAAACAGCAGCAGTAGTAGCATCAAGGAGGAGGCGAGGCTGATGATGACTGGCAACTAGAAAGTCACGTGCCTATATGAGGACTCAGCCATGTGCCTGGAACCAACCTTGGTGTCACAATGACAGACAGAGTGGAGCCAACAATGATCAAAACGACAGCAAAGATGGCAGAAATCTTCAGAGTAACACAGAGATCAGATCCAACTCTGCAGAAGACGCACAACTAAGGTGAAGTCTGATGACCATCTGGGAACAGAAAACCAAGTGCCATCACCATCAACTGACCTTGATGTCAGAAAGACAGTAGAAGCAGCAATAGAGGCCAAAAACACAGCCTGAACTTACCCACAGGAGAAGCCAACAACATTTCTTTGGGACCTAGAGGAAGAAAGTACTGTTACGTAGGAACTTACCGTAACAGTAGCTCTTCGAGAGAGGTTCCTTCAGTAGGTCATCACATATAGGACTGGCACCACCTGGCGTCGGGCCACACGGCAGACTTTTGTAGCAATACCTGACGGGGGACTGCCCACCTGACATCACGTGACTGACGTCAGCGTGACTGTATATAGTGGGCGGTCCCCACGCCCGCCCTCCAGTTCTCCTGCCGGAGCCAGGAAGAGGCCTGACAGCAGGAGCAAACAGGATTTGGAGTCCCTGTAAAACAGAAATGAGGGGAAGGAGGGATGGAAAAATATGACCTACTGAAGGAACCTCTCTCGAAGATCTACTGTTACGGTAAGTTCCTACGTAACTATACTATCTTACTTCGAGAGGGTTTCTTCAGTAGGTCATCACATATAGGACACAGTCCCAAGCAGTCCCTCTAAGGAGAGATCGAGAGAAACTAGGGAGGAGGAAAACTAACTCCAATGGAAAAAAACTGAAATCCAAAATGGACCCAGTCTTAGGACAGAAGGCCCTGTAGGACGGCAAGGCCAAAGCCAGCCCTCCGCCTAGAAGCAATGTCCAGACTGTAATGCTTGGTAAAGGTATGGACAAAACTCCAAGTAGCAGCAGCACATATGTTGGCTGCAGAAATGTTTCGTAGGAAGGCCGCGGAGACAGCCATGCTTCTGGTAGAATGACCTCTGATAGAACCCAGCAGAGGCATTTCGTACTTCTGGTAACGGAATTTAATGCAGTTGCCTAACCACTTGGACAGGCCCTGCTTAGAAACTGGCTTGTCCTTTGATCTCAGGGCAAAGGAAACAAACAACTGGTCACAAGAGCAGAACTCTTTGGTCTGGTAGGTGTAGCACCAGAGAATCTGATGGACATCCACTGTATAAAGAAGTGGCTCACCTCTGTTAGAGGGGGACAGTTACTACACCGGAAGCTCTACTGATTGATTCAGTGTGGCTTCTGAAACCACCTTGGGAAGAAACTTCGGATGAGTTCTGAGGACCTCCTAGTCCCTATGCAAAATCAGATAGGGCTCCTTGCAGACTACAGTGTGAAGTTCCGAAATCCTTCGGGCTGATGTGATAGCCACAAGAAAAAGCACCTTCCAAAATAGGAAGCGCAAATCACAGCTCATAGCCAGCTCGAAAGGAGGAAGGGTGAGCTTTTCCAGTACGAAGTTCAAGTCCAAAGGCGGAGTTGGGCTGCGGATGGGGGGTTTCAGATGGAGCATCCCTTTCAGAAAGGTTTTTGAGACCTCCAACTGAGCCACGGGTTTACCATCCACTAGCTCGTGGTACGCTGAGATAGCTGAGATATGGACCTTCAAAGAAGAGTAGGACAGACCGGAGTCTGATAAGTGAAGGAGAAATTCCATGACTTGTGGGGCCGAGCAAGAGAAGGGGTTCCAACCCTTAGCGGTTGCCCAAATGGAAAACTGCTTCCACTTCATGGTATAAGTGGAACGGGTAGAGGGCTTTCTAGCCTCAGTGAGGACTTGAGCAACCCTGGAGGAAACCCCGAAACGGCAGAATGCTATGTCTGCAGGAACCACACATGGACATGCAGGGTCCTCCTGGGCCCCGGGTGCAATAGTCAACTTTGATCCTGGGTCAGGAGGTCATGAGTCACTGGAAGTGGAACCAGTGGTTCCCTGGAAAGTTGCTGCAGCAGCACGAACTAGATCTGTCTTGGCCAGAGAGGAGTGATGAGGATCATCCTTGCCTTCTCCGCTTGAAGCTTGAGAAGAACCCTCTGCAGAATGGAAAACGTAAGGAATGCGTACACAAATTTCCCTGTCCAAGATAGAGACACTGCGTCGTTCCAGAAAGCACCGCGGCCCTGGAACCAGCGAGCAAAAGCTGGAAGTTTTGCGTTGGATTCGGAGGCAAAGAGGTCGATTTCTGGATGCCCGCAACGTTGGAAGATGGATTCTGCCACTTCCTGATGCAGTTCCCACTCGTGAGCTAGTGTCCGAGATCTGCTGAGACTGTCCACCAGGATGTTTAAAACGTCCGGAACGTGCACGGCCACGAGGACCAGATGGTGCTGGACTGCCCAATTCCACACCTGTGTCGCCTCCCTACACAGGAGGTACGACCGGGTTCCTCCTTGTTTGTTGATATACCAAACTACCGACATGTTGTCAGTTTGGATTAGCAGTGATCCCTTTGGAAGTAGGGTCTGAAAGGCCTGTAAGGCACACAGGAGTGCCCTCAACTCCAGAACACTGACGTGCAAAGGAGTCTCCAAGCCAGACCACAGTCCCTGGACTTGGTGCTCCCCAAAATGAGATTCCCACCCCATATTCGAGGCATCCGTGGTGAGGGTAGCTAGTGGTGCAGGGCTCCGAAAGGGAAGTCCCAAAGAAAGATTGCAAGAATCCATCCACCACAGCAGTTCTTTCTGAACCGCAGAGGAGACCAGAACCGGATGCTCCAGGTCGTCCAGGAGCTGATCCCACTGCACCCGCAATGACCACTGAGTGACCCTCATGTGAAGTCTTGCTAGGGGAATGGTTGTGATGGCGGCCGCCATCAGGCCCAGAAGGTGTAGTACCTCCCACGCTGGGATGGTTCTGTGAGAAGCCACTTTGGAGGCCTGACAGATAAGGGTCTCCACCCTGTCTGGAGGCAGGAAGGCTCTGCACTTGACCATATCCAGGACTGCCTCAATGAATTGAAGTCTCTGGGCAGGGATAATGGATGACTTGGGAACACTGACTGTGATCCCTAGACTGCTGAAAAGGTCCAGGGTAAAGGTAAGAGCCTCCAACAAAGAATCCCTGGATGGGGCTGAAATCAACCAATCATCCAGGTAAGGGAAAACCACAATACCCCTGCGGCGTAGGAATGCCGCGACCACCGCCAGGCACTTGGTAAAAACCTGTGGTGCTGAACACAGACCAAAGGGAGCGCCGAACTGGAAGTGTTCCCTTGGAGTGCGAAGAGGAATCGACGGTGGCTGAGGAAGATGGGGATGTGCAGGTAGGCATATCCAGTGCGCAGAGCCAGTGGTTCTCCATGAGGAGAGGGAGGAGGCTCTGGAGTGTCAGCATTCGAACTTTTTTGCACTCGACAGACTGATTTAGTTGACTTAGGTCGAGAATGGTTCTGAAGTCCCCAGTCTTTTTTGGAACCAGGAAAAAGTGGGAGTAAAATCCCTTTCCCCCTTTCCCGAAGGGCACCTGCTTGATTGCTTCTTTGAGCAAGAATGAGTTTACCTCCCCGCGAAGTAGGAAGGCCTGGTCACAAGATTAAGAGGACTTTTTTGGTAGAGTTTCTGGAGGGATTTCCAGAAATTCTAGGTGTGTCCGACGGACACTAATTGCAGGACCCATTCGTCAGAGGTGACTGCTCTCCACTCCTGCGTGTGGCGGGCGAACCTGCTCCCTGTCGCGAGACTGAGGAGGCAGTGGGGCCGGGGAGACAAGAAGTGACAGGACTTTCAGGGAGAGGGCCTCCTGAACGTCTCTGATTTTTGGAGGCAGGAGGGGTGGCTGTACCTGTGACCTTCCACTTCCCTTTGCAGTGCGCCTGAGCGTTCTTTCTCTGCCTCCAGGTCCTTTTCCAAAGAGGGCTGCTGCTGCTGTTGTTGGGAGCCCGATCGGTACACTGTCCTCACAGATCTAAGTGCAAGGCCCTTGTCCTGTAGGTCTGTGATAATGTCTTTGGTGTCCCCACCAAAAAGTACCGAGCCCCTAAAGGGGCATCCTGAATCGTCGACTGGACTTGGTTGGGAGTCCAGAAAAGTGGCTCAAGGAATGCCGTCTAAGAACAGTAGTTGCCGAGTACAGATCACCGAGTCACGGGTTATAGGTATGCGTGAGGCATGCCTACATGAAGCTTTGGAGAGGTGGAGATCCTTGGCAAGTTCCTCCTTCAAAGGCGAGGGGTCCATGGACTGGACTCATGTTTCTAGCCTGGCCATGGTAGCCTTTTGATGGGACATCATGTGGGCCACGTAACTGAGGGACCGAAGGGCGCACGTGGCCGCCGAGTAAATCTTTTTCTGAACTGGTCCATCTGCCTCGACTCTGTCAGGAGGAGAGGTGCTCATGTGCTTTGGTGTTGAGGAGCAATCATGAGCCACAGAGATGACCACAGAGTAAACCTTGAGATGAACCTTCAGGAACGGGGCATCCTTCGGCGCCCGGTAAAGCCTGTCCGCCCGTTTGGGGACAGCAGGGAGGGTATGAGGCATCTGCAAGATGGTCGTGGTGAGGTCTTGGTGAGGTGCCATCCAGGGAGGAATGGGGACTGGAGACAGAGATTCTAAGTCGAGATGCTCCGCCAGTCTCTGTCTCAGGGGTCCTGTTCCTCCGACTCCCAGTCGAAGTAATCCTTCATGGACCTCAACAGATCTGAAAAGGCAGGGTGCTCTGGTGGAGACTTCGGGGACTCCTTGCCTTTCGTGTCTTCAGGGTCCTCCGGAACCTCCTCTGAAGAATCATCCGCCCCCCTCTGAACTATCGTCGTCCGCCTCCTTGACAGGATGACATCTAGTATCCGGAAGGGAAACGTCCTGCCAAGTCTTCCCCAAGATATGGACAGTGGTGATGGAAGAACTGCTCGGAGAAGGGGACCTGGGAGACCGCAGTTGTGTGAGCCTAGTCTCCAGGTCCGGGACCAACTCCGATCGTGCCCCCTGCCACCAAGACTGGATTAAAGCCTTGAAATCTGGGGTGACCGGGGGGGGCCGGTGGAGTAGGTAGAGCCTGAGGGGAAGGAGGAGCAGGAACCGGTGGAGGGTAATAACCCTGGAATCCCTGAAAGTTCAAGTAGGGATTGGATCCAGGGTAGAACTGCCCAAAATTACTCCAGTCCAGAGTAGGCTTCCCAGGTAGTAGCCCCCATGTTACCCTTGCGGATAATGCAGGGCAGTTTGTGGTCTGGTATAAATCCCCGTCGTCAGATCTGGCATCAGGGGTACCCACGTCGGACCCGCTGTAGTATAAATAGGTAGAGGGTCTGGTGTCGGGACAGCCCACATCAGGGGAACCGACGCCACCCAATCTGGCACCGGAAGGGAGTCCAGTGTCGGAGGGGCCGACGTCAGATCCGGATGAAGAGGCCCTGGTGGAGGAACCTGATCCAGCGCCGGGGCCATAGACAGAGGCCGGACAACCGGTCCTGGCTGCGGGACTGTCGTCGGGACAACTGGCGTCGGAGGTGCCTGGAACCCGCAGGAAGGCAGAGGAGGGGGCCTCTATAGTAAGGCCAGATGGCCGAAGAGGAGCCTCCTTCTCCTTGACCCTGAGAGGGGAAAGCGGAGCAGACTCCGAGGCATCAACAGATTCGAGGGGCTCTCCGTGGTCATCGCTGGAGGTACCCGCAGGGGAATTGGAGGGTACGGGCGAGGAAGGAGGAGGAGGGACAGGGGCTTTCTCCCTCTGGTTCCGCCGGACATCGGGTGAGCCGCCGTCAGGCCCCGCCGGGGGAACCACACCCGTGCGGTCATCAGTGATGGACGACTTATTAGGTGGAGTCGGGCGGCCAGGAGAGGAGCCCCAGCCAGCTTATCGACCACTGGCAGGGCGAGTACCCACACCTGGGTAGTCTTACCAACCGCCCGCCGGTGTCCCGCGAGGACAGGGGCCGACTTATCGCCGAGGTGGTGCGGTTCGCCGGAGGAGCCGAATCCCACTGACCCACCGTAGATTTACCATACTTACTGTCCTTGCTGGGTGGCAGCTGGGCCTTGCTCATCGAGGGCCTGGCGTCGTCCGCGGAGCGCTCCCGCTCCCTAGATTTCTCTTCATGTTTTTTAAAAGATGAAGCCTTTTCAGATGAAGAATGTCTAAGCCGATCCATCTTCTTATCGAAGGAAGCCACGCGAGCTTTTAGCAGATGGGCCTCCAAGGCCTGCTGTCTCCTCTTTTTTGTGGCCTGGTTAAGGGTCTGGCACTCAGGGCAGGAGGAGACCGGATGGTCCGGGCCTAAACAGAGGAAGCACTTGAGGTGACAGTCTTTGTGCGGGATCTGCGTGCCATAGGACGAGCACTTCCTCTTTGGTGAAAACATCAATAATAAACACGAAACAGCTGGAAAAGTTAGCGAAGGATATTCCGACACAAGACACTTTCTCGACGATCGCTATATGGAAGTCTACAATGCAACTGACATGAGGCGACGGCGGGAAAGAACTGGGGAGTGGGCGTGGGGACCACCTACTATATACAGTCATGCTGACGTCAGTCATGTGACATCGGGTGGGCAGTCCCCCATCAGATATTGCTAGAAAATCTGCCATGTGGCCAGACGCCAGGTGGCACCAGTCCTATATGTGATGACCTACTGAAGGAACCCTCTCGAAGTAAGATCACCAATGACACTCGGCTAAAGACAACAGCACAGACACAGAAGAATAGTGTATGTCTGAGGTGGCAGTGTTTGAAGAGGAGGTCAACAACATGAGGAGCTGGATCCAAAGAGCAGCAAGGAAACTGGCACAGAAGTGAGGTGAAGAGCAGGAAGAAAGCCAGGAATGACCTCAGACTGCTGCCCCTGAGGTTCAAGTAAAAAAAAAAAAAATGTATAAGAATGCTGCACAAAAAAAGCAGTTAAGTGACATCGGAGTGGACACAAAAAATTATGGTTCTTTCAACTACAGCGGCAACAGCAAACAATGTCACTGAATAAAGGAGTCCATAAATGAGAAAAAAAGTGCTGGAGAGCGACTAAAGTGCATTATTGGACTGACATGAAATTGATGACGGGAGAGAAAAAAACAGAGGCAGTACAGGGCCACCCACATTACATAGGTGGCACCCATGTACATCAATGTAGGCAGCCCCAGCTAAGCAAAACTTTCTGAGTAGTCCTGATGTCCTGTAGTCCTAATGCCAAGGAAGGGAGATTTTCTTGAAGATGATAACTAGTATCCAAAGTCAGTTTACGACAATATGTAAAATAGACTCCATCCCAGTTATCTCTCATTGGCAATTCCCCCACCCATATTTCAATAATATGATTCTGGGAAAAAGAATGTTTCTGGTCTCCGGCATGGTATCAGGAGCGGATACTGTGTTTTCCCACCGGAGCATCCCTTCTTCCCTTGCTTGCCTCCCACTGCCAGCTAAAAGCTGATCTAAAGTGGGCCCTCTCATGACCATAACTCATCACTCAATAATAGTCCAATTCCATGCTAACTCAGTGGTTCACCTCTCCCTAACCCACAGCACGCTGCTTATAAGTCACATTGTCATGAGTAGCAGAAGCAGCAGAATGCATGCCTGAGGGTGGGGGAAGGAGGACCACTTCTCCCTCTCTCTGCCAGGCACATTCACTTTTGATATCACATGACAGTATAGCTTACAGACAGTGCACTGCGGGTTTTGGGAGGGGGATCCACCAACTTAGCCTGGAATTAGACTACTACTGCCCCACCCTACCAAACCATTAGTAAAAGAACCAGCAGAAGCGGTGGAGATGAAAACAGTAACGGGCTTCAAGCATGCATGGGCTAGACACAGGGGAATATAAGTAAACAGACAGCGAAGATCGCTGGAGACCGGTTAAGGTTTGCAGAGACAAATAAAGCAGGGACTGTCTGGATAGACTGGGTCAGGCATGCATTTCTTTTCTGTTGACGAATTTTGTTTCTATTATGGATGGGGTGGAGGGGTTCAGGCGAGGGTGCCCACTTTTGATAAGATTTTTTTTTTTTTTGCATTTTAGTTCTAGTTCTGGCAATTTAACAAATATCTGGTAAAGTGTCATAACTAATCTTTTTAATCAGATTATGAACATTTTATCTCTTCCCCAAACTAACCCGATCTTCCTTGCCTTCACAGGCAAAACATCAGAAGAGCAGAACTGTAACTGAGGTGGCTGGCCAGCAGAAGAGATTGATGCTCTCACTTGTGACAAAAGGACAGATCTGCTTTACGAATGCATGCTAATGACAGGGCCTGAAACTGGTACTTTATTATACAGCAAATTCTGCTAAAATGTGTTTTGGGTCACTGCAGTATTCTGTAAAGCAGCTATATTGGCACAGCTTCCATAAGTCAAATGGTTTCTGTTGTTGACACACATGTCCTGAGCTGTTTTGGGGATTCCCATAACATCTGCTGAAATGCAAGAAAATTTTGAGAAATGCCTACGAAACCCTCTGAGCATGCTTACAACAGCAAAAGGTAAGCTCTGCCTTCATTACTACTAAAAAACACAGAAGCAAGCACTCTTTAGCAAACACTTCATCTATAGAAAGGTCTCTGTGGGATGTGGAAGTTGACAGGCTATCCTGTCAGCTCCCCCATAATAAGTATCCAGTTTACTGTAGCTACATTTTGGGCCAGTGGATTTCCCAGTTACTAGCTCAAGACGCTGAAAAAAAATTCAGTTTGACTCCCCCCAAGGTAAATACGCATTTACAGTATATACAGTTCCCCTTCCCTATTGAGAGAAACTTGGTATAGTGCACACTCAGCTACAGCAAACATTCTTGATGGCTCCCACACTAATCACGCACAGCTGTCACTTGTCAGTTTCAATCAGCTGTGAATTTTACATCAAAGTCAACAGAGGACCTGTGACCAGGTTACTGTGGCTTGAATGCCATGAGACCAACCCCATAAAGGCACTTCAACTGAGGCACATAATCTCCTTCAAGGCCACTACCAGCAAAAACTGGTTAATGGAAAAATAGCAGATTTTGTCACCAAATTAATTATATAAACTTGTACCTAAAGTGCTTTTACTACCCTATTTGAATAAAAACTGTTTGATCACTAATCGTTTGTTTACAGTGTGCTGAAGTGTCCGGTCACTCCCTTTTCAACATCCCTCAATGTAATGAACAAGCTTTAATAAACACGCACACTGGTTCCCAGTGTTTGTTATAGTGATGGACAACGCACATCTAAAAGCATGTCATTCCAACCATCTATGTAGAGCTTACAAGTATACAGGGGCCAGAGACAGTGAAAGCTTTCCTGTAAATAACATGGATGTACACCTCAACATAAGCTGAAAAGGATGCTCAACATGGCAACATCCCTTTCTTGCTCTTTTCTCTCCATGAGGTTCTCAGATATGTTGGCTGGCATTCTGCAGGAAGTGTCAAGTGTTACAAAAGCCAGTCTCCTCCTCCCTTTCCAGTAAAGTTGCCTTGTTCCAAACTCTAGCAAGACCCAGATCATGATATTTGGGTCCCCCCTAAACTAAGGACTTGTCCCAGTGGCTTAGCCATTCTCTGCTCAGATGGCTCCTTTCTCTCCGCTAACTCTTTCAAATATCTAGGTCTTACCCTGGATCCTGTCCTTGACTTTACACTGTTCATCTCAAACATCTGTAATTCAGCGAATACTACGCTTGGGCTGGCCTATAGAATAAAATACACCCTCTCTCCTGCTACCAGGTTCGCAATTGCACAAGGAATCCTGCTACCCAGCCTTACATATGGTCTCACCTCCTTTTGTCTAACCAGTGCTTCCAATCTAGACAAATGAAATGTCTCCTGTAATAACATCTGCCAATTTGCCTTTCCACCACCAGGTAAACACATACTAACATACTAAAATGCTAGCAGAATAGGCCTAACAGTCTTTCGTATCTGCTCGTTTGGTCAGCCCTCTCCCTGGGAGCTGACCTTGCTGCCCCTCTCCCTCTCTGGCTTCTCCCTTCCCAGTCCCAGATATTCTCGCTGCACTGGTTTTTGCTTCCAGAACCCTTCCCCTGTACCTGTCCCACCCCCTCTTGAACCCCTCCACCGTCTCTGCCTCCACCAGCCCACTGGGCAGCGCATTCCATGGCTCCACCACCCTCTCTCAGTGAAGTAGCACCTCCTCCATTCTCCCTGAATCTCCCCCTCCAGCTTCCACCCGTGCCCTCTAGTTGCCCCGCTTCCTTGAACACCCTGACTGCTCCTCCCCATTTACCCCGTTCATGTACCTGAAGACCTCCATCATGTCCCCCCGGTCCCTTCTCTCTTCCAATGTGTATATATTTAGCTCTTTGAGCCTCTCCCCATAGCCCAAATCATTTTGGTTGCCCTCCTCTGGACCCTCTCCAGGAGTTCAATGTCCCTCTTTAAAAGTGGCCTCCAAAACTGCACGCAGTACTCGAGGTGCGGCCTCACCAAGCAGTTATACAGTGGGAGTATTACTTCCCTCCTTCTGGAGGTGATCCCCCTAGCGATGCATCCCAGCATCCTGTTGGCCTTTGCCGCTGCCCTCCTACAAGTCTCAGAGTTGTTCATCTTGACATCCACCACCACCCCCAGGTCCCTCTCACCCATCGAGACTTGAAGCACTTCCCCTGCCAGGGTGTACACTTGGCCCGGGTTTCTGGCTCCCAGGTGCAGTACCTTGCATTTCCCTGCATTGAACCTCAGCTTCCACTTTCTAGACCACCTTTCCAGAGCCTCCAGGTCTCCCTGTAGACTGTACACTATAAACTAGGTTGGTTATCCCCTTCCTCTTGTCACTAATTTGCACTCGGTTATATGAATGATAACATTATCAGATCTTCCAAACCTGCTCTTGCAGCCATGTTGACTCCCCAGGAACATTCCTACCCTTTGCGATCCCGCAACCAATCACTTTTGGCTATACCCAGATGCTCCTCTAAAATGGGTGAGCAGGTGTTCGCCATTTTGTCCCTAGAGCTTGGAATGCCCTACCACTTCACCTCTGAGCCTCCCAGTCCCACCGCAGTTTCAAGAAAGCACTCTACAAAAATTCTTAAGCTGCACAGAAATTTGTTCTTGCACCTGACTCCCAATGATCTTTTGTTCAATTTGCACTCCTTGTTTAATTGACTATATCTGGTTTGATTTTCTCTGAATATTTTTACCGTAACCAGCTGTACAATGTATATGGCTAGGTTTTCTCTTGATTGTTCACCAATGTTACCTGAACTCATATGGTCAGACTGTGTTCAATATTGTTATGTTTTGTAACCCATCCTTCCTGTACACTGTAATGTTTTTCTGCTGCTTTATTTGTCTCCTGTCTTGTAACCTCCCAGGTCGTGCCTGAAAATAGGCAATTTATTGTCTAGTGCACCCACCTGGTTAACAAAAACTAAATAAATATATCAATAAAGATGGTGAGCTTGGCAAGGGTCTGTGAGCTGCTGCAAGTTTTAAAGGAATATTTCTCTTGCAAAAGAAGGAGAACTACTGAACAACAGTGCTGTTTACTAAGACCGTACTTTTCATTCAGTGTTTTTCATCGTGCCTTCCTTGGGAGCAACTTCCTCAGAGCTGTGGACTGGGCTAAAGATCTGGGGTCATAGCAGGAGACAAACTATCACTTAATGCGCAGGTGTCAGCTGTCATCCACTGTGGGTTTTTCCATCTCAAAAATGTTGCCCAGCTAAAGCCCGTTCTTAAACCTGAGGACCTGGAGATTGTGAGTCATACCTTTGTGACCTCCAGACTTTACTGTAACGCTCTGTATGTAGGGCTTTCTGCATGTTTGGTGCGCCATCTCCAGCTGGTGCAGAATGTTGCAGCCAGGTTGATTTCTGGTGCAAACACTTTTCAACACATCAAGCCTGCGCTGCGGAGTCTGCAATGGCTACCAGTTAGACGGCGTACCATCTTCAAGATTTGTTTGGTTGTCTTCAAGGCCCTGCATGACTTGAGTTGTGGCAACATTAAAGATCTCCCTCACCCATACACTTTCTATCACCCTCTCCAATCTGCCAGGAGAATTTGTTGGTGATTCCGCAGGCCTCCTCAGATCCTCTAGGGACAGGGCTTTTGTGGTGGTGGTGCCTCCGCTTTGGAACACTCTCCTTTTGGATCTCCAAATCATCTCCTGAGTGGAGGCATTTTTCTTTAAAAATCCATTTCTTTACCCTGGCTTTTAATGAATATGATTAAACCCTGCCTTGATTGGTTTTAATGAATACTGTACTGTGCACTGAATTTCATAGTTTCTTCTATTTACAGTATATTGCTACATTTTATGTATAGCACCCACAGCCTCTGGGATGGAATGCATTAAAAATAAAACCTTACTATCTGAACCTTTTTTAGTTTTTATTCATTTAGCTAGGCTTTACTTTACCAAAACTGTACTAAAAGATGAAACTTCATCCTTAGCCAAGAAATGTAATTTTTTTTTTGCTTCTGTATTAACGAAAAAAAAAAATGAACACAGGTTTATGAAGATGTCCTGACAATCTCACTGCATGTCTCTATTCACATAAGTCTGAACATACTTGCCAGAGGGGTCATTTTTTTCTGAACAGAGATGTTTAATGCTATAAGCATTCACTGTGGTTTGGTTAAATGCCAGGACAGCCTAGTACAAACTGTGGAGCTACTTCTATGAAACAAGTTTGTTCTAAATCAAGTGAGATAATGTACAACAGTGGCAGCTCACCCAGCCAAGCCTGCTTTTACCTTAGTGTCTTAATTTCATGATCAAACACAATCACAAGTTTATCAGCAACATTAAACAAATGCATCAGCTTCTTGTTAATGCAGAAACGGACTCTTGCTAGGGTGACACATAACTTCTACAGCTGGGCCTAACCATTCTTCCCCAAAGCAGGTTGATGCTCAGTGAAGTCCTTCTCTTTAAAAGCTGCCCGCAATTACTGGAAGGTTTATGTTTAATTTTGTTTTGATTCTCTGCAGTGCAGATGTTTTTGAGAAAGTAGATGAAGTACCCACTACAATTTGAGCTAATATACTGTCGTGGCCAAAATATATTGGCGCCCTTGCAGTTTTTTCTAATAATGCACCATTCCTTCCAGAAAATTGTTGAAATTAAAAAATATTTTGGTATCCACATAAGTATTTCTTTGGCTTGCAGTGGAATAAAACACAAAAAGCAGAAAAATGTATTAAGTCTTAGCTTATTCCACACAGAAATCCTTTAATGGCCCGGAAAAAATTATTGGCACCTTTTAGAAGTAGTTAGAAATAATTAGATTTCAAGCAGGTGATTTTCCTTCACTTTGGAACTGAACTCACCTGTGGTGAGTTGCAGGTGCCTGCAATATAAAAATCACTCATTCAACCAGTTTGAATAGAGAAAAGGACTCATTCTCCTGTTTTGTGTCACTGTGTGTACCACAATGAGCATGGAGAAAAGAAAGACAGCCAGAGAATTGTCTAAGGAGGTCAGACAGAAGATTGTAGCCAAGCATGAACAATTTCAAGGCTACAAATCAATCTCCAGAGACCTTGATGTTCCTGTTTCCACCGTACGTAATGTTATCAGGATGTTTAAGGCCCATGGCACTGTAGCCAACCTCCCTGGACGTGGCCGCAAGAGAAAACTTGATCGAAGATTGCAGCACAGGATTGCTCGAATGGTGGAGAAAGCACCTCGATCAACTGCCAAACAGATTCAAGCTGACCTTCAAACAACTCGCACCATCCGTCGCCAACTCAATGAAAGGGGGTTATATGGTAGAAGGCCCAGGAGGACCCCACTGCTGAGAGAGAGACATAACAAAGCCCGACTGGGGTTTGCCAAAACACACCTGAACAAGCCAAAATCCTTCTGGGAGAATGTCCTGTGGACAGATGAGACCAAATTAGAGCTTTTTGGTAAAGCACATCATTTCTATGTTTACAGAAAACAAAATGAAGCCTTCAAAGAAAAGAACACCTTCCCTACAGTCAAACATGGAGGAGGTTCAGTGATGTTTTGGGGTTGCTGTGCTGCTTCTGGCACTGGGTGCCTTGAACGTGTGCATGGCATCATGAAATCTGGAGATTACCAGGCCATTTTGGAGCGCAATGTTGAACCCAGTGTCAGAAAGCTGGGTCTCCGTCGAAGGTCATGGGTCTTCCAGCAGGACAATGACCCCAAACACACTTCAAAATGCACCCAGGAATGGTTCAAGACAAGACGCTGGACTGTTCTGAAGTGGCCAGCAATGTGTCCAGATCTAAATCCCATTGAAAACCTGTGGAGATATCTGAAAACAGCAGTTGGGAGAAGGCACCCTTCAAATCTGGGAGAACTGGAGCAGTTTGCCCAAGAAGAGTGGGCCAAACTGCCAGTAGAGAGGTGCAGGAAGCTCATCCATGGCTATAGGAAGCGGCTGATTGCAGTTATTTAGACCAAAGGCTGTGCTACCAAATATTAAGTCTAGGGTGTCAATAATTTTGTCAATGCCATTTCTTTTCATTTTCTGATTTAAAAGGATATATTAAATTCTGAATCAAAAAACAAAGGTTCTGTAATATTGACAGAGAAATAAAGAATTGTGGAGACCAAATACTGTACTGTTGTTAATTTCAACTTATGTTTTAGAGGAAATTGTTGAGTTTTTGAAAAAGTGCAAGGGCACCAATATTTTTGGCCACGACTGTAAGTGGTAGAGCACTGCTTAAAGAATAGATTCCATCAGACTTTCCTGTAATTTTTTTCTGTTAGTTTCAATATTGTCACAGGGTTATTCATAACTGCTGGGCAATTAAAGGATGCATAAACCATATATAATGACAGTATGCTGTTTTGGAAATACACCCTACAATGGATTGCAAAAGATCAAAGAAACTCAAACAATGCCTATAATTACCTTAAAAATCTGCGATAAACGAGGTTTCATAGTGTTTAACATAAACAAACAATCCCCTCTTTCCAACACTGCACTATGAACAGACTCTAAAATGGCCCCAGAAATGCAGGGTGATTATATCAATCAGATGACAAAACTGAAACCAATATACTTTTGTGAGATTAGCGTTTTTCCTTCCCTTAGCTTCAGCTGGGCATGTCTTTTTTTATTCTGCTCCACACTGAACACTGTTCCTGGCACTCACTAGTTTATTGACCGGGTCAGTCGTCCGACGGTGCTACCACAAGTATCATCTGACATCGTACCGTCTGCTTAATTCAGGCTAAAAACAAACTGGTTCACCTTTTACACTGTAGTCAACCTCTCAAACATCAAGAAGTCTCTGGGCATCTCTTTGAAGATGGAAATAAACTCTCTGCTTTCCAGAGATGAGCTCTGATCTTTCTTATAAAAATAAACTACTTTTTTCAGGCACAGCATATTCACAAAATCTCCTTCTTTTGGGACAAGGGGTTAGACTGCTTGATTACAGCTTCAATGAAATTTCTCAGTTTCTGTGAGGTACAGTTCTCAAATTCTGGGCTAGTGTCTGTTGCCAATTGTAAAAAGGGCCTGTAATTTCAGAAAGGTCAATGTAGACCATGAAATTCCATTGCTAAATGGCTCAGAGGACTCCAAGCTGAATCTGACTAGTGACAAAAGAATCTTAGGATTTAAGACTTGAGATTCAGGCCTCCCACATTCTTGAAGACTACAGTAATCATGTAGAAGTGTATTTCTCTCTAAAGGTGGTATCAGTACTATCATTATCTATGCTGAACAGCTGAGCCAAAGCCAAGTCTACTGCTTGGTGCTCTCTGTGGTTTTCTTGATACTGGAGGTAGGGGGAAAAAAATACAGAACACACTGGTCTCTTGGATGCAGCGAAGACCTCTATTCCAAAACCTGGTGGAATGATCTTTCACCCAAGCAATTAACACTGTCTGGGTACATTTTCTGTAAGACCTCTAGAGACTACCTCCCCCTCCACTTGAAGACAAGGATGAACTGGAAACCTTCATCTGGATGAACTGCCTTTTCCATAACATTTGCAAGAAAAAAGGACCATCCCCCTTTTTTTATAACTCAGTTTTATTGAGAAACTACAAATGAACATCACAACAGTATGCATTGGTACAGTACTATTAATACATAATGAAGTGGTACTTGCATCTATTTCAAACATCGAGGACAAGATGTTAGACATCTGGAGCATACATGCTGCTGGAATACATGGTTGATGTATCAGTCCACTGAGAGTCCAGATGATTCCCTTTCTGAGGGAGGGATCAATGTTCATGCAGAAGGAATGTTGCGCCTTCCTCAATAAAAATTTAGATACTGCAACAAGCAATTAATAAACAATTGTGTACCAAATGAAACGGTCTGTCTTTATTACACTGGAAGAAAACAAGCGATTCCTCTTTCTATTGTCTATACACACCCTTTATGAATGAAGGTTACTCTCCAGTCTCTCCATCTCTTAGCGAGGGCGATAACGTCTCCCATGTGGCTATGCATTTCTCCTTAGTGAGTCTGAGGTCTGCTATAATTTTTTTCCGTGTCTGTTATTTGTTGTATTCTCTCCTGCCATTCAGCAATGACTGGTACCACTGAGGACAGCCAAATGGCAAGTGAGGTTCTTAACTGCCATTAGACAAAAGATATGCAACAATTCCCTTTCCTGCTATCTTTTCAGTCGTGTGGGTGCTAAGCCCAGTACCAGGGTCTCAAAGGTGAAGGGTATTTGGGAACCCCATAAGGTTCTAAGTTCTACATGTACCAGCTGCCAGTATCCCTGGATCTTGGGGCAGTTCTAGAATCACCTGCCTTTTCTGAAACTGAGGACTGCAGGGCTTCCTAGGACGCTGACCTCCATATCTACTAAAGGAGCAAAAATCACTAGCCAACATCTATCAGAATCCTTGTTCAAAGATGTACTGTATGAAGGTTGCTGATTTTGCCACTGGCAGCGAAACCACCTTCTCTTTCATTTCATTTAGAATTTCAGCTAACTCAGGACCAAACAACATCTCGCCTGTAAAGAAATGCTGAGAAGGTGACCCTCAGAGGTGTGATCCTGCTGATCAGCACCTCAATCATTTGGCCCATATGGCGGCAATGGAATCTGCTGAACTTCTTGCAAGAGGGAAAGGGGACATTGTTTAATCAGGAAAGGCACACAAGGGCAGAGCTTGTTTCCAGGTGCTACTTGGGAGTACAAGGAAGTTAAGTGACTTGCTCAGGGTCACACAGTATGCAAGTGAGGGCTGATGGGATTCAAACCCAGGTCTCCAGGTTTGCAGCTCAGTGCCCTCAACCACAGCACTATACTGCCTCTTGCACAAGTGTATTGGGGAGACCCATAGAAAGGAAGCGGTCATCTGCACTAATGGAGCTACATTCAGTATGGGTGAATCCTCTGTTGTATCATCTGTTAACACATTGGTCCATTCACATAGTCTGTACCATCAAGCTGAGGATGATGATGCCCTTAATGTGGAACATGAGGCAAAGGTGCACCTGCAGGAGGCAGTATAGTGTAGTGGCTAAGGGCACTGAGTTGCAAATCTGGAGACCTGGGTTTGAATCCCATCAGCCCCCACTTGCATACTGTGTGACCCATAGCAAGTCACTTAACTTCTTTGTGTTCCCAGGTCGCACCTGGAAACAAGCTCCGGCTTAGTGTGCCTTTCCTGGTTAAACCATTTCCCCTTTCACTTTCCCCAGCTGCATTCACCCTTTTGTTATTGACACTGGTTAACAAAAAAATAAAAAGCGGTCTTCTCTATGGGGATTGCTGTTGCCTTACCACTTCGGAAACTGCAGCATCTATTACTGCAGAAACCAACCATTTTTTCAGGAGCAAGTCTGGATAGGATATCGCGAGCCGCTTTTTTGTGTTTACGAAATTATTTCTTTCTCATCTCTGTTATCTCATCCTTGTCAGATGATATGCAGTGATCAATACTTGGTTTGCCTCCAACATAGCAGCAGACTGTGACTCCAACGGCTGCAAATTCTATGGGTCTCGCATTGACTTTTAATAAGGATGATACCGAGGGTTCCTCTGACCATTCCCTTTCTTCTGGGATTCTGCAAGACTAAGAGGTTCAATAGGATTATCTTTTTCTTGGTAGCCTTCTAGATTATCCGGAAGAGGAGATCTTCATTGCCTGGATATATCTGGGTATACTGTGTGCCAGTTCATGAATGATGTCCTGGTACAGGTACACATCCTTGTGTCTTATGTCAACCTCCCCCAGGTCAGAGGTCAATTATGATTCAAGTGTTTTATCCGACTGACACCCCAGAGTCCAACACAAGTTTTTCCTCTACATAATACGTAAAGAATAAGGCATGACCTGGGGTGGGGTTATGCTATATTAATGTAATGAGGAGTGGGTTGGAAACCCGAGCCCCATGGAATTGCCTTATTCCACTTAGAAAATGGGTTTTAGTAAAGCAGTAGGTGCATATACTGTAGCATGCTGGTGCTGAGAGCAGTGGAGGCACATCACTGCGGTCCCACACATGTGTGATTCCTTTCGCCACTCTCTCCTCACTCTGTTCTGCCAGCCTGTACATTTTCAGCAGCTGGAAAGCACTGAGGGCCAGCATCGTTTTTTTTCTATCCCCACTAACTGAATGATTTAGTGAGCAGGAAGGAACGAGAACGCACTTTTCGCTTTCCCTTCCTGCAGCAAGCGGTGTCTCACCCACTACCACTCGCTCGCTTGGCTTGTGATGGTAGGAGCGGGGACAGGAAAATAAGTGAAAGGGAAACTTACTCACTACTGTTTGTGACATGGAGCACCCACTAAAAACAAGCCGCAACAAGTCTGCTCCATGCTGACTTGTTGCAACGGCTGCTCCATGTGCACAGCAATGTGGGGGAGCAATGTTTTGGAGGTCGTGCTGGCTGGCGTGAGCTACCATTGACTGGTAGGGCTGAGGCATCATGGTGGGGCAATAAATTTGGCTATATCTATAGCTGAGTACTAGTCAGGTGTGGTTGCAGATATTGTAATCACAGCCTGAAAGCATCTGGCAGAGGTGTCCTTGGGTGCTGGTGACCTCTTGACCCCAACAGGTTGTGTTCTCAAGTAATGCACCCATGTGGTGTTCTCCAGCAGGGGTATGTGGTATTTTAATGTAGCCCCATGTGATGGGGTTCTGACCAATGGGGCACTAGATTACAGCTGTACCCTCTTTTATAAAGTATATTGCTGGGATAGCTTAGACACTGTAACTCCTATTGCCTGTCAGTGTAAACCTGATGCATCTTATATCAGGACACCAACTTGCTGAGTATCGAGAGCTAGGAATCTAGCACTGACCTGGCTAGAACACTCTGCTTTCTTTCTGCCAACTTTCCTGCTGTCGCTGACCTACCTCATATCTATCCAGAACCACCAACACCATCATCCGCCTTCTCTAGGACTTACCCCTGCCTCAGAAAACTCATGGTTTAATCTCCATGGTGGGGCCCTCGGCGGTAACCATGCCCCTGCAGAGAAGATATCCGGTGGAGGAGAGCACATGGGTGGCAGTGTAGGGCCTGCTGGAGGCTGGCTGACATCCTGCATTGCCTGTGTATTTTCCTTTGCTTTTCTTCTGTCCCCCGGGACACTGTTGGCAAGGGCATCGGGGAAGATACTGGTGTACAGGCCCCCCCCCCAACATGATGGCTCCTGCTGCATGCTGCACCTCCACCCAGTAATACCCAGGTGGTGGTATCAAAGCAAGCACAGTGATCCCCTTCCTGGAGCTCGTCCACTGGGACACTCAGTCCTATGCCCCTGACAGGCTTGCAGGTCCCTGGGCTTTTTACCAAGCTACATGTACACAATGGCTGGCTCCTCTTCCAACTCCCACACAAGTCTGTCCACTCTCACTGTGATGTCTGCAACCCACACACCATGTAGGTAAGTGACCAAGCAGTCAACATTTCTCCAATATCCCCACACCACCCATCTTGCTAACATACCTCACTATTGAGTCCCCTACCACTACTACCGTTCTGTTACCGTGACTTACTGCCCACCCCAGACCCAGTGCTTGGGCCCCCAGCAGTAGCCCCTGCTACCAAGTGGATATTATCCTCCTTTCTAGCCAGTGACTAGTACTGACTTTGGAAAGGCAAAGCTGTCGACCCCCACTTCACCTCATGATGCCATCACTATTCCTTCCTGCCTACTTTAACCCAGTCCTCATCGCGAACATGTGGTCCTATCTTTCTGTCCCAATTGAATGTGTCCTTGCCCATAACACTCACCACTGTATCCTAGAGTGCGACTAGTTGCCCATCAAGTATGTCAACTCTAATGCTGCAACCAGCTTGCAGCAGTCACAGAAGAAAGCATCCACAAACATACCATGAAGATGCACACTCTGGAACCCCTACAATGCACATGATACACCTCCGTGGTCCCAGACAAATTCCGCCTCTACACTGTTTGTTAAAAAAAAGGTTGTTAACCTCCTGTCAAACTCTCAGCCAACTCCTAGAGACCAAATCTAAATTGCTTGGTCCCTTAATTTCATCTGTTTAGCAAGAGCCACAAGAGTTTAAAAGGAAGCCTACAAAAAGTGCTCAAAATGCACACGATCCAGAAGCAGCTAGACGGACAGCAGTGAGAAGTGCTCCAGAAGGCCTGGACTAAGGAAAAGAAACTCTGGTCAAAGCCAAAATGGCTGCAAATGCATTAACCTGATAAACGATACAGAACTAAAGCGTGGGCTGGGTTGTAAAGTATTTGTTATATTGTTGTGATATTAAAACTCCAACTTACATCACAGTAATAGGAAAAATCTAAAGGTGAAAATAAATGTAGGAGTTATGGTTGCTGTTTGGACATACACCCCCCCATACAGCTACACATGCGTAGTGCACACAGACACACACATACACACACAACATTAGTTCTAACAAGTACTGTATAGAAGTGAAGCTCAAGTGGTCTTGAGGTGTCCTTAAACCCGGAGTTGGAAACAGCCTTGTTGTTATGGGTTCCTATCACCCCACAACTATTTTCGACAGCAGATGGCTGTGTTATTCAATGGCTAAGTGTAGATTTATTTTTTTTATTTCAAACATGGCAAATGACTCATTGATTTTTTGGGGGGATTGGCAGAAACATCCGTGAATTTTATGTAGTGGATGGGAGGTTTTATCACCAGCTAGTTAGTGCTGCTGAAAATTTAGTTTTTATGTCAGCCCACCAACCACTGTACTTGCCTCTGCTGACTCTTCTGTCACCCTGCATTCCCAAATGCCCACCCTAAATAGTTTACAAACCTTTGTCTAATTCTTCTGCTGACCCATGCTATGTAAACATATTATTTATATTGTACCTCTAGTGTATGTGTATCTGTGACCACCACTGTTATTTGCTGCTGTCCTTCGTTTGCAAAGGTTGATCTCACTTGTTACTACTGACTGTTTTATGTCCATTGATATCTGCTGCTGACCACCAAACCTTGTTGCTATGCTCATTTTTCGTACCGTATGTAATTAATCCGAGTCGCTCGTGTAAAAGGGATCTGTGTCTCAGTGAGCCTACCTGGTCAACAAAATCCAATAATAGTTCCTTGCATAGCAATACAGGACTTCCATGCAGCAGATGGTATCTGGTTGCGGAGGCCAGTACAGAATGTATGCCAGTGGTATTAGGAGACTGGGTGGAGGTTCAGGATGCAGTGGGTACCACCGGATACTAGGGTTATTCGCAATGGGGCAGACAGGGGGTGGTATGCCAGTAGACACCAGGGATAATGTTACTGGAGGACTGTGGGGAGGGGGCAGTCATAACAACTGTCTATATTTATGCCATACATCCCTCTTCTATACCACTACCTCCAGGGTTCCCCACAGTCTGCAAATATAGGGTGGTGGTTGTGGTGATCAGGGCCAAAGGTGTACTCTTTCTTGGGCCTCCTGTATACAAAGTACATGTACATAAGTGGTTTTAAGTAAGGTTTAGAGCACTGGTATCAAAACAAGGGTAGTATTGCACTAAAACATGGCAGTAAAAGGCAATTTTGGAGGATTTTATAAAAACAAATTAGGCAGATGGCTACAAATACAAGGTGTTGGTACAAAATATAGGGCGGTGGTGAAAAAAAAAAAAAAGAGAGAGGTGCCCCACTGTGCTAAAATAATGAATGGGGAACACTGACCTCCTAGTCTCTATGACTGACCAAGGCAGTTAGATAGCACCCACTTTCTGAGAAGACTTCATCAAACAGACCTTCTTTGACAAAGCCCTAACCTTCCTACATTCCAAAAGCTGCTACCTGAGCTATTTATTGATTTACATGGAATTCTAGCACCTACCTATCAACTCTTTGTAGTACCTGTGTGTACAGTATAAATGGGAAGCCCTCCACATTAGTGGCTAGTCTTCACTATCCTACTGCAAATTCTTTATAAACCAAACAAACACTTTTTTATTTATTTATTTCAATCTAGGATTACAATACCTTTGAGCCGAGGCTCTTTTACAAAGGTTCCACATCAGCATGTGCAACAGTCATCATTTTAATTACAAACATATAGTCATTGTACTGGTTATTACATGTCTAAGTCAAAGACTTGAGCTATGAGCAAGACAAGGGAAGAAGGGGGGTGGGTGGGGGGATGGAGGGTAGGAGATCGAGGGGTAGGAGGTGCAGTGGGTAAGGGAGTACAGGAGGTGGTTGGGAGCAGGGCAGAAGTAGAGATATGGGGGAAGGTGGGCAAGGGAGGGAGACAGTGCAGCCAGGGGCTCTTGTCGAGGGAATATGACAGGTAAGGTGCTAGGGGTGCAAAGACTGATTGTAAGTGCTGGGTGCTGCGGCATGTGCAGCTGGAATGGTGGAAATGTTAAGATGGGCAATCCTAAGATACAAGCAGTGAGAGGCGCAGCCTGGACTTGAAGAGGCCGAGTGTTGGAGCAGTCGCTATGTCACTGCCAATAGAGTTGAGCCAGTTGGATGCCAGATAGGCGAATGATCTTTGTCCTTGGGTCCTTGCACTTAATGCACTTAATTTCAGATATACCATCTATAAATGGGACCCTACAGAGATAGCCATTTCGCTTTTTGGGGAATCAACAAATGAATATGTAAAACCGTGCATCTCTGGGAAGAAGGCTTTTGAAGGGAAAGACACTGAAGTTCATCACAAAGCCCTCCTGTTGAGATCATCTTGTAAAACAGTACAGATAAACCTTGGGAGCTACCTCTCAACTGTCCCACCATATGGGAAATGCACCCTCAATTTGTCACTCAGAATTGTTCTGTCCATGAAACAAAAGTGCAAGCACACACTGTAAACAATAACAGTATTGAAAATGAGCTACAATTCTTTCAATATCTGGTGTCATACCATAATAACAGGAGAAGGCATATAATGGTGGGTGACCAAAATCAATATTGGAAAGTAAATTCAGGAAAGATAAAGTTTGTAGATAGACTAGCATCCTTTGGATTACATCAGCTAGTAAGTAGTCCCACCCATTTTAATTACAAGGCAGGGAGTCGTACCATATTGGACTGGCTAGAAACAAACCGACCAGGAAACATACAGCACTGGGAAATTTCATCAGACTCAATATCAGACCATTGTTCTCTGCTGTGTTTGAGGAAATTTCAAAGAGATAGGACCCCATCGAAATTAACTGAAAGGAAGTGTATTTCAAGGCTAGATGTAAAAGGCTTTAAACGAGACCTAGCAAGACTAGATATGAAACAAATAGAATATTTTGATGGCCCAGCGAAAGCAGCAATTTGGCTGACAGATAATCTTCATGAAATCTGTGAGGCAAATACACCTAACACTAAATAAAGAATCAAGGGACAATATTCACCTTGGCTTAAAAAATAGCTGCGGACAATTGATCAAATTAAGGGATAAAGTGAGGAAACAATATTGCAAAACCTAAGATCCAAAATATCTGTTGGAATATAAGCAAAAATGAAACATGATTAAAAATGAGGTATAACAGGCCAAGTCTATGTATTATCATCAGAAACAGTTAAAAAACTTAAGGAACCAAGGATTGTTCTGGTCCTCATTTCAGAACATTTGTAGTCTTAAGGATAGGTCATGTATCAAGTGTCTGTACATCGGAGATTCAACTGAATCAAGGGTACAAGAAATTGCTAATTTTGTTAATAAGTTCCTAATAAACCAGACATGAAATATCAATACTGGAAATCAGACAACTCAGTATAGTGGTTTACCATCAGGGGAACAGTTGGGTTTAAAAGGAAGCGGAGGGGTTGAATTTACCTCTATCCCAGAGGAGGAAGTATTGGGATTACTACAAATGTTGATGAGAAGAAAGGAAGTGGACCAGATTTACTTTATTCCAAAATGTTGAAGATGGCAGGTAGTGAGATCTCAAAATCTTTTTGATATATTTGTTGAATTTAACTATTAGTACAAGGATTATGCCTTCAATTTGAAAATAATCTACAGTGGTACCAATTTACAAATCTGGCGATAGGGCAGATGTAGTAAATTATAGGCAGATCTCACTGTTGCCGATTCTGGGAAAGTTGTTAGAAAAGTGTGTATTTAAACAACTGTTGTCCTATATGGGTGAAAATGGGTTACTGGCGGAACAACAGCATGGGTTCAGATGAGGGCATGGTACGAAGATTGCTGTGGTTGGGTTGACGAGCACCGTACTTGATGCCTGTGAAAAGGGCAGTACGACTGGTATGGTGTTCGTCGACCTGACCAGGGCCTTCAATGTAATGGACCATGAGATGCTGATATAAAAAATGGAGGCTTATGGAATATCTGGAGTAAGCTTGCAATGGTTTAGAAGTTACCTAGGTATGCGAATACAAATGGTAAGGATAGGTAACTTTATATAAGAACCATTTCAAGTGAGGACAGGGGTTCCCCAGGGATCAGTTATGGGTCCTCTATTGTTCTCTGTTTTTGTGAATGACTTGCCTGAACAGTTTGTGAACACAGAATGCATTTTATATGCAGATGACATGGTCTTCTTTAGCTCTGGCCCCTCTGTAAATGTAATATAAGGACAGCTCCAAGAAGAGTATACAAAATTGACTGAGTGACTAATTCAGAATAAGTGGCAACTGAATGAAAAGAAAACAAAGGTAATGTTGTTTAGAACAGTACAGAGGCTAGCCAGAGAGGAAGAAGACCTGTGCATCTTGGGTATCAATGGGGATGAGATTTCTGGGGTAACGTCACTTAAGTATTTAGGTGTCTATTTGGACCCCACATTGAATCTATTTGGACATCTAGATAAGATGAGTAAGAAAATAAATCAGACGCTAGGGTTCTTATATAGAAACAGCAATGCTCTTACTAATGAGGCTAAAACAATAATAGCTAGACAAATAGTAATATCAATTTTAGATTATGAGGCAGTTCTATTTGTAAATCAAGGAAGTACATTTATTTCAAAATACCAAATGATTTTGAATAACATTTGTAGGTTTGGTCTGAGGGTTCCTACAAGGACCCATCATTGTCTATTGTACAATAGAATGAAAATGTTGCATCCTTTGCAGAGAATAGAATACCATGCCGCTGTGTTTGCACAGAGGAGTTACCAATGTACATTACCAGTGTTTGTTTAAGAAATGTATTAAACATCAGGCACCTTATTCAACAAGGAATGGTACTGTGGAGTACAGAGTTGAGCAAGGTGCTAAAGATTAGCTGCCGCCCCTTTAACTAGGAACTGTAATGGGCAGCCAGCTATGGTCACATGTTATGCTAATTAGTGTCTAGCTGGGGCTAGGGAAGTACAAATTCCTTTGTCCTATGGTCAGTCTAGGATGCTCCCTGTGCTGATGAGATGTGCCTTCCTAAGCTCCTAAATAAACCTTATCTTGTTCATCATTTTATGCATCCGACTCAGTCCGTTCGGTACCTAGTGACTCCTGCAGCAGAAGCACCAGATGGGAAAGCAGAATACCAGGAGGTAAGCAGCCCTAGTGGCAGACCAAATATCAAAATGCCACACACGGTGGAGAATGCGGCCCTTCCTCTTCTGCCCAGACCCCATCTCGCGTGCTCTGCATCGTTGGGTACCCCAAAGTCAACATCCAAGTGTGCCTGAACTGTATGCATGCTCAGAAAGAATAAACATGGCAGCAGAGAGGAAAATTAAAACTGAACTGTTCTCTGTTAATGTAAGCCTCCTGCATTAGGACACTGTCTGCGCAACTAAGATATAAAGTTCTTTTATGGCTCAGCCATCCTCATGGAGCTGCATGCTACAAACCTTGGCAGGCTTCTGCAAACTCCATGTCTAGAAAGCACACCAAAATCTAAAACTCGGCTCCCAGCCAGAAAAAGCACAGAATATGCACTGCAATCCCTGCCCAACTGCCCTCTGCTGCAGGGATCAGCCACCAAACTATCAAACCAGCAAAGCAACAACACAATTTTACAGTATTTTTCCACATGCTGTCTCTGGATTGTAGCTCCAGCAAATGCAACTTCCATACTAACCCTGCTAACTAGCAGCCTTCAGCCCTTGTCTAACATTGTAGGCCATAACCCCCCCAAAAAAAAAAGTGTGTGCTGCATATTACCAGCCTAACAGGATGAACTGTAAATTACAATCATGCTAGCCTAAGCACCACGGGCTGGGGACTGCCTGTTCATTAACTCTTAAACCAGAGACATATGGCTTTCTGTTATTTTAAGTCGAGGTGCCTTCCAATACAGACATTTGTTTTGCCAGTTCTGCCTGAAGAAAGTATGCAAAGCTTCTAAACCTTGAAGAGAGCAATAAATCTCTCAACACAAATACTTTGGATAGCCTGGGTGGGAGTCACTCAGCCAAACCAAAGCCTGCCACTTATCTTTTGAACAGACTGCAGAGTGGCCATCTTGCATTCTTTCATTTGCCCTGAGATAAGCCACTGCCTACAACTACAACACAGGAAGCAACCCTTCCCCCCTATTGGTAGCCATATTGGGAATGTCAAATTAGCCAAGAAGCCTATGTTACAGGTCCAGTGGCTGTCTTTGTGAGGGGCATCAGCTTGTTCAAAGTGACCTCATTCCATGGGAAGTAATGGCGGCCATGATTTTGAGGGGCACCCATTGAAATGAATGGACACTGCAACAAATAGCTGCATCTTCCAAAAGAAACGTTTATTTCAATAACAGACAACACTAAACTAGAATGGCAGTTGTTTATTGAGACGCCCCTTGCTGAAAACTGCTTACATATAACTGTACTCTAAAAAAACTTTTTATTCTCTCAACGAATCATTTCTTCCAAGGCATCTCCTTCTCTCCATGACAACCACTCCTACTCATCTCTATGACCTTCATTCAGGGCCACACAGCCCCTGTCCAACCATGTCTTCCGAGGACACCAACGCCCCGAGCACTGTCAGCTCTGGGGCTCCACCTTCACCTACCTCAAGAGCATGGGGTCTCAAGATTGAAACTATGCTGCATGACATCCTGTCATCCATTCCAGCCCAAGGGACACCCACTATACAGGCCATCCAGAATGACCTCGCCTACCTTAAAGTTATTTCCACACACTCAATGGTCCACTCCAGCTTGCAGCCAGTACCATTCTCAGCACTGCCTCATGAAGATGCTGTCGCCTGGCTCAAGCAATTTCAGGCTTGGATCTCCTTCAATGGTTGGACAGATCCCTTGCGAATTTCCAACGCTATGCACTTGCTCCTGAGAGAGACGGCCATATCGTGATTCAATGCCCTTTCAGACCAGACGACAGGGAACAATGTCACCCTGTATTCCACCTTCAAGGACTATTTCTTACAAGCTCATCCACCTGGTTGTTAGAACAGCAACTGTGGGAGCGCAGTATGCAACCCTCCGAATCATTGGAAGCATTTATAGTGGACACTGAATCACGGTGCAAACGTCTACAAAAATCAGAAAAAGACCAGATTACGGCATTTGTCCGGGGCCTGCCTCCACAATTTCGTACCTACGTTATCCAACAAAAGCCAACCACCTGGCTAGACACGATCCAAGCGGCCCGGTTAGCCCAACAGTTTATTTTCATGCTCCGGCCTACCACTGTTCAGGACCCACAGTCCTCACAGTTGGCTGCACTTGCTACTTGCGTCCAACAGCAACAAAAAATTATTGACCAGTTGATTTCAACTGTCAACAGCAAACATTTCCCCACTGCAACTCCTGTTAATGCCCTACAGCCACCTCCATCTTCACGGGAACCAGTGACCTGTCAGTGGTGCGGGTTCAGGGATCAAACTGCTGCAGTCTGCTGCAAACTGAAATACTTTCATAGGACTCAAGACAGCCACAGGCATCCGCACAGCGCAATCAGCAATATGCTAGCAACTAGTCATAGGACCAGGGAAACGAGCGCCGCCCAACAAACTAGGGTCTCTTGTTGGGCAGGAAAATGAAGCAACTGACTGCCCCACTGACTTGCATAACACAAACAAACAGCACCCTCTAGCTACTAAGTCAGGCACAATCTCGCCTAAAGAAGCCAAACTTCCTGTTATCAGATCACCCCTCCTTGCAAACTACATCCCTGTCACTATTGGCAATTGGTCCACACATGCCTTGGTCAACTCTGGAGCAGAAATCTCTGTGATCCACAGCAGTATCCTAGACAATCCAGCTATTCGCCATGTACCTACTGTTGCTCCAGCCGACCTAAAATACATCATCACTGCAACCACTGCTACAGTACCTATCACCGGCGTGGTCCATCTCAAGCTCCACTTCGGCTCACAGCAAGCTACGGTTAAATTCTACTTAGTGCCTGAACTTCAAACAGATGTGATCCTTGGCCTGGACTTTCTCAAGGCACACAAAGCCACACCGGACTTTGCCTCAAACAACCTGTCACTAGATCCCCGGAGGCAACTCGCAGCTACAGACTCAGTCACTGTACCTCCTGTGTCAGAGATGTTTCTGATTGCCAAGATTCGAGGTGACCTCCTTTCCCAAGGTGTTATTGGCATCATCACGGGATCACCAGCTTTACACTTTAGGTCTCCTTCCACGGAACACCTTGTCTGCTGTGCATGGTGGTTCAGTATTCCAAAAGTGCTCCAACTTCACGGATGAACCAGTGGTCATCTCCAAGGGTGCCAGTATCGGGAAGTTTGTTTGTCTATCTTCAGGGGATCAGCTTCAGCTTCTACCCGAACCTCAGCCTGGTTCCAGTAACATCTGTCCTGTCAGTACCATTACAACCACCCCCATCTCACATGAAATGCACATGCCCTTCAGCCAGCGTCTCTCGGCCTCTAAGCTCCCAGCCTGTCCCACAGAGAAACAGCAACTTCTGAAGTTCCTGGAAACCTACTCAGATGTCTTTGTCAGCCCTGATAATAAGCTTGGATGCTGAGATACCCTGCAACACACCATTGAGGTGCAGCCCAACCAAAAGCCAATTCATCAGCGAGCCTACAAAGTGGGACATAAACAAAAGCAAATCCTAGAGAACTTAATCACGGACATGCTCGAACAGGACATTACTGAGGAATCCACCAGTCCCTGGGGTGCACCTTGCTTGCTGATACTCAAGAAGGACAAACGGTATCAGTTTGTGGTGGACTACAGAAAGCTCAATGCCCTCACGGTACAAGATGCCCATCCCTTACCCACCACAGAGGATGCCTTAGAGAGCCTCAGTGCGGCCAGCCCAGCCTACTTCACCACTCTAGATATCCAGAGTGGATTCTACCAAGTTACTATTGATCCAGCTTCATGTCTGTACACAGCCTGGTGCTGCCACTTGGGGCTTTTCCAGTTCAAACGTCTGCCTATGGGACTTCAGAACAGCCCAGCCACCTTTCAACGATCATGGAGGCTGTGTTGCATGGACTGTCTTGGAAATCTTGCCTAGTGTATCTCGACGATGTTACTGTCTTCAGCAGAACTTTCCAAGAACACCTCCAGCATCTCAAAGAGGTGTTCGAATGTCTCAGGCAAGCCAACCTCAAACTCTGTCCAGAGAAATGTTGCCTCACTCAGCATCAAATCCATTACCTGGCACATGTGGTCAGTTCGCACGGCATCTCGCCAGACCCAGATAAGCTTTCTGCAGTAAAAGACTATCCAGAACCCACAAACCTCAAAGACCTTAGAGCTTTCCTAGGTTTGTCTGGCTACTACAGAAAATTCTTTTGCAATTATGCTAACATTGCAGCTCCCTTGTACGCTCTCACAAAAAGGGGATGCGACTACATGTGGACTTCTGATTGCAAAGAGGCCTTTGAATCCTTGAAAGACAAACTTATTTCTTCCCCAGTATTAGCCTATCCCCGCTTTGACCAGCCATTCAGGCTTTACACAGATGCTAGCTCCTTTGCAGTGGGCGCTGTGCTGTATCAAATCCAAGATGGAACAGAACGAGTTGTTTCCTATGCAGGGTGCTCTCTTTCTTCAGCTGAGCAAAACTATGGCATCACAGAAAAAGTATGCCTAGCCGTGGTCTTTGCTGTAAAGAAGTTTGACTGCTACCTTCGCTGCTCCTCCTTCACAGCCATCATGGATCACTCAGCCCTTAGATGGTTATTCGAAATGAAAGAACCAGTAGGAAAGTTTGCCCGACGGGTTGCCATACTGCAAGGCTACAATTCTGAAATCCAATACCGACCAGGTCGAGTTCACTCCAATGCCGATGCTGTAGGCTGGAGACGATATCCCTCCATAGCAACCTCTCCTGACGAAGAAGCCTGCCTACAAGCTCTCCCCTTCTGCTCCACAGATGAGCTTCCTGTGGACACTCCTACAGCACCTCAAGTCACTTTGCTGCTCCCAAATGCTTCTACACAAAAAAGTACCAATCCTCAATTACTGCAAGCAGCTGAAGAGCTTCTTACAACCTCCAGTACCGATATCTCTCTGGCCACGATTAAACTTCAACAAAGAACTGATCCTCAGTTTACAGACATCATCACTTATCTTGAGTCTGGAACTTTACCGCAACAAAAGAAACACCGCCAGATGTACAGTTCTTTGCGTCACAGTATTTTCTCAATGACGGAGTGCTTTTTCACATTTGGACCAAGGACAGCAAGGGCCATCGCACAGACAGAACTCACGTACGGTTAGTTGTGCCAGCCTCTCTAGTCTCTGAAGTTCTTCAATCCACTCATGCCTCTCCACTTTGTGGAGGTCATATGGGTTTTCACAGAACTCTCGAAAAGACAAGGCTCCACTTCTTCGGGCCTCATATGAACAAGGACATTGTCCATTTTGTAAAATCCTGCCAGCCCTGTTCCCAAAGAAAGCCTCCCGCCAAACCAACCAAGACACACATCATTCCAATGCCTGTAGCCACAGAACCCTTCCAAAGAGTCAGTACAGATATTCTTGGCCCCTGCCTACCTTCCCTGACTCCGGCAAAAAGTACAGTCTTGTCTTTGTGGACTACCTAACTAAATACTTGGAAATGATCCCATTAAAAGACATTAAAGCTGCTACAGTGGCAAGTGCCTTCCTCAATACAATCATTTGCAGTCACGGTACCCCAGGGTACCTGCATTCAGACAGAGGCACTAACTACCTCTCATCTATTGTGCAAGAAACCTGCAAACTTCTCGACATCAAAAAGACTCATACAACCAGTTACTATCCACAGTGCAATGGACAAAGTGAGAGAATGATGTCGACCATTCTTAACACACTATCCAAGTACCTGGATGAGACTCACGGCACTTGGGATCATTTTGTTCCCTTCATTCAGTTTGCATACAACTCCAGCCCTTGTGTCGACAGTACAGAGTACACCCCGTTTTTCCTAGTCCATGGACGTCACTCAAGAACACCTCTGGACAAAGATCTCTCATTGCTAGAGGTCCCAAAGTCAGCTTCCTCCTTCATCATCCCAATGCTGGAACAGCTTGAACTTGCGAGACAGGTTGCTATTGACACCCTGGGACAGAGAAAATCGGCAATGCAAAAAAATGTCTGCAGCCAAGTGTCATGATCCTTCATTTTTCTGTGGGAGATGTCGTATATTTGTATCGATCTGTCCTTGTTCCAGGCACCATCAGAAAACTACTTCGCCTCTGGACTGGGCCATTTTACACTGTGGAAAAGCTTCCCTCAGTTCATGTTCGCTTGAGCCAAAAGTCAGATGGGAAGCTGGTACACAATAAAATTCACATTAACAGGCTGAAGCATGGGTATTTGCATGATTCCCTCCCTGATGATACCAGTTCCCCAAGTAATGAAGCTTCTTTGGAACCTGCAATCCTTTCAGAAACTAAACTTCCTGCTGACAACTTGACAACTATTCCACTAGCACCTCATGGTACTGACACTTGCCAGGCAGATCCAGTTCTTCCTGCCCAACCAGATTAACTTTCTGGAACTTCTCAGCCTCTTGCATCTTCTCAGGACTCTCTTATACCCCAAACAGTATATCAGATCGAGAAGATTCTGCGCAAAAAGTACATCAATGGATCTTGGTCATACCGTGTTAAATGGTGTGGGTATAACAGTGCTCACAACTCATGGGTCCCCTTTTCCAACTTGACCACATCCTGTCAAGAACTAGTTCAAGCCACCCACTCAGCAATTCTAACTGACTGTAAAAGCCACAGAATCCAGTGAACTTATTATTTGGACTCAGGGCAGTAATTCTGTTAATTCTTTGTCTTAATCTGCAATTTGCTTCTCAATTCCTGTATGATCTTAATTTTTTTTCTCTTCTAAATTTTAGCATTTTCAATCAATCAGCTAATCGTCTTCTAGTAATATCTCCACAATACTGTTAAATGTTCACTTACTATTACTAAGGTTTTGCTACTTTCTACTGTTGTTCATACACAACGATGTCTTTACTTGTTTGAGTGGTACTCACGTTTACATTACCTGGGGTGATGTGGAGCACAGAGTTGAGCATGGGGCTAAAGATTAGCTGCCGCCCCTTTAACTAGGAACTGTAATGGGCAGCCAGCTATGGTCACATGTTATGCTAATTAGTGTCCAGCTGGGGCTAGGGAAGAGCAAATTCCTTTGTCCTGTGGTCAGTCTAGGATGTTCCCTGTGCTGATGAGATGTGCCTTCCTAAGCTCCTAAATAAACCTTATCTTGTTCATCATTTTATGTGTCTGACTCAGTTCGTTCGGTACCTAGTGACTCCTGCAGCAGAAGCACCAGATGGGAAAGCAGAATACCAGGAGGTAAGCGGTCCTAGTGGCAGACCAAATACCAAGATGCCACAGTACAGATATGCTGTTCTATCCCAATTCTATAAAACTGGCTATAAGTAAGCGTTCTTTTACCTGGTATGGTCCCACCTTATTAAATGGGTTTACAGCAATAATTAAGATTGTACATAATTCAAAGCATTTTCAGAGATTGTTGAGAGCACATTATGATAATTCCAATTCCTGTACTTGTACTTGTAATGTAAATTAACTTGTATATTTGTCTACTTTTTGCGATGTTTACTGTTGTACATTAAATGTCAGGTGTGACTGAAAAAGGGCTGTGCCCAGTTCACCTCCTGGTTAAAATTAAAAAATGAAAATGAAACAATGGATACAGTACTTCACACAATTATCTGTAACTCTAAATGAAAGCACTACTTTCCTCAACACTGTTCCGAGCTTGTATCTTCAGAATGTGATAATGTGTCTCGCATTTTCCCACATTCTGAGCTTGGGTGTCGCACACCTCAGTGACAAAAATCTGACAGGTACCTGTACAAGTAATGAATTCAGCAAGGCTATCCAGCCTTTCTCCCCCTCGAGCAGAAAGAGGTTACTTGCAGCCCACCTCATGCAAAAGGAGATGGTGACATCCAAAAATCATAAAATTAAAAATGAGATCCCACCCCCTCCAGAGTGGTCATTCCTGCATGGAAATATTTACATTTTTGCCAGTTTCAGTGTGAGGGAAAAACAAGCACAGAAGCTTGCCAGAGCATCTCCCTCCCGATGTATTCTCCTAGGACTAGCTGATCATTTGGTGTTCTTACCTCTCAGAGAAAGAAAACCATCTGCAGGTGACCTTTCCTACCCACTGGCAACAATCAAATGCTTCTTGAATGACACTCACCATTGATCAGCTGGAGTTTGTTATGAGCTGCTGCCCGTTAATCATGTCTTCCTGAGAAAAAAAGGTTCCAAAGAGAAGATCCAAGTCTTCCTAATGCACCTGTTTTTTTTTGTTTTTTTTAAAAAAGGCTCACAAGTTTCTGGAAAGTTTTTGGTTGGGCATCAGTTGCAGTGCTAGTCTATCTTGTTTTGTTTTTCTCTGCTCTAACTAGAAACTTGCGTTGAGTATCAGAATTGACTCTTCAGCTTTGATCAACTCAAGTGATGTTACAATAGCTGATGGTTTACACATCCATGAGAATCATCCCACCAGCAGCTTACATAATGGGGTAGATTGAGAGGGCACAGCTGTGCAATATTAACAACTGCTTGGTATCTAAAGTTTGGAATGGTCAATCCTCCAAAAATAAATAATTTCAGATACTGTATGTAAAAAGAAGACAAGCTGCATCTTGTCCTCTATCCACCCTTTACTATGCTCATTCACCGAAATTACTTCGGAGCATTCTGTAATGAGCTCAGGCGCCCCTAAAGAAACTTTCTCATTTAAAGTTATAGTAACTTTAGTTAATCCTGATGCACAATAACTGGAGAGCAGACACAACAAGCACAGCTCATAGAGCAAGCAAGCAGGACACAAAGTAGGATCAACTAGCACACATCTGCAGCACAACCAGGGAGCAGGATGGAGTGAGCAGCTGAGCTTGGCAGGACCAGCAGCACAGAAGTCTGTGCAAATGGTGACATAACACATTCTTCTGGACTCCTGATGACTCGTCTCCCATTGCAACCGAAGCAAGGTATCAGTCAGAGGAACAAAGGCAGGGAAAAGAGCAACTGCCCTAATTAAGGACACCCTGGAACAGAGTGCCACCAAGTGGCTCTACTGCTGGGGGAAGAGGAGCAGGATGGAGTGCCACAGAGTGGCTCTGTTGTTGGGGTAGGGAAGTGGGCCAAGTGCCACTAAGCAGCTCTGTTACTGAATGAGGGAGAGCAAAACAGAGTGAAAGACCAGACTCTGAAGAGAGAGGGAACAGGACTAGATAGGGGAGGGACCTTTTTAAATGGAGTGGGAAACAGAAGTAGATCTAGCAAGGGAATGGAAGAGAAAAAGACAGGTACAGACAAACAGAAGAAGTGGAGAGATTCAGGAATACAATTAGTGCTTTGATTCCACTCATACATGGAAGCTGGTTGTAGTGTGTTCTGCCTTATTTTGTCTCCTCCTTTGTTCAAAAGAAGTCAGCACAGCTCTCACTATGCAGCTGTAAAAAGTAGGGACAAATGATAAAATTAGGAAAACGTCTTAACAAGCATTTGTCAATGCCGAATGTTGTCGTGCTGACATTGGCAGTGGTGGAGCTAGAGATGCATAGCACTGTGATTTTGTTAATATGTCCCAAAAGGTGATTTTGCACATTGTGCGCCACCGCTGCGGAAATGCATTTTGGGCAGGCTGTGAAAAATAGCAGCTGGACTGTTGATAAGGAGGTGTGCACAAATGCCAGTGGTGAAAATGTGGCATGAAAGTACTGCAGATTGACGAAGTTACAAGGGTGCGTGGAAACTGCGCAAAGCACACTTGCAACAGTCATTTTAGGGATTTTCAGCACCAAATTCTCAACATAGGCATTTTAGGACCTCTGTTCATAAATAGTGTCACCGTCATTTCCTCAAACTGTCCCAAAAACTGATTTCGCACAGCGTGCGAAAAGAAAAAATTACTCACCTTAGTAGTGCTGTTTCTTCTATTGGAGTCTTGCTATATTATGACATATGCAGCGAGTTCCAACCTTCGAACTGCTCCGGAGGTGAAAGAGTTAACTTTCCATGCCAGGCATGGAACGCTGAGGTCGAGCTCGGTTGAAACTCTGTCTGTTGTTCTTCAAACTCAAACCGTCAGATCTTTACGAGCTAAACTCACTGAGGTCCTGTGTGGAAGCTGTAAACCTATACTAGCCAACTGGCTACTAAACATAAGAACACATTTTTGGCCCCAAAACAAAGAATCAAGTCAGGAGACCCAAAAAATGAAAAACACAACACCAAGTCACCCCAAAAAAGGAGGGGTGAAAACAACAAGGTGGGCACCTACTAAGTGCCAACACTGCACTGCCCACCCACATCCCAAAAACAGAGGTTCTGAGAGGGGCAGGCAGGGGGGGAGGTCATAATATAGCAAGACTCCAACAGAAGAAACATTACTAAGATGAGTAATTTTTTCTTCAAACAAAATGAAGTATTGCTATATTATGACATATGCAGACTACAAAGCAATACCTCCATGGAGGAGGGACAGAACCTACTTAGGAAATAGGCTCTGAAGCACAGCTGTGTCAAACCGAGCATCACTCCTAGCCTGGCTATCCAGGGAGTAATGCTTGGTAAAAGTATGAACTGTTTTCCAGGTAGCTGCTTGACATATCTCTAGAATAGGGATGTCCCTGGCAGCAGCCAGGGATGCAGCTGTACCTCTGGTAGAGTGCGCGCTCAGGCCCGAGGGAGGAACCTTACCCAGTTTTCATAGCAAAATTGGATACAAGAGACAATCCACCTGGCAATGGATCTTTTAGTGGCAGGTTTCCCTTTACCAACCTCACCATAAGTGAGGAACAGTTGGAGGGAGTCAAACCTGTGACCCTTGGTATGCTCTATGTAGTAATTAAGGGCTCTCTTCACATCTAGCTGCAGCCTCCTCTCGCCAGAGGAGGAATGGTCAGTGAAGTACACTGGAAGAGATACAGATTGATTAAGGTGGAAATCTGAAACCACCTTAGGCAAGAACTTCCTGTTAGTCCTGAGGACCACCTTATCTGTATGAAAGGAGATAAAATCAGGCTCCACTGATAAAGCTTGTAATTCATATATGCGTCTGGCAGAAGTGATGGCTACCAGAAACACAGTCTTCCAAGTCAAGTACTTAAGCTCTGCTGAAGACAAAGGCTCAAAGGGAGGTTGCATAAGCTGAGCAATGCAAACATTAAGGTCCCAAGCAGGGCAGGGTCCCTGAATGGAGGGTTGTGAAGCAACCTTGAAAACTTGGAGAATACAGGGTGAGCTGAAAGAGAAGAGGGCTTACCTGCTGAAATAAAAGCAGACACAGCTGCCAGATGCACTTTTAGGGTAGCTGGTCTCAGCCCCAAGGTATTTAAGTGGACCATATAATCCAGGACTGTGGGTAAATCAGCAGATTCTGGGGAAATACGCTTTCCAGAGCACCATATGGAAAATCTCTTCCATTTGGAATTATAAGTAGCCCTGGTGGAATGTTTTCTAGAAGCCTTCAAGATATCTATTACACCTTGGGAGAGGTGTAAACCAGCAAACTCTAACTCTTCAAGAGCCAGGCCTTGAGATTGAGAGATTTGAGGTTCGAGTACCAAACCCTCCCCTGAGCATAGGTTAACAGGTTGTGATTCCTGGGAAGACACAGGGGAAGATGGACTGCTAAGGACAGTAGAAGTGGATACCAGGGTTGTCTGGGCCAATCTGGAGCAATCAGGATCATCTTGCAGGGATGAGATCTGATTTTGACTAGCACTTTGAACAGAAGAGGGAAGGGGAAAGCATAGAGAAACTTCCCTTCCCAATTGAGAACTAAGGCATCAAGAGGGACTGAGCCCAACACTGGGGGCCTGCAGCAAAAAAGGGGAAGTTGGTGATTGTCTGGGGCTGCAAAAAGATCTATCTGCGGGGTGCCCCATCTGGCAAATACCACCTCCAAGACCAGGGGGTCCAGTAACCATTCGTGATGGCCCTGGGAAATCCTGCTGAGAGCATCTGCAGGACATTGTCTTGCCTGGGAGGTGAACTGCCATAAGGGAGGTGTTCAGGAATAAGCCAGAGACCACAATCTCATTGCCTGCACAAGGTCAGAGACCTGAGTGCCCCTTGTTTGTTGATGTACCACATTGTGGTAGTGTTGTCTGTTCTGACCTGTACAACTTTGTTCTGAACAGATTTGGAAAAGCTTGAAGTGCTAGAAAACTCTCTGAGTTCCAACAGACTGATGTGGAGCAGAGATTCCTGAGGGGACCACAACCCCTGGGTGGTGAGGTCGCCCATGTGAGCTCCCCACCCCAAGAGGGATGCATCCGTAGTAAGGATTAAGGAGTGAGACTGAGTGACAAAAAGGAACCCCTTGTCTGAGATTGCTCTGATCCTGCCACCACTGTAGGGCCTGGATCAGGGTTCGAGTCACTGGGATCAATTTGGTTAAAGGGTCTTTCCTTTGAGACCAAAAGGCTCTCAAATGGAACTGAATGTCCCTCATCTGAAATCTGGCTCCTTGCACTACTGCTGTAGAAGCAGCCATGTGCCCCAGGAGCTGTAGAAAATGCCTTGCTGGTCGAGACACCTGCAGGGTGAATGAGGAGGCCAGAGACACCAGGGTCCTTGCCCTGTCCAAAGGAAGGAAGGAAGGCTCTTGCTTTCTGTGTTCAGTTCTGCGCCTATGAAGGTAAGGAGCTGGACAGGCTCTAGAACTGACTTTGAGAGATTCAGGAAGAAACCTAGAGAGGTGAGCAGCTGCTGAGTTATCTGTAGGTGTAAATTGACTTGGTCTGGAGACTGGCCCACTATGAGCCAGTCGTCCAGGTAAGGGAAGATGGCAATTCTTTGCCTTCTTAGAGAAGCAACTGCCACTGCCAGGCATTTTGTGAATATCCCTGGAGCAGAGGTGAGGCCAAAGGGCACTGCTCTGAACTGGTAATGGCCTGAGGGCAGCTCGAACCTGAGGTACTTTCGATGGGAGCTTCTGATGAGAATATGGAACTAGGCATCCTTGAGGTCCAGGGACGCTAGCCAGTCCCCTGGCCTTAGAGAGGGCAGAATAATTCCCAGAGTCACCATTTTGAATTTTGGTTTTAAAAGGTGCTTGTTTAAGTATCTGAGATCCAGAATGGGCTGCCATTCTCCTGTCTTTTTTGGGGGTAAGGAAGTACCTGGAGTACAACCCTTTGCCCTGGTGTAGGGGTGGAACCCTTTCCACAGCTCTGAGAGCCAGGACGGAAGAGACCTCTGCCTCTAGGGCAAGTGTCTCTGGTGGATTTGCAGGTGGAAAGGATCTGGTTCTCATCTTTGGAAACGTTTTGAAGCTGAGAACCAGTCCTTGGCTTACTACTTCCAGGAACCACTTGTCTGATGTCAGAGACTCCCAGTCCTGGACAAAGTAAGCCAGCCTGCCCCCTACAGGAAGTTGAGAACTGGCCCTGGCAACCCCATCGGGGTGCCTGCTTGGCAGGGGCTTTGGGCTGAGGGGTGGAAACAGGCCTGCTGGCACCCTTTCTGCCTCTCCCTCTAAAGAACCCCCTCTGGGCGTAAGCAGAAGAGGAGGCCTGGGCTTGGTAAAAAGGCCTATGAAAAGGCCTGCCCCTGGGATGCTGCCTTTGAGGAGCGGCCTGCCTTTCCTTGGCCTGTGCACTCCTATACTCATCCATTTTCTTCATGTAATTCTCTGTCTCCTCCCCAAACAGGGAATTACCCACAACAGGAAAATCCATGGCCTTAGTCTGGGTATCCTGTGACAGGCTAGTACATCAGAGCCAAGCCATTCTGCGAAGTGCCACAGATGTAGCCATGACTCTTGATGACACTTCATTTGAGTCGACTGCAGCATGAAATTGCACCTTGGATGCCTCAATACCATCGGCAGCCACCTGCTCCAGCTCCTTGGCAAGCTGGCCAGGGACCTGTTTTGCTAGAGCCATAACAGTATCCCATCTGGATTTCTGATATCTAGCAACATAAGCCATATAATTTGCCTGTCTGAGTCCCAAGGATGCTGCCATGTACTGTTTCTTTGCCATGGCATCAATCCTCCTGGAGTCCTTGTCCAGGGGGTGTGAGGCCAAGGGATATTTGCCTTGTCACAGGCTGCAGCCTGCACTACCCCAACATGGCTGCATTGTTGTGAAAGGAACTCCGTATCAGAGCCTGACAATGTGTACCTCTTGTCCATTCTCTTATCCACAGGAGGTATAGTGTGAGGAGTTTTTAGAATTTTAAAAGTCTGTTTCCCAAAAGATTTATGCAAGGGAATAGACAGTCTCCTAGACTCTGGGATATCCATCATTTCCACACAGTCAGGCTCCTCTTGATCATCCACAGCTTCCTCCATAGGGAGCTGGAGGGTTTCAGCCACTTTTTTATAAAACATAAAATGAGAAGGGGACTCAGAAAGCCTAGAGGAGAACACTCCTGAAGGTCTGTCTGGGGAGATGTCCGGGTCAATGGGCACATCCAGACTTTCAAATCCACATTCACTCTCCTCATACTCCTCTTCCCCCTCCTCCGGTTCATAATATTCCTCTAAATCATACTCCTGAACTGGTGGAACCAGCCGAACCAGGCGCTTACCTGATGGTACCGGTTCGGTCAGAACCGGGGAAAGCGACTGGACAATGTGAATCGTTTTGGCTATCTCTTCAGCAGTTGAAGAGGAAAGTTTTGGCTCCACACCAGCTGATTTCCTAGTCCTTTTTGCTGGAACTGACCCCTCAGAGTTGGCTCTCCTTTTGCCCGAGGAAGTCTCGCCCTGGTCAGAGGGCACTTCCCTCTGGTTCGGTTGGAACCGAACCGGGCTGGCCATCCAGTTCAGCGGACTTTTGGCCTCCCTTTCCCTGAGCCTACCAACTCTCTTTTCCAGGGTAGTTGCAGGAAAATGTTTACAAATCTGGCAGTCTGCACTGAGGTGGTCAAACCCCAGACAATAAACACAGGTGGTGTGGGGGTCAGCCTTGGCAAAGGCTTCCCCACACACACTGCAGTGTTGAAACCCAGTGGGCCCGTTTTTCTTTTGGGTTTCTCAGACATAGTGCCAGTCCTAACCAAACTTACCCGTTTATGGCAATCCGCCAGGCAAGACCCTCTTATCGGTTCCCAACCGTGTCACGGGTCGTGGAAAAAAACTTAATAAAATCCGTTTTTTAGAACCGATAAGAACCGGTAACCACACTCTAAATGACAGATTAAGATATTTTAAACAACCTGATCGGTTCAAAGCGAACCGATAAACAGTTTACAAGTTCCACACAGAAGAGAATTAATGTAAACCTATCTAGTACTCACAAATACCATAGACAGAGCCTGAACCGACCGGTTGCGGTTTAAATTCGGTCGAAAACCGAGAAAAACAATACTTTAACCGACAAAATGAACCGAGCAGAAGGAGAAATCTCCGGAGCGACTGTTCAGTGAGGCGGAGTAAAGAATCTGACGGTTTGAGTTTGAAGAACAACAGACAGAGTTTCAACCGAGCTCGAGCTCAGCATTCCATGCCTGGCATGGAAAGTTAACTCTTTCACCTCCGGAGCAGTTTGAAGGTTGGGACTCACTGCATGTGTCATAATATAGCAAGACTTCATGTTGTTTGAACACATTTCAGCCAGCTGTACTGTTCATAAGGAGGTATGGAAAATGGCAATGATGAACAGCTGGAGTGAAACTATTACAAATTCACAAAGTCACGAGCGTGCGGGCAAACTGTGCAACACATGCTCGTAAAACACTCATTTTATTGACTTTCGTCCCCAAATTTTCAACACAGGCATTTTAGGACATCTGCTAATGAACAGTGTCACTGTTTTCATAATGTGTCTTGAACAAGGACTTTCCACAGCGACCACGCTATTCTGCGCCAGAAATGTGAAAACAGATTTTGGTCAGGATGTGAAAAATGACAGCTGTACTGTTCATTAGGGGTGCAGAACAATGGCACTGCTGAAAATCTGGAGTGAAAATATAAGTTTGCGAACTTATAAGCGTGTGTGCAAACTGCGCAACGCACGCTCGTAACACAGTCATTTTATGGAGTATTGTCACCAAATCTTCAACACAGGCATTTTAGGACCTCTGCTCATGAACAGTGTCACTGTCATTTTCGTAATGTGTCCCAAACACTGATTTTGCACAGCGACCGCACTATTCTGCGCCAGAAGTGTGAAAACACATTTCGGCCAGGATGCGAAAAATGACAGCTGTACAGTTCACAAGAAGGTGTGGTAAAATGCCAATGTTGGGAATCTGGCATGAAAATATTGCGAATTCGCTAACGTACGAGCATGTGTAGCAACTGCACAACGCACGCTTGTAAAACAGTCATTTTTTTTTATTATTCCCACCAAATTTGCAACATAGGCTTTTTGAGAGACCACCTCATGAACAGTAGCACTGTCATTTCGTTACTCTGTCCCAAAGGTTATTCTGCGCAGTGACTGCGAAATCACCTTTCGGGACCGAATAACGCTATGACTGTGCAAGAATTCATGAGGAGGGTTCCAGAAACCCCATGTTGAAAATTTGGGGCCAAAATTCCAAAAAATGCCTGAGATATGCATCAAAGTTGAAAAAACCCTATTTATTCCATTATACAGTTTACCGGCATTTCCTCAGTTCACGGTCGGCTTTGAAGAGTGCAGGCGTGTTCCCGGTCCACCAAAGATCGTCGAGCCGGACTCTGGAGGTAAGTATGGGGTGGGGGGAGTGGAGAGGCAGTGTGCAGAGGGTGGGTGCGGGTGGGGGCAGGGAGACGACGAAGAACGTTTTTGTTTTACAGGTGAAAACAAACAAACAAAAAAAAAAACATGTGGGACAGTTTTTCCGTTTTAGAGGATTTGGCACGCTGCGGTGGGCTCCCAGCGTGCCACCTAACTGTTTCTGGAGGGTCTGCAGCCAGCGGTGGATTGGGTACCTTCGCCGCACACAACAGCAGGAGGAATTTATGCTCGACAGGGATTGGGGCACCCTGCTGGCACACAAAGAAAGCGGGGGTGCCGGTTGCGGGAGATTGGGCACCCCCTGCATTTAACAATGGGGGGTTCTTTATGCCGACAGGGAGTGGGCTCCCCATCGGCACCTAAAGTAAATGGGGGTTAGAGCCGAGGGATTGGCCACCCTCGGCATATAACAAATGGGGGAGAGGTGATTTATGCCAGCGGAGAGTGGGCTCCCCCGTGACAGTACAGGCAGGCAGGGTTAACACGACAGGAAGAGCTAGGCACCCCGAGTCAGCAGTTTGGTGGCCACTGTGCCGCCATGCTCATAATGTCACTGACACGTCTAGGAAGGTCCGCTGCATCGGACGCAGCTTTGCTTGGATTGCAGCGGACCTTTTCTTAGATGTGCTCGCCACATTGTGTATGCATGGTGTGGCGTCGGCATGCAGGCTAACTGGGGAATGAGGGATGCACCTACTGCTGCATGCCCTGCATTCGCCCAACAGCAACCGCGCCTCCAAAGCTGCACTGCCGCAAGATGTTGGCTGCTCAAGCGCGCCAACATAAAAATTGGCGTTATCCACTCAGGAAACAGGCAGCATAAGGAGTTAGTGTAAAATGTATTTCTGAAGAGAAACAAGTCTGAAACTTTAATGTCTGACATTATTTTACACTTATAAACCACACTGTTCAGTCACGAAAACATAAATTTTAGGAAGGACAGAAAAAAACTGAGGCAAAATTAGGGACAACTGAGAGGTATGTATGTTGTACACTAAGACTGTAAAGTAGATATCAAATTCATATCAGGGGTTCAGTCTACTAATGGCAGTACATATCAGTTATTCCCACTCCATTCTTCTGAGCTTAGTTATGCCACTATGATTCCATGCAATGTTTATCATTTTGCCACTTTTTCCCCACACTGTGTATCCACGTTTTGGGATAACAAAAGCAAAGCTGGGAAGTATGCAGTCCTCATGCTTATTTTCAATGGTGCAGTGACTGACACTTCGTGTTGCCGTTCTATGTGCTGGAAGAATGGGTCGCAAATATGGATTGCCAAGGACAGTTTTTGCTGTTGCTGTTCTCAAAAGAGATTTTGGAAGAAAACGAGTTCCTGAGGCAGTGCAAGAAGACAGCTCTGATGTCAGTCGTGGGAGCTACTGGGGAACAGCACAGAGCAGCAGCGTGCGAACAGAGCGAGGGAGAGAGAGATCATGCAACAGAGGCTGTCAGAGAGGGGGCCACTTAACGTTAATGGTGCAAAAGGCAGAGTCACAATCCAGTCAGTCTGCAAGCCGGAGAGTGGCAACAGGCAGTAAATACTGATAGCATGGGACAAATCAGCAAGAAACTACTGGGGAGGGGACACTTATAAACTAGGAAAAACCACTGGGGAGGAAAAGCTTCCCCACTCTGCCTTGGCAAGCGTGCAAGTGGGGACAGAAGACAGAATTTCTGCAGGCACTGGTTACCAAACCTCTCTGAAAGGTGAGCTATCGGACAGTGGAGGCTAATGACAGGAATTATCGCTTTCAGTGGGGCGGTAGGTGCTGTCTTCAGTGAACTCCCTTGTCCTGCAATGTGGTTGGTAAATAAAGGAAAAGCACAACATTGTGTGTGTTTGTTATCCTGTACTTCGGGACTCCTGTGCACGTAAGAACACCATATTCTGCTTGCTTGGCTCTAATGAGGCTGTGCAAAAATGCAACTTTCAGGTGTGTGTGTGTGTGTGTGTGTGTGTGTGTGTGTGTGTGTGTGTAGGGGTGCTGGAATTTTCTCACAAGTTGATGCACCTTCAGTGCCGTGCATTACTCTTGGCACTATGTAGTTTTCAAAATGTACCCTAAATCCACAAAGATACACAGGTGTTCCGAATAACTGAGGCTATTTAAACTCATTTATGAACATATACAATGCTAGTTAAGAAGAATAGGACATGAATATATGTAACTTGAAAACTTGTAGAAAACTGGTTACAAATGTAGGTGCGCAACAGTAAAATGATTAGCTGCAGTTGGCCCTTTTACAAAACTAGAGCTGGCTCAACAATGCTCAGGGAACTCACTATGCAGCAACTGTAAATACAGTATGTGTTCCATAAATGGCATGAAAGGAAGTAAAACAAAGCAGTCAGCATAGTTTCTTTTTATTCCCCACATTATGCCATGTACAACAGCGAAGAGGACCAGTGTTTCGCAAGCCAAGTTACCACCTTTATTTATGTTACAGTACCTGGCAGAAGTAAAGCCAAGGCTACTGCAGTTGTTTTGTTTCACCACAAACTGTGTACATTGCTCTAGCGTGCTTTCTGATCCACTTGGCACTTTTTTTTTTTTTTTTGGAAAAAGTGGAGAATGACTACTAAAAATAGCAAACTGGTAACCCCTCCTCCCCCAAAACATGTACGCAACTGTTTTAAAGAGCTGGACAACCATTTGGTGAGCAAGCAGGACACACAGTAGGACCAACTGGCACACATCACCAGCACAACCAGTGGAGTGGGCAGCGGGACTCAGCAGGAGCAGCTGCATGGAAGCTTGTGCAAATGGTGACAAAACATACATTCATCTGGACTCCTGCTGACTTGTTTACCATTGCAACTGAAGCAAGGTATCAGTCAGGGGGACAAAGGCAGCAAAAAGAGCAACTGTTTAGGACACCCTGGAACAGAGTGCCACCAAGCAGCTTTGTTGCTGGGGAAAGGGGAGCAGGATGAAGTGCCACAGAGCAGCTCTGCTGCTGGGATAGGGGAGTGGGACTGAGGGCCACCGACCAGCTCTGTTACTGGACAAGGGGGAAGTGGTTGTGGTGCGTTCAGCCTTTCTCTGACCCCTCTTCTGGTCGCAAGACATCAACATAGCTCTTGCTATGCAGCTGTAAAAAGGAAACTGGTTAGCATCTTTCATATGCTGTATCCCAAAATGCTTTAGAAGCTATGATGAGTGGCAGCAGCCATTATGCAGGGCCGTGACCATGGGACTGTGAAGGCAACAGTCACAGCAAGACACAAATAACTGATTGCAATTATATTATTTTTGTTTTTTTATTTATGGTTGTAGTGTGCTTAACATAGTTACTGGATGCTGTTGGGCCCTTACCCAACAAAAAAATAAACAAATGGGAGAAAGAAATGAGTGCCTCAGCTAGGACCTGAACCTACGCCGCCAAGACATCCCAGTTTCCAGATGCTTTGGTGGCTCAACTGGTAGTACCACCAGAACTGTATTCCGGGTGGCCTGAGTTCAAGTCCCAGCTGAGACACTTTTTTTTTTTCTATCCTGTTTGTTTGGGTTCCATAAATGTGGACACTGCACCCTTGTGATTGAAAATGTAATTACCCTTACCTAACTAACCTGGATTCAAAGTGGGTTCAGTCAGCATCTGTGGTGGCCCGTGTTTGCTTTTCTGTACCACCTACCTGGAACAAGAGTGCTCACAAGCCTAAATTACTTGGGGGAGAGCCAAGGGTGTTCACCACTGTATTCATAATGCAGTGATGCCAGATTTTAGGTTGACCTTTTTCTTAAGTAGCAGATGGAACGGGAAGTTTTTTGTGGTGGAGGGGCACTAAACCTTTTTTTGCAGAAGGGTGGACATAAACTCCTGGTCACAGCTCTGCCATTAGGCACAAAACAATGAGTACATTTTGTTGTCAAATGTATCAGTTCCCAAATGTATAATCCAGTCTTACCCCAGCTCCTTTAGGGAACAACAGAAGAAATCCCAAAACATGCATACTGTACAACCACCCTAATCATATACTGTGCTGATTTTAGAGTAACTTACTTTGTCCCACTATTAACTGTACTGGTATTTGTTTAGAACTACAGTTGTTATTAATATGATTTGTATCTGGGTGTATCAGGATAATGTCTGCAATACTGCTCCCTCCTAGGGCACTCTTGTAAACCAAGTTATTTTACCACAAGGAGTCCTTTTCCATGGTAAAATCTAAAATGAAACTGAACTTAAATCCATGTTTGGCTAGCCTAAATAACTTCTCAAAGTGAGTGACACAATTAATACTGCAGTGCTGTTTCTTGGCAATCTAAAACATAAAGAATGGTGCAACCCAGTTTCTCTCTGTAGCCAAATACAATGAATTAGAAATCAATGCAAAACGGCCATAAAGAAAGCTAAAAAAGAATATATCACCAACCTCCAAAAAACCAAGCTTGGGAACCCTAGGTTCTTCTGGTCTCACATTAATGAACTCCTCAAAGGAAACAAAAATAAAACCACTCCCGGCCCAATCATGGCCAACGGGCAAGTAATTGATGAGGGATCACTAATAGCAGAGGCCCTCAACAGTTACTTCACGAACCTTGATGCGTTCAAGGAGGGGCCCCCTGACAACAGGAGCGAGTATAATACACATCAGCCCTCAGACCTTGATCACCCTTTGTTTCACTTGAGGCTGGTAAGGATAAAGGAAGTTTTGAACATCCTTAAATCCCTGCGCTCGAGAGGATCTGGGGGCCCTGACGGGATCCAGACCAGAATCCTCAAGGAGGGTGCCCCAGCACTAGTGAAGCCCCTAACTTGGCTGATAAACCGGTCCATTATTGAGGGATCGGTACCCGAGCCTTGGAAGCAGGCCCTAGTAATCCCATACACAAGTGGGGGTCTACAGAGCCTATTGGGAACTACAGGCCTATCTCCCTGCTGTGTGCTGTTGCTAAAGTACAGGAGAAGCTTGTCTACTCACAACTCCGAGAATACCTGGAAATCCACCAGGTAATCTCTCCGTCTCAGCATGGCTTCAGAGCCAAGCACGGGACAGACACTGCGCTAACCAAGTTCTCGACAGAAGACCTGAGCAACAATGACTCAGGGACCAGTACAGGCGCGGTCTTCATTGACCTCTCAAAAGCGTTCGACTTGGTTAACCACAACCTCCTAATACAAAAAATGCGCTTACTTGGCCTTGACACCCATGCACTGGGATGGTTCGAGAGTTACCTCACGGGACGAACCCAGAGGGTCAAGTGGAATGATAATGTCTCCACGCTATCAACACTCAAGAAGGGTACCTCAAGGGTCAATACTACGGCCCCCTTCTCTTTACGCTGTTCATAAATGATCTACACTTACACTGTGGGAGCAGCAACGTTAGCCAGTATGCAGACGATGCTGTCATCTACAGAGCCTCCACTAACCTAACTGAACTGGAGACAGCCCTCCAAGAGGACATCCTTCAGATGGAGGACTGGCTAACTCTGAACAAAATGGTACTAAACACCAAAGAAACAAAGGTGATGCTGTTCGGGCCTAGATCACTGGGACCCGAGACATCAATGCTCCTACAACTTCAAACCGGGGGGGTGAAAAACTTGAGGTGGTTACCTCCACGAAATACCTTGGACTTACCCTGGACCAAGGCTTCACACTAAAAAATCACGTTGACCAAATCACCAAGGCCATCCATGGGAAACTTGGAATCCTTTATAGAATAAAGGACCAGATTATCCCGGAAGCTAGGGTAGCCATTGCCGCTAGCGTGCTTCTCCCAAAGCTAACCTACGCGGCCCCAGTTCTCCAGGGCGTGGCCACAACGGAGCTAGGTAGGCTGCAGGCCTTGTACAACAAGACAGTCCGCTTTGCCACTCTTTCACACTTGAGGATTCACCATTGCGAACCTCAATCAAGGCTCAGCTGGCCATCTCTGGAAGCTTGCCTCATCTACCCAACCCTCTGCCTTACATATAAGTTACTGGGTCCCACACCTCCCCCCAGCCTCAACGGTCTCGCTAGGGTTAAAACCAACCCACGGAGCCTAAGAACATCCGGCCAAACTCTCCTTGTGGTTCCCAAGACCAGGACTAAAGCAGGTTCCAGGTCCTTCCTGTACACAGCCCCTTCCAACTGGAACAACCTCCCCCTGGAGGTACGGGAGGCAGAGTCCATCTCCTGCTTCTGGACCAAGCTCACGGCTCACCTGCTAGACAGGAGCATCTGCTTATGCCACAGGACCTAGCCATGCATCAAAGGAAGGGGTGCACTTTCGTACCACTGCCTCCGCCTCGGACACTATTGCAGTTACCACTGCAGACTGTTCACCTAACTATAAGTGTTAGCCCCTTACAATGTATAAACTATTGCTTTCCTTCCTTATTAATGCTCCTGAACTAGGCTTACCAAGGAAACCTACAGTACTGTCTCTATAATGTCTTTGTCAATGGATAATGTAATGAACAACATCTAACCAATGTCATGTCTGCTATGTGTAAACAGCTGAATACTGTATACCGTGATATTCTGTACTCCCACATGTTTATCTACTGTAAGTGTTTCTTAATGTTTATTCCCGGGTCGCCCCTGAAAAAGGGACCTTCGGGGCCCAGTGGGCTTACCCGGTCATCAAAATTCAATAAATAAATAAATAAATAAGTTGTGCAATACTATTACCTTTCTAGTCCATCACCCAACTGATGACGCAATACTGTATCACCCCATTCTTAAACACAATGTGGTACAATACTTCATTTTAGAAAATGGGTTAGAAATGTCTTGGTCTTTGACTGGCTGAGACCCATTCCAAGGAGGTACATTAACTACCAACACAGAAATAACAAGTTATGTGCCAATCTGCCGTATGACAACACATAAGAAAATGGGTTAGAAATTTCCTGTTTCTGATAGGCTGAGGAGGGCCATACCAAAACATCAGCTGATTGGTACATGCACATCACATGCACGCACGTTGTCTGTCGGTTGCCTAGTCGAATCGTCTGTTCGGGAAGTACTCCATGAGAGTGCCCATGTGATGTATATTTTACAACCTACCGCTGACACAGTACTCTGCATTTTACCACCGTGACTCTAGCACTTTTAAAACACAGTTTTGTACGTACTGAATACAGCAAGAATCTTATCATAAGAGAAGCTGTGTTTTATTTTTAATGATGTGTTTCTGATTTGGGTCAGGTGCTACAGGATTGGGATTAGGTCTTCCCCTGTTGGTTTTCTGACTGAGTCCTCTGCCAAGGGGGTACATTAACTACCAACAGAGACCAGGAAATAAACACGTCCCTGTGCCAGCTTGCCCTGTGACAACAAATATTAATGTGCCCATTAAAATTTAAAATTCGGGGGCACTGATGAGCAGCTAACTAGACAGACGCGTTTTCTCATTGCTCCGATCCAACGGCCGAAAATAATAGTAATATTAAGTATAAAACATCTTTAAACAGTCTACTGGTAGCAGCAATCGGTGCTGGAAGGCATTATGGACGAGTATCTGACCCCCAACCCCACTAAAAGTCAACGGCTCATAGGTAAAATGGTCAAGAGGTCTGTGGCAAGCACCTCGGGTGATAACTCGGACCTGGTGTCACTGTCTGCTGTGGAGGTTGCCACACTTGGCTGAGAGCTTACTGGCCAGGTAACTGCAGCGTTGGAGCCAAGATTAATAAAACTGGAGGACAAGTTAGACTCCCGATTGCAGGAGGTACTGGAGCAGCAAACCCAGCAGGGCAATCGGCTGGTGGATGCTGAAGAATGTATATCCAGAATGGAGGATGAAATGATGCAGGTTCCTGGGCAAGTCCTAGCAATGCAAAAAGAATTAGAGGAGTTTAAGGAGGCATACGATTATCAGGAAAATTACCATCAGCGCTTAAATTTGTGCCTACAAGGCTTACCAGAAGGGTGAGAGGAAGAGGGAGCCCTGGAATTCTGCAGTCGAGCGCTGCCGGAGCTGCTAGGAGTACAACCCAAGCATGGCAGGATGAAGCTTGAGCGAGCTCACTGAGCTGTGATGCCGCAACCACCAGCGGATCAATCGCTGTGGAAGATCATCATGAGGTTTCTTCATTTTCAGGACCAGAAGACGATCCTGAAAGCCTACCAGGAGAAGGGCACACTGAGCTTTGAAGGGAATCGCCTGTTCATCTCGCAGGATTACTCAGCAAGATTGCTCAAAAAAAGGAAAATGTTTAATACGATTATGGCACAGTTGAGAGGGATGAAGGTGGAGAACTTTCTGGTGTACCCCGCCACGCTGAAGATCCGGCATGAAGGAGCGACCTCCTTTTGGGAAGGGAGAAGGCCAAAGAATTTGTAAAGACCCTGCAAAAGAAAGTGGACTGAGGTGCGCTCGGTGGAGCTAGACCTGTGGCTCTGTTCGGCGACATGAAGGAAGTCTTTTTTTTTTTTTTTGTTACAATAAAGTTTAACGTTTGGAGAGCTGGTATGCTTTCAGCTTGCCATTTGAACTAAAAGTTTCACGATGAGGAAGGGACTGTTACTGTGTTGAAGGGCTTGGGGACAGTTTCATTCAAGGGTAATCTCCTGAAAGTTGCCACGATCACTTGGGACTGGAGAGTTGCTGTGGGGGAGAGACTATGAAAGTAGCGGAACTGAAGGGGACTTGATTGATCAGGTTATAGCCCTCTGAATGGAGACCTCACTTGCCATGGCTCAGTTGAAAATCAGGCCATGCGGTCTCTCTTGCCTCTGGGTCGGTAGTGGTGGGGGGCCGGGCCTGGCGCGTATGATCGAAGGTGCAGCCTGTCTTCCCCCTCGCTTGCTGCTGCTGGGACGCCTTTCATGGTGATTCCTTCTCCCAGGCACCTGGCTATGTATATTATGTGGAGTTAAATGAAAAAGTTTTTTTCCCTCTTGTATATGTTAGTGGATTTTTGAATGGGGTAATCTGAAGGTAGGGGTTAAGAAAGGAAATTGGGAACAGAAACAAAATGAGAATAGACAATGCTGGATGGCAGGCTGTGCGCTGCCAGGGACGAGTAGGGATTGTTACTGTGCACAGGGGCTTGGGTCAGATCAGTTCGAGATCATATTTCTGAAAGGTTGCCATGGTCGCATGGGGCTAAAAATTACTGCAGGGGAGATGTTATGAAAGCAGTAGGCCTGAAGGCACCTTTATGGTCTGGACAATGCTCTCCTGCACGGAACTCCCAACTGCAATGGCGCAGTGGAAATTCGGACCATGTGATTTTTTTTCCACTCCTTGGTGTATGGGGGTGGGGGAGCGGACTCTGTGCGTTTGATTTCGGGTGCAGCCTGTCTTCGCCCTCATTTGCTGCCACCGGAGGCCTTACATAATGCCTCTCTCTTTCCCAGGCATTTAGCAATAAAAGTTAGACACCAGTTTTTCCACTGCCATGCATGTTGATGGCTATATTGAGTTGGGTAACTTGATGGTGGGTGTCAAGAAATGGAGTCGGGGAAAGGAATAAAACAAAAACAGGACTAATGCTGGGTGGCCTGCTGCAAGCGGCAGGGACCACACTCGAGAGGACAGCCCTGTTCAATGGCGTGGAGGTTGCGACCTTGCGCGGGGGAGAGGGGGATATATACAGCGGAAGCTACAATGGGATGAGCATAAAGGATAAGAATGGCCATGAGGAGTAATGCCCTACGGGATGGCCGACAGCTGGGGGGATGTGATGGGACATATGTCAGTTGGAAGGGTTTCTGGACACTTGTGCTATGTTAGCAATTAGAGTTGTAGGGGGAAAGGCAATGGAGAGGACAGTAGTAGTTGGGAAGTTAAGTGATGGGGAATTCTGCAAGATCAGGGAGGAGAGGGAAGGACATGCTTGATAACAATGGTGCAAGGAGCAGGGGGGGAGGGGCTATGTGGTGGGTCTGAGACCTTAGGTGGGGACTCTTACAAAGGCTTCACTTGGAAACAAAGGAAGAGGTGGGCCTCACTCTACCTAGTGGAATTGACCAAGAAGCGACAGCTGACGAGTGGGGAGGGAAGGGCTGGTGGGAAGGATGGGGGGGGGAAGGGGGGTTAGTTCAAGTTATTGTTCAAACTACTGTTGTTATTGCTGTTACTCTGTTCATAAATGCAATCGATGGTGTGAATGTTATTGTAATTATACAGTACAACTGGGATCTGAAGGTCCAGGATGAACATCCCCATGGGTTGAGAAGAAGTGTCTGGTTACGAGAGAGAGAGAGAGAGTGTAGTGCAGGGCAATTTATCACATATACAATGGCTAATATGCAGAATGTTAATGTTATTTCATGGAACGGTAAAGGGATAGTAAGTCCAGTGAAGAGAACGTCACTCTTGACCGCCCTGAAAAGGGCAGGCACGCAGATGGCCTTATTACAAGAAACCCACCTGATGGACGTAGAGCATGCAAAGTTGGTTTGAAACTGGTTGGGGAAATGTTACAACACCTCCTTCTCCTCCCATAAGAGTGGGGTGGCTATATTTTTACATAGGAACTTTCCTTTTGAAGTCAAGAGAGTAGTCAGAGACCCGGGGCAGGTACATCTTTATCTCTGGAGTGTTCAATGGGAGAATCGGTAACATTTGGGTGTATATATGCCCCTGTGGTTCATGAACCACAGTTTTATCTCTCTCTACTGGGCTTGTTAATAAGGGAGCAATTCCCGGGGTTGATTTTAGGGGCGGATCTCAGCTGGACCATGGCTGCTCATATGGATCATTCTGAGGGTAGGAGTAGGATGTCGGAAGCTATGGGTCGATGGCAGACTGGGATGGCAGACTCAGACTTGGTGGATGGATGGCGTATAGCCAACCCAGGAGCGAGAGAGTATACGTTCTATTCTAACCCACATAAAACCTGGTCACGAATTGATTATATTTATCTGCCTAGAAGTTGGTTTGGAAGGGTTCAGGATATTACCCACAGCCCTACTCACATCTCCATCTCCATGGTGGTCCTGAGGTTGTCTAGCAGAGAAAATAGGGAGGGACCCCCACAGTGGAAGTTCCCCATGTATATGGCTAAAAATCAGGCCTTCAGGGATTATTTAATGGAACAGTGGCAAATCTATGATGAGACCAACACCTCCTCTGACATACAGAGAACCACTTTTTGGGAGGCTGGGAAAGCTTTCATGAGGGGTTATAATAGCATATGTGGCAAAAGTGAAGAAGCAGAAAAGAGACAAGCGGGTGGAGCTGAAGCAGCAGTTAAAGGGTCTAGAGAAACGGGTGGCAAATGGGGAGCAGGGAGTAGCGGCTAAGTTGCTGGCAACAGCAAGAGAAGCTCTAAATGCCCTACTGCGAGAAGAAGCTGGCAGGACCTGGTTCTATTGCCAAAGGCAGGTCTTTGAATGGGAAACAAACCGGGACCTTTACTGGTGAGACTAATGAAGGGTGGCAAGTGCCCAACCCGTATATTGGGGATTAGAAATGGAGAGGGGAGACCCTGTAAGGATTCTAGGGACATAAGAGGCTGCTTCCGAATCTTTTATGAGTGTCTGTATAAGGCAGAATGTAAGGGAAAGGAAGCCCAAATACATCAATTCCTAGCTGGTTTGTGCCTGCCTAAAGCTTCAGAAACTCAAAGGAAACAGCTTGGTCAACCTATTACAAGGGCTGAAATTCTGGGGGCCATACAAAAACTGCAACAGGGGAAAGCTAGTGACCCAGGCGGCTTTCCAATTGAGTATTACAAGTTACTGGGAGGCCAAGTGGCGGGGGCACTTTGTGAGCTCTTGAAGAAGAAGGAGGGAGTAGAGATTCCTGTTTTACCTGACACCGTTATGATGCCACAATTTGCCTGATACCTAAGCCAGGCAAGGATGGGATGGACTGTGCAGCATATAGGCCCATCTCACTGCTTAACTCTGATTTAAAATGCTAGCAAAAGTTTTGGCCACCAGATTGGAAAATATTCTGCTGGATTTGATCCACCCCGACCAAACCGGGTTCATTAAAGGCCGTCAGTCGTATCATAACAGGCGCAGGTTACTTAATATTATCTGGAGGGCCGGTCAAGAACAAGAGAAAGTGGGCATAGTGTCAATGAATGCTGAGAAGGCATTCGACAGGGCGGAATGGGATTACCTGTTTGCGGTGATGGACCAATTTGGTCTGGGGGATTCTTATGTGGGGTGGGTGAGGGCCATGTATGAGAAACTTAGAGCACGGGTTTTGGTGAACGGGGGTCTCTCCGAGCAATTTGATTTAGGAAGGGGGACGAGGCAGGGGTGCCCACTGTCCCCTCTGCTGTTTGCCTTGGCGACTGAACCACTGGCACTGGCGGTGCGTCAACAGTGCAGGTAGATTGAACTGGGGGAGCACAAAGCATTTTGCATAAAGTTGCCGTGTATGCGGACAATATGCTCCTATTTGTCAGAAATCCAGAGAGATCCATGGTACCCCTACTGTCCCTTATTGAGGAATTTTCCAGTTTCTCTGATTATAAGATTAACCTGGAGAAATCAGAAATTAAGTGCTTCCTGTTGGAGGGAGTGTGGAGCAGAATTAGCTGACTTGGCACATATAATGTGGCTCTGTCCATGTTTAATGCCCTTCTGGCCAACTATACAAAACAAAATCAGTGAGGGCCTAGATGAACAAGTTGAGCTTACAGCCGAGATGGTGCTTATGGCAGTCTACCCGGATCGCTCCCCACCTTGGACAAAGACTCTGCTTCCCATTCTGCTACTGGCAGCGAAAAAATCGTTGACAAGGAAATGGATGACGAAAGTTGTACCAAGTATACAAGATTGGAGGCAAATTGTGTATGATATATATCAGATGGAAAACATTACAGCGAAACTAAACAATCAAATGGATGGTTTTGCCGCCCTATGGCGGAGATGGTCAGTCAATCAGGTGAGAATTGACCCCAGTTTCTGCCTTTAGAGAGTGGGTCCTCAAGAGGGATGGGGAGGAGGGAGTGGATGCTTGGATAGACTCGATTCTATATCATTTAAGGAAAGTTTGGTTTTGGTCTCTATGTGTTACCAATGTAAAAGAAATATATGCATTGCTCTTCCTGTACAATAACAAACCTGAAGTAATCATAGAAAATCTTCTGTTTGTAAAATGTCTCCCGATATACATGTAATAGTAAAGGGAAAAAAAACCTAATAAAAAATAAATTAAAACCAAAAAAATGATGTGCTTCCCAGAGAGTGAAAGAGACGGTTGGGGCTCAAAATAATGCAGTCTGGTTTTAGGTATTTGGGGGTGCGGGTGGGACGAGGGCTGGGTGATATATAACCTGAAATACCCAACATTAATCAAGACCATTCCAGCAGACCTTAGGAGATGGACACAGCTTCCTATCTCCTGGCTAGGGAGAATTAATTTGATTAAAATGAATATCCTAACCTGGCTCTTGTATCCAATGCAAATGCTGCACCTGGGGTTAGTGAAGGGAGATATTAAGCAGATAGAGAAAGTGTTCTCGGAGTTCATATGGCATGGAAGAAGGCCGAGAATCAGCCTACAGAGGCTTAAGTCTGAGAGGGAGAAGGGGGGATTCAATTTTCCGGATTTGGGCAATTATTACCTAGCTGTGCAACAGAGAGGTATTGCAGATTGGGTGCATCAACCATCGGTAGCCAGCTGGGTGGAGTTGGAACAATGGAGGATTCCAGGGAGGCTCACTGCATACCTACATAGGAAGGGACCACGGGCTTATAGAGCACTGAGGGTAGCAATCCGTTGGTACGAGCAGTGCTAGAGACTTGGGAACAGCTTAAAATACACAAGGTAATTGGACAGGGGGAAACCCTGTTGCTGCCAGTGGCTAAGAATCCCTTCTTTTTACCAAGCATAGAAGATAAAGGCTTCAGTTAGTGGGAAAACGAGGAATTGGTAGTATAGGTAATTTGATAGTAAAGGGGGAAATATGCACCTTTGAGGCAGTGAAACAAAACCTACAGCTGGAGGAGCCCCATTTGTATAGATATCTGCAAATTCGAGCTTTTGTGGGAAGGTTAGAGAGAGAGGATCGGGAAGGTTTGAAGCCAGACCCGGTCGAACAGCTGGTGTGTTATGCTAAAAAGGATCCTAAAGGTTTCTTGGGGAAGGCAGCTAAACATAGACTCCCAGACATGACCAGGAACACAAGGGCTCCTGGGAGAGAGACCTGGAGCAACATACTGACCCATGCGGAGCCAGCTATGCTCAAAACTCCAGCTTGCACTACCTTAACAACTGGGGATGCAAAATTTGCTATTTAGTCACTGCATTCCTCTTCTAATTTTTTGCATAATAAAATCCAATGAGCATTTCGGGAGGGTACCGACACTGCAGAGTCGCAAGGCTCCTCACTTTGGACCCCCGGCAGCAGCAGTTGACGGTCGCGAGGGCCAGGCGGCTCCTGAAGCCCTCCCTTCCAGTTGAACCCATTCCTCGGTAAGCACAGCTCCTCACTTTGGACCCCCCAAAGAAGCCGGAAGTGTTGACTGTCGCGAGGGCCAGGCGGCTCCTGAAGCCCTCCTTCCAGCTGAATCCATTCCTCGGGCGCCACAGCTCCTCACTTTGGACCCCCAAAGCAGCCGGCGGTTGACGGGTCGCCAGGGGCCAGGCAGCCCTGAAGCCCCTCACTCCAGCTGAACTCACCGCGCCACAGTAGCTCCTCACTTTGACCCTCCCCCAAGCAGCCGGAAGTTGACGGTCACGAGGGCCAGGCGGCTCCTGAAGCCCTCCTTCCAGCTGAACCCATTCCTCTGCGCTACAGGTACGGATAGCCGAGCCGCGAGCCACTGCAGCATTTACAGGGACAGAGTTGGACTTTGGCGCCTTTTTCCTTTAAACTGTGACTGTAGACAAGTTATTGCTAGCCACTGCCGTGTGTAAGCCAAGTTAACTTATGGTGTTAAGACTTTAAAACAACTAAATGTACAAACCTGTGGCTAGTTGAGATGAACAACTCTGGTGCCTAATCTTGCCTTAGTTACTTGAAAATTGGCGCCTTTTGACCCTGCTTAACTCTTTCTTGCAATACCCTGCAAAGTTTACATTCTTTTTCTGTCTCCCTTGCACTGCCTGAACCTTCCCTTTCTCTCACCTCCTCCCCTGTGTGCTAACAATAGACCCCTACTTACTCAAATTTGTCTCCTTTTCCCTCAGCTCCTCACTTTGACCCCCTCCCCAAAGCAGCCGGCGGTTGGAGGGCCAGGCGGCCCTGAAGCCCTCCTTCCAGCTGAACCCATTCTCGCACTACAGGTACAGATAGCCGAGTCATCGAGCCACTGCAGCATTTACAGGGACAGAGTTGGACTTTGGCGCCTTTTTCCTTTAAATTGTAACTGTAGACAAGTTATTGCTAGCCACTGCCATGTGTAAGCCAAGTTAACTTATGGTGTTAAGACTTTAAAACAACTAAATGTAAAAACCTGTGGCTAGTTGAGACGAACAACTCTGGTACCTAGTCTTGCCTTAGTTACTTGAAAATTGGCGCCTTTTGACCCTGCTTAGCTCTTTCTTGCAATACCCTGCAAAGTTTTACAATCTTTTTTCTGTCTCCCTTGCACTGCCTGAACCTTTCCTTTCTCACCTCCTCCCCCGTGTGCCTAACAATAGACCCCTACTTACTCAAATTTGTCTCCTCTTCCTCAGCTCCTCACTTTGGACCCCCGAAGCAGCAGCGTTGACGGTCGCAGGGCCAGGCGGTCCTGAAGCCCTCCTTCCAGCTGAACCCATTCCTCTGCGCTACAGGTACAGATAGCCGAGCTGCGAGCCACTGCAGCATTTACAGGGACAGAGTTGAGTCCCCGCCGCCCCACCACCACCCTTGGTCGGCTCTCCCTTATATAGGGTTGCCCAGGCGCATTTTAGCCAATCAGCTCACTTTCCCACCCGCAGGTTATAACTTTCTACCACTTGAGGCAGCACCACCATTTCCCCTATCTCTAGCACACACCTTTACTTCCGACCACTGAAACACTTGGAACCTACAAAGCGTAACTGTACATTAACTAACAGCCTGGACAGCTCCTAGACACTTTTCTTTTGAGATCAGCTCGTCTAGTTCTAAGTGCTACTGTTCTTAGCAATGAACAGAACCTCCTATCTATAATTTCAGTTTGCATAGAGCAACAACCTGTTGTGCACTCAGATCAGCCCCTCAGCAGCTTGTGTGCTCAGATTGTCTAAACCTAACGCTCGCTGCAATCCCCAGTTGGAGCAATCTGCTAACAGAATCTGAGGTGGATATCGGTCTCTCTCTTGCTATTCTAGCCTTATTATAACCAAATATAGCTCTCGTTGTCTAGTTTCCTCTCATTTAAAGTGATAGCTGCTCAACACAACCCACCTTACCACTGACCCTCCATCCATTCCAGTGTGTTCCCAAAAGTCTTAGCCCCTCTCACACCAGCTCAAAAACCCAGTCTTGTCTGGCTAGATAAGTTCTGCGTCTCTCACTGCAAGAACTTCCCATATCCCCCCCCCCCAAATAACTCACTTGAGGTATCCCAACATGGCCCTAAGCTCATTTTGTATGATACTACTAATCTTTTCTCTTCTTAACCTTATGTGGCTGCCTATTTTATATTACCCTCCAAGACCTTATCATCACTGCCCCCACCCAGGTGACGATACTCTTGCCACACTGGGATCGCCCTCAAACTGGCCATGCAACACCTTCCCTCTTCTCGTCCCTCACAAACTCATCTACCACCTGTCTTATGCCCTGCAAAAATCACCAGTGCCTAGTATAACTCTGCCCACCCCTTTCATTCATCGTAAGCTATGGTACCTCTTCCTCCTGGCCCTAATGCTAGCTGGTGATGCTGAACTAAACCCGGGGCCAGTGGATACCCTCCCTCTATATAACACAACTTGGAATAATACCAAAGGCCTTCGCATTGCTCACATGAACATAAGGAGCCTCCTTCATAATATTGCTGAACTCGAGGCATGGTCTGTTCAACACCACCCTGATATCCTGTGCCTATCTGAAACTTGGCTAAAACCCTCCACCCCTGATGCTCTCTGCTCCCTGCCCAACTACAATATCATCAGACAAGACAGACCTTCTCCCAAACGTGGAGGAGGTGTTGCCATCTTCTATAAGTCACACCTGTTGCTATTCCATAATGAAATGTCTACCCTATCTCACTGTGAAGCACTTCATGCTACACTACAGCTAGGCTCAAAGAAACTACACATAGTCTGCACCTATAACCCTCCTGCTAGTGGCTACAAAGGTCTTGAAGAACTCCTCTCCTTAACAGACTGCACCATCAATCATAACGAAGTCCTTATTCTGGGTGACCTAAACCTGAACTGGTCTAGTACCACAAACCAGTCCTCCCACACCCTGGTACAAGGTCACAACCTTCACCAAATGATCACAGACCCAACTAGGGTCATGGCTCCCCCTAGGTACAGTACTCTGATTGACTGGGTCCTAACTAACCGTCCAGACAGCATATAGGTGCAGGCACCCTTGTAGATGCTATTAGTGATCACTCCCTATCTACTGTATCTGGCACTCTACCAGTAAACCATCTCCACCCCAAAACTCATTACCTTCAGGAATCTGGCCAATATTAACCTAGAGCAGTTTACTTATGATCTCTCACTGATTGACTGGTCCCTGATCTACGCTTCTACTAATGCCCAGGCTGCCCTTGACTACTTCTTGTGCCACTTTAGCCTCTCCGAACATCCATGTTCCCGTGTGCCCGCCGGATTCGTGGAACCCAGACAAAATGGCTAACAAAAGCCCTATTTACCCAAATAAGAGAAAGAGACAAGGCCTGGCGGCGTTTCAAGACCACTTAGATCACAAACCGACCACAACCTATATCGCCTCTAAGAAACTCTTGCAAGAAAACATAATGCGATAGCAAGAGTTCCTACTGTAAGGACCTGCTTATAAAAGCCTCAGGAGACTCTAGGAAATTTTGGTCCACCATAAAACGCCTCTTGGTGCCAACCACAGGGCATATACCAGTGACATGCTGTTAAATGGCATTCACTGCAATAACCCGACAACCACAGCAAACTCCTTTAACCATCATTTCTCAGACCTCTCTAACTACCTCACCTCCCTCCCTCCTGTCCCCAACACCATACCCCCTAGCAATATAAGCCCAATACTCACGCACCCACCTTTTAAGTTCCGGAGCATAAAGAGAGGTGAAGTATTAAAACTGCTACTCACTATTCCTGACAGCACCAGCACAGGGTCTGATGGACTCGAACCAAGGCTCCTAAAAGCTGCTGCCCCACTCATCGCTTCTCCCTTAACCAGAATTTTCAACATATCTTTACGCCATGGCATGGTACCAAATATATGGAAAACAGCCAAAGTCACGCCAATCCCAAAAAAGGGTAACCCCAAGGAAATAAATAACTACCGCCCCATTGCAATTCTCTCTGTACTTAGCAAACTCTTGGAAAAACTAGTGGCCACCCAATCCATAGAATATCTCCACAGATACAACCTTCTGTCTAGCTCACAGCATGGCTTCCGCAGAGGGCACAGCACCTCTACTGCCCTCCTCAAACTCACCAACGACATATATACCTCCATGGACTCGGCCTCTAACAGGTGCAGTCTTCATTGACCTAACTAAGGCATTTGAGCTGGTCAACCACTCCATTCTTCTAACTAAACTACGCCCTGGGCTTTGCCTCCGGCGCAGTGGCCTGGTTTGAAAGCTACCTGTCCGGCAGGAAACAAGCAGTAGTGTTTAATTCTGCCATATCAGACCTCTCCGCTATTAACGTTGAGTGCCCCAGGGCTCACTCCTGGGCCTTACTTTCTCTATCTTTATCAATGACATCCCACCTTGCAAACAATTGCTCATCACTGCTCTATGCTGCCGATCTAGTTATTTACCACAGTGCCAGAACTGTTGCCGACTTAATCCACCCTCTTGCCATTGATTTTGCTAATATTCAATCCTGGCTCACCAATAACCAACTCATTCTCAACTCCAGTAAAACTTACTCCATGCTCTTTGGCTCCTCTGCCAGACTTAAAGCGAATCAATATGCCCTAACTATCCCCTGCACGGACGGATCTTCTCTGATTAGCACCAACTCCTTTAAATACCTTGGCGTTACTCTCGATCCATCCCTCTACTTTGACCTACACATTACAACCACCTGTAAGTCAGTTAACGCCAAGATAGGTAGTGCCTACCGTACTAGATATGCCCTTACCCCATCTGCCAGACTTGCTGTGGCCCAAGGCTTTCTTCTCCCAGCCCTTGCTTATGGCTCAGTCACTTACCTCTTTGCCTCCAAATCATCCCTCCATAAGTGGGACACTACCTACAACAGCATTTGCCGCTATGCTTCCACATCTCCACGTTACAAACATCATTGCCAGCTCTATAGTGACCTAAAATGGCTGTGCCCCTCTCCCCACAGACTCCAGGCCTTCGGCTCATTAATTGACAATATTGTTAGATCTGGCCTCCCGCAATCCTTGTCATCCCTACTGGATGCTCAGCCTCTCTCCTATGGCCTGCGTTTGACTGACCAAGCTCTCTTTTACATACCTAGGCACAGAACCAATATGGGCCATGCTTTTCCAACGTTGTTCCCAATACTGGAATTCCATACCCCAGGCTATCTGACAAGCAGCCTCCCACGCCACCTTTAAGTCACTACATAAAGAGCACTTATGCTTTATCAACCCCTGCACCTGCTTTTAATCCACCTTAGCTCCACTCTTCTTCCCTGTTGCTCTGTTTCAATCATCCTTGTTTCCTCCGTCCCTCTCTGCTTTCTCTCTCGCATCTCTTTTATTACTTGATATTTTGTCTCTTTGAATGCTTGCTATTGCTAACGCCTATGTTCCCACTTAACTGTATATTGTGATCCCTGTACTACTGTGCTGTATTTTCATCTTACTGTTGTAAACCTAGTTGTGTTTGTTGTCAAAATTTTCTTTCTCCCTGTACCTGAAGCTTTGACTTGACTCTGTAATGTACTGCTTTCATGTGCTGCGTCACATATACAAAATTGTGTATCTAAAATGTACTCTCCCGGGTCGTGCCTGAAAATAGGCATTTTGTGCCTAGTGCACTTGCCCGGTTACCAAAAGCAAATAAATAAATAAGAGCACTGGAGGGTGTTTCTTCACATGCCAGAAGGGATAATGGTCTGTAATAAGTTTAAGGAGGCATTTTTCAAGTTCCTGCCCAGATTATACTATCCCCTGCTATTGTGCATAAAGCACATCCCTTGGTATCCCTACGTGTGGCAGATGTGGGAAAGAAAAAGGCACATATATCCACTGTTTTTGGACCTGCTCAGTTCTAGTAAAGTTCTGGGATGACGTAGTAGCTGAGGTGGCTCGGGGTGGCTGGTCACCAACTAGAAAGGGACCCTCTGATCTGCCTTTTTGGTGTGGAGGTGGTGGATGGGGAGGAGTAGACCCCTTTCCTCAGGTAGATGAGGACATTGTTTATATTGGCACGATACTGCATCCAAAATACTTGGGTTTCCAATGTCAAACCCACAGTCCTACTCTGGCGTCAGTTAATTATGTGTACTCTAGCCCTGGAAAGATTAACACAAGTTGTCCGGGATAGGGAGGAAGCCTTTATATGGGGACAGAAACAGAGAATTTGACGGCAGATAAGGACCGCTTGGCCCACCCAGTCTGCCCATTTCCCTATCTACTGGATAAGCTACAGATCCTAGTTAACCAGCAGTCTACTTCTTCCTACCCTCACTGGGAGGTTGTGGAGTCAAAAACAGTGTGGATGGGCCCCCTTCCTTTCTTCTCTAAGTGTGGCAGAGGACATGATGTTGAGGACGAGACTGGGTGCATAAATATGCAGAGAGGATGAATATATTATAATAGACTGGTAGGAGGGTGCTTGCTGATGCCAGTGCTGGGAGGAAAACTCCTCATGATCCCATACAAATGGACCAAAGGGTACTGTTATGATAAAACATGTTTCTTGAAAGGATTAATTTTTGCATATCTGATTGCATGTTTGTTTCGTGTTTATCACTGTATGTCTGAAATCTGTTGTTTGTATCAATTTCATGAAAATCTAATAAAGAGATTATTAAAAAAAAAAACACATGTAAATTCTGCCAGGCTGCCATATTTTGTTTACGCTCTGCACTGTTGCGCATGAGCATGGGCAACATCACTCGTAATTTGAGGGCACCAAGACAGCTCTCCCCACATACTGTATCCCATCTCTGTGGTGTCTCCAATCCCTTAGGCCACACGTGGCAGTCAGATGACAGAATCGGCAGCCCTCCCTCCCTGAAGGAGGTGAGCACTAAAGCCATCCCAGGCTCAGAGGATGGACCCAATGATGCCAGTGTACTGGGCAGCCTCATTCTGCCTGGTGCCACAGAGCCAGCACACATTTTTCGACATGATAACCACAGGATAGCTGCTATGCTGGAAGGCAACCTCTAAAAGGTTGCCACTGGGGTCAGTTTGGGGCTTTAATCTGTATAGTAAAAATCTAGTTACAACTATCAGTGAGATGGTGAAGTCTGCAGATGAAATGAAGCTAGGAAGGGTGGTCAACTGAAAAAATGGTGAGAAATTGTCAGAACATAAGGAGACACCACCAACCCCCAGGTCACAGACAGTCCCTAGTTTAAAACCCATTATACCTACAATCTCTATCTGAAGTCTGTATCATCCATTGCATAAATTGATACAAAAGGGTTGCTAGTCTACAATGAGTTAATTAAAAAAAAAAAATACGTTTTATGATTGCTGCTCTTCTGCAAAATCTGCTCAGGTATCTGCTTCTTTCTGTGTAATGCAGTAAACCTTGATTCTACAAACGTGCTGGGAGGGACTTGACATTTACTTAAATAATGAGGGTTTGTGAAGATTGGGTCTTACTGAAAATGAACTGCAATTCATTGAAAAAGCAAATACTATGTTTTCACTTTATCATAACTTCATTACACAGAACTGTCAATTATAGTACAGTACAGAACTCAGTAAATTAAAATCATGTCACTGAGAAGAAGTCCACTACTGCAAGTTATCCATTACTTTTTTTTAGTTTCAAATGCCTTTATTCTGAGTTGACGAAGTAGGAGTACATGAAGGCAGTCTAAGGCCCCGTCCACACTGCACCACTCAGATCCCGTAACGGATAGAAACCGTTACAACTTGGGGGGCGGTGCAGTGTGTCCACCTACCCGCGGTGTCCGTTACGGGACCGGCACCATGATCTACACCCCAGAGCCAGGCGACCAATACCATAACACCCGATCCCACAATGCAGCTTGCGCCGTGCTAGGGACTGGTGCCACACGCCCACTACTATGCCCAGTAACGCTACGAGGCATAACAGTTTATAATCGCTGTTGAAACCACCTCATGTGGTTTCAACAACGGTTATGAAAATGCCCTCTGTAACATTACAGCTGTAAACGCAAACCGTTGAGGTAATGGTTTGGGCACTCTGTAACGTTACAGAGGGGTAGTGTGGACAGGGCCTTAGTCATGCTGACTTTCCAGCCATAACAGTTTTGAGTGTGTTTACCAACTATGTGGAACTTAACTGGAGTTTTGTCTTTCTCCAAATCTTCAACAGCAAGCTCCCAGCTGTATACCCCATCCTGTGCAATGGAAACAATGCCCTATCAAGGAGATCCCCATACCCTCAGTCATCTTCATTACAAGCAATCTAGGCATAGCTTGCTTCTGGCTAAATGTCCAGCTGCTGAGTTAGTTGCCGGATTCCCACTGAGTTTCTGATACAGCTGCAACAGATGCCATCACAGCGGGGGGTGGGGGTTGTTACACTGCTAACTCTCACCAGCGCTTCACTGCAGTTTGCCATCACAACTCTGCCCATAAGTCAGCCAGTGAACAGGTAGCAGGCATCCTTACACATTACACGCACAATTACACATACCACAAACATGCAACACATCTTGGGAAGTATATGCAAATCACCATAAAATAATTTAGACTAGTCCATATTATTAAATGGTGAATTGCATATACTTCCCATGACGCTTTACATTAATAGGGTAAGTGTCATTTTGTATTTCATGTCATTCCCGGGTAACCTTTCCCTCAGTGCTTTTGTGCTGAGGTTCCTTGTCTTTTAGATTGCTTCACAAGGAGTTGTTGGATGATTTTTATAAAGTATTTTTTTTCTCACATGGAACCAATGTAAGCAGCTGCAGCACATGAAGACCTTTTATATGGCCAAGAGGTCTTCACACACTGAAACCTCAGTGCAGAGCCACATTCCATGTTCAACTTTTCTTTTTATCATTTAAAACAGTGTCTCACTAATGAATCCATTGTCAGAGTCTGACAACCTGCAGCAGCTTTGCAAATGGGTAGTCATGCCATTAGCATGACAACACATGCTTGAGGACACCACTGTGAAAATACTGTGCAAGTTTTTTAAACAATGTTTTTTTACCTCTACTACCACTCTGTTTGAGTCAATACAGTGATGGTGAGGAATCACTAATTCTGGCAAGCTCGCTGAACTAACAGAGGACAGCAATGCATGGAAGCAATGATGTTTTGGCATGCCAACAGAGCTAACTGACAGCAAAATGAAAAAATAACACCCAGAAAGAAAATTATAAAAAAACTGAAATGCTTAATAAAAAGTAAATGGGATGTTGAGGGATGTCACTTGGCAAATCAAAAATGCCATCTTGAGAAAAACAACAAAGAAATCCGATCAGCTTTGATGGCGTTTATTTATAGTGGTGGTGAGAGGGCTGGCGATGGATGGAGGATGTCTGCTGTGGAGGGCAAGAAAAAAATACTCACCTTAGTAATGTTGTTTCTTCTAATGGAGTCTTGCTGTATTCTGACATATGCAGTGATGTCCACCCTTTGAACTGCCTCGGAGAGGAGAGAGTTAACTTTCCATGCAAGGCATGGAACGCTGAGCTCGAGCTCGGTTGAGACTCTGCTTGTTGTTTGAACTCAAACCGCCAGATTCTTTACTCCGCCTCACTGAAGAGTCGCTCCGGAGATTTCTCCTTTGCTCGGTTCAATTTAGTTGGTTAAAGTGTCATTTTTCCTCGGTTTAAACCGAATTTATTCCGTTTAACCTGTCGGTTCAGTCTCTGTCTGTGGTATCGTGAGTACTAGATAGGTTATTATTGTTTATTCTGTGTGGAACTTGTAAACGTTGGATCGGTTTGGTTTGAACCGATCAGGTTTGTTCAAAAAAGTTTGTTGTGCTTTCAGAGCGTGGTAACCGGTCCTTGTAGGTTCTTAAAAAAAAAACGGATTTCATTACGTTTTTTTCCACGACCCGTAACACGGTCAGGAACCGATAAGGGTGTCTTGCCTGGCGGATTTCCGATAAAAGGGTAAGTTTGGTTAGGACTGGCCATGTCTGAGAAACCCAAGAGAAAAACCGGGCTCACTGGGTTTCAACACTGTAGTGTGTGTGGGGAAGCCTTTGCCAAGGCTGACCCCTACACCACCTGTGTTTATTGTCTGGGGATTGACCACCTCGATTCAGACTGATCCCACTCAAATGATACAAATTGGATCGATGGCAGTCACGTGACAAAGTAGTCTCTACGGGTTTACAAAAAAAAATGCTTAATAAAAATTAAATGGCAGTTCTGAGATGTCCCATGGCTAATCAACTGCATCATCTTGTAACTCTTTCAGTGTTCCAGAACCGCTCGACTTAGGGGGTTCTCGCACACTAAGAAGACACGTGATGAGACTCTTGACTAACCAACAGATATCCTGGAACTGTTATTTATTTATTTATATACCAAGGACAAATTGTTCAGTTTTCTCAGCAAGTACATCTATGAGCAGTTTGCTTCTGTAAATGACCCTCAGGATTACCAGGATACCCCAATCTACTGGCTGCATTTTAGAAGTGGTGTTAACAGGTTGGAAGATTCAATCAACATAGTTATTATCCGCTCATAGGGTAAAAACCCAAACTGTCTCTAAAAAGGGGCCCTCTCAAGGAAAGGTTCATGATAGTAAGATTCAATTGACATTGTTATCTGTTTGTAGGGTGAGCACCTAAATTGTCAGTAAGGAGGGCACTCTCTGTGAGAGGTACATGGTCTGAAGATGTACTTAACCAGTTTATAAAAATTGTCAGATGTCTTTGATGCACTGATTTGCACCCAATAAATAAGAAAGTCTCCATGTCAATATGTTTAAAACAGCATGGTTTCAGTGACTTTTAAAAATCAGAAATTTTAGCTTGTGTGTGCCTGTCGAATTTTTGCAACTGAGAACTGTTACTTGCTCCTTGGTCTTTTTGAATCCTACGGCACTTGTTTCTAGTGAACTAGATAGTGTCTTTCCAGGAGTGGTTTTGAGTAGGTGCTATGACGCTTGGCCAGCTGGTTATGATTGTTGTATGCTATTTGTAATATAAAAATACAGTATGTGATTATCTCACATAAAACAGCCTGTGCTCCATGGGTGCCCCCAGGTTTCAGTGAAAATTACAGGATGTATAATTGACCAGGAGATCTCTATAATGTAATTAACTTCCTTGAGACATTGCATTTTATGGCCGTTTTATGACCTGTTGCTGTTCTGAAGCGGGGAAACTAAAATATACATTTTATGACTTCAGAAACAGGACTTCATTAAGATGATTCCTGCCAGATATCTTGTACATAGGTGGGGGATTAGAGGGTTGTAAATTTTCAAAGGAACTGGCTGATCAAAGACTCATAATTTGGGAAATGAGTTTTTGCTGATGTCACATTATTTAATTTCTCTCCTGACAGGAAATCATTTTTTTGTAATTTTACATTCTAAAAGGAGGAGCTAGATGACTCACCAAGGGGGTTGGGAGATGGAGTTGAAATGTATCCTTGTAACTGGGGAATATGTCATATCATTTTGGGACTCAAGAAAGAGCTCTCTGATCTAACTATAAGCACTACAGAGACAATACATTAGATAGAAAAAATCTAACTGTATTGTGGAAGGAGTTTCTGTTTTGTAATATTCACTTGTTCTTGTATGTGACTGTAAGCTCTTTGATATATTGTTCTGTGTTTACATTTTTCATATTTTTATCATCTTTTAGTAAAATCTTTATTTGAAAGATACTGCCTGGGTGTGTGTCTCAGTTCTTTTTGCATGTGACGTATAGACGGTTAAGACTGACAAAAACTGTTCAAAAGCTTGATGGTGTTACCAAACTGGGAAAAGGTAAGAATATACCTAAGGTCTTTTATAGAGTTTTAAGGGTTCATTTTGAAAGCCTGGCTTGGTGCCCCGGTGAAAGATTGTACTGCATACCCAGAAAAGGGTACGTATCTGAGCCTGTACATTGGGCATGCTAGCATAAGGTTCACAGTTTGAATCTTCCCCCCCCCCCAGAACTTGAGACTAAAGGTGATTCGGACCCAAAAGCAGACAGGAGGGTTATCCTGTCTGTCACCTGTTCACACTATAGCACTCCGAGGTTGGCACTGTGGAAGAAGAGGGCCTGACCTGCTGAGTGCGTTTGTGACAGGTGCTAGTCTCATTGACATTATAAATTTGTTTAGCATTAAAACCACAATTCTGCATTATTTGACTAGTTGATCGTGGAAGGGGGCAAAGATATCAATGCTTGCAGACAGTAGCTCGCCTGCTACCGACAGCTGGTGAATCCCATGTCACTGTTTGAACCAGTTACGCAAAGTCTCCCGAGGACATGCCCTCACTGGTGCGTGCCTTTGTTACTTCCAGTGTTGCAGCAAACTCACACAGCTTGTCTGACTTTTGTGGTGTTACACACAGTGAAAAGGACTACTGCAAAAGATAGGGTGACATCCACAGCTTGCTCCTCATTCTCTAGACATTCCACAATTCTTTAGTTTCTGTAAACTTTTAAGGCCTAAACACTTTCTATTGGCCATGTTAGCAAAGTTAGAGATACAGTAAAGCAGTAAAACTGTAGTTGTGATCACATCACTGTTAGAAGGCTTAAACTGCTAAAAGTTTACAGCTCTGCTACTGGGGACCAAATTGGTATTAATCGAGGGACAAGGCCTGAATTTGGATAATTTGGAATGCCTTAAACTAGATGTTCAGAAAATCATGGTTGTGCTATACAAGTAAAAACCTGACTGTCCACCAGATCTATTGTGTACCTATAACACTGTACTTGCTTAGCATGCCACTTAAAATAAGCCTGGCTCAAGGGCTTTCCAATTCTCTCTCTGATTTAAACTAATGAATGAATGAATATACATTTGAGTTACCTCACAAGAGCTTGTTTATTTTCAGTTTTTGATCTACTCCCAATACATTTTTATTGAACAATGGGACCCACCATACAGTAAAGTCTCTCAAAATGCAGTGCAAGAAGACTATGATATTAGGACTGGCTGGATTGTTATGAGGCATTCCCAAACTTCAGGAAGTATGTAGCAAGAGTAAAAACAAAGACAAGAAACAAACTACAGCAGGTTTTAGTATTACACCAATAGACTGTTTTTCACTTCTACTAAGCAGCAGCTCTGCTCAGAGTCAAAATGGCTGTTGATACAATATCCTGAAAAGGGCTACAAATACCTTATCCTGATAGACATACAGATATAATGTGCTGCTTGGACTGTAATGTATGTTACTTGCTATGTTGTTACTTGCACATCTTTTGACCTTTTCCAAATGTTTAAAGCAGAATAATAACTGGTCAGCAAGTTTTCTCAACGGGCTGATCCAGTAGATATTTGCCATAATAACCAGCTGGTTATTTATGGCATTCATGACCCATGTCAATCGAACTGTGCCACTCCCTAATTGGCCAACATTTATTTGTGGGTGGGCCAACACTTTCACAAACATGGCGGCTCAGTCTCTCGCTTATCGAGGAGCTGTCAAGACGGAGCCGCAACAGCGTCCTTCAGCTCTTCTTTTGTTATACATTTTTTTTCACATTATCTGGTTGATCCTGTCATCTATATTTTTTTAAAGAAAACTATCTAGTTGATACTGCTTTTTGTCTGCCTTGAAACGGGGCAGTGCATTTACACACAGCACCATCCCGATTGGGACAGATCTCTGAAAATGTAAGTAAAAAAAAAAAAAGATGTGAAGCAAAACAAAGCACAAAAAAATAAATGAAGAGCAAATGAGAGGGAGACAGAGTGTGTGTGTGTGTGTGTGTCTGACAATCTGACACTTAGTCACAGAAACTGTGCTGGAGAAAAATTGCTGACCAGCAATTATAAAAATAAAAAGAAGTGAAAGTGTGCATATGAGAATTTAATGTACACCCTCGGTATGGGATGCTTTGATAAACCCCTTGGGCTTTACCCTCGGGGTTTATGTGGCATCCCATACCTTGGGTGTGCATTAAATTCTCATATCACACACTTTCCCATCCTTTATTCTCTATATCGTATGCTCCAAGTGTGCATCAACACTGCAATAACCATACTCTCTAGGTGGTTGAAGACCCTTGGCTGCAGCTTGTGCTTCACAATCCACCTAGCATGTTCAATTATTGTAATAGTGCTGCATACCCTGGGTCAATTACAATCTGAAATCAGTAACTAAAATTCTCAGTTACACATAGTGCGCTAAACACGAGTGTGTGCAACTGAGAAATGCTCTCACACAGCACAACACACATTAACAATGAGCAAGACACACAATAGTTGCAGGAAAGGTTTCAAAAGCACCATCATTTTCTATCTACTCCACTGACCACAAAACTAGTAATTATAAAAAATAAAACACAGAAACAGAGAGGCCCCTGGCAGATGAAGACCAAGGGTCCATCAAGTCTGCCCATAAAGAGTTTCCCCATCTATCCCTCTGACTTAATGTCTCAAAGGGGGTTTCTACCCCCCCTTCCCCTAGCAACCCCTTCCCCTCACCTACCTCCCTAGCACCTCCTTCCAAAATTATCAGCCCTTTTTTTTTTTTTCTTACTTTTTCTTTCATTTTATGGCCCCGGTTGGCTCCTCCTCCTCCTTCCCGCACCATCTCTCATGGACCACCACCCTGAACTCCACCACGGCTTACCCCCCATGGCGGGGAGGTGAGGGGCCCCCTAATCCCCCACAGAACACTGATCTGGATCACGTGATGCCCGTGGAGATGGCGTGCACCGGTGGACGGCCATCAAACTGCACGACCTAGTGCCACTATTTTTGCTTTTTCTCCCCTTGCGGGGGTACGATGCGCAATGATGCCTGCGACGGGGTTCGCCCACACTCCTGTGCACGCCCATATCAAGTGTCTGCGGTGTCCCTGCCCTAAGTTCTTGCGGCTCCGTGCAGTTGAGCCCCAGCTTCCGCTAGGGTCAGGCGTGCACCACCCCCCTCCTCGGAGATGGAGAGCAGTCCATCGGACGCTCAATCCATCTCCTCCCTGCCAACCCATGCTCGTTCGCGAACACAGGTCGCCGGCGTGGCACGAGGTGCAACTTCCAGCGTCTCAACCCTCCACCAGACCTACTATTATCAGCCTTTTAAACCTCTCCCAGCCATTTTTGAGCCTGTTTACAGTCCCTGCCATTACCACTTCTGCTAGTATTCAGTTCCATGGCTCTACTGCCCTCTCAGTGAAGTAAAACTTCCACACATTCTTTCTAAAGCTTTCTCCATTTGTGTCCCGTCATGACTGCACTAGTTTTCCTGCAGATTTCAGCTTCACTGTTCACTCTATTAATTCCCCTCAGGAATCTGTACATCTTTATCATGTTGCCGCTCTCCTTTCTGATCTTAAGTGAGTTCACATTAAGGGCCTCATGATGTTCCTCATAGGATCTGTCTTGTTGGCCCTGGATCATCTTGGTGACCCTTTGCTGCACAGACTCTAGCCTCTCCCTGTCCTTTCACAGGTGCAGAGTCCAGAACTGGGCAGAGTAATCCAGGCGAGGCCTCAGCAATGACCTGTACAGAGAAAACATCACCTCCTTCCTCCTACTGTCAAATCCCCTCTCACTGCATCCTGGTATCCACTTGCTGCTTTGCTGTAAGCTGTTCTGCACTGGCTGTATTGTTTTAGAGAGTCACTAATGAAGATTTCTAGGTCCCTTTCCTCCTATGTTGTGGCCAACCTTACATACAAATCCAATGATATGTATGTGGGTTCCTCTTCCCTGCATGCATCACTGTACTTTTTGGTATTACATTTCAACTGCCATATTTTGGGCCCCCTCTCCAGCCTCCCCAGATCACGCTTTAACTCCCTCAACTCCTACTCACTATCTACCATGCCACACAGTTTTGCGTTATCCACACAGTGGTATGTCTTGCCCTGGATGCTCTAACCTCTGTCACAGATGAACATAATGAGCAGGACTGGTCCCAGGATCCACAGCTGCAGCACCATACTTGTGTCCCCCCATCCTCTGACACAACCTCATTCAATACCACACTTTGTCTCCCCCCTCAGTGAGTTCCCTACCCATCTGACCAATTCCCTCTCCAATGCCAGGTCTTCTAGCTTCCTTAGTAGCCTCCTGTGAGGCACCGAATCAGAGGGTTTGCTGAAATCAACGTAAATTAAAATCTACTCCCTGCTCTCTATCAATTGTTCTTGTGAACAAGTCAGAATATACCATTTGGCTGGTCTGACACGATCTCCCCATCACAAATCCATGCTGCTTGCTGCCCTGTAACCCATTTTCCTCTAGGTAGGCCAATAAACTTTCACTGATAAGGGTCTCCATCAGCTTACCTACAACAGAGGTAAGACTGACTGGTCTGTAGTTTCCTGGACCTCACCTGTCCCCCCCATTTAAGAGTGGAACCACGTCTACAGACCTCCAATCTCCACTGCCTCACCAGATTTCAACGATCATCTGAACAGCTCTGTCAGGTGATCAGCCAGCTCTGAACCCAGCTACTTAAGCACCCTCAGGTGTAAGCCATTGGTCCCGGTGTCTTGTCTATGTTGAGAGCTATAAACCCCTTCCTTAACCTGTCCACTTTGACCACAGATCAGCCCATTCACTCTGCCCCCTTGTAGAGACCTTAACACCACTCCCTCAATTTTCCATCACCAAGAGCCTGACCTTGTGTCTGCCCCGCCAGGCTACTGGGAATCCGGCACCAATCCCTTTCTACTCTTGGCCCTCCTGAAGAAAAGAGAGTCGCCTACTGGGTGCTTTCATAACTTCACGAACCCCTTTGAGTTCCCTCTAGCTGTGTCCTGTAGCACAAGGCATCTTATCCCCTTTCTACTGCCACTCCTAGCCAAAGATGTTGAAAGAAACCCAGGCCCAGTCACCTCCCCCTTACCAATAGCAACCCCATTTAGAAAGGCAGGCATGGCCTAAAAATCATGCATATCAATGTATGCAGCCTCCTGTCAAAATTCACCAAGTAGGAGGCGTGGGCTTCCCAATGTAACCTAGATGTCCCAGGCATCACCCAAGCATGGCTGAAGCCTAACACCCCACACTCCAACTACTGCCCGAATGATTTCACCCTGTTAAGGCAAGATAACCCAGGAACAAAAAAGGTGGTGGAGTACCCTTATATTTTAAAGACCACCTGAGTGCCGCCCTGGCCTCCAGCAGCTCATTTGGAAGCTCAGTTAGCAAATGGATCATAACTTAATGTCCCTTGTGTCTGCCAGAAAAAAAAGATTATATCGACTGCTGTTACAGTCCCACCCAAAGGTTGTAAAACTGGCCTGACTCACTTGCTGTATGGCATAGGTCATCTCTTCCCCCTCTGCGGAGACCATTACAGGGCTCACATTTAACGGTGTTCCACTCTGTTTTGCATACCAGTTTTACCATTTTCATCATGCTGGTATTCCGACTGGAATACCACTTCTCCATACAGTCACTCTGCAGTTTAATCTGTAGCATGTTGTTTTGGACAGGTGGAATACAAGACTGAGATGGAATACCAAATTTAGGTTTTTGGTATTCCACCTCCCAGACCAGATTATTTTCTTAATTTTTACCCCTGCATTATGCTGGAAGACTTTACTCTGAACTGGCTACCCAGCACCCAAACAGAATGCTGCAAATAGTTTAAACAGCTCAATTATACCCAACTCATTACCACCCACACCAGCCAAAACAGATGCTCCTCAAATCACTCCCTCCTGGACTGGATACTGACAAACTGAGAAGATAGGACTGCTGTATGGAGGACTGTTATCTAACTCCATCAGCGACCACTGCCCCACATTCAGCATTTGGTCCTCCAACCGCCCCCCCACCCACCCCTCAAATTTCTGACCTTTAGAGACTTCTCTAAATACAATGCCCCTTGTCTGCTCTCTGATATTAAGGCAGTCAACTGCCAAGCCCTGCAGACAATACCTAACAAACTCGGCCCTGGGTTTCCTCATTTCAGCCTTAACTGCAATCCAGAACAGGCACTTCCAACTAACCACCCAGAGAGTGCGGGGGTGGTAATATGAGAGGCTGTCCAAAGGCCTCCTCAAGAAGATGAAGGAGAGAGAGGCCAAATGGGCAGCACATAAAGCCGCCCCTCCCCTCCTCTGAAATGACTGCAGACACCTGCGTAACAACTATAAAACAAGATATCAAATCACCTAAGGCCGAGAACCTCTGAAATCTCCAATCTTGCAACCCTGGCAACCCAAAATATTTCTTGTTGGCAGTGAACTCCACTATCTCACCTGGGACCAAAAACTTGATACAGGGACAGTATCTTTAACTGACCAGTCCAAAATTGCCCAAGCCCTTAACATCAAATGCACAAACCCGTCTGACTACCTCACTAAACTTACCCTCTGCGACATAGTCTGATGTCCTTTTGACCAGATCAATGAGAACCCGAGCATCTCACCCTTTCACTTAAAGGCCATCTCCCCACAAGAAACTCGTAAGCTCTTCATGACTCTCCCCAACCAGGGTAGCACCGGCAATGATGGCCTCAACCCGCGATTCCTAAAGCTTGTAGCCCACGTTATTGCCAAACCTCTGGCTACAGTATTTAATCTACCCCTTACCTCCTATTCCATACCCCCTATATCTGGCAACAAATCAAAGTCATTCTCACCCTTAAGGCTGATGATCCTATGCTAGTTGCAGTTACCACCCCATCTCCATCTTCTCCCACCTGAGCAAAATCCTTGAAATGTTTTGTGTACCAGCAAATCTCAGATCATGTATCTGAGTACAATCTCCTCTAGCCCCAACAACACAACTTTAGGAAAGAACACAGAATCACCACCGTACTGCCTGCTTCACTGATCACATTTTCAGAGGCATGGATGAAGGCAATCTCACTGGTGCCATCTCTGTGGATCTCACCAAGGCCTTCAACCTGATGGATCATAACATCCTGCTAAGTAAGCCAAACAGTGCTGGGAGCTCCACTGCATCCACAGCATGGTTCGGCAACTACCGCTCTGGATATACCCAGGTGGTCTGTGGGGAAGGGGGCAATTTCCAGTACTGAAGAGGCTCACACTGGGTTCCCACAAGAATCCATACTTGGACTGACCTCGTTTTCCCTGTTTGTCAACTTTTTTCCCCAGAGATGGTATCACGTGCAATTTGCTACTATACACTGATGACCTTATCCTTTACATAGTGCAAAGACCACGGACGAACTTTCATCGACACTTACGGAAACCTTTGGCACCACCCAACAATTGTTCATTGCCAAAAGACTCTTGGTAAATGCCCAGAAGATTAAGGCCATGCTGTTCAATCAGAAACCCAGACTAGCTAGGTGAGCTGGAGACCCTACCTTCTTTCCACATCCTGTCCCCTGACAGCTCACCCTTGAGTTAGTAACAACCTTCAAATATCTGGGAGTCAACTACGACCCTCCCTGACTTTCTCTGACCACTTTGGACTTGCAGTTCGGGACATGAACCAGAGACTAGGAATTAGTTACTGGCTCACATATTTCATGATCCCCGAAGTCAGACTCACCACTTTCCAGGGCATCTTGCTCCCCTTGCTGGACTACTGCTCTCCCATCTACACGCAAACTTCTTCCTACTGTCTGCACAGACTAAACATAATCTACAACAGTAGCTGCAGGTTTTTCTTCATGGCCCCTTACACCACGCATCACTGTTCCCTCTACCAGGCCCTAGGTTGGTTCCCGCTTCAGGCCTGCCGGGACTACCTCCTAGGCTGCCTCACTGACAAATCCATCAGAGAAAAACAGCTGTCCCCATTCCCCCTTAATCAGGCCAAAGCCATGCCATCCAGACCTCTGCCAGTCTACCATTAGAGTGCCCACAAGTTACCACATGTATGGGGCCAGAAGGCCTTCTCCTCAGCTGCCCCAAATCTTTGGAACAGCCTAACTGCTCCACTATGGAATCCGGGATCATAACCCCCTATTTAAATACCACTACAAGACTTACCTCACTGCCACCATCACCTGTAATGCCCCCTCCCGATGACAACCTGAACCCGTCCAAGGGCGAAGCATCTGTTCATCCCTCACCGTTGTTGTGACAACCGAGATACCACAATTTACTCTGGAAATTGTTATTACTATGATATCGGACACCGTAAACTGCTTTTATTATAATATCGTGTGTTGGGCATTGCACTGCCACATAGACGATGCACTACAACTGCTGCACCAAGGTCACCTTATACCCAATCTGCTCAATTCTGCACCTTCTGTTTCGTGTCAGTCAATGTATTTGTAACTACTGACTGTATCCTGTTATCTTCTGTACCCATTTCCTTTTTACCTTGTTATTTACGATCTTTGTGGCCCGGGTCATACCTGAAAACAGCCCCTGGGATCAGTGTACCCACCTGGTTAACAGATGAATAAATAAATCAATAATAATAAAAAAAACTATTTTGTAGAGGCCCTTCATCCTCCACCATGAACACCAAGCAGACCTGTTTAAAACATTAACCTTCTGCTCATCATCCTCTACAACCCTCCCTCCTCTGGTAGTCTGAATCTCCCCCCCAATCTTTCAGTTTTCCCTGATACACCTAAGAATCCTTTCCTCCTTTTGACACCCTGACAGTGCACAGCTGTGTTCTTCTTTGCCCTGATGACCATCCCTTTGCTTCCTTTAGCCGTCTCTGAGGCACTCAATCCTTTGTCAGCCAGCCTCCAACAAACAGAGGCTGCTGGCACTGCAAGATACCACTGTGCAAGCGGGCCAGCCAATAAGTATTTTCAGCTTGTTGCTCCATTCCAAGTTACCTAGGTTAATAATATCTCACATATGAAGGCAAACAGGATTTTATGGTAGGCTGACATTATTGCTGTATAAAAAGTACAAAGTGCAGGTCAGCCAGCAAAAGGTGAGATGTGCTAGCACTGGAGAGGGACCTAAACACAGGTGTGCTTCAAAAATTAGCCTAGGGACAGACTGGATAGACTGTTAGGGTCTTTTTCTAGTCTGATTAAAAACCTGAAGCAGCTTCTCCATAGTCCAAGCTACAAGACACAATTACAGACCTCTGCTGTAAAATATAAGCAATTGTACACCGCCTGTCATTAAGATTAGATCCAACTGAGTGAAAAGAAGGTAAAAGGAAAAAGTATGATTTTTTTTTTTTTTAACTGTCCACTAAAATTAATGCCTATACAGCACCAATATTTTGCCTAGACACACATGGAAATTTAACAACTTTTTTTTAATTGAACATTCAGAAAGCTTCTTACTCAGTCTGACTTATATGATCGCAAATCTTATCAATGTGTGATCTTTTATCTGCTGTATGACAGTACCCATGTTCGAGTTTATGGTGGTTTTTGACAGCAGAAAACATGTCGTCAGAATTAAGCATTGATTTGTAACTGCGTCTCTGAAGAAGGTGGCTATAACTGCAGTGCAACAGTTACTCGTTTGAGACAGTCCTGTCCTGAATTAACATCCCCATCTCCATTATTTGTAACCTGAGGGAGCTGGTCCCACAAAGTTAATCCTAGCATGTCAGACGTAAGCATTATCTACTGTCACCCTTACCAGCACCAGATTTGCAACTGTGTCTTTTATCCAAGTAAATCCCCCCCTCTCGATTTTTACCCACAGAAAGGCTAAATTAAATCCCTCTGTCTTAAAATGTGCAACAGCACAGCATCAAAATGACCCCAAAATACTCTGCTTGTTCAATTTCCTACTGGTGTTAAAATCCACCCTCCCATTCCCAGCACAGACAACGGTTAGCCTCCCTAGCAAAAATCCCCCATTCCCATCGCAGACTTTTTTTTTTTGGATTAAATTATTAATTTGGTAATCAGATTAAGGCCTACTAGGTGGAATGTCTTTCAGAAGCAATTCAGGAGCACAGGGGAGATTAAGTGATTTGCTCAGAAAGAGTGGTAGATTCCTGGAACAGCCTTCCAGCAGAGGTGATGGGGGAGGAAACAGTGGTGGGGTTCAAGAATGCATGGGATAAGCACAAGAGAATCACAGTGGAAAGGAATGGTGAGAGCTTTACATTGGGTACAGTCTGTAGTAATAGTGAAGGTAGGGAGAAATGGACAGACTGGATGGGACAAGAGGTCCTTATTTCCCATCAAATTCTATGTTTTATGTCTCTATACATTATATAAGCAGAGGTTGTGGGACTCAAACCCAAGTCTGCTGGATGTACCAAACTCATTCACAGCTCATTACTTTAACCTTTAGGCATACTGCCGCCCCCCCCATAGCAAAAAAATCCACCCCTCCCATTCCCAGCAGATGCTTGTCAGCCTCCCTAGCAAACATTTCTCCACTCCAATTCCCAACACAGACTTTTGTTGGCCTTCCTAGCAAAAATGCCCCGTTCCTAGAACAGACACTTGTCTGCCTCCCTACCAAAATTTCCACAACTCCCATTCCCAGGACAGACGCCTGCCCATCTCCCTAGCAAAAATTCCCCCCACGCATACTCCCAGCACAGACACCTGTCTATTTCCCCTAGTAAAAACACCCTGCTCCCATTCCCAGCAGACGCCTGGCCACCACCCTAGCAAAAATTCCCCCACACCCATTCTCAGCACAGATGCTTGTCCACCTCTCTAGCAAACAGTCTCCCCACTCCCAGCAAAGTTGCTTGTCAACCTCCCTAGTAAAAATGCCCCCCCCATTCCTAGCACAGATGCTTGTCTGCCTCCCCAGTAAAAATTCCTCCACTCCCATCCCCCTCACAGACAACTTCTCAGCCACCCAGCAACAGCCAAGAAACTAACCAATTTAACATGAGATCAGGGCATTACAGTTATTTTTTTTTATAATTACAATCAAGCTCATCTATTAAGAACCAACTTGGGTCCAAACAATCTGTCCTTAATATCAATTTGTCCTTAACATGCTGGTGGCACGTAAGTTATAGTTTATGACTGGACCCTATTGTGTATGGATTTCCATACACTCCAAACTGCTGCAGAGGTACAGTTCAAAGGTCATGAAAAGTTGTTGTGGTATCATTCTGACATCACGACATCAAGTACCTTGAGAAAGAGCTGTGTGAAGCTCGAAAACATTTGGGGCCTGTTTTGAACGTGCTTTTATTCTTTATGGCCCAGATATTCAAAAGGGTTGCACCATGCACAATAGGGTTGCGCCTGCACAAGTCCGAACTTGCTCCATTCTGCCATATTCAGCAGGAGGCAGTTGCGCCACAGAAAACATGCTGAGCAACAGCGCAATGCAAATGAATGCATGCTGAACTGGAAGGGGAGGAACCATGCATAAACTGCACAGCCCGATATTCAGCAGGGCTGTGTAGAGTTGTGCAGGCTCAACCCCCAACCTGCGCCTGCACAACTTTGAGCCAAAAAAAGGTTTAAGTTGAGGGCCACCCACAGGTGAGCTGCTGCATTGCAGGGCGCAACACAGCAGCTGCCACCTGTGGCTGGCCCCCAACCCAGTCCCTGTGCCCCCCCCGCAGCCCGATCGCGGGCAGCCGACTGTAAATCCCACCACCACCCCCCACTGGCCCGATCGCGGGCATAGTGTAATCCCCAGCCCACCAGCCCGATCGCGGGCAGCAATGTGGCTCCCCCCTCCCGTACATATCCCTGGTGGTCCAGTGGACCCAAAAGCCCGATCGCAGGCAGTAGTTGTTTAATAAACCCCTGCCCCCTCCTCCGGCATTCATCCCTGGTGGTCCAGTGGACCGAAAAGCCCGATCATGGGCAGTGGTTGTTTAACAAACCCCCCCCCCCGCCGAATTCATCCCTGGTGGTCCAGTGGCACATCCCGATCGCGGGATGTAAATGTTGAACTTCCCGAACATAGTCCTGGTGGCTAGTGTCCCCCACCCACCCACCCACAAAGACCTGCAGCCGCTCCCCTCCCCGGCAAGCCAGCGGGCAAGCAGCATCCCACCCGGGCTCACCGCCTGACTGCTCCGTAGGCTGCATGCCCATTGGTGCAGAGCAAGAGCCAATGGGCGTAGTCTATATTGTACATGATAAGTTCAGATTTGTGAATGAATACATTCATTCATTCACAAAACTGGACCGGCTTTTATGGAATGGGCTGCACACCCATTGGCTCTGTTCTGCACTACCGGCGTAAGAGGCCCTCACCGGCAGTCAGTCGGCGGGCGGCGGGGCGGCAGGCAGGTGGGATGCTGCCTGCCAGGTGGGGAGCGGGTGGTGGGGCTTCATGGTGGTGGGTTGGGGGGACATTAGCCACCAGGGCTATGTTCGGGAGCGGTTGTTCAACATTTACATCCCGCTGATCGATGTGCCACTGACCACCAGGGATGAATTCGGGCGGGGGAGGTTTATTAAACAACTACTGCCCGCGATCGGGCTTTTTCGTCCACTGACCACCAGGACTGCTCTGGGAGCTACATTGCTGCCCGCGATCGGGCTGGTGGGGAGGGGGATTAAACCATGCCCACGATCAGGCCAGTGGGGGGTGGTGGGGATTGCACACTGTTTTGCCCGCGATCGGGCTGCAGGCGCCAGTCTCGACGGGCTGCCTGGCAGGTGCCAGGCGCAGTCTCGGGATCGCGCACCTGCAAGCTAATGGCATGCAAATGGGGCTGTAATCAGATGCAAATGGCCCCCCCGCGCCTTGCATTGAATTATGGCCCCATTTGCATGTCACCTTTGAATATAGGGATTTAAGATGGCGAATGGTACTTGCACCACCGCAAGTTGAATGCTCCACCTGGACAACTTGCAGTAGCGCAAGTTCCACTGCGCCATGCACAGTGGCTGTGGCTGGGGTGATATTCAAAGGAGCGCTCAAGGGCTAACTCCTTTGAACATCGCTCTGGACACAACCCTGCGCAACTATTTTGTGCAGCGCAAGGGCTTGCGCCACAAAATAGCGCAGTTTGAATATCCAGCCCTATGTGTTTTAATCCTACAAACCGAGTTTGCATTTAGTGCCTCAGTGGGAGCTTTAGCATGGTCTTTTTACACTGTATTCTTCACATGTGTTGTAGCTCTAATCCAGCCCCCCATTGTGTAAAACTAGGGAAAGAAAGTTATTTTGAAATCCCAGAACAGGTTGTATACACTGAAAAGGGCTCTCAGAATTTTAGACGCAAATGCTATTCAGTGGAATTTCCTTGTTCTCTAACCACCTTGGTGTCTGGCTTTCATTTTCTTTCCCTACCAATTCCAGCACTGACTAACTTGTAAAAGCCAAAACAGCTTGCCATGAGATCATAGCATGATTACTAATTACTTGTTTTACTGCAATCCCCCTGGTGTCAGACCTGTTTGTTTCCCTCACACTCCAAGCACAGTATAAGTCACAAAAGCAAGTTTACTCTGACACTCCACATCCAGTTTGCTCTGCTCCTGTTTTGTATTCACCTCCTGACTGGGGTGCTACCCTCTACTCTGTCTCGTCTGCAACCTGCTGCTCCTCTGGTCTTGGGGTGTCAGTCACTTGGGTTCTGCCTTCGCTCCTGCAGCTGCCCTAACTAAATGTTTGCTTACATTATTATTTTTTTTTTGTATATTTTCTTTACTCCTTTCACTGATCTCATAGGTCTCTCCAGCTCTACCCCAGATCCAACCCACTGTCCCGCTCAGTCTGAGGGCCCCCTGCTTCCTACCTTCGACTTAAGGCATCCTACAGTTCCTCTTTGGTGACAGACTACCCAGCTCTGAGCCCCCCCGGTAAGGGTTTTCCAACGCTTCTGGCACCCTATCTTAAGGGCCAAGTTGCCACCAGGTGGAATGGAGAAATCGCAGAAGGGATGAGGCGGGTCTGACGGTGAGCGTAGATGGGTCAGGTGGGCAGGCCTTCGCCTACCCGGGTGCCAGGGTTTTTCCACGTTTTTTCCCCCAGGAGCTCGGACGTGCAAGGACATGTCCAGCTCGCGATGGACACACTTCTGCACCTGCCCACAGGATGTCTGCCGTAGCTCCCATACCCCATTGTGGTCCCTGCAGCGTGCGACCCCCATCCACAGCTAGAGGTCGCCCAAGCTGCAGAAGACTGTAACACCCCCCCCACCTCCAGGAGAGGAGAGCAGTCCTATGGACACTTGATCCTCTCCTGCCCCAGCCAACCCCCAACGGCCCGAGGTCATTCCCGAACCCGGGTTGCCGGCATGGTGCGAGGTGCGGCGTCCAGCACCTCAACCCTCAGTGCCACCGGGCTGGCCTGCTTACATAATTGTTTACTAATTATGCTAATTTCCCTAAACTGATGTTTTAAACAGAAGTGAAGAGCAACATACTCCAAAGTACTCCTTGCCATCCATAATGAGACAGGCTGCTTTAATGTCAGACTGCAATGGAACAGGCATGGTGGAAAAAAAGTAGCAGCAAAAAAGTTTCACCTCAAATGATCAGGACACAAATTTAGAGGTCTAATGTACAGACCACAGTATGTCAGTCTGTACTCTAAATTTGTTTCTGCCTACTGACCGGAGAACATATCAGGAGGCAGGCGGGAGTTGCAAGAGGATTTGCAGTCAAAAGGCAGATGGGAGCTACGGTAGGAACTTATCCTGTGGCTGGGGAATATGTTAATACGCGGGTGGGAGTTGCAGCACCAGGAGGGATTTGTTGTATGGCCAGGGGGACAGATCAGGATGTGGGTGGGTGTTGCGGCAACAGGCAGTACTTCTTTGGTGGTTGGAAGGAAACTGAACCCAAACCTACAGATCCCTACATAGAAACATAGACCATTATGGCAGAAAAAGACCAGAGGGCCATCCAGTCTGCCCATATTCCCTATAATCCCTGAAACATACTATTCCTCCAAGATACTAATCCTCCTCGTCCTATTCGCATTCTCCTCACTGGTCTTGTCGACCCAGGTGACCACTATTCCCTTCATTCTATCCCATGCCTATCTGAATCCCCTGACTGTGTCTGCACCCACCACCTCAGCTGATACACCGTTCCAAGGTTCCACCACCCTTTCCAAGAAGAAGTACTTTCTCACATCTCTTGAACCTCTGTCCTCTTAATTTCCACACGTGACTTCAAGATGGTATTCAGGGCAAATAATTCCCCATGGTTACCTTGTTAATTCCTTTAAGGAACTTGAAGGTCTCCGTCATATCTCCCCTCCTCCTTCTGAATATATATTTAGTGCCTTGATGCACTCCTCGTAGGATCTGCCCCACTGACCCGGAATAATTTTTGTTACTCTACACTGCACTGTTTCCAATCTGTCCCTATCCTTGATGAGGTGAGTGCTCTAGAACTGGACACAGTACACCAGGTGAGACCTCAACAACAATTATGTACAGGGGGAAGTATTACCTCTTTTCTTCTGCTATCAATACCCCTTCCAGTACATCCCAGCATCCTGATAGCCTTGCTACAGGCCTTGTTGCACTGGCTTGTTTGTTTGAAAGAGTTATTGATGCTAACTCCTAGAGTCCATTTCTCTTCTGTAGTGCTAGGTCTCACCCCACCCATCCAGTATTCCGTCTTGGGGTTCCTTTTCTCTAACTGCATTACCTTGCACTTTTTGGCATTGAATTTTAACTGCCAGACCTTTGACTACCCCTTTAGTTTTTGTAGGTCCCGCAGCATATCCCTTATTCCCTCATCATTATACACCTTCCCACACAGTTTTGTGTCATCTGCAAAGAGACACAGCCTGCCTTGGATTCCCTCACCAATGTCATTAATGAACATGTTGAAGAGGACCGGACCCAGGACAAATCCCTGTGGAACCCCACTCATAACTTCCCTTTCCTCTGATTTAACACTGTTGACCACCACGCTCTGCTGCCTCCCTTCTAGCCAACTACCCACGCAGTTCACTATGGTTTTAGCTGCACCCAGGTCTTTCATCTTTTTTGAGCAAACCTTTTGTGTGGTACTGAATCAAAAGCCTTGCTGAAGTCAAAGTATAGCAGATCCAGAGATCTACGTGATCCATAGGACTGCACTAATCCTCTTGAACAGTTTTCATCCTGCTTGGATTCATCCCGCAGATGCCGACCACTGCATGGTTGAATTATTCTGTTTAGGCCATACCCACCCACACCTAAGTAAAAACAGTCTGCTATTTAGAAAGGAAGCAGATAAAATAACCAGCAACATCTGAAAATTCTAAAGGCGGTAAGCAATCACAAAGTATTTTTTTTCTATCACTAATTTATTTTATCCTCCTGGGCAGCACAACCTGGTAATATCCAGCCACCGCCTTCCAACGCCCTGGGCAGCCCGCAGACTCACTCACATACCGGACTGGTGCTACCATCGTACCTGCGGAGGGGATCCCCCCCCCCATCCCATGCCGGGCCGGGACCAAGCCTGCAGTGCAATTCCACGACAAGCCCCTCAAGGTGCAGTTAAGTGCAGCTATCAAGCTGCTCAGTTGCCCACTCCATTTTTTTTCCTCCTATTTTGCACCCCCCCCGAAGTGCAGACATGCAATGACATCGTATTCACAAAGTGCCAACTTCTGCCGCACTACGGTCCCAAGTACACCGCTCCTTGCAGTGCCCTCGATCTCCATCGGGGGCCGCTGCAGAGTGATGGAAGCCCCAATCCCTCCCCAAGGATAGGAAAACAGTCCTCTGAACACTCAATCCTATTCCCCCCTGCCAACCCCGACCTAATCCAGATGTGTTCCCGAACCCGGTTGCCGGCGAAGTGCGAAGTGTGGCACCCAGTGCCTCAACCCTTAGCGCCACCGGGCTGGCTACAAAGTGTGTATTTTAAACTAGAAACACTTTGAGACCCAAGGTGTTGACACTGTGCCTTTTAAGAAATTACCGTACGAAAAGCAAGGAGATGCGGCAGACCAGGAGAGAGAGACTTGTTTTCCGATGTAATTTTACCTCCAGGGAGGAACCACTTACTTCTGTACCCAGAGATCGAAATTAACATACCTGGCCTGTTTCCAGTGCAAGCAGGAACAGGCTGGTGCATGTAGTTTTGTCTCTGGCTTGCACTGTAGTGCAGATAGGCTGTATAGTCTTTTGGCTGTAATACCGCAAGCTGCCTCTAGGGGCACAGTGCTGAGTGTACAGGCAGGCTGAAACATTTATTTTTTAGTTTGGCGTTGCGTTAAACTCTTAGCACATAAGCGTCACTCCACTGAAGAGCTCGGGACTGAGCATCGGGAGCATCCTGCATGAGGAGTGTCCAGAGAAAAGGAGGCGGGATGCGGCAGCGCCAGACGGAGAACAGGTTCAGGAGGAGCTACAGTACAAAGAAGGTGGGTGCTCATATTCATGACCTGAGCTGCGGTGGTGACTGGTAGGAAGGGGCTGGGGTGGGTGCTGAACTGCACTGGGGCAGGGTGATCACGGAGCTAAAGGCGGGACCTAGTGGCTAAACTCTGGCATATCCCATGCAATGTTAACCTTACTGTACCACGTGTGCCTCTTTCTGTCACCCTCATGGTACAGTAAGGTTAACATAGGCATGCGCATCAAATCCAGCAGCTACGCAGTTTTGTGGAGAGTTTGTGTGTGAGATCAGGCACTAGGCAGGAAGCTCTGTGTACGCGATCAGTTCCCCAAATGAATATTTTCATTTCTGTGCAAAAACAAAACTATTAGCTGTATTTTAGGCAGGTAGAGTGTGTTTAACAGCTAAAAGCTGTAACTAAAAAAAAAAAAAAAAAACGTTTGTATAGCTGGAAATAACTGTCTTGACGAGCAAAGTAAATTGAGGCTTCACCTCCCCTAATCAAGGTGGGAATTTTCTTCAGTTGTGTTTGCTTGCAGCAGAGGGGACTAAATATAAAAAAAGAGCAGTTGCAGTTCATTTTTACACACTCTAAGTGAGGAGAGGAGGACTTAACTGTGTTGAGTAATTTGTGGTATTATCACAACCTTGCCATCTTGATTCCTCACTCATTTATTTTTTGGGGAAAGAATCCTTGTGCTAGTTTCAAACAACTGCTTTTCTTTTTGTGGGGACAGTCTGTAAAAAAAACTCACTTAAATTAATACACATTGGAAGCTAGTCTTAAAACCATTAAGAACCTGGCAGTCCAGTGATTATGTGTTATAATAAACCATAAATTTAAGCCAAGGCAGTGTGAGATTTGCTGCAGCCCAGATAAAAAGACAGTTGCTGTTTATTTTAAATTGAAAAATAAATAAATAAATAAAGTAAGGGTCAAACTTATAGGAGATTAACTGTTTGCCTGTTGAGCAACTACTGTGGTTTTACCAGGTCCACAACATTGCTACATTTTGATTCCCTATTACATTTTGTTTCCCTACTTCACTTTGTGTGACAAAAAAAATACTTTGTGGTCTTTCAGAGTAGACAACTAACTGCTTTTCATTTTTTGTGAGGGCAGTCTGCAGCCTTTATCCTTCACAGTCTAGACTCAGTCCCAGGTCTTGCAACAGTTGACAAACCACTGTTGTCTCCAGTCCAGTCCGTCCAGCACCGGTTGTGTCTAAATATGTGAGGGGAAGCTAGCCTTAAAACCATTAAGTACCAGTCCAGTCAGTGTGTGTTGTAACAGTGTGAGCTTTTTTATATTTATAATATACATAATTTACTTTTGTCAAACAGAGTAAGAACAGTAATTCAAGGTGAATTACAGCTTTACTAGCTGTCAGCCTCTTCTTCAGTAATACTTGTGTCTGTTGTGAAATCTGATAAAAGAAAAAAAAAAAATTTTTGTTTTGAACTAAGGAAGCATGGAGTCCACTGCCCACAGCCTAACTACAGTGTGTAGCCTATGTAATGGTTCAAGTTGCACAATATAAATCTGTATCTGTGCTGTGCTAGTAGTGCTACGCCTACTACGACTGTCACTGACCCATCACCCCACTACCATACTCTCCTAGTGTGAGTGAAATTATACACTCTGACTTACTGTACTGAAATACCTTACAGTCTCTCTCGCTCTCTCTCGTTTCGGTTGGGTACAGTACAGTTATCAGTTTTGGTGGGAGAAATAAATCCCTAACTGGTTCAACAGCTTTGCCTTGGACTAAGTTGCGAACTAACTTGGTCTTGACTTGTTGTAAGGAATTTACTCTAATTCTCTGAGTTAATCTCAGATTACTGAACTGAATTTATTTGAATGCCCTCACTCACCTGCCTGCCTGCTCTGAGGGATCCATCTATTTAGCAATTTAGGTGCTATATTAAAAAAAAAAAAAATACACAGACACTTTTCTGACTCACAGCATAGCAATTTTTATTGACATTTATATTACATAAGAAGGCAGACAATAAGCTCACAGCACACTGTTAAACAACCATGCCACCCAAGAAAACTTTACCCAAACCAATTAATACTCTTTTTCACTACAAGTTCAGCAAAACAAGTGGTGAACTGGCCGCAGTGGATGCTGCAGTTCCTGTAGCAGATGTCCAGATGCAGTCATGTGTGTCTCAGTCTGGTGGTGGCAGCGGCCAGTCTGAAGTCTCTGAGATGCCAGTAGTGCAGCAGCAATTCCCAGCACTAGTACTTCCAATGTGAATGTGTCAGTAACAAAATCTAACTCCTTTGTTTCCGAAGTTGAACCTGTATGCTACGTAGTCCTGCCTTCTTCTGATTCCTCCTAGCCCTATTTCTGACTGTGCCCATGACCAACAGTGTACCTCAAGCTCAGTGCCTCCTCCTCAACCTCCTACTCTACCACATGATGGAGAGCCACCCTTAAAAAAAAAAAAAAAAGCGTATACATTTGTGGACTCTTGGAAACAGATCCGTAAATAGCTTAAATACGAGAGTGAACTGAACATCATGAAATGTGACTGGTGTGAACTATTTGATAAATCAGGGAATAATAATTCTTTCAGGGATGAGTGTTCATCTTTTAGAAAAGCAAACGTTGAATTTCATGAGTCATCAGATGTACATGAAGCATCCAGAAAAGCATTTTTTGCCCACAGTATAACCCCTACAGAGCAGTCATTAATAAAGATTGTCCAAAAAAATGGAAGAAAAAGAATTTGAGCAAATAAGGGTTCTTTTTAGAACAACTTTTTTTCTCAGTAAAAAAGCACGACCGCTTACTGATCTAAAAGATGAGATAAACTTCTTACGAGCGAATGGGGTGTCAGTCAGTGAAACCTATTGTAACGACAAACAGGCAAGAGTATTCACAGAATATATTTACAGAGATAAAATGGAAGATCTAATATCATTGGTGAAGTCTCAAGATTTCTTTTCCATTCTGTCAGATGGCTCAACAGACAAAAGTATTACTGAAGAGGAGGTAGCGTATGTCCACATCTTGGAAAAGTGCAATCCTGTCACTAAATTTGTGGCACTTAAACCTCTAGACAAGGCAGACTCAGAAAGTATAACATTAACTTTAAAACATACTCTAGAAAATGATCTCTGGATACAAGACTGGAAAAATAAATTAGTGGCTTGCTGCTTTGATGGGCCATTAGTTATGAAGGGCAGTAAAACTGGAGTAGCCACAAGACTGAAGGAAGAAAAACTTTTCAAAGTTGTGCACTACTGTGCATGCAGACTTGAGCTGGTCACGAAATATGTGATAAAGGGGACACCACTATACTCCACAGTGGAGGATTTGCTATCCTTACTGCATGGCTTCTATAAGCACTCTGCTTTAAACTGGACTAGCTTACAGGCTGCGGGAGAGGCACTGGGCATCCAGGTACTGCATCCAGTAAATACTGGAGGAACAAGGTGGCTGCCACATCACCAGCATGCTGTGAAAGTGTTGCAGACAAATTAACCAGCAATTATTACACACCAGGAGGATGTGTTAGTAAATGGCACGGGATAAAAGAGAAAAGGCCATTGCAATCCTAAGGCAGATAAAATCGCCAAGGATATTGTTCTTCATCAACTTTCTAGAATTCTACATAGCAGTCATGTCCAGGATAACGCTGGCATTTCAGCAAAATAACTTAACAGTAGACTCAGTGCAAGCTAAAGTTCTTTCTCTCATGACAAAACTGAAATCTCTCAGCGATTCAGAGACTATTGATTGCCTTGACACAGGAATCAGTCTCGTGGATGGCAAGCTGCATTACAAAGGTGTGGATCTTGATTCTTCCAGTTCAGCAAGACGTAGTAGATCAGAATCTGACGAGGATGCAAACACTGCGAAAAGCAGCATTGTGGCTGTTGTGAAGAAAGTGCTGGCCTCCACCCTAAATCAAATGGAGAATTGTTTCTCTGAATTTGTTAATGAACGTGTCATTACGGAAATGGGAATTTTCAACCTGTCTAACTGGCCTGATTCCCTGGCAGAGTATGGAGACACAGAAGTCAAGTCATTATTGTCTCACTACAGTGACATTCTGGAACCAAAGGGATACAGTGCTGTTTCAGCAGTGTTGCAGTGGTCAGAACTAAAAGTATATGTCCAGACCCTAAATGCAGCTTACCATCCACCTTTAGATTCCACTACTATGTGGGCAAGAGTTCTTTCTGACGAAAGGGAGGACTTTAAAGACATTCTTTCACTGCTGAAAATATTTCTTCTCATTCCATCTTCTACTGCAGAATATGAAAAGGGTTTCTCGTTAATGTCACGGATAAAACATGACTGGAGGGCAAACTTAAGACCAGAAACTGTTTCGGCCTTAATGGCAACTAGTTTGAGCAGTGATACAGTGTCCACATACTCGCCAGATAATGCCAAAGCTAGGTGGTGGTCAGCAAGAAAGAGAACAAGGAGACCTCAAACAGCACCTTACGGTGCCAGAAAAACGAAAAGGCCTGGGAAAGTGATGAAGACATTGATATGTTGTAGAATAGTACTGCATCCATTTTCATATGTAACAATTCCTGAATCAGTTATCTTTTTTCAATTTTTATCATTTTGTCCACCGGTGCAAGTAACCAGACTATGGCGCATGTGACTTTTTCCTCCACATGCACCTTGGTGCAGGTACCGAAAAAAGTTAATTTCTATCCCTGTCTGAACCACCAGTCTGCCTGCCTACCAAAACGCAATCACACCAACTCAGGTCCTCTGCTAATACTGTCCAGTTCTGTCCCTGCAGATCCCCAACCACCTCCCCCCATGGGATCACTCAATGTTACCCCCTACAGTGCCTCTCTCTAGTTTCAGGCTGGACTCAGCCATATCTCAAACTTTGGTGAAGAATGCTGTTGTTGTGTGGTTACCCATGATGTGAATGCAGCTCTGTATTCCACTGAAGACTATCATACTACTGCAGCCCTCACACAAATAGTGTTTTTCCCATATTGCCCCTTGAATCCTAAGGCCAATCTGAAAGTCAGGCTCTGGACACAAACCCAAGCCTTCCTGTTGGTGCACAATATGCCACACAGAGCACAACAGCACCTAGTCTGAGGGTGATTATGCAGTGCTTGGGGGCAGCTAGTGAAGCAAGCAAATATCATCATGAAAAAAGGATAAACAGGTAGGAAACGGTGATCATGCAGGTTCATTTTTGGGTGGGGGATTGGGACAACTGGCACACAGTTTTACATTTTGACCCACCCTTTCTTCTACCTTGTGGACAACCTGCTCACTGTTATAGAGGTTTTAAACTGCTGTTTTATGAATCTGGGCTTGGCTGAATAATATGACCCATTATTTTTTTCATTTGACCCTTACCTTTTATACCCAGTGGGTCAATGTCCCACATAGATAAATATCTGAAATGGACCCGTATCAAGACGTAGGTTAGATTTCACATGCATGCAATTCTGGGCACCACTTTACAATAAGGACAGAAGGGAACTGGAAAAAGATACACTACACAACTACAAAGATGATCAAGGGGACTGAAGGCATGACACTGAGAAGCGATATGATCTTGATTCAATCATACAGTTTTATAAAACTTGATCAGGTTCGCCTGTTTCTCCAAATCTAGAATAGCACAACTAGAGGGAATGAGTGCGATTTGGTTCTCATGAATTCAGGGTCCCATGTCTTTTATGTACGGGTAGCTTCTATCACAGTGTAGAGTCCCCGTGATACACTCTTAGCTTCTCAGGGTGCACAAGCTGCTGCTCATTTCTTACACATACTGTAGTAGGACATGCCAAAGCGGCTCCAACGGAGCACGGCTGAACTTCCAGAATTTGATCCAGGATCCTAATTTTAAAGTAGAGAGTCCCAGGACCCCAACAGGCAAACGCTGCTGACAGCCCAGTACAAGGTAAGGGGAAGAGACAGTTCAGAGAGACACCTAAGAAAGCATTTTGTTTATCCAGGGTGATGGGAGTCTGGAATCAGTTGCCAGAGGTATTAAGGCAGAAAGTGTAAAGAGTTTCAAGGAAAGGCTAGATAAATACATGGACTCAAAATGCATTTTATGTTTTTGCTGTTAGGATGATGGAGGCCAACCTGATGGACCGACACACATGGAATGGTGCAATACTGTATCTCCCCATTCTAATAAATAGAACCTTAAAAAGTAATCTTAATGCCTGTGGCTCTTCCCACTACCACGAACCAGATAACCAGCTGCGTTACCATCTGTTCTTTATTTTGCACTTATGGTTTTATTTCACTGAACCTTTATATACAGTAGGATGGTCCCACCCCAAGGGTCGAAATAACCACACGTCTGCCTGTCCCAGACATTCAGTTTTCTCAAGGGACATTTGGTTTCATTTGTCTGCCTAACCCTGGGACAGGCACCAAGAGAAATAGCATTAATGGGCACGAAGACCCAGGAGATGCTGCCACCTGTAAGTTTGGGCTTTGAGTATCCCAACATCATGATGTCTTATTTTGAGAGATGCCCATTCAACCCAACATCCTATGATGGGCTGTTCTGTGCAGTCAGTGGTTTCATCAAGCAGCAAAAATGAAAACAGTGCCACAGTTGGAGCAGGCTGCAGAGCTGTTCCTCGACATTGTGCATGAACAGTTGCCCATTTTCCTTTTGCCTTCAACACTTCAATTCTTTGTGTGCTGATCCTGCAGCAGGAGACCAAGACTAGCTCTTGTTCACAGGCAGCAGTTTTAGCAATGCAGATTAAAAACCCTTTTCATGGCTGTCTGCTAACAAAGAGGGGCCTGGAAAAGGCTAATTAAAAGCCCTTGTCAGGACTAGAAAACAGTATATGAAAGCACTTTTCAGGGCAGTCAAGGCAGAGAGAGAGGATGACTCGGTATTTAGAAATTAGGAAAGGAACTTAAAGGGCTGGGACAACCACTTAAAACCTCTTCATAAACATAGAAACATAGACTTTGACGGCAGATAAGGACCGCTTGGCCCATCTAGTCTGCCCATTTCCCTACCTATAGGATAGGTCATAGATCCTAATTAACCAACAGCCTATTTCTTCCTACCCCCCTCCCCCACAAGAATTGCCTTATGTCTGTCCCATGCATTCTTGAATTCTCCCACAGTTTTAGACCCCACAACCTCCTCAGGAAGGCTATTCCATGCATCCACTACCCTCTCTGTGAAATAATACTTCCTCACATTGCCCCTGAACCGCCCTCCTATCTTTAAATTGTGTCCCCTTGTTCTTGCAAGTCTCTTTTTCTGAAAGATGCTACCCTCTTGGACTTTGTTGATTCCACTGAGGTACTTAAAAGTTTCTATCATGTCCCCCTCTCCCTTCTTTCCTCAAGGGTATACATATTAAGCTCCTTTAGTCTCTCCTCATACAGCTTCTCTTGTAGACCCTGCACCATTTTAGTTGCCCTCCTCTGGACTACCTCTATCCTGCCTATGTCCTTGCGGAGATGGGGTCTCCAGAACTGAAACAGTACTCAGATGGGGTCTCACCAACTGTCTGTACAGAGGATAACAACTTCCTGTTTTCTGCTGCTGATGCCTCTCCTTATACATCCCAGTATACCCCAACCCTCCCTACTGCCTTCTCACATTGCTTGCTAACCTTAAGGTCATCTGATATGATTACCCCAGGTCCCCTTCCTTTTTGTTGTTGTTACTACCTCCCCACCCATTGTGTATTCTTCCCTGGGTTCTTGTTTCCCAGGTGCATTATTTTGCACTTCTTTGCATTGAATCCCAGCTGCCATACTTCTGACCATTCCTCCAACCTTGCCAAGTCCTTTTCATCCTTTCCAGCCTCCTTGTGTATCAACCCTGTTGCAGATCTTTGTGTCATCTGCAGAAGGCATACTTTTCCTTCAGTCCCTCTGCAATGTCACTGATGAGAGACATTAAAAGGACTGGACCCAATACTGAACCCTCTGCGGTACCCACTAATAACCCCTTTTCTTCAGAGTGGACTCATTTACAATTACCTTCTGTGTCCTGTTGTGCAGCCAATGTTTTACAGGCTATCACCCTGGGACCCTCCCAGGCTGGTTAATTTGACTATTAATCTTTTGTGTGGGACTGTGTCAAATGCCTTACAAAGTCTAGGTAGGCCATGTCCACAGCCCTCCCCTGGTCTACTACTTTGGTCACCCAGTCAAAGAAATCTATTAGATTGGTCTGACATGACCTTCCGTGTGAATCCATGCTGCCTTGGGTCCTGTGCTCCACTGGCCTCTAGGTACTCAACTATTCTTTCCTTCAGAAGTGACTCCATCACTTTCCCTACCACAGAGGTCAGACTGACAGGTCTGTAGTTTCCTGCCTCTGTCTTGGTCCCACTTTTGTGAAGAGGAATCACATCCGCCTTCCTCCAGTCCTCGGGTACCACACCATTCTCCCATGATTTATTAAAAGAGTAGCCAATGGTTTCACTAGTTCCTCCGTTAATTCTTTTAGAATTCTGGGGTGAATTCCATCAGGACCCATTGCTTTGTCCACCTTCAGTTTTAGGAGTTCTTGCAGAACCCTTTCTTCTGTGAAAGGACTGGGATCGACCCCCCTATCAAGAGTGCTTCTGTTAACTGGATTAGGCACTTCCTCCTCCTCTTTTGTGAGTACTGAGCAGAAATATTCATTCAGTATCCCTGCTTTTTCACTGTCCCCTCTGCCCACCCACCGTTCATTCTATTCAGCCTCACTACCCTCCCTTTGTCTTCTCAGCCGCTGATGTACCTATAAAAGGTTTATCCCCTTCTTAACTGAGTTGGCTATCTTTTCCTCAGTTTGGGCCTTTGCTATTCTGACTTCCCTCCTGCTTCCTTCTGCCTTAACTGGTACAGCTCTCTGTCCTGCTCCTTCTGTGTTTCCTTATACTTCGGAATGCTATCTTTTCTTCCTGACTTCACAGCCACCTCTTTTGAGAACCATAGTGGCTTTTCTTTCGTTTGATTTGTTTATTTGCTTCACACAAAGGCTTGCTGCCTCTGTGATGGCAGTTTTGATGATTCCCCATTGTTGTTCCACACTTCCTTCTAGCCTGTTTGCTAGTGCTTTTCTGAGGCACTCTCCCATCTTGCCAAAGTCAGCTCTCCTAAAGTCCAGTACCCTCACTTTTGTATGGCTTGACTCTATAGCTGAGTTTAACATGAACCACACTGTTTGATGGTCACTTGTCCCCAGATGGCAACCCACTTCTAGATGAGATCCTCTCACTGCTCCTGTTTGAGAGTACGAGGTCTAAGATTGCTCCCTCATGAGTGGGTTCTGAAACTAGCTGTCTAATGCCTGCCAACTGTAGGGCATCAAGAATGGCCCTGCTCTTGGATGTGGCTGCAGCAAATGTGCTCCAGTTAACATCTGGCATACTCAGGTCTCCATCAATAGTATCTCCCCTTTCTCTGCCATTCTAAGAATGCCTTCTATCATATCCTTGTCCATTCCCTCCCCCTGACATGGGGGTCTGTACACAACCCCTGTGCGGATTGTGGTGCCCTTTCCAGTCTCCAAGGTGACCCACAGTGCCTCCTCTCCTCCCTGTTTACTCTTTTGTTCAGTTGCTTTTATCCCTTCCTTTACATAGAGAGCTACTCCTCCCCCTCTTCTCCCCTGCCTGTCTCTCCTGCTCAGGGCAGGAAGGACTCAGGTGATAGGGAGGCGGAGTAACAGACTTTGTCAGAGCTGGCCCTATGGTGCAGCAGCAGCACTACCACTCACAATGCCAGCGACCCAGGTTTGGGAACGAATCAAGGTCACTGGGAGCTGACTGGGGAGGGAAGGATTGTTCTCTCCTCCTCTGTGAGGGAAGGCTGTCACACTGCTCTGACACAGCCACCTGTAGATGCATGGGTGGCAGTGCAAGGACAGTGTTGCAAGGAGGGGGAGAATGCCAGACGACACCTGGCTGAGACGTGTCAGCTTATCACCAGCCTGGAGATTAGTCCTTTGTGCCAGTGTCCTTGGAGGAGGAGGCACAAGGGGGAAACTAAGGGGAAATCCCCCAACACCAGGTCCTTTGATGGTCCACAGCCGGGCAGGACCAGATAGGCAGGCATATCTTCCACCAGCGCCAGTAACGGAAGCAATAACTATGTTAAAAAAAAAAAAAAAAAAAAAGCCTTTGCCAGGACTACCAAGCAATGGGGATCTACGCAGCAGCAGACGAAGCGGACTGAAGAAGAAGAAGAATCAGCATTTATATAGTGATTTTCATACACAATGTATCCCAAAGCACTTTACAAGCAATGCTAGCTTGTTAGTGAAGTGACAATGTGTAGTGGCGGCCATATCGCACATCAACGCCCACACACATCCTTGGCCAAAATTTACACCAATACATAAACCTGGCTATCTATCTATATACCAGCCTCTGAGTACCTTACTCCCCCCACCATCCACTCATAGCTATAATACTACTACTACTAGATTTGTACCTCACATCACAAAATTAAACTGTGCATGTTATTAGGACTTCTAATCACCCTGTCCCAATGCACACTGGATGACAAAGCAAATGGAACCATGCACCCTGAGATATCAACCACCCTTACCATCTCAATTCTACCCCTGCTACACAATCACGGAGGGACACCCCATGATCCCAGCAGACCTACCACGCTAAAGCTGAGCCCCACACACTACAAGCCACCCTGCCCAGCACAGTCCCAGTAGCCGCTCTCCTAATTGGTAGACTATCTGGCTACTACTATGGCAGATGCGGAGGGGCTATTTGCGAAGCATCGAGCAAGGTGACTTTGTCCTATTGTATGAGAAAGTTAATCTTGCTAATGCTCCTGATGTCTGGAAATGTGCACCCTAACCCTGGCCCAGGCTCCTCCAACTGTACCAACAGTCCAGGTCATCTAAAAATCGTATCCCTGAATATTTTCAGCCTTCTCTCCAAACTGCCACAATTTCAGGCCTCAGTGGCCCAGATTGATCCTGACGTCATCTCCCTAACAGAAACGTGGTTATCATCAAAGATCCCAGACTCAGCAATTGCCCTTTCTGGATACAATCTGTTCTGGCAGGACCGTACCTCAAAAAGAGGGGGTGGCTGCCTGGTTTACCTCAACAGTGACATCAAAAGGCAAATACAGCCCATTAGCTTCCACACCAAGGAAGCACAGTTTCTAACACTGAAACTTAATATTGGACAACAAAACAAAGTGCTACTATTATCCACAGCATACCTGCCTCCTGGGATGCTACCCACTGGCTTCCCACAGCTCATAAGCCACCTTGAACAGAACAAACTAAATTGGGAACATATAATCATAGGGGACTTCAACATTAATTGGCAAGCACAGGACGCAGCCACAGCTAGAGACCACATTGCCGGCCTTTACCTGTACCCAAATGGTCACACAACCCACCAGGCAAAACTACCATACAGGAACCAGCACCCTCATCGACTGGTTATTCTCCTCCTATCCTGAACATATCTCAGAGGTTACAGTCCTACCCGACACCATCAGTGACCACTCCCCTGAACTATTTACCTGGACTAACAAGTTCACCAAGAGTAAGCCTAAGACCACCAGGAACAGATCACTAAGGCCTGGTCAACTAGACTCCTTCAGGCACTACCTTAAAGGGATTGACTGGTCCCCACTGGATAGAGTCAAGGATGGAAACCAAGCACTGGTTTACCTCTGCAGTATCTTCACGAAAGCCTGCGACATCTTTGCTCCTTACAAAACAAAGTAAGCCAGAGGTATCCCCAACCCCTGGCTGTCAAGCCCTCTAACTGAACGCATGCATCTCAGTGATCACCTGTGGCACAGGGCCAGAGCCACTTGGAATCCAGCTGACTCCCAAGTGTATAAGGCAGCTAGAAATACCTGCACAAAATTCATACGGCTGGCAAAAGCCGCTTACTACAATGACCTCCTAGGAAAGACTGGAGGTAGAGGGAGGGAGGGAGTTCTGGGACTCTGTAAAATCTCTCACAGGTAGAGCCTCAAGTACCCCACTAGACCTTATAGTTACCACCTTGGGCACATTGCAAGGCCCTAAGGAAATTGCTGATGCTTTTAATGTTGCCTTCACGGACCTCAGCAATGTGTTGCCACCTGAATACCTGAATCACACCCTTGCAGGCCAGCAGCACAACCTCAACACTCCAACACCACGGTATAATGATACCCCAACGTTCTACTTCAGGCAAATTTCCCCAGTTGAGACCGTCAATTATATCAGACGGGTCCTTGGTAAGACCAGGCTGGGTAGTGACATGATCAATATGAAGATGGTAGCACTCACAATAAATGAACTTGTGGCACCTCTCAGCAAGGTATTCAATGCCTCGCTGAGATCTGGCATCTAGTCTGACAGGTGGAAAGAGGCTCTAGTCATGCTTGTTTTTAAAATCAGGAGACAGAGCTAATCTGGCAAACTTCCAGCCTATCTCGAGTTTACCCCCTCTCCAAAGCACTTGAAAGGGTGCTCTCAGAAGAACTAACTGAGTACCTGGAAAAGCACAGCCTTCTCTACTTGCAACAACATGGATTCCGACAAACCCACTCCACCGTCACCGCGTTAGTAGAGTATACCACTCAGCTTTATGGGGCCCTGGATAAAGGTATGGCAGTGGGGTCTATCTTCATAGAGTTCACCTAGGCCTTTGACACGGTCAATCACCAACTGCTACTGAAATGTCTCCTCACTACAGGACTGTCAATGGACTCTATGGCCTGGTTCCATAGTTACCTCACCCACAGATCTCAACGGGTCAGGATCGGCAATACAATCTTTGAACCCAGGGAGATAAATCAAGGGGTTCCGCAAGGTTCTTTCCTCGGTCCTCTCTTATTCAGCCTCTTCATAAATGACATGCCTTCTACCTGTCCTGCTCACTCCGTACTCTATGCTGACAATGCAGTTATCTCCATCCCAGGGAAAGACCTGGGATCAATTAGCTCGGAACTTCAGCTCAAGTTTCATGCACTGGAATCCTGGTTTAGAAAAAAAATGCTACTCAACTACTAAAAGACAAAGAGCATACTCTTCAATACCCCACAGAGCAAAATTCAAGGATCCTCACTGCATATACTTAGTAGCGAAGGAGAAGCTCTAGACCAAGTCAACACATTCAAGTACTTAGGGATTCACCTTGATGACACTCTCACCTTCACTGTCCATGCTGAGCAACTGCCAAAGTCCACTAACATGAAGCTTGGCATCCTGTACAGACACCATACCTCTATGACACCGGCTGCCCTGAAACTCGTTATGTGCAGCTCAGTTCCATCATCTGTGGATTATGGTCTTGTCATATGCAGGGCAGGCACAGACACTGTGCTTAAAAGGGTCAAAACCATCCTCAACAAGGCCTGCCGCCTGGTCCTGAGAGTACACAAAATGACTCACTCTTGTGACCTATACAAGGAAACTGGCTGGCTCCCACTCCACCACAGACTCCAATACCAGGATTGCCTCCGTGCAAAAAAAGTCCTTGATGGGGTCCATGCCTAGTGCTACTTCAGCCCTCTTTGAGCCTGCACAACCAACTAAATACACTAGGAGTGCCTCCAGGGCTGTCCTAACTGTTCCCTTCAAAACGAACCACCCTAGGCCAAAGATTCCTCTCCTACTGTGGGCCTAAATGGTTCAACGATCTGCCTGCAGACCTTGCCGACTCCCCCAAACTTGGCCTCTTTAAAAATGGGCTTCGATCTCTTCTTGCCAGCAAATCTGACTGCCAGTGTTTCTGGTAACCCATGGCTGCTGACAGCCATTTATCGCACCCATCAAACCGTACTCTCTCTCACTCCCACCCTCCTATTCCCACAACTGCCCACCTCCCCCTCCCCATCTCCCACCATCTACTACCTCCCAATGACAAAGCCTCACCTTGGCTGCTAAAACTGCATTTATGTAATCTGGGAGTGCCCCGTCTCGACTGTAACTCGACTGTTAAACACTGTACTGCACTTAATTAGTGTAGCATTAATATATTTCTCAAGTGTAGTCCTGTTTCTCCTCACTTGCTGTGCCCAGCTTAACGTTGTAACTGCACACTAATATTACTTGTCTGTTGATGTCTTTCTGTTCTGCAATGTATCATTACCTGTCATTGTCTTGTATTCCCCATTGACTTGGAGCCTTTGTAAACAAGCCCACAGCTCTAAGATATTAATCCGAATTTGAAATAAATAAATAAAAACAACTGCATGAACCAGTTTTACAGGAAGGGAAATGTTGGCCAGGGCACCGGGAATGGCCCCTACTCTCTTTGCGAAGAATGCACTGGGTTCTTTTACTTCCACCAGGACAGCACCAGGATGGGATACTGCACTCAGGTGCCAGTATTTTAGGTACAAGTCCAATCCTGGTGTCGGACGAGAACCCATGATCTTCTGGTCCAGAGGCAGACGTGCTACCAACTGAGCCACGCTGACACCGTGGCTTGTCGGGGCAGAGCAGAAGGGAGTTAATTAAGCACCCTCATCAGAGCTACTACGGAGCAGGAGGGGGAAGAAAATTAAAAGCCGTTATAAGGGTAGTGAAATGGCAGCACATTTAAGTTCTTTTCAGGACCATGTGTCAGCCAATGGGTAATATTTAGTAGCCCTTTTCAGGGCACCTTACAATGCGTACCATCAGTTACTAAGCTCTTTTCAGGGCACTGTCCCAGCCAGGGGGTACACTTATTATTAGCTGGTATTTGGAAACAGAAATGTAGAATTAATAAACAAAAACCAACAGGGCACATACAAACTCTGCGGGACAGTCAAAATAATATTGCAACTGTCCCTTGGGCAGCCATCCACAAAAAATTATTTCTAGCCCTGTCTCACCCATATACTGGATTTGAGTCACCATGCAATTTTAAAACCTGCATCCTTTTCAGCATGTTAAATGCAGGGCAGGGGGACATTTGAGTTATGCTGCTCCAGAAGCATGCCCAAAATTAAATGAACAAAGAAGAATGACTAATGAGCCAGCAGTTACATCAGTAAAAGAGAAAAGGGTAATGCATATTACGATGGGAAAAAAATGACAGCGTAGGCAAATTAGTCAGGAAGTCAGGGAATGTTTTTGGGGTTGTTGCACTCTGGAAAATCTGACATCAGATCGAGAGAGAGAGAGAGAGAGAGAGAGAGAGTAGCTCAACAACGAGTAGTCTGCTTTTCACTACAGAGGAGGCTTGCTTGGATGCCTTCTTTTTCAATAATTAAAATATGAAATTCACTACTAGCCTGGACTCTACCCTGCTTGAGTGCATTCATTTATTTTGGTTGCTTATTGGTTTGTCCATGGTGCCAATGTGTTTGTGTGCACATGTTTGGTATATTTAGCTCAGCAATGTGTGGAGTGGGCAGCCAGCATCACGGCAGGGGCTGGCATAATACACCTGTGTTGGGAACAGAAAACAAGGAGTGCACTTGTCACACTCCAAAACAGAGAAGGTCCATAGCATAGTATTAATAACAAGGAAAAAAAAAAAACAGCCCCACCTGAAGACGTGTTGTTACAGATACAGTACACTGGGAGGGGGGGAAGGCCCCAAATTAAAAGTTCAAAGAATGAAAGTTAGGTTATGCATTCAGGGGAACAAATGAGTGGCTGTCTTCAAACCAGTATCTAATCCTGTTGCAGAACAGTGTTGCCTCGTTGACAAGTTGGGTTGGACAGCAGTACGAAGCACTGAGGCAAGCTGCTGACGAAGGCTTTGTACAGTTACAGTAAATGGGATTCATGTTCCATTTAGTAGAGGTGGACAAGTTGTACTGGCAAGACAGCACCAGGAATCGGTTCCCAATGTCAGCCTTTAACTTTACAGCAAGGGTGTATGTGTATTAGGGATGTCATGGTATCAAATTTAGACTGTACGATAACCATAACACAGAATACCAGTTATTGCAAATACCACAGTATTATTGAAGTAATCATTTTTATACAAAAGTCTCTAAGGTCTTGTGCTGGGGGAGATGACACAGAACAAACAGCTGTTCTTAAAATTACCCCTAAATATTAGCCGAAGGGCCTGAAAACTGCAGTATGCTGTGAACCATGATTATCAGGGTATCAGAAACTGCCCACAGCATCAATAATATGATATCAAATACCACGGTATACTGTGAAAATGGGATACCCCGACATCCATAATATGCATGGGGTGCTTACAGGAAGCAGGGATGGATTCCTGGTACCAACCTTTAACTCTGAGGGAAGTGTGAATGTGTGTGAAGGAGGGGATGCTTACGGGCACCAGGGATGGATTCCCAGTGCCAGTCATTACCTTCAGGTGAGGGTGGCATTGGGGGTGTTTACTGGCACCAAGCGTGGATTCCAGGAGACAGCCTTTAACTTGGGAGGGAGGAACGGTGGATGGCGGGTGTTTAGCCCTATAGCATCACTGAATCCCATGACGGCTGGCATGAATCGGTTCATGACCTTTGTAATGGAGTCCAACAGGTTCACACACCAGACTTGAGTAACTTCAGTTGGATTTAAATGCTGATGAAATTATAAGGGTGCAATACAGGCAATCATTGTTCATGCCTGCAAACTACACAGGTAAAACAGAAAAAAAGCCTATGGGGACCTTCCCTTTATGTGTTGTGAAGATGTTTACCAGCACCAGGAACAGACTCCTGTTACTTGACTTTAAGTTGGAGGGGTGCCAACTCCACAGACGGGCTCCTGGTACCAGACTAACTTTGGTGGGGTGGTTTCTGGCACTGGGGATGACCTCCCACTGCTAGAATGTCACTTGGGGGCGGGGCAAAGGACAGGGGAATGCACTAACGGCATTGCAATTGTCACTTGTTTTCACATTCCACTGTGTCATGGAATGCAATAACAGGCGTGTGAAAAGACCTCATGATAAAATCCCACAAGTACCACATTTGTGACAAGTACAAACTTGAAAACTGCAGGTTCAAATATTTACCATTTCTCTGTTTTCCTTTCCTAAGAAGAGTACCTTAAAATACTTTCACATGTTTTAGCCATTCTGTAGCTTATATAAGCTACCAGACCAATTTTTACCAAATGTTCAGGGTCTGAAGATCCTACCAAAATGGGCAGGCATGCTGACTGCAGTTTCCTGGATCAAAAGATATCCGAGTTATAAGTGGCCAAAAATAGGGATTTAACATAGAAGTACAGTACTTACCCTGAATAATCGTATCATAGGTGTAAAAAACATGACTGGTAAATCTTGATAAAGAAGCAGATCTAAGGTGCATCGTAACTAATGGTACAGCTACAGCAAATGTCACATGTTCTGCCAAATTTTGCTCGAGTCAAGAAACAGAAAGCATAAATGGAAGATATTCAGATTTCAAAACGGAAACCATATTCAAATCTATTTTATTGTTTAGGAAGAAAACAGAGCCTTTCAGTGGGCTCACAGAAATGGAAAAGTGTGCATCAGCTTAGAAAGTTATGTGCCATTATACTTAGTAAAGAAGCTACCAATTTTCTTGAATACTTGGGACTGCTTATATCCTTTTTGAAAATAATTTAAAAGTGGGATTTAGGGGACAACTTTCTGATAAAAAAAAAAAAAAAAACTCCTAGTGAATGAATTCTACTTGAATCACACCAAGTTAAGTTCTATTCTAAAAAGAAGACTAGACTTTATACATGGAACAGTCTGTAGACATCACATTAAGCAATCTTTGTAAACACAAAACAAAAAAGAGAATGAACAAGTCGGTGAAATTCCTTCATATGCACCAAAATGTCCTTTTCTGGAAGCTCCAACACGATCATCAATGGTTAATATATACAGATAATGTGCTCCCCCAATAGGGATAGTGGAACAACTCAAAGGCTATGACCGCAACATAGAACCCCAGTGACATGAACATTCCAGGTGCAGCAGCTGACCTCAGTTTCAGCTGTACCACTGAGGGGGTAGCAGCATAGAAAGAGTTCTCTGGAGAAATTGTATTTTCTACCTATTGTTTATTACTTTTGATCAGGAATTGTGCAGCTCTGAAGCAGGTTGGGGCTTCCTGGTGTCAGGGAGCACCCCTATATTTAGAAATCCGTGCCTGTTAATCTGATGCTTTCAAACTGACTAACCTGCTAATTAACTCTCATTTTTAGTGCCTACAGTACCTGAAGGGGACCATTTGCCATTAGTAGGATGTTTTGTTGTAAGTCGCATGCAGATGAGCTTCTGATTCATAGGATATCATTTTACAGATATTGTGCACCACCTTCCTCCCCCCCATTTCCAGGGTCTTATGTTTCTGGTTCTCAACTTTAACTAAATTTTCTCCCATTTTGCAGCTTATATCAGTGGCCTTCTGGGCCAGCTTACTCCTTTGTGACAGCCATGCGAGCAGTATGGCTTTGCCACGTATCTGCAGATCAGGCAGCTATGCCAAGACTGTACAACAGCCCTTTTTTGCTCCCTTTGACGCAGATATGAATGGATTTTGCAGAGCATCCAGGATGAGAAGGGACAGTTTTCAGGTTTTAAACAGCAACAGAAGTCAAGGAGACACAATGGAGACACTGACAAAAGACATGGATCTCGCTACTTGTACTCATCTCTGCACCTTTTACCTTAGAAGTTTTCTTCAGAACCCAGCCTGAGGCTACTGCTTTGGTACTCTCCACGAAAGGGACAGGAGTTATCTTTTTTTTTTAAATACTCTTTATTTTAATTTCTCATTTACAATCCACAGAGACCATCCAATCATAAGGCACAAATCAGAGCATGAAAAATTAAAAGCAGATGATCTTCACTAAAGACACTTAGAGTAAGTAAAAGAAACAACTAATAAGTAATCATATACATAAACAAACGCTGAAACAGGATCAAGAATAGGTCCAAATAATAGAGAATCAAATTAGGAAACTAAATTAATAGGATTCAAGGTCGACAGACTAGCAGCTGGAAAAAAATTAAATAAAGACAATAGAGGCTACAACCACTCATCATTCCCATACAATACTTCATAAGCCCACTGGTTACTGTATTACTCATGTCACTCATCTCTCATGGGACAAAGGAGTCGTCCCATTCCCCTATATTGAAAACCCATGGTCTCCATCTTAATTCAAACTGTTGTTCTCTCCCATTACAATGAGCAATAAAACGTTCTAAGATAGTACATTTCATTCATAATTGAATGCCAGAAGCAAACGTCGGGGCTCAGCACTGATGCCACATACGAGTAATTGCCTTTTTAGCTGTAACAATATAAGTGAAAAGCAGAGCTCAGAGGTTAAGTCTAAGATCAAGGGGGAGACTGATGAGACTAATTCAGGAGTAAGGACTGCCTCAGGCCCTACAATCTGCATCAGGGCATCTGATGTCGGAGTCCAAAAACCTGAGAGCTGGGCAGGATCAAAAAAATATGAGAATGGGTAGCCTTACTTTCACTGCATTCCCTCCAGCAAAAACCATATATAGGAGGAAAAATTTAGTTAAATGGGAAGGCGCATTAAAAATCCTCAAGCGGCATGTACTGTACATAGAAACATAAAACTTTGATGGCAGATAAGGACCACTTGGCCCACCCAGTCTGCCCTATTTCCCTACCTTTTGGATAAGATGCAGATCCTCGTTAACCAACAGTCTACTTCTTCCTACCCCCCACCAGAACTGCCTTATGTCTGTCCCATGCATTCTTGAATTCCCCAACTGTTTTTGACCCCACGGCCTCCTCAGGAAGGCCATTCCATGCGCCCACCACCCTCTCCATGAAACAATACTTCCTCACATTGCCCTTGAGCCATCCCCCCTCTATCTTCAAATTCTGCCCCCTTGTTCTTGCACACATCTTTTTCTGACAGATGCTACCCTCCTGGACTTTGTTGATTCCCTTGAGGTACTTGAAAGATTCTATCATGTCCCCCCCTCTCCCTCCTTTCCTCGAGGGTATACATATTAAGCTCCAATAGTCTTTCTTCGTATGGCTTCTGGTGCCGACCCTGCACCATTTTAGTTGTCCTCCTCTGGACTGCCTCAATCCTATGTCCTTGCGGAGATGGGGTCTCCAGAACTGCATGCAGAACGCCAGATGGGGTCTCACCAACTGTCTGTACAGAGGGATAACAACTTCCTGTTTTCTACTGGTGATGCCTCTTCCTATGCATACCAGTATCCCCCAGCCCTCCTTACTGCTTTCTCACACTGCTTGCTTACCTTTAGGTCATCTGATATGACTACCCCCAGGTCCCTTTCCATTTTTGTTGTTGTTAGTATTTTCCCCCCAAGTTTTTGTTTCCTAGATGCATTACTTTGCACTTCTTTGCATTGAATCTAAGCTGTCATACTGTTGACCATTCCTCCAACCTTGCCAAGTCCCTTCTCACCTTTTCCAACACCCCTTGTGTATCAGCCCTGCTGCAGATCTTTGTGTCATCTACAAAGAGGCATACTTTTCCTTCTAGTCCCTCCACAATGTCACTTATAAAGACATTAAAAAGGACCGGACCCAGTACTGAACCCTGTAATACCCCACTAGTAATCCCCCTTTCTTCAGAGTGGACTCTATTTACTATTACCCTCTGTGTCCTGTTGTCCAGCCAATTTTTTTACCCAGGCTATCACCCTGGGAACAACTCCCAGACTGGCTAATTTGTTTATTAATCTTTTGTGTAGGACTGTCTCAAATGCCTTGCTAAAGTCTAGGTAAGCCATGTCCAGAGCGCCTCCCTGGTCTACTTTTCTGGTCACCCAGTCAAAGAAGTCAATTTGATTTGCCTGACATGACCTTCCTGCTGTGAATCCATGCTGCCTTGGGTCCTGTGCCCCACTGGCCTCTAGGTATTCAACAATTCTTTCTTTCAGAAGTGATTACATCATTTTCCCTACCACTGAGGTCAAACTAATAGGTCTGTAGTTTCCTGCCTCTACTTCGCTCCCACTTTTGTGAAGGGGAATCACATCCACCCTCCTTCAGTCCTTAGGTAGCACACCATCTTCCCATGATTTGTTAAAAAGGGTAGTCAGTGGTGTCACTAGTTCTCCTCTTAGTTCTTTTAGAATTCTGGGGTGAATCCCATCAGGGCCCATTTCCAGGTGAACTGCTTCCAATAGGAAGTATGGGAAACCTTCAGAGATGGAAGAGCAAATTTAATCCAATCTGAGTAAGAAACATTCAACGCCAATTCCCCATTCCAGGCTTGGAGGACCAACAATGAGGAATCTAAGGCAAGGTCCAATAGAACTTTATAAGCCTGCCCAATCAAATGTTGCTGAGGCAACCCATTTATTGAATCAAGGAGCAGTTTCAGTAAGAGAGGCATGGAGTTAGGTAAACAGCACTTCTCCGGGGCTTTATGTATGAGAGACGAATGAACTTGTAGATATCGAAAGATAATGGGAACCTAGCTTGTAGCTGAACAAATGGGAGAACTCCCTGAGAATCCAAGAACTGGAACATATATGATAGGCCCATTTTATGTCAGCATAAAACATATATGATCCATTCTTGAGGGAAGAACTCCACTTCAGTAGATAGTAAATGGGTAAAATAAAATATGGAAGATAGGTGAGGAAGATTTCAAAGCTGAAACCAAACCTGAAGTAAATTAGACATACCAAAACCAAAATGATGTAAATTTGGGAGAGCCATCAAAGGGGAAACAGGATTCTACCAGTATCAAAAAGGTTGTACAAAACAAATTCAATCGTTTTCCAGGGGGCAGTGTAAGTAGGGTTAAGCGAAAGTGCCACAGTTCTAAATGTAGCTGCTCGAAAATATTCAAATAAGTTAGTGAGATTTAGCCCACCCTTAGCATGTGGTAATCGAAGAAGGGTCCAATGGAGTCAAAGGTGTCACCCCACCCAGACAAAATGGGACAATATTTTATTCCTCGACGTAAAATAAGAGGGAAAGGGTGCCACAGGAAGTGTCTGGAATAAGTATAATAACCTCGGGAGAACATTCATATGTATATCAATTCAGAAGAGAAAGGACAGACACAAGGAAGACCACCATGCCAGGTCCCATTCAAGGGCCTGAGTCAGTGGCTCAGTATTCACCAATTTGAAATGTAGTAGATTCTTGGGGAGAAGGACCCCAAGAAATTTAATCTTAATATAACTCCAACGCAACGGTAAATGTACTTTCAATCTCAGGGACGGTTTAAATTAAGTGGTAGCAGCACCTCCATTTTAGAAGCATTTATAACATAGTTGGACAACACACCAAACCTGTGGAGGATCTCCCACACCTCTGGGAGAGAACGCTCCGGGTTCAGAAGAGACAACAAAATATCATCTGCATATAGGTAAATTTTATAAATCTGTCCCCCTATAGGGATGCCCTCCACACACCAGCCTCTCAAACTGCAAATGGCCAAAGGCTCAAGGTAAATCGCAAATAGTAGGGGCGAGAGGGGGCATCTCTGTCTAGTACACCTGTGATAATTTAAGAGGCGATGATAGCTGCCCATTAATTTTTAAATATGCAGAAGGAGCCTGGTATATATTTTTCAATGAGGAAACCACTTTGTCCAGGAAACCAAAAGCATTGACATTTTCAGGTCATGTGAAATAATTATCCCCTTCCCCCAATTCCCTTTCCTCCTTTGTGACCGTCAGCAACTCCCCTCCCCCCAAAAAATCTTGTAGCTTTCCCCAGGTTTTCTGTGTCCTAGGTGCATAATTTTGCACTTTTTTGAATTAAACTTCAGTTGCCTGTCCTCAGACCATTTTTCAAGCTTCCGCAGGTCCCTTCTCATTTTCTCCACCCCCTCTGGGGTATCATTTTGTTACAGATCTTGGTGTCATCTGCTAACAGGCAGATCGTTCCCTCCAGCCCATCTGCAATGTCGCTAATGAAGACATTGAACAGGACTGGCCTCAGGACCACTCTCTGAGGCACCCCACTGGTCAACCCCCCCCCCAGACTGCACCCTATTTACCACCACCTTCTGCCTCCTATCTTTTAGCCAGTTTCAAACCCAATTTACCACCCTGTCTCCCATGCCTAGCCTACCCAGCTGGTTTATCAGCCTCCTATATGGGACGGTGTCAAAGGCTTTGCTGAAATCAAGGTAAATGACGTCCACTGCCCCACCCTGATTTACTTCCTTTGTCACCCAGTCGAAGAAATCAACCAGATTTGTCTGACATGACCTCCCTGCTGTGAATCTGTTGCCTCTGGTCCTGGGCCCCGATGGCTTCTAGATGCCCCACTATCCTTTCTTTAAGCAATGTCTCCATGATCTTCCCCACTACTGAGGTGAGGCTGACCGGCCTATAATTCCCCGCCTCCTCCCTGCTGCCGGATTTGTGTAGAGGGACCACATATGCCCTCCTCCAATCCTCTGGTACCACCTCTGTGTTGAATGACTCAGGGAACATGGCTGCCAGAGGTTCTGCTATCTCCCTTCGCAGTTCTCTTAATATCCTTGGGTGTATGCCATCTGGTCATATCGCTTTGTCCACCTTCAATTTAGTGAGCTCCTGCAGGACTCTTTCCCCGGTGAATGGACTACTGTCCACCTTGTCACCCCCTTGGCCAACTGCTGTACTGCTGTGGTGCCTTGCCCCTCCCCCTCTTCTGTGAATACTGAACAGAAATATTTATTCAGTATTTCTGTCTTTTCCATGTCACCCTCCTTGCATTCCCCTCCCTCTCTCTTGAGCCTTGCAATCCCCCTTGTTTTTCCTCATTTCACTGATGTACCTAAAGAATGTCTTGTCCCCTTTCTTAACTGACTGTGCTAAACCTTCCTCAGTCCATGCCTTTGCTCTCTTTACTGCCTTTCCCACTTCCCTTTGACACTCTAGGTACTCCTTCCTGTCCTCCTCAGTTTGGGTCTCCTTATATTTCCTGAACCCTTTCCTTTTTGCCCTGACCTTTACAGTCACCTCTCTCGAGAACCACAGTGGCTTTCTCCTTCTCTTGCCTTTGGATACCAACCTAATACATTGGTTTGTTACATCCAGTAAGGCTTCCTTTAGATGCTTCCACTGTTCTTCCACTCCCCCTCCTGCCCCTGTTCTCTCCAAGGCTCTTTTGATACCCTTCCCCATTTCAGCGAAGTCAACATTTTTGAAATCCAAAACCTTTGTCCTAGTATGACTTGATTGAGTCTCTGTCCCTATGCTGAACCACACAATGTTGTGATCACTAGATCCCAGTTGCCCTTTTACCTGGACATCGTCGATTTGATCCCCGTTGGTCATTACTAGATCTAGATTTGCCCTCTCTTGTGGGATCAATCACAAGCTGCCTGAGTCCAGCCTCCTGGAGTGAATCAAGGATGTCTCTGCTTCTGGCCGAAGCAGCTACATTGGTGTTCCAATCCACGTCTGGCATATTGAAATCCCCCATCAGTAGAATTTCACCTGTTACTGCCATCTCGTGTATTTCCTCCACTAGTTCCCTGTCTTAAGTGTATTGCTGTGCCATTTCCAGGCTGAAGGGTGATCCACAGTGCCTTGGCCTACCCCTGCCTACCCTGTACCTGTGTTGCCATTATACCCTCTCTGACATACAGGGCTACTCACCCTCCCTTTTTGCCCTCCCTATCCCTCCTGAATAGGACATATCATGGTACATTTGTTTCCCACTCATGATTAGCTGTGTACCAGGTTTCAGTTACTGCTACTATGTCCAGGTCTCTTTCAATTATTAAGGCCTCCATGTCTGGGACTTTATTTCCCAGGCTGCATGCATTTGTCACAATGACCTTCCAAGTTTTATTGCCTGATCTCTCTCTCTCTCTCTTCCTTCCTGTTTTTTAGTCCCCTGCATCTTCCCCCCTTTCCTGATATTTTTCTCTTGTATTCCCAGTTCTTTTCTTACTCCATTTCTGCCCGACTCCGATGACCTTACTATCAACTCCTCTTCCTGCTCCATTGATCTGCTTTCTCTACCATGAGGGAGTGGGCTGCCTGAGTATCCCTGCTCCTGTTGCCCCCCCCCCCAGTAGTTTAAAAGCTAGTCAGTAAAGCAGTTAAACCATCCATTGAGGGCTGCCTTCCCCTTGCTGGGCAGATGCAGTCCTTCCCCACTGTACAAGGCTACATCACTCCAGATGGGTCCCCAGTGAAGTCATACCCCTTCTCATTGCAGCAGCCTTTCAACCATGTGTTGGAGTTAGTAATGCGGAGATTCCTCTTCTCTCCTCCCCCTTCTGTGGCCTGGCAGCACCTCCAAATTGTCCTTATCCTTGGATAGGTCATGTGTCCCCAAGTAGATAATCACCTCCAGCCCTCCCCTCCTTGCCCCAGCTTCAGCGATCCTCTGGATACGCTCCGCCACCTTCTGAGCTGTGCCTCCTGGAAGGCACTTTACCTCCCGTTCCTCTCTACTATCTGTGCCCAGATCCATTCCCTGGACAACTGAGTCCCCCAAAAGTAGTAACTTCATTCTATGGGGTTCTCTGCCTCCGGCCACTGAGTCTCCCTGCCACAGGACCCTCACCTCCTCCCTGGTCTCAGCCTCAGGTTCCTTCGCAGGGCTGTCCCGTTCCTCCAACACTGTGTAGGGGGTTCATGAACTGGAATGGATGGGGGCTGTGTCTCTGCCCCTTCCCCTGAACCTTCCAGAGCCCACCATAGTCCATCCTGCCATCCGCCAGGGTGGCTGTTGTGGCACTGACTGGGAACTTGATTGCCTCTGGGTGGGGTAAAGGTCCCCAGTATTCCTGTCAGCTCGGCCCGGAGACTGGCGACCTCTGCCCTCAGCCCAGAGAGGTGCCTGCAAATGGGGCAGCACCGCAGTAACCAGAATGTTTTTCTGAAGACTGCAGCACCACAGCCAGAGCACTGCACCACTCCCTGCATCATGCTGTGCTTGCTGATATTCCTCCCCTCCTAACCCTTTGTTTTTTTCCTTCTCTCCCTGTCTTTCTCTCCTTCTGAAGTGGCTTACAGCTTCTCTCTCGCTCCTCCTCTTGTATGTGCCCTTGTGGACCTAGTGGCTAGCTACACCCTTTGTAATTCTGCCTATATACCAACTAGGCCATTGCTTGTGCTGTGCTGCCTAACTGTTCCTGTGTCTTTAAGTAGGTGTGGCTTGGCCTTCCACTACAAAGGTAGAGCACCCGGGGATGGTTTGGGGGGGGGGGCAGTTGTTCCTTTGGTACTCGGTGTCTTAAAAAAAAAAAACAATCAGGTAAAAAAAGACTTTCTTCTGTAAACCTCTGATTACTGAAAGTATAGCACTCGACCATGAGGGAGATGGAGCCTTCTCTGACTGGGTACTCAAAAAAGAGATCCAGCAGCCTGGGAGCAAAGGATGTAATAAAGGCCTTATACCATTCAACAGGGAACCCATCCGGGCCCAGACATTTGAGGGTCTTCATCCGCAATAAGGCATCTGAAATCTCTTCCCATTGTTATTAGGGCCAATAGGAATTCTCGGGAGGACTGAGACAGCTTTGGTATAGGCAAAGTTGACAGAAAGGTGGAGATTCTATTATTAGCGAGGCAGCTATGGTTAGTGTACAACTGACTGTAATAACTCTGGAAGAGTTTAATAATCTCCAGGGTAGTTAAACACAATTTACCGGTCGTGGGACATTTAAGTGAATATATGTGGGAGGAAGAATTATATCCCCATAATTTTCTTGCTACAACCCTGGCACCCCGGGGTCCTCCATCACTCATAGTGGAATTTCTTCAGGTACATTAGTGTCATTTGCAGTCTTTGATCTAATAATTGTTGCAATTCTGCTTTAATTTGTCGAATATGCGTCTTTTGAGCCTTAGTTAGCCCCGAATCCCCACACAAAGAATCCAATTCAGATAACGCCTTGTATTTAGCATCATCTTGTTTCTTTTTGTGGGTGAATATGAAATAATTTCTACACGCAGAACTGCCTTAAGTGTATCCCATAGGATACTAGGTGAGATGTTTGGGGAAGAATTATCAATGAGAATTTGTTTAATTTTCTTTGTCATCATGGTTTTAAGAGCTGCATCCTTTAATAATGTTAAGTTAAGGCACCAGGACGACAATTTAAATGGTTTACCCCAATCTAATTTTAATAGTAATGGATAGTGATCCGAAAGGAGACTGGCCCCAACGGTCATATCCCATAAATAATCTGAATGTTCAATTGTTGTGAAAATATAGTCTATACGGGAGAAAGAATTGACTCTAGATGAGTAATAAATGTATGCTCAAGTGTGGGGAAAAATGGCACCTTATATCTAGAAACCCCAACTGAGTGATTTGTAATTTGAAAAATTTTTAGAAGGTAGAAAGTCGATGTGGGGTCGGGTTAGTAATGTCTGAAGAGGGAGATAAAGTGATATTAAAATCTCCTCCCATGATAAGGATACCTTGCTGTAAATTAAATAACACTGAAAAAACTGTGCAGCTTTATAGGTGAAGTCAAAGGGGGAAAATATACATTGACAAGGGTCATTTCCTTACCAAACCGCTGCCCTACCAAAATAATAAAGCAACCAGATGGATCAACATATTCCTGATGTGGCAGGAACTCTGTGGCACAGGGAATCAAGATGGCAACACCCCAACGCTTGCCTTCCCTTATGGAAGAAAACACCCTGTATCTTCCTCCCGAAGACAGCTTTAAATGCTCCCCTGGGGAGAGGTGGGTCTCCTAAAGATATACTACATCAGTCGATTGTTTTTTAAAATATTGGAGCAGCCTCGATCTCTTAATGGGATTATTTAGGCCGTTGATATTTCAAGAAAAGATGTTAACTGGTAAGACTGCCATGATGAAGTATAAAATAAAAAATAAAAAAGAAAAAGCATGTGTTCTCCATACCAAAAACAATAAAGAAAAACACTAGTTTTTCTCCATCTTAAGTCAATTAAGCGAAACTTCCTATACATACTCTGTGCCCAAGACCCTGGGTTATCAAGTAAAAATCTCCTCTGAGACCAACATCCCAAAGAGAACGAACCCAGGATCTCAATGTGCTGCATATCAGATATTAGTGATTGAAAAGACTGCTCTCTGAATAGATTCAAACCCGAGAAAACATTTTCTAACGAAGTAAGAATATAATTTAATAAGGTAACTTGAGGAGAATCAAATAACCAAAGATATCTCCACAAGCAAAAAAGTGCAAAACCAGTTACACTGCCAACTGGGCAGAACTGCAAAGCAAATAGCCAGCGTGGATATTCAAAACTAAACAAGTAATGAACAGGAAAAAATTCTCCCAGCTCAGCACATGCACATGTATAAAAAAATAGTATGCCCAATGCTAACAGTTGGGAGAACATGCCAAATAATGTGGCTATTGTATTTGACTTACAAGGTAGAGGGGAATTTGTTTATTCCTCCCAAGTGCTCAGTGACTCCATTAAAAAATTCTGGAGTTGCCAATGGCTGGGAGGGAAAGCCAGGGCTAATCAGTACCTGGGTCTCCCAGGGGTAATATATACCCCCAAAGTTATGGATAACAGAAAAAGTGAGACAAATTAAAAAATACTGAAGAGAGTGGGAGACATCATTATAGCTTGCTGCTATGTTCAAGCCCGGGTCCAATTAAAAAGGAAAGGGAGGAATCCCTTAACTATTAATTAATAACCTAGGACCGTAACTATAAATGGTTATATTCCATGGTTATATTTCATGAGATGAACCTCTACATGGTTATCTCCTATGCTACCCCCTCCTTTTCACTTTTCACCAGTGAAGATTCCCGCAGTACCGGAGGAACCAAAACTATAATGAAAGTTATAGCGTAAAGCAACCATAGGAATATTTAGGATATACTAAGTTGAATAAAGATAATTATAGTAAAAGAGAGGCAGAAATTTGAAACCATAATTAAACAAATAAATGATTACCTTCCCACCACGTGGGAACATAGTAAATAAAGTCCCTGCTAGGTCCCCCACACACACACACAAATATGTATAGCTAATAAAGAACATTTAACACATTTTAATAAATTGATCATGTTTAAAATTAAAACGGGAACGCCTCAAAAAGAGTCCATGGCTCAGCTCTTAAGTGAAAAAAGAAAACACACTGGATTGCAGGAGAGTCCTGCCCAAAACAGAAAAATACACATAAGACTATTCCTTCATAGTCTTTAAATGGGACGTCATATTATCAGAAAAATACTAATTTTATATATCACCAGCTATATAAGATGTATCAGTAGAATAGCTGGCCAAACCATTAAGTTACTGCAGAGCGCAAAACACAGCTCTCTTCAGATACAGCACTAAAGGTAGAGACAAATCATTCCTTCAAAGCACTGTAGAACTCAGTCCATGAACACAAGCCCTCTATGTGCTGGAAAAGCAAAGTTATAAAGTCGGAGACCCAGCCAGCCCAGTCAGAAGCCCACAGAATGCAGTCTATCAAATAAAAGCAGAAGCGTAGCAGAATGTCTCCAAAACCTGCAACTACATGAGCAGGGGGTTCACTCCGAGGGAGGGGCATCAATCGGCACCCACCTACAATTATTTGGTACCAAGCAAGCAGGAGTGACATTGCCAAATTAAATAACATAAGCCCTCTGTTAACATGCTATGTCACCAATCAACAAAGATAAATCGGGTGGGTCTCAAGCCCCCCTCCCAAAAGTACCCGAGTAAGATCCAAAGTCTGCTGGACGGCTTCAAGTTGTAGAGCTGGTTACAGTTTGCCTAAAAGATCAGTTTTTTCCTTTGAAAGCGGTCCCCTGCTGTTTCCACTAGGCACTGCCAGTTAGTATAGATATTTTTCAAAAAAAAACATTTGAAAAGGGGAATTTTGATAGACCCGCAAGGAGCACTAACTTCAAGCTGCCATTTGTTCAATGACATGATTGGAAGTCCAACAGGGGTTATTTTCCATCTACCTTTATAGTCCAACATTTCCACCAAGTATTCCTGGGATATATAATGGAAGGGCAACAAATGCCGATTGTGCTGGCATCAACTAAGGCATGGGCATCAGAAATACTCCATTCCAAACAATCTTTCACTGGATCCCATAGGATGGGAGTATTTCTCTGAGAAGAAAGGACACAAGAACAAGAGGGCATGTAACGAAGCTGAGGGGGGGGGTTCTGGAGGGATGGGAGGAAGTACTTCTTTACTGAAAGAGTGGTGGATGCCTGGAATAGTCTTCCAGCGAAGGTAGTGGGGGTGAAAACAGTGGTGACCTTCAAGCATGCATGGGACAGACACAAAGGAATACTGGTAAGAAAGCGGGGGGAGGGTAGCTGGAGATCAGGTAGGGTCTATGGCATCAGTACAGGTATGGAAAAATGGGCAAACTAGGTGGGTCAAGCAGTCTCCACCTGCTGAAAAATTCTATGTTTCTATGCCGTCAGTGTCACTCTGCTCTGGTGCAACTGGACTTACCAGTACATGTCCCCTTCCCCCACTAACTGAACAGACACGCTTTGGTACTGGTGTCTCGTGGGTTAAGATTTTCAGATGATCAGCATGTAGCATCTCACTTGAAACAAGCAATATGGACTTGTGCAACTCAGCTTAACCACTGCTAGATGGCACCACAGGTGCACCCAGCCCCCTAGACAGGAGATTTGGCTGGGAGGGACCGCATAGACATGTTAGGCGGAATACAGTAAGGACATTAGGACCCAATGAACGAAGGCCTCATAGTCCTGCAGCAGATCCAGGATCTGTCAGGCCCCCTCTAGTGGACATTGCGGCAGTTGGTTGGAGGTGGCGGGCGCCCAGTTTGATTGGTCTGACTTCAGCCAGCCAGAAATCTTGGATGTCGTGAGGGTCATCCAGACTTTGCAGCCAACCAGCTGTAGTTTAGACCCGGGCCCTATGCGCCTGCTTGTAGGGTGCATAGATGAAATTGGCCCGGTCCTAGCCGAAATAGTCTGGAGGTCATTGGAGAAGGAGGTCTTCCCGGATCCCTTGAAGGAGGCAGCTGTTCGACCCCTCCTTAAAAACCCTCCCTTGACCCGGACTGTCTGGCTAACTACAGACTTGTCTCTAACCTACCCTTATTGGGTAAGGTTATTGAGAAGGTGGTTGCGCTGCAGCTGGATGATCATTTGTCCAACCATAATATCTATGATTCTCTCCAGTTGGAATTTAGGAAGAGGCACAGTACTGAGACGGCCCTTGTTCGGGTGCTAAATCACCTCCTAATAGCGAGAGATTGGAGGACTCGTTCCATCTTGGTCCTCTTTAAACTCTCTCTCTGCAGCATTTGACACTGTGGACCATGGTGTGCTGCTGTAGCGCCTGCAGTTCATCTGTGGACTATCTCGAACGGTCCTCAGATGGTTTCGATCTTTCCTCGTGGGTAGGACTCAGAGATTGGTATCTGGAATTTATTCTTCAGCCCCTCTCTCCCTATCCTGCGGGGTACCGCAGGGCTCCATCTTGTCACCCATGTTGTTCACAGTGTACATGCTGCCATTGGGAGAGATCATTAAGTGGTACGGTCTGAGTTTTCACTGCTATGCAGATGATACTCAGCTGTACATGCCCTTTGTGCCCAGGCAAGATGTGATTCTCTCGGTATTTAACAACTCTGTCCGAGATCCAGGACTGAATGAGTGCCAGCTGGCTGCGGTTGAACCTGACTAAAACTAAGGTGTTGGTGGTGGACCCAGATCATCAGGAGGCAGGTTTGATTGCGGGACCTTCTGTGCTTTGGCTCAGGGGTGTTCAGCTGACTACCTCAGATCACGTGCAGAACTTGAGCATTATTTTTGATGACTGCTTGACTCTTAAATTCTAGGTGTCGGCCATTGTAAAATCCATGCCTTCGTAACCTCCCACCTTGACTACTGCAATGCCCTTTACCTAAAGCTACCGGGGGTTGATATCCACCACTTGCAGCTAGTGCAGAATGTGGCAGCCAGGTTATTGACTGGTACTTCTAGAACCAGTCACATCCAGTACAGTGGCGGATCACCTTCAAGGTCAGATTACTGACCTATAAAGCCCTACACGACCAGGGACCCCGTTACCTGCAAGATCTCCTTCGCCCTTACCGCCCCCTCCAATCCGATGATGAGGGACTGCTAGAGATTCCCAGGGTTCGTTTAAAGACATCGGGGGCCCGATCTTTTGCTTTTGTGGCCCCGACCCTGTGGAATTCTCTACCTCGTAGGGTAAGAGACTGCCTGACTGTCCAGAGTTTTAAGACGGCATTAAAAACACACTTGTTTAATTTAGCATACCCAGATAGCTCCTTAATTGAATATGTAATTTGGCATATTTGGATCTTGTTGAAACTGATGTTTATGGTCTGGTACTTTTTTGAATTTTAACATTTTGATTGTTATGTGAGTTTTAAAATTTGTATTTGTTTTGTTTATGTACAGCGCCTTGGTTTTGGAAAGGCGCTTTTACAAATAAAGTTTCATTCATTCATTCTGTTGCAATAGCTGGTCTACAATAAGCCATGCCACCACTGATCTCAGACTGTAAGTACTACCAAACTATGGCAGGAGGTACTGCACTGCCCCTGCGAAGAATTAATTAAATTAATTAAAGAATTAATTGGTCACTGCCCCTTTAAGGACATCTTTAAATCCTGAGGCATTAAAGACACCTTTACATTCCCAGACACTGCCCCCTAGGGACTACTTTGTTATCTGGCTACCTACTGTCAGGATCAGCCAGAGATCTATCCAACTGAATGCGCTTAACAGCACCGAGCACAGAAGGCAAAAGGGAGCTTGCTGAAGGGGCGATCACCTCCACTACTTAACAGCACCATACAATGGAAAAAACAGGGCTTGCTGACAAGGCTAACCAACCATATTTCTGCTAGAAGCATACAGCCACCATGCATATGCACGTCCACGCATGCAATCAACGCATGTGAGTCTCCCTCACCCCTTAACTATCCTTATAATGGTGAAGTACTGTAGCCAAGGGAGCTGGCTGGAAGCCAGAAACTGCAAATACAACATAAAGGGCTGTGCTCAGAATGAGAACCTCATGGGAAAGAAAGCTCACTTCCAAGAGTAAAAACACAGATGAATGGATAAAAGAAAGAAGACACAAGGAAACTCTCTAGTCCACAGCTCTGAAAGCAAGCCCAAATAAGCCTTCCTGCAAAACCTTTACCCAAAGGTTCCACATGGTATTAAATAGCTGGTACAGCATAGCAAAACGATACACAAAAAAGGAGGTAACGCTAACCAGTTCCAGAGATGCACAGCAGTAGACTGCTGACTGTTTTTGAGTGAGTCCATGTCACAACAGACAAAATGAATAAACCTATATATTTTTTTACAATTTTGCCAATCATTCTGTGCCAAGTGCTATGCATTTTCAATGATGACTAGAACATTTATATGCAAAACTGCAAATCAATGTTTTCGGCTTATTTAATACTCTGTTCCACATCAGCTTTTTTTTCCGTCTGGTGACAAAAAACAGCATAAAAACAGCCAGGAACCACATACTAAACAAGAGAAGGGGGAAACATGGGGCAATACGCTAAGAGGAGGAAAAAAAAGCACAGATAGCAAAAAAATAATTTCTGTCTCACATGCCACAAAAAACCAATCTGTCTCACGTGCCACAACAAACAGAAAAGTCCTCACCTACCTGAGGCACCAGGCTGGCATATGTTTATAGACCTAAAATAAAACATCCCACTAACGGCAAGCAGTCGCCATTTAGGCACTGTAAACACTAAAACTTGGTCACAGTTAGAAAGCCTCAGTTTAAACAGGTACAGATTCCTAAATTTAGTGGTGTTCCCTGACACCAGGAAGCCCCAACTTGTCTCACAGTTGCACAATTCCTTATCAAAGGTAACAAACAGTAAGTAGAAAATGCAATTCTTCCAGAGAGCTCTATCTATGCTGCTACCCCCCGAGTGGTACAGGTGCAACAGAGATATCTGCTGCACTCAGAATGCTCATGTCTCTGGGGTTGTATACTGAGGTCACACCTTTCAAGTTGTACCACTAACCCCAATGTACATTAACCACAAGCATCACATACCCCTTCCCCCCATTGACAACTTGGAGCGATACAGAAATATGCATGGTTGAAGCACAAATTTGAGAAAACAGGGTCATATTCATTATTTTGTATTCATTTTTGGACTTTTGTCTGGTTTTTTTTTTGTTTTAGATTAGGATTACAGTAATGCTGTAAAACCTCAATGTTCCATTTAGGAGACTCAGGAGTGTCTGTGGGAACTTGCCACTTATGTAACAGGGATATACAATTGTTTACATGTAATTTTATTACAGGATGTTAAATAAGCTATGAAAATTGATCAGCAGTTTTGCATGTGAAAGTGCATAGCACCTGCCTCAATGTGATTAGCAAAATTAAAAATAAAAATGTACATATACAATTTTTGAAAAATATTTTAACCTGAATGAAATCCTTTATTAAAACTAGCTGTCTTTGCATCATCTGTTTCAATACTCACACTCATCTCTCTCTCTCTCTCTCTCTCTCTCTCTCTCTCTCTCTCTCTTTCTTTTCAGGGAGATGCAATGCCAGCAATGTCTAATGATACAGCAGAGCACTACTGGGAGCGAATGCTGGCATTTGAGCCCATGGTGGTGAGATTGTTAGCATACTATTAGCAGCACCCTGCCGGTCATTGCAGAAAGTTAACTACTTATGGGTGAGTGTCTGTGGGGACATGGGTGGGAAGGTGGTCAGGCTGAGATGGGAGGGGGTCGCAGGATGGATCCTATTTTCCTGCACTGAAGTAAAAATGGACTGCATGAGCAGCTGGTTTGCATTGCAAAGTGTGATGCAATACTGGCTACTTAATATCCTGTATTAGTATGTGTGTTCACAGTTCATCGCCTCACCACTAAATTATTGAGAAGATGAACAATTATCTCATTACACATAGGTTTATTAGTTTGATTTATGTACCACCTGCAGAGTTTTATTTAACCCTAAAAACTGATTAGCGTTTTGCTCATAAAAGTGTTAAAATATTGTGAAAATGCACAGCACTTGCCTCACTGTGTTTAACAACATAAGACTTCTAGAAAACCTATATTAATACTTTCTGTACAGTTAGTATTGTCCCAAGAAAAAATGTGCTAATCAATTATTTAAAACCCTGCACCTGCCACCCCAGGAAGCACCAGTTTTGTTGTGAAAACACTGGTGATTTACACTGGTCTGGACATCTTGTTCTCTGTAAAACAGTAATGTTATGTCAAGCATGTCCTTTTATCCCACACTGCATATGTATTTTCTGTTGGAACAGGACTTCTTGCCTTTAATTTCCACAAGTCACTGTGTTATGATGGATTCCTTGTCTGCTTCGCCAGAGGGTTTAAAAACCCTCTTAGTGATCCCCTGCAGTCATGGTTGTTTGTTTTGTTCGTCTTTGCCTCTCTGAAGGACACAGTGAGGAAAATGTATACCAGAGTACAATCCCTTACACTGGTCAGCTCTGACTTCCACCAGGAGGCATGAGAAAGAGAGCCTGCCTCCCCAACTGCCACCAGGAGAGCGGAGAAAGGGATGACAAGCATCCTGGTGAGCCAGCCAAAAAGTCCAGGGAGGGCTTATACAGCAGAAATGATATGCATGTTTCGAATAACTCACGTTTACTATGCCTGCTGTCTCATTATTTATCCGAGGTACCAAGAATTCCTGACCTGCCCACTCTCCAGGAATTTTGGAACAGTCTGGACAGCACAGTATGTGAAGAAGCCCTAGACACACCACTGCCTAGAGATCACAAGTTGATGCTTCTGGGCATTTTCAAACATTTCACACCCTCACACTCAAAAGCTGGGGCAAACTAGGATTGGATTACAATGTGCACTGCGTACCACAAAAATCTAGAAAAGAATTTTAAAAAAAAAGTTGTTCTATAGTTACACTGTCTGGTACACCACAATAACAAGACTAATTGACTGTCACCCTTGTACAGAAATGCTTACCCAGTTTAAAAATCCTTAGCTGGTGTCTGAGCAGCATGCCTAGGGTCCAAAATGAACATCCACCTCAAGCCAAATGTGGGGCAATCTTCTTGCTGCTCCAGAGTTTCTATGAGCTTAAAATACCCTGCCTTGTACTTTCACTGCGCTGCACCTCCAGAACCACCAATACTGCTGTGAAGCTACTAAAGTAGTAGTGTATGACGCTCTGATCTTGTCACTTCAAATATGAAAAGTCCTCTGATGCAAAAGAAATGGCTGCCCCCCTTGCTGATGGAGACAAGAGGAAGAATGAAGCATATTGGGAGGGGCAGTCCCACAACAAAACTTCAGTTCTGCTCTCTCTCTACCTCCTATGGGAAGAAGTCAACCCGAAGGTCTGGATGATGAAGAGATGCAGACAAAAACAATGTTAGTGAGTTAACTTGTTAGAAGTGTTGGAGAGCTAGATGGAGAGAAAACAAGCATTTGTCAATGCAGAGTGTTCGTCACGTGTACTGGTGTCATAGGGGGTGTGTGGTGCTGATACCACTGAAAGCGACATTAACAACTGCTTCAGCGAAGGAATCATTTTATTAACAGTTAAGAATGCAAAGTAGAAGTGATGATGTTGGGCAGTGTAACTGTCTTGTTTGTTAATATTTGTGCCCCAAATTTTCAACATACCCTTCTTATGACCCCACCTCATGAACAAGTGTAGAGAAAATTTTCAACTCCTGCCCGAAAGGTGATTTTTCGCAGCAACTGCAAAATCACCTTTTGGGATGCTAAAAAAACATTTTGGCCAGGATCTTAAAAATGACAGCTGTCACATTCACGAGGTGCTGTGAAGGAATGGCTGTATTGAAAATTGCCAAAGTTACAAGCCTACGTTCACAAATTTCAGCACAGGCTCATAACTTTGTTATTTTTTAATATTTGTACACGAGATTTTCAACATAGCCTTCTTATGACCCCACCTCATGAACAAAGGCAGATAAACATTTCAACTCCTACCCAAAAGGTGATTTTGCGCAGCACCTGCAAAATCACCTTTTAGGATACAAAAAAAAAACAAAAAAAAAAAACATTTTGGTCAGGATCTGAAAAATGACAGCTGTCACATTCATGAGGAGCTATGAAGAAATGACTATATTGGAAATTTGGGGTCAAAATATTGAAAATAGCCAAAAGTTACGAGCCTGCGTTCACAAATTTCAAAGCAGGCTCATAACTTCATTGTTTAATAATTTTACACCAAATTTACAACACAGCCTTCTTATGACCCCACCTCATGAACAATGGAGGAGAACATTTTCAACTCCTGCTTGAAAGGTGATTTCGTGCAGCAACCGCAAAATCACCTTTCGGGACACATTTACCTAACATCACTTGCATTGTTCATGAGGTGGGGTCCCAAAAAAGGTGTGTTGAAAATTTGGGGCAAAAATATAAAAAAATGGCCAAGTTATGCCACTAAGTTGAAAACCCCACTGAAATACACTGAAGCTGAAACCCCCATTGAAATACACTGAAGTGCTTATCTCAGTTCGTAGTTAGGCTATGAAGAGTGAAGACGTGTCTGTGGTCCAAGGAAGATTACAGGGCTGGACCTCCGGTGGGTAAGTATGGGGCGTGGGGGGACTGCAGTGGTGGGTTCTGAGTGGGAGGGTGAGGGTGGGTAATGGTGCAGCAGACAATGATGGACTGTTTCCTTTTCTTCAGCTAAAAGATAAAGAAAAAAAAAGACAAGGGACAGTTTTAGACACTGGGGAACTGAGCACCCCCAGTGTCACTACTGTGCGTGTGCGTGGGGGGGGGTGCTGATAGGGAGAGTCAGGTTGGGGAACAATTAGGGCCGCCAGCAACAGACAACGATGGACAGTTTTCTTTGTTGCAGGCACACATTCCAGGCTGACCATGACAGATCAGCCTGGCTTGCTGGGCAGCAGGGATCAAAGGGAAGGCAAGTTCTTTTGAAGTTGGTGCCATCCCTGTCTAGCAAGCCATAAACTCTGTCACTGTCAGCCTGGGTGCTGATTGGTCTGGCACTGTCACACCCCAGCAACACTGCTCTGCATTGAGTGGACAGTGTCACACCCCTCAAAGGGCACCCCTCATAGAATAACGTAGCCATTATGCTACAGCGAATATAATAAGAGAGAAACGTGAAGAGATACAGGAGAAACTGATGAGCATTAGACACTGGAGAACTCCGTGAGTAACAGCAATGAGAACACGAGAACTAACAGGACAAAAAGTAACAAAGTAAGAAAAAAGATAATATGCCCCAGCACGAGTAGTAGCAGGACATTTTCTCAGTCACAAGCACTCCTGGCTAGCTGCTGTAATAGTTGTTTCAACCCCTGCATAAAGGCAAGCCAACTTTTTACATCTCCCTTCTGCATAAAAAAAACAGAAAAAGCAAGTTTTACCATCTCTTTCAAAAAGTACAGTAACACAAATGTCATGGCATTCAAAACAAACTGAATTCGAGGGCATTCCATTTTACTAAACAGATCTGCATGAAAACAGGCACGGTTGGGCAGACTGACCTGCTTCTGCTGTCACGTTTCTATGTCTTTCCACGGCTTGTTGCCCCTTAGAATTCATGTGTTCCTGCAGCTTTTCCTGTCCTTAAGCCACATTTGCTTCTGACATAACATAGTAGTTGACGGCAGATAAGGACCGCTGGGCCCACCTAGTCTGCCCGTATTCTCTGCCTGCATCAGTGGTCACTGACCCTACTTGGTCACTGGCTTTTGCCTCTCTTCCCCACATCTAGGGTTCCTTTATGTCTAACCCATGCATGTCTGAATCCCCCCCACTGTGCACTGTGTTAGCACCCACCACATCCTGAGGTAGGCTACTCCAAGCATTCACCACCCTTTCCACGAAGAAAAACATCCTCACATTTCCCCTTATCCTTCCTCCCTCCAATCTCATATTGTGCTCCTCGTATTGAAAGAAGTCACCCCTCCGGCACTTTGTTCAAGCCTTTAAAATACTGGAAGGTCTCCATCATGTCCCCTGTTCCCTCCTCTTTTTAAATGTATACATACTGAGGTCTTTTAATCTGTCCTCGTATGTTTTCTGATGCATGCCCTGCACCATCTTGGCCACCCTTCCCTGGACTGCCTCCACCCTGTCTATGTCCTTACGAAGATACGGCCTCCAGAACTGAACACAGCAGTCTAGATGAGGCCTCACCAGTGCTTTGTACAACAGCATCACCACCTCCCTTCCTCTATTGGTGATACCCCTTCCTATGTACCCCAACATCCCACTGACCCTCCCCACAGCCTTGTTACACTGTTTGGCCACCCTTAGGTCATTTGGGATGATTATCCCTAAATCTCTCTCTTCCCCGGTGACTGTCAGCAACTCCCCCTTCCCCCCCCATCCTGTAGCTCTCCACAGGGTTTCTTTGCCCCATGTGCATGGTTTGTACTTTTTTTGAATTAAATTTCAACTGCCACACCTTTGACTATTTTTCCAGCTTTCCCAGATCCCTCTTCATTCTTTCAACACCCTCTGTAGTGTCTACTCTGTTGCAGATCTTGGTATCATCTGCCAATGTGCAAACGTTCCCCTCCAGCCCTTCAGCAATTATACAGCTTCCATGGCAAAAGGTCATGTCATAAACAGAAGAGTATCACTTCATGGGAGCTAGAAGTGACATGAAGAAATGAAGTCTACTGAAAAAAAAATGTTGCGTTTCTGAAAATGTCTTCCACAATAACAACAAAGAAGGCCCCAAAATTCAAATTTCTGGAGACTTTTGCCTTAATGGAGTTCTGTTGAAAGTAATATAGTACAGTGACACTTCAGAAAATATTTTATTCACTTTTTATATGTAGCTTTCTTTTTTTAACTACATACGTTAACATGAAAATACTTTGTCCACTGCGCTCCTCCAACGAGGGACTGCTAGAGATTCCCAGGGTCCAATCAAACACACCTGGGGCTCGCACATTTGCAGCCCCGACCCTGTGGAACTCCCTACCTCAGCAGATCAGAGAATGCCAGACTATGACAGAGTAGTTCAAATGCAAATTAAAAATGCACCTGTTTAGACAGGCATTCCCTGAATCAGTTTAATGGGATTTAAGATTAAGATAAAATAATATTTTATATATCGTATAACAGGATTTTATTATATGTATGTGTGTGTGTCTTTATGTAAAGTGCTTTGATTCATTCAGAGAATTGTGCTATATAAATAAAGGATTGATTGATAGGGTCACCGTCCCATAGACTGAATCTGTTCTAGTTGCTGGGTTGCTTATGAAATAGCAATCGTCTGCTTGTGACATCACAATCTATTGCTTCTAAAATCGATTATGAGGTCATAAACGGAAAATAATGGTGTCTACTGTGGAGACAAGCATCCCAAGCACTATAATCAGTAGTGCATGTTACGGTGATTTTTTTTTTTTTTTTAAATATAAACACATACTTTTGTAACTCTAGTTTATAGTGTCCTATTTTGCGTGACTTGAAAGATGCCTGCCCCTCTTTTTAGTCTCTGTCACCTTTATTTATTTATTTTTTACACCTAACATAACATACCCTCCAGATGGTGGGGGCTTACCTTTGGCTCTTCCAAGCCCCGCACCAGCCACCATACTGTTTGCTCCCTTCAGTCCCCCCAAGGACTACAACAGCAGGAACCAGAGCAGGAGCAACAGGAACAGGAGCCCAGTGCTTTGGGCTGACCACGCCACTGATGAGAATGGTTCCTCTGCTGCACCGAAGTTCCCTGCTGCCAAAGTACAACGTCACTTATGCAGGGGATTCCCAACAGCCGTGCCAACCCAACCAGACATCAGCACGAACTGCACTCAACCACCTAGGAGGTGGACTTGCCAACCCAGACTTCATCCGACCACCCCAAGATGCTGACAGAAAGAGAGAGCCCAACTGATCTATTTGAAGTGCCTGAGAGAGCAACAGGCAGAGGAGAGCTGGGGGAACTAGCCAAGGTGTGGTAGAGTCTGAAGACAGGAGCTGGTACATCCAGCCAGGAATGCATTGACCAAGTGAACATACGGAGATAGATTAGTTGCCATATTAGTCCTTGTAAGAACAGATCCAGAAGCAAATGGTCTGATACCTTTTATTGGACCAACATAGATGTTACAAAAAGAAAAGAGTGTCTAAGCTTTCGGACCAATCAAGTCCTTCCTCAGAGACGTATGACAATTGTTCAGAGACTTACATTATTTTAACATCCAGATTATACATAAAAAAAAAAAACCAAGAAAAAAGAAACATTTCAAAAAATCACAAATTTAAATGGAATGAATAGCAAGCATCCCATTAGCTTGCTATTACTGAGAATTTTTTCAAGGTCAAATGACATCCATAAGAGAAGCTAAAACACTCAAGCAGGCAAAGCCTATAACTGAACTTACTAATGAATGTGTGTGTGTTATGATAATACATTCAAAATTAAAAGCAAGACCTAGATTTAATACCACAAATGTCCAAGTTAAAATTTGATAATACTGTGTGATAAAAAACTGTACAACAGAAATGTATATATGTAAATAAGAGGGAATAAGAAAAATGTACCTTGTATGAACAACTGTTTAAAACATTTACACAGAATTAAAGTTATCTGGAAATATTTTCTAAGCTATACTCTCAACCAGTTAACACACTCCATAAACATTAAAATTAACCCTACAGTGCTGTAACACTATTTTTTACAAGATAATATCAATTGTCAGTATTACTGCCAAATAAAAATTAATTAAAAAAAATCCCTCAAGGACTGCCTAGAAAATGAGTTCATGCATCTCAAAATGTTCAAAGTTCAATAATGAGTCAGTATATGATCATTTAACTATATGAACAAAACAGTCTTAGGAATCTGTATAACCCCAAAGGAGTTAAACTCCGCCCCCGGAAGAGAACTAGAAGAGAAGTGTATATTCACTATGTATGCGAGCCAAGAGTCCTAATGTCCTGTAGCATAATTATGACATTTTTCTCTAGAGCCTGTGTGGCTGGCTGCTTGTGTTTGTCTCTGTCAGTAGTTTAGTTTTTGTGGATTTTCGTGTTTCTGCTTGGAGGAACTGGACCATTCTTGAACATAACATCTATGAACATTTCCTGGACTAAGAAACTGCAAAACATCACCACCAGGTATTGGCATTCTCATCATAAATCAACTTTTTCTGAAGCCATCAAAGCCAAAAGTAAGGTCAGTAAATCTGTTATACAAGCACTGAGTTGTGGAGTGCTGCATTGAATCCACATTTCTGTCTGACTTGTTCTTAAAGGATGTGTACTTGTCTTTGAGGTCTATTCAAAACCATTTTGGAGAACAAAAGGAAGATACTAACAAATGATTTTTACATCCTGCATATGCATCAGGCCAATGTTCATCACCTTCAAGAATTTAACCCCTTCAGAAATTTATCACATTCTGGGTCTTTGAGCTACAATAACAGTTTTCTGGTCCCCGGTAGTTCACCATTTCCTGTGGATTTGATTACTTTTCTTCAATCACGTGGCACCTCTGAAAACATGGCTTTATATATTGTGCTCTGCAATATCATGGGCCAAACGCAGACCAGCAAGGCCAAGAGGACTAGATGCCCTACAACAAAACTAGTCTGCAAAATGATTAAAGCGTACCTTCTTAGGATACTACTTATGCTACTTCTGATATCTGGAAATGTTCATTCCTAACCGGGGCCTACCGGCCTAGCACCCCATGCCACAAAAAGGCGGGAGGGGTCCCTCACACTAGCCTCAATCAATGTCTGCAGCCTCCTTAACAAACCTGACATCTTGCAAACCTGGGTCCAGCAACATAGCCCTGATGTACTCTCTGTTATCGAAACGTGGCTTAACTCCAAGATACCAGACGCTGCAGTCACCATCTATGGATACTCTATATTCAGCCAGAACAAGGTTTCCAAACGAGGTGGGGGCTGTGCCATCTACCTGAGGAATTCCTATCTGGGTCAAGTCTTCCCGTTCTCAAACCCTAAACCACTCTCGTAGGTTCTCGCTATTAAAGTTCTACTCGGGGCGCATAACAAGGAGCTCACCATTGCCTCTGTGTACCTACCCCCTAAAGATCAACCCAATGGATTTATGAGCATATTGGAAAGCCTACAGGGACTACACCATAACTCTGAACTCACAGTACTAGGCAACTTCAACATAAATTGGCTATCGCTGGAGGCCAGAAACTACAAGGATGCTGTCACGTCACAGAACCTCATCCAGCTTGTTACCACCCCCACCAGATGCAACTATAGGACAGGGTCACACACACTTCTGGACTGGATCTTTACTAATCACCCTGAACGAATCTCAAAAGTCTCAGTGCTCCCTGATGGGCTCAGTGACAACTCACCGGTCACATGTACCTGGACAAACAAATTCATTAAGCCCCTTCCTAAAATAATCCACACCAGAGTGTTAAAGCAGGGGTACCTTGAGCTACTAAAGATACACCTAAACCACCTGGACTGGACACCAATCAACTCTGCCATTGATGTAAACCAAGCCTTAGACCTTTTCATCAGCCACTTCACTGCGGCCTGCAATATCTTTGCACCTCTCAAAAAGCTGAAGGTAAGAGGCAGAGCTAACCCTTGGATAACCCCTGATCTAATCACTTTACTCAAACATAGGGATCATCTCTGGCACTGTGCCCGTGCAACATCCAAACCTGGGGATATTCATAAATATAAAGCTGCCAGAAATGAGTGCACGCAGGCAGTTAGGAGTGCCAAATGCAAATACTTCAAGGAAGCTCTCTCCAACTCCTGGGGTGATGGAAAAAATTTTTGGAGAAACCTGAAAGACCTTACGGACCCTAAATCACCACCCACCATGCGCAACATAAATGGAACACCAACATGTGACCTGTACACAATCACCAACACCTTTAACTATGCGTTCTCCAACTTGGATAGTGTCCTCCCTTCTAATTTCTTTGATGCCCCCTCTTGTAGTAACCCTCCTGCAACTACTCCTCTCCTACACCCTGCTCCACAATTCTACTTCAAGGAGATCCCAGTGCATGAAGCCAGAACCTATATGTAGAAGGCCATTCTCAACGCAGGCTACAGCGGTGACTCCCTTGGCCTGAAGTTGTTAGCACTTGTCCTTGAAGAAGTCCTTGAACCCCTGACAAAGGTCCTCAACCTATCATTAAGAATGTCCCAGGTCCCATCTTGCTGGAAACAGGTGACCATCACACTGGTATACAAAAGTGGAGACAAATCACTGCACTCCAACTACAGACCTATCTCCATCCTCCTTCCATTGTCTAAGGCCCTGGAGCGCATCGCCTCAGACCAACTAGTCAAGTACCTGGAAAAATAAGACATCCAGTGTCCTGAGCAACATGGTTTCCGAAAAGAGCACAGTACCACCACTGCACTATTAGAATTCACTGGCTTCATCCATACCACGCTCGATCAAGGAAACTGTGTAGGGGCAGTATTCATCGACCTTACAAAAGCCTTCGATACTGTGAATCACCCACTCCTACTCAAGCAATTATCAAACATTGGGCTCTCCAATGAAGCGCTGCTCTGGTTTTCAGGCTACCTTGGGGAGAGGTTCCAGCGGGTTAGGATTGCCGGTGTCACCTCAGAAGAAAAGCCAGTCCTTTCAGGGGTCCCACAGGGGTCCATCCTGGGGCCACTACTCTTCAGCCTCTTCCTCAATGACCTTCCCAGTGTCTGCCACCAGAAATTACTGCTCTACGCCAATGACGCAGTCATGTTCATCAACCACTAAAACGCAGAGCTCCTCGAGAAACAATTACAGCTTGAATTCATGCACATCGAAGAATGGTTCAAGTCACACAAACTGGTCATGAACTACAGCAAAACAAAGATTCTGACCTTCTACAACGCCAGGAGCAAGTACAAATCCTGTGACCTCACCATCCTAAACCAAACAGGGACCTAACTTGAACATGTTCCTGATTTTAAATACCTAGGTGTCACATTGGACAGCTCACTCTCCTACCATTAGCACACAGATTCTGTCGCCAAAGCCACCAACATCCGTACAGGCCTGCTCTACAGGCACAAACACTGCATGACTCCTGACACTCTCTGGTTGTCTATGAACAGCTCTGTCACCTCCATCATCGATTATGGGCTAGCAATTTATGGCTCTGCCTCCGCCCTCTGCAGAATTACAGCTGCACTCAACAAAGCATGCAGGCTGCTAACTGGGGCTGACCGACTTACACACACTTGTGACCTGTACACTCAGGCAGGATGGCTTCCTCTCATCAGCCGGATACAGTATCAAACCTGTCTCTTAGCCAAAACAGTCCTCCTCAGGGTCATGCCCCCGGGCATTGAAAAGCTCCTCATTGATCACCACAGCACCCAGCAAACTAGAAGGTCACAACAACAACTAACCTTCCTTGTCCCCAGATGCCGGACTACCATGGGCCAGAGAGCCTTTGCCCACAGAGCACCACAGTGGTACAATACTCTCAACAAAGAAACTCTTACTGCTGCTGCTCTTGGCCCTTTTAAGAGACAACTCCGACTTCTTCTCAGTTCAACTGTAGGTAAATCGTGACTGCCTGCTTTAATCAGGGGCCCACTGTTCACTGCCCTCCACTTCAGTCTTGACAGCACCTCTCCCACCTTGCCCCCTCCTCCCCCAAGGCATTTTCTGACTTTTATCCCTCCCCTTTAGAGCTCTTACCCTCACCCACTACCCTCCGACAATGGCCCTCCTGCCTGCATACCCCCCTTCCCTCTCACCTGCAGTGCTCATTTCTAAGATTGCCCCTGGCTGGTATGTCATGCCACCTAACATTTGGCACATTTTGAATTACTGGAATTTCCTAAGCCTCAGTCTCTTACTTCTTTTATTGTATAACTATGTATTATTATGTTGACCTTTGTATGTATGTATACCCCCCATTCCTTCAACGTGGAACCTTTGTAAATGAACAGTTCCTGCTCAAAGGCATTTGTAATCCTAGATTTCAATAAAATAATAAAAAAAAAATTAATGTACCTGAATATAAGCCTGCCTAAAAATGCAAACACAGCCACAACCCCCCCCTCCCACATACAGCACCCCCCAAAAAACAACAAAAAAAATCCAACCCCCAAAAAAAACAGACACAAAATTACCCCCCCCCCCAAAACACACACACACGCTCGCTTGAGGACAATCATGAATACCATACTGGAGCAAATGTGTTTTGCTACACACTGTCATTAATTAATTAGATAAAGCCACTGTTTGGGGCTACTGACTTAAATATACTAAGCTATCAAGCCAGGACTACAAATCTGAGTTTTACCATTATTTTTCCATGGGACACCAACCCCCTGCCATGATCTCTAACATATGGGTACCCAGGATTCATCAGGCCTTTCCTAAGGACTACTGGGAGGGAACATTTTATTTAAAAGTGTTTTTGTAGCAACCACAGAATTATAAACCTTAATTTCAGTAGCAGTAGGAAAAACAGGTGTAGCATTTGCAGGTACCCTTGTGTAAAGCAGCTCTGCAACCACTTCTGGGTGAACTCCAATGTGTAGCAAGTGACTGCTATACATAAACAATCTTGTGCAGCAGTTGATGAAAACCGTGTAATTGTTTTTCCTACATTACACCAAGTAAAGTATTAGCTGACTACAGGTAATAGGTACCAGCTGGAGACTGGGGTAGTACCCGACAGTGTAATTTGCCCAGATACTGTGTTGGTGGGGCACAGCTGTGCCAGGGCCACTAAAGGCTAGACAGCCATTGTATTGATGATGATGTTATTTTGCTTGCCCTAAACACTTTTCCTTCCCCCGATCCTGCCCACCAATAAAACCCCTGTTATCTGCTTGTATTTCTGACTCGTGAGCATGCTATTTACAGAGAAATAAGCTGCTGCACCTACAGGGAAACTATTTTGTACTGTGTGGGAAACAGGTAGATTGCACCAATGGGGACCACAGAGTGTTGTTACTGCTTCTCGTACAGCAATACTAATGGTTATCTAGCCCACTTTAACTTTTCACTGGGTAGAGGCACCATGCAGCTAATTTTTCACTTTGGATCACGAATATCCACAGAAAATATTGACTCGCATCTCTAAACCATATCTAAGCTTATAAAGGCAGGGGCTGCGTACCGACATACATGGCAACCTGGCCACAATAAAAAGAGCTCTTCTTTTAATAAGGCTCAACCCAGGTTTTGATCAGCATCACAGATGTTTCTGAACACCTACTGTTTAACTTCACTTTGGTGTTCACTAAGAATGATGAACAAGCAGACAACAACAGACACTGTGCTCTCTGACTTCACAGGACACAGCTGACAACAGCCAGCCCAATGGCATGGAGGCGCCTTACCTCGTGCCACGCCGGCAAGCTGCGTTCAGGAATGAGCATGGGTTCCCAGGAGCTGGCCGGGGGGGGGGATGGGACAGGTTTGAGCGACCAACTGGCAGCTCTCCTCTCCTGGATCAGGGTGGCTGTCTGTCTCAGCTCTTGGTTGCCAGCAGGTGGAGGCCCAGTGGTAGATCATGGGAGCTCCAGGAGGCAAACGTAAGTCAGGAGTGGGACAGGGACCTGCGGTCCCAGAACACATGCACGACTATATGTGCATGCACTGCCCGAGCATACCACAGTGGTGGGACAGGGACTGGAGAAAATCAGAAGGAAAACGGAAGGCATGGCAGGGGCATATGATGCACACACACACCACACCACACCTCCAACTGCCATATCACAGGAGACACCTGCAGCGATTACTGGATTCAGGCATCGAGGGATGGTCCTCCACCTCCTGACCCCACCACAGGGGGAAATCTGTGGGGGCACTACTGTGCCGCCAGGTAAGGCTGTGGAGATACTGGATGGTTGGCTGGGGGAAGGGGAGCCTGGCACAAGAGAACCTAACCCCATTGTGACAGATTATAACAAAGAAAAACAAAAAACAGCTGAGAACACTGAGAAAAACCTGGGGACAGCCATGATAACAGGAGCACTTTTTGTTATTATTTCTAACCTAGAAAAGTGCTAAAAGAGACTCAACAACGGCAATCTAAAAACAGATGGAATGGGCACAGGTCTATATTTGCATTGTAACATCCTCTTCTGCCTTCAGTCTAGTGGACAATGATCCTGTATTTTTCTTGTAAATAGTCTGCTTTCATGGTCAGTACAGCAGTTCTTCACTGTATCTACACATAGGAAGATCCATGGGAAAGTAGTCAAAAGCTAGATTTTCTTTTTTTTTTGATGAAGAGCTCTGTGCAGCCTAAACGCTTGTGTTTTGTAAATATCTTATTGGTCCAATAAAAGGTATCGAATCACCCACTTTGTTCATCTTTTTCTTTTTTGTCGTCACTTCTTTTGTTGCTGCTGCTGTTATGTAGTACAGAGAAAACGGCAGACTTGATGGGCTTCATCTTCACACCATGGAGCAGACCACATCTCTCACCTGTGCCTAATTCTGCATTACAAAATGTCGTCTGTCCCTCCTAAAATTTGGCATTAAAGTCATACTAGAAAATCATTTTACAGTCTAGTTTTCCATTAGAAAATGCTTTCAACACTAAACCACTTACTGTAACAGCTTCTTAAGATGCTATTACCCTTTTATTAAGATGTGTCCCCGATTTCTGATGCAGGTGGGTGCAGAGGTACGAGTCAGACAACCAATATCTGCCTGCTTGTCCTTGGCTTAGCCTACAGGAAGCTTACAGACCCTTCAGCACCAGTGACTTCTTGTTCCCGGAAACAAACTGCTTCTAAACGAATGTGTTCAAAAGCTTAAATCTGCAACTCTTTGGCTGTGCCTGTCAGGTGGAGAGTTTTTATTTAGTTTGTTTAACCTGGAAAGAAGGCCTAGGCAAGTCTGCCATTTTCAGCATCATCGGGGGTAGTGTGTGGGGGGGGGGATAAAGATGGAAACCAACTGAAACTAAACCAAATTCAGCTCTTGGTGGTATTTTTAGTGAATGGGGGAAATTGGGCCAGGACACCAAGAAGTGCCATGGGATCTCTGACATCCACCTAAACAACCACCAGAAGAGGCAGATGGGACCTCGGTTTAAGTCTCATCTAACAAATTGCACCTCAAGAGTGCAGCATCAGTAATGGGATTTTACCCGAAGTTCCTGGTACGGAGCTAGAACCCACAAGCTTTCTCCTGAAGCCAGCACCAGCACAAGAAGGGTACTAGCAAATATAAAAAGAAAAAACATACTTTTAGAAGGCAGTATAGTTCAGTGGGTTAAGGCTCTGAGCTGCATATCTGGAGACCTGGGTTTGAATCCCATAGCCGCCTAGGTGCATACTGTGTAATCCTGAGCAAGTCACAACTTCCTTGTGCTCCCAGGTCGTATCTGGAAACAAGCTTCAGCTTAGTGTGCTATTCCTGGTTAAACAATATTCCCTTTCCCTTACTTTTGATTATTCTTTCTGCAGGGCTGTCTGTGGGAATCGAGAGTCGATGGCAGCCTGAGGAGGGCAAAGAGGTCATGAGACATGAGCAGAACTTTCCCAGAGCACCAGGAAGTCCCAGTGGGGATTTAAATTGCTGGTGCGTACAGATTTTCAGTGTGCTTTCTCCTAAAGCCAGTGCCAAGGAGGGTGCTAGAAAGCTAGAAAAACATTAAAACCAGGGTCAATTTTAACATTAATTTACTGGCCCAGGGTATAGTGCAAACTGTCTCGGGCCAGTGGGACTCCCTCCTAACCTTCCCGTTCGGGCTACCAAGTAAAAAAAAAAAAATTAAAAATCTCCCCTACCCATCTCAGGCCCACTACCTTCTCCACTCATGTTCCCTTGGTCAAAAAAAGAAAAATGCATCCATAAGGTGACAAGTAGTGCACCCCAATCCTATCTTAACAGTCTCAGCGCTGGGCCAGAATGCTAGCAATCTTTCTTTCACGCGATATCACAAAGCACTACTGGGAGAGACTGCTGGCATTCAGGCCTGATGGTGAGACTGCTAAAACAGAATCACCAGTGCACTTCTCCAGGACTTTTTCATGCTAATACTTGTCACACTGTGGAGAAGTTTTGACTATGGTAACATGGGTAGGAAAGGAATTGGGGTAGAAATGAGTGAGGAAAAAATGAATTACTGTAGTTTTTTTTTTTTTTTTGTATTGCAGCTGTGTAAGACAGCGGCTGTCCTATTTGGTGAGCAAAAGGTTTGTCCCATCCACCACCAGAAACCTAGGCAGTGGGTTAGAATGCTCTACAGAGTGCACACCAAAGATACTGTTTGGGGATGGAGAAAGGGACGTGGTGCCACCAGACACTAGGGAGAACTGAAAGGGATGGATGGGGAGGGGGTGCCACTGGACACCAGGAAGAACTCACTGGGATGCAGAGAGGGAGGACTGCCACTGGACTCTAGGGGAGGGTATACTGGGAGAAGGAGGGGGAGCCACCGGACACCATGGAGAAATGAAGGTGGTGAGGAGAGTGGTTGCCACTGGAAACCAGAGAATAACTGGAAAGGGATGGGGAGATGGAGTCCTTTTTTTTTCCCTCAATCTCTATCATAGCTTGGGGTCAGTAGAAATCCTGGGGGACCAGTGCAAATTGGAACTACTCTCTTGGTTGGACCAGTGCAGAAACATGCTAAGTGTGACCCCTGCTAAAACAGTACATACTTTTGTTTATTCTTTCTGCTGGGCTGTTTGTAAGAATCGGGAGCTGTCGCTGCTTTAGGAGGGGCAAAGAGGTCACGTGACATGAGCAGATCTATCCCAGAGCACCAGGAAGCCCCAGTTGGGATTTGATACGTTTTCTTCAGAAAGCCAGTGCCAGCATGAGGAGCATACCAGTAAGCTGGCAAAACACTAAAACCGTACCCATTTTGTTTATTCTTTCTGCAGGGCAGTTTGTGGGAATTAGGAGTTGGCAGCAGCTTGAGGAGGGGCAAAGTGGTCATGTGACATGACTGAACCTATCACAGAGCACCAGGAAGTCCAAGTGGGGATTTAAATCATTGTGGCTGTTAGATTTTCAGCAAACATTTTCCTGAAACATGAACAAGTGCAAGGAGGGTACTAGCAAGCTACAACACCATAAAACAGAACCTACTTTTGTTTATTCTTTTTGCAGGCTGTTTGTAGCAATTGGGAGTCAGCTACACCTTGAGGAGGGTTAAAAAGGTCACATGACACAAGCAGACCTATCCCAGAGCACCAAGTTCCATTGGGGATTTAAATCACCAGTGCACATAGATTTTTGGCATGCTTTCCCCTGAAACCAGTGCTAGCACAAAAAGGGAATTTGCAAGCTGGAAAAACCCTATAACTGACCCTACCTTGTTAATTTTTTCAGTAAGGCTGTTTGTGAGAATTGGTAGTCGACAGCAACCTGAGGAGGGGTAAAGAGGTCATGTTACATGAGTGGACCTATCACAGAGCCCCAGAAAGTCCCAGTGGGGATTTAAAGACACCCTCATAGCGTCTCACAACATGATCATGTACCTGCGAGTAAGTGGAACAGGTAACTGGCATCTTAGGCGTTGGCAGACTTCTGCATGAGTAAGCAGGAAAGCAGAAGATTCTGCCAGGCGACTTAATGTAAGGTTCCTGTTCTCTCCTGTTGTAACACTCACTGCAGGAAGGGTGAAGAGTGAAAGGTATGACAAAACTGGGAATAGATGCAACACCCTAGCTAGGGTAGAAATACAAAAGGATTACGTAGGAACAGGTGAAAACTAATAAACGCCCTAGATCTAGGGTCAAAGTACAAAGGGAAATGATAGTTAAAGTCTACTTAAAAGTTTAAGGAACAAGCAAATGAATACCTAAGTAGGGTACAGTAACAGGGGGTAAGACCTGGAACCAGCAGTAACAGGGGGTAAGACCAGAAGCTAGCAGACAAGGTAACAGACTTGAAGACCTACCAACAGCAATGGGTGTAGATTTTTGTGTGGGGATGTTAGCCCGTCGACATTGCGCGTCAACTGCCCTGCCCACCGACGGCCCTCCCTAGCCTTATAGGGCCCGGGAGGTTACATGACAAGTCACGTGACTACTGCAGTGGTTTGAAATATGGCTTGTGACTACTGCAGTGGCTTGAAATAAAGTCCCTATGTCACCATTTGCAGGTTATACTCCATGACCACTGGGGGTCACTCATTAGCCTCCACCAACCTTCTATTTACTCTGTCCTTTCACGCACCCTCCCAGAGCCTGGCCTTGGCCTCTACCCCTAGTCCCACTACCCTAACACCCCGAATTCTCTATCTTACCACTCTCCTTTCCCACCTGCCCTACATGGGTTTTGAGCCTCCACACCGTAGGCCAGCACTCAACCACTGTGCTAATCTGTTAGCCCTGTTATACCCTAGAACTCTCTCCGGCTTTACATTCCTAACCTACTGTACCTAGACTGGCTCTGCCTTTTCTGCCCCTCCCCTATGTCTCACATAGAAGACGATTCACTGCAGGGTGCCCCTAGTTGGCTGCATTGACAGAACTGGCCTAAAATGTCAATTTCCTCTCAGTGCTACTATCCTCACTCAGGGGCTTTTAACCTCGCATTTGCTCGATTCCAATAAACTCCCATAAGTTCCCACAGTTCTGCCCTCCCTCCACCTAACGAACGGTCTTAGGCTATATCATGAATCTATTACTTCTGACCCTACTGACTGTGCCCTTGCCATCCATACTACTTATCTCAGACTACTGTGCTAATGTGCTAGCCCTTCACCAGTCCGAATCTCTGGCCTGTTTCAAAACTACCCATTCCCCGCTGTCCAACCCCTTCACTTGCCCCTCCTAGGAACAGTCCCCCCTTGGTCCTTCCACCCTGTGTTTTCTTTCCAACTCAGAGTGCCGTCTCATTGGTTACTACTGTCCTCTTGCTCCTGGACAATGCACGCCCCCACCACGCCCCTGCCCATACAGCCTCCTCCTCTCCCTCCTACACCTAGCTGGCGGCGTCATCGAGTCTAACCCGGGCCCACCCAACTGCTGTATTACCTCCTCCATCAGCACCTGGGAAAACGCTGCAGAGTTAACGTTTGTACATATTAACATCTTCCATAGCCCCTCCAAATTCCCCGACACTGAGGCATGGGTATCTCTGCAAGAGCACCACGTGCTAGGACTTTCAGAAACCTGGTTAAAGCCTCCCCTACCTGACACCATGTACCAGCGTCCTGGTTACTCCTCCCTGCACCTTGACAGGCCTGGCAAGAAATAGAGTGGAGGCACAGCATTGTTCCTCAGGGAACCCTCTCTGCAACTGTTATCCTCTGCTCTGACATCACCTCTCCCAGCGAATGGCTCCTGTCCGAGCTGACCCTGGGTTCCACAAAGAAGCTCTACACATTGGCTGCTGCTATAACCTCCCTACTGCAAGGTCAGAGGGCCTAAACAACTTTTTATCTGGCTTCAGCACACTCGCACCCACCAGAGACACCGTTCTCCTTGGTGATTTCAACCTAAACTGGTTGAGTGCTAACCAATCGGACTACACCTGCATGCTAAAACAACACAATCTTGTCCAGTCTATTACACTACCCACCAGGCAAAACCCCTGCACTGCCACCCAAACCCTCCTGGACTGGACCATCACTAACAGGGAAGACTGTGTACTGTTCGCTGATGACATAAAGCTCTGTAACAGAGTGGACACACCAGAGGGCGTAGACAGAATGAGACAGGACCTGCAGAAACTTGAAGAATGGTCAGGGGTTTGGCAGTTGAAATTCAATGCAAGGAAGTGCAAGATAATGCATATGGGGCACAAAAACCCTGGCACAATATATCAGTTGGGGGGTGAGGATATAGCATGCACCAAGCAGGAAAGGGTTCTTGGGGTTATCATCTCTGATGATCTCAAGGTAGGGAAACAGTGTGACAAGGCAGCAGGTAAAGCAAATAGGATGCTGGGATGCATAGGCAGGGGCATCACCAGCAGGAAAAGGGAGGTCATAATTCCACTATACAAGACACTAGTGAGGCTCCACCTAGAGTACGGTGTACAGTTCTGGAGACCTTACATATGTAAGGACATAGAGAGGGTAGAGAAGGTTCAAAGGAGGGCAACAAAGATGGTACATGAATTGCATCACAAGTCCTATAAGGACAGGTTGAAGGAACTGAATATGTACTCCCGGGAGGAGAGGGGATATGATCAAGACATACAAGTATCTTACAGGGAGGAACGGGATGCAGGAATACACTATTTTTAAGCAAAAAATATGGTCCAGGACTAGAGGGCATGGGATGAAGTTGGAGGGAGGACGATTCAGAGGAGAGCGTGAGGAAGAATTTCTTCACAGAACAGGTGGCGGACAAGTGGAACACCCTGTCAGAGGAAGTGGGGGGGGGGCTGAAACAATCATGGGATTTAAGAATGCATGGGATAGACAGAAAGGAATTCTGGAGTTCAGGGTTAAGGGGCAACAGACTTCTAGGAAACATAAAGTGAACTTACAAGCTCAAATGGGCAGACTGGGTGGGCCGTAGGCCCTTATCTGCTGACACTGTCTATGTATCTACAAGCTGGAACAACGGCTGACTCAGTCAGTGACCACTCCCCCATTTTCATCCTCTGGATTATCAAGATCAAGTGCCCTCCCCCCAAATACCTATCCTTTCGAAACTTTGCTGCCCAGTCAACCCCTCCTCCTTAGTGATGCATGGTCACTGGGTTGGTCTCTACTCTACTCCCTCACTGATGTGTCCTCAGCAGTGACGTCTTTCACTCAGACCCTGCTGGCACTACAAGAAAAGCATTTCCCTCTCACAACTGGACAGATCCAAGGTGGCTGCTCCCTTTGGATCACCAAAGATCTTCTCTCCCACATGAAGAACAGGGATAATGCTTGGACTGCCTATAAAGCATCCCCCACTCCTGCCCTCTGGGATGCCAACAGGCGCCTGAGAAACATGTGCAAACACCTGGTTAAATCCCTGAAATAGAACTACTTCTGCAACCTTCACAAGAAAAGTCCTGGTGACCCAAAGAAATTCGGAGAGTCCATCGGATCACTTTTAAACCCTCAAACTGGCAACTCTGTTCCCCTACTGGCCTGGTTCCTGACCTCTCTGTGCTTCTCTCCAAGCTCCCAAGTGGCTCACCCGGTGGATCAACCAACCACCCCCAAACTGTCCCCTCCTCACCTAGTCTCCCTTCCCCCATTCCTCCTTTTTATTTCAAGTCCCCTATTGATACCTTTAAACTTCTCAAATGCCTCCCAAACCATGGCTCCCCCAGGTCAGACGGCCTCTACCCTATCTTCCTCAGACTCTTCTCCCCTGCCATTGTCAAGCCCCTTACATTTATTTTCAGCCTTGCCCTATCCAGCTCTACCATGCTCAAACCTTGGAAAACGGCCAAAGTGATACCCATTTTCAAAGCTGGTGTCCACCACTACACCAACAACTATCGGCCAATCTCTATCTCCACCACCTCCGCTGGCAGCTTGTTCCATGCTGTCACCACTCTCTCAGTAAAGAAGTGCTTCCTCACGTCCCTATTGAACCTTCCCCGCACCAGTTTTAGGTTGTGCCCTCTAGTGGTGGTGTTGGCCCTTCTGTTGAATAGGCCCTTGTTTTCTACCCTGTTTATTCCTTTCAAGTATTTGTCTCCATCATATCCCCCCTCTGCCTCCTCGCTTCCAGCGTGTACATCCCCAGGTTCTTCAACCTCTCCTTGTATGATCTGTCCTGCTGTTCCTCTATCATTCTAGTCACTCTCCTCTGACCTCTGTCCAGCAACTGCATGTCCTTCTTCAGGGGTGGATGCCAATATATTATTCCGTATTCTAAATGTGGTCTTACCAAAGACCATATGGTGGCAGAATGACCTCACTGTTTCTACTGCTGAAACCCCTTGCAATACATCCCAGCATCCTATTTGCCTTTGCAACTGCCTTTTTACACTGAGCTGAGTGTTTCAAGTCACTGGTAATAATCACACTCAGATCTTTTTCTTCCTCCGATGGCGTGACCTGAACCTTTCCAATGCAGTACTCTGTTCTCGGATTCTTTGCCCCTATGTGCATCACCTTGCACTTCTTAGCATTAAACCCGAGCTACCATATCCCCAACCATCTCTCCAGTCTGGCCAGGTCCTCTCTCAGTTCCCTTATCCCCTGCTGGGTGTCCACCCTCCCACACAGCTTGGTGCAGTCTGCACACATGCACATTTTTCCACCGCATGCCTTCCCCTAAGTCGCTGATAAAGATGTTAAACAGCACTGGTCCCAACAACGACCCCTGTGGAACCCTGCTTGTGACCTTCCTTGTACTGGAGAACTCCCCCCCACTACCACCCTTTGTGCCCTGCTGCTCAGCCAGTTATCAACCAATCTAACCAACCTTTCCCCAACCCCAAGGTCTTTCAGCTTCATTATCAGCCTTCTGTGTGACACAGAGTCAAAGGCCTTACTGAAGTCCAGATAGATTACATCCACTGCCTGGCCCTTGTCCACCGTTCTAATGACCCGAAGCACTCTATCAAGTTCATTTGACATGACATACCTGACATGAACCCATGCTGTTTACCATCTTGCAGACCATTATCCTCCAAGAACTTGACCAGCCCCTCCTTCAATATTGTCTCCATTAGTTTACACACAATCAAGGTCAGGCTAACTGGCCTATAGCTTCCAGGATCCTCTTTGGGGCCACTCTTGTGAAGTGGCACGACATGCGCTGTTCTCCAGTCCACCAGCACCACCCGTTTCAAGCGATTTGTTAAACAGTATTGTCAGTGGGCCCGCCAGCTCCTCTACTAACTCTTTTAGTACCCTGGGATGCATTCCATCAGACCCTGGGGATTTTTCCACCTTCAATGCCATGAGTCCCTCCTTCACCCATTCTATTCTTATGTCTCCTACTGGGTCCTCACTTACCCCCACCCCTCTCACTGTGAGGTATTGGACCCTCTTTCTCTCTGTTGAAGGTGGAGCAAAAATATTTAACACCTCTGCTTTTGCCCCATTCTCCACGACTATTTTGGATAAGACGTTAAACCAAGGTCACATCTGCCTGGATTGGTGGTAGTTCAGGTGGATGTTAAAGATCCCATGGCACTTATCGAAAAGAGTAGGGGAATTTCCCCGGTGTCCTGGCCAAATTTCCCTCATTCACTAAAAATACAACCAACAGCTTAATCTGGTTCAAGGTCATTTGGCATTCATCTGTATCCCCCTCCCCAGGGTCATGCCTGAAAATAGGCAGGATTTGTCTAGTGCACTTACCCGGTCAACAAAAACTAAATAAAAATAAATAAAATAAATGTTTTCCCCTTTCTTGAGCCTGGCTATGCCATCCTTTTTGTTCCCCTTTTCTTTGATGTAGCAAAACAAGGCCTTATCTCCATTTTTTATGCCTTCTGCTATCTGAAATTCCTTCTTAGCTTTTGCCTGTATTACCACTCTCTGCTAGCTTTGCCAGCCTTTGGTACTCAGCCTCATCCTCTTCCCTAGCTGTCTTTTTACTTTTCCTGTATGCAGCCCTTTTATCCTTCAGCACCCTAGCCACCTCCCTGTTAATCCAGCTTGGCTGCCTGGATCCTGCTTTCTTTCTTCTCGTCTTTATGCAGCTGGTTATGGCTTTCTGTATGGCACCTCTGATTGTGTCCATATTTCTTCCACCCCCAAGCTCCCCTCTAAGTTCCCTAGGTCCTCCCTAACCATTTCCCTCATTCTCTGATAGTCTGCCTTTCTGAGGTCCAGCGCTCTTGTCTTACTTGGGATATCCTCTCTACCCATGTCCAGGTTGAACCACACTGTGTTGTGGTCACTTCCACCCAAGGGATCCCCGATGTCTATGTCTTGCACATGCTTACCATTCGAGAGCACCACTTTATGTCAGTGATAAATCAGGGACCGACTTTACCAATGGCCCAGTGGCCCGAGGCCAGCTAATTTGAAGGTGGGCCAGAGGGTGTCCTACTTTGCTGGCCCAACTGACCAGCATCTTTTTAAAGTAAATACTGCACCAGTGGTCGAAATAAGGATTTAGTAGCCAGGAGCCTGGAATAGCTCCTGGCTATTGGCACTTTCTAGCTGACCAGGAGCTGCTTTGGCAAAACCAGGAGCCAAGTTTTAAATAGGAACATACATACGAAACTGCCAGCAGAAAAAGGCCATTTGGTCTGTCGAGTCTGCTAGATTTTGCAGCTAGCACCCCTACTCTGCAGCTGCCCCTCCCATGACCCTCTTGAAGCATCCCATTGTTTTATAGGCCACCACCTCTGCCAGTAGTGCGTGTCATTCTGCTACCACCCTTTCTATAAAGAAATGTCTCCTTATTTCCTTCCTAGACCTTCCACTCTTCAATCTCATATCATAACCCTGACTGTCTCTCCCTACTTTCCCCTTGAACAGTCCCTCTGTGCCTGTCCTGTTTATTCCTCTCATGTACTTAAAGGTCTCAATCCTATCCCCCCTGTCCCTTCTCTCCTCCAGAGAATACATGTTCAACTCCCTCAGTCTAACCTCATATGCTAACTCCCGCAGACCCAGGATCATATCTGTTGCTCGGCGTTGCATCCCTTCCAGCAATCTAATGTTCCTCTTTAGATAAGGATGCCAAAACTGAATGCAGTACTCTAGGTGGGATCTGACCAGTGATCTGTGTAATGGCAGAATCACCTCCCTCCTCCCTTGCAAAATGTATGCATTGAGGCAGTAAGGTCTGTTAGGTATCTTAGGGGTAAGTCTGTGGGTTATAGCAATAACGCTGGTCTGGGAATTGGGAGACCACAGATTCAAACCCCACTGAAGCCAAATACAGACTGTGTGACTTTGGGCAAGTCATTTCCCAACAGCTAGGGAAGAGGATGAGGCCGAGTACCAAAGGATATACTTGACGCATTCAATAACCACTTTGCTACTGCAGGCATGGCATTTGATAACTCCCCTGCAAACATACTTCGCTCCCAGACTGCCAGCCAACTGCCTGAAACTCCGATAGCTTCGCCGCCTTTCTCACTTCAACCTGCCACACTGAAAGAGGTAGAGGACCTCTTGCTTCAGTTGGATACTAGAAAAGTGCTGTGGGCCGACTCCTGGACCCTTACTTCCTAAAAATTGCCTACCATGTACTAGCAACACCCATTACCCACCTTTTTAACTTATCCCTGTCTCAGGGCACCTTACCACCTATATGGAAGACAGCACATGTCATACCACTGTTCAAATCAGGTGACCGTGGCATCTCAATAACTACAGGCCAATTTCCTCCTTCCGGTCCTGTCCAAGCTCCTAGAGAAAATTGTAAATGCACAGCTGAGGACTCACCTGAGTCTAGGGAACTGCTAAATCCTATGCAGTCCGGATTCAGAGCTAAACATAGCACTATCTCAGCCCTCGCCAAAGTTACTAACGACTGGCAGCGTAATCTTGAGAGCAAAACTTTATTTGTGCTGTTTTCTTGATCTAAGCAAGGCTTTTCACACCACTCGACCATAGTCTGCTCCTCTCCGCCCTTCAAACCTAGGTGTGGACCCTCCTCTGCGCGCGTTGGTTCACTGACTATCTTACAGGGCGCCTTCAACAAGTTAAAGTCAAGGAGGCCTGTCCCCCTTAAAAACTCTGCAAAGAGGTGTACTTCAAGGTTCTATATTAGGGCCTCTTACTTTTGCAATCTACATTAATAACATCGACTACTGTATAAAAGAAGCCAACATCAATCTGTTTGCAGATGATACAGTTCTCTACGTGAGTCGCCCAACACCTGAAGCTGCCTGCAATGACCTACAGTCAGAATTCAACCTTTTGCAAAGACAACTCCTCCAAAAAAAAAAAAAAAGCTACTCCTTAATGCCAAAAACTAAAGCAATGGTCCTCTCCTTTATCCAGTAGCAGCTAACCCTGTGTCCAGTGGGACAGTTCCCCAAATTACCACAGTTCTAGGTGAAAACTAGAATTTGTTACAAAATTCAAGTATCTGGGAGTTTGGATAGACCAAAGACTCTCCTTCATTGAACATATCGAGGACTTGCTAAACGACTTCAGCAAAGACTTGGACTGTTTTTAGAATCAGCCAATTTCTCACCAGAGATGCCAAGAAACAACTGTTCCAATCCATTTTCCTATCATTGGTTGATTACGCTGCTTCCTCTACAGCCAATGCCCCAACTCTTACATGGCTAAACTGGACACACTCTACCATCGAAAGCACTGAGGTTTATAACAGGACCCCTTCGACACACATCACTGCACCCTATATGCGGCAGTGGGATGGACATCACTAAAGTTCAGGCGCCACAGAAACGCCACTCTCTGGACCTATAGAGCCATCTCTAATAAGCTGCCTTACTATATCTCCTGCTGTCTTCCCCTGAGTATAATTGGGAAATACACATTAAGAAGTTACTCAGCTATTACACTTAAAGTACCCAAAGCAAAATCCCGCTTCGGCAGGGCAGCCATAAGCTTCGTACTACCTACCTTATGGAATGATCTACAAAAAACCCTCAAGTTAAGCACTCTAATCGGTATAAATGCTTTCAAAATGCTTTATTTCCGTACAATCAGAGAAGTATGTAACTGCTTCACCCATTCAGACCCAGTACTGGTGTCTGCACTGGTATATAGCCACGCCTAGACCCAATTTTAAGTACTGACCCCTCCAGCTTGCTCCTCACCAGCCTAATTGTTCTCTCTCTTATCCCCCTGTCTTATCAACACTAGGCCCATCCATCCCCTTATTCTTCCTTTCCCAACCTCGGATAGGAGCTCACTACCCTGGGTTGTGACATCCCTACCATGCCCCGTGTTCTATAGCATTCAACCTGGGCTCCCACATACTCTTTTCTCCATCCACCTTCTCTACATCCAGCTTTACCAACTCCTTCTGTGCACTGTCCCTCCTAGCCTTTCTCCCCTACTTCCCTCCTCTCTTCCCCACCTTCACCTCTACCTGGTGTATATTTCTATTTTTATTTTTTTCTTCCGTTACTTCCTCCTGCAACCTTAGATAACCTGCTTTATCTTCCTATAGACACTTCTATGTATGTAAATACCGTGTAATCTGTACGATATCTGTATAATTCTATGTACATATGAACTTCTTTTTCTTCCTCTCTGTGAAGAGTATTATCTGTATTGCCTTGTAAATACCTGTGTTGACCTGCATATACAATTGTTCATGCTCCACCCAGGTCCATCTTGCAAATGAGCTTCTGCTCAACGATGAACGCCTGGTTAAATAAAGACTTGATTGATTGATTGACTGATTTCCAATTGTTTAACCAGGAGAGACACACTAAGCTGAAAGCCTGATTACAGGGGCGACCTGGGAGCACAGGGAAGTGAAGTGACTTGCTCAGGGTCACACAGTATGCAAGTGGGGGCTGTGGGATTCAAACCCAGGTCTCCAGATTTGCAGCTCAGAGCCTTAAACCACTGCGCTATACTGCCTCAAACCTGCCTCCATTTAACTTCTCAGTGCTCCCGTCCACCAAGCTGCAGGAACTGGAAGAAGCAGGACCGCACAAGACACGAGATGCTGCATCCAGGCTGGGCTTTCCAGGATTAAAAAAAAAAAAAAAATACAGAACTTTTTTTGTTTAAAGCTGACACAGTTGAGCCATTTATCAGAATTTTATTTTTCACAATAACCTGGCTGCCATGGGGAGGGTGTGTTTACCAGTTTCTCTGCTTCCTCTGCTGTACCAATGCTTCTGTGCTGTTTATGGGGTTAGGGGTGTGTGTGTGTAGGAGTTCAATATATCCTTCCCTGCTGTAGTGTTCAAGGATGTTTAGCAGTGGTTAACACTTAACCTGCCACATTATGATTTCTTTCTCAGACTGTAAAAGTACATACATTCACAGGCTATTACACAAAGCGTGCACACAGCACACTCTGTATCTATACCACCAAAGCAGAAACTGCGGTAAGGGTATAACAGTCTGGCATGGAACAGGTCCACTGAAGCCAGTGCTAGCCTCCCCCCTCCTCTTGTATGCTACTTAGCTTAGACAGCTCATATTTGAACTAGCTTCCTCCCATAACATTTCCAAATTGCTCATCGCTGCTTGAATACTCTGCACCCCCCCGTTCTCTATCCCCTTCTTGTGCTCCATTGTTTGTTTACACATACTGCATGATCCCTACCTCTCTTCACATGCACTCGCTCTAATCATTTCTTCTTTTCTCGCTCTGCAAAGAGAATTTCAGTTCTCCAGCACGTTTTGCATACAGTATTTCATTTCCCTTCCATTTTCAGCCAGCTGACCAGTCGGTATCCAATTTCAGCTATCCGGCAACATCTTTAGCATATGTCACGCCCCTTCCATTTTGTGCTCGCTGACTTGTCTGCATGCAGTTTCAGCCCTGGGAATTTCAGCTTTCTGGCAACACGTTTACATAAGTCACGCCCCTTTCCTTTTCTGCTCCCCGACTCATCCACATCCAATTTCAGCACCATGTGCTGTTTACTTAATGCGGAGCTCAGACATGCCCCTCCTGACACTGCAGACACACAAGGAGCTTTTGGAAGTGCCCTTAACATGCTGCCTCTTAAAGCAGCGGGCAATAATTACCAAGACAGAACCGCAAATTAGCACTCAGCGCCCCCTTATTTTGAGCCCTGCTGCACTGCATCTTTAAGGAATGACAGGCTGCCAGTGCTGGGAATCTCCAACTTCCTAGTTGTGGACACTGACATGTGTGTGCACGAACTGATGCGCTGGACCTTCAAGTTATGTGCGAAGACACACACACAGCAGCATATGGCAGGACCCTAGGAGTAGTCGAGTCAGGGTAAGCAGTCACTCTGGTGTGAACAGCAGAACCTACCACAGGTGGGAACAACAGGTTGGACATATATGACAGCAATGGAGCTCCTACACTGATCATGAAACTTACTAGCTTCAAGCTGACCTTGGTGACAGGCGAAAGAAACATAGAAACATAGAATCTGATGGCAGATAAGGACCACTTGGCCCACCCAGTCTGCCCATTTCCCTAATGGATAAGCTGCAGATCCTAGTTAACCAACAGCCTACTTTTTCCTACCCCCACCCCCTAGAATTGCCTTATGACTGTCCCATGCATTATTGAAATCCACCACTGTTTTTGACTCCACAACCTCCTCAAGAAGGCTGTTCCATGCATCCACAACCCTCTCTATGAAAAAATACTTCCTCACATTACCTCCAAGCCGTCCACCCACAATCTTCAAATTGTGCCCCCTTGTTCTTGCACACCTCTTCTTCTGAAAGATGCTACCCTCTTGGACTTTGTTGATTTCCTTGAGGTACTTGAAAGTTTCAATCATATGTCCCCTCTCCCTTCTTTCCACGAGGCTATACATGTTAAGCTCCTTAAGTCTCTCTTCATATTTCTTCTGGTGCAGACCCTGCACCATTTTAGTTGCCTTCCTCTGGACTGCCTCCATCCTATCTATGTCTTTGTGGAGATTGGGTCTCCAGAACTGCATGCAGTACTCCAGATGGGGTCTCACCAGCAGTCTGTACAGAGGAATAACAACTTCCTGTTTTCTACTGGTGATGCCTCTCCCTATGCATCCCAGTATCCCCTAGCCCTCCTTACTGCCCTCTCACATTGCTTGCCCACCTTTAGGTCATTTGATATGACTACCCCCAGGTCCCTTTCCATTTCTGTTGTTGTTAATATCTCATCTTCCATTGTGTACTCTTCCCCTGGGTTTTTATTTCCCAGGTGCATTACTTTGTACTTCTTAGCATTGAATCTAAACTGCCATACATTTGACCATTCCTCCAGCCTTGCCAAGTCCCTTCTCATCCTTTCCACCCCACCTTGTGTATCAACTCTGTTGCAGATCTTTGTGTCGTCTGCAAAGAGACATACTTTTCCTTCCAATCCCTCTGCGATGCCGCTTACAAAGACATTAAAGAGGACCGGTCCTAGTACTGAACCCTGCAGTACCCCACTAGTAATCCCCCTTTCTTCAGAATGGACTCCGTTTACTAGTACCCTCTGTGTCCTGTTCTCCAGCCAATTCTTTACCCAGGCTACCATCTTGGGACCCACTCCCAGGCTGGCCAGCTTGTATATTAATTTTTTGTGCGGGACTGTGTCAAATGCCTTGCTAAAGTCTAGGTAGGCCATGTCCACAGCCCCTCCCTGATCTATTACTTTGGCCACCCAGTCAAAGAAATCTATTAGAATCGTCTGACATGATCTTCCCGCTGTGAATCCATGCTGCCTTGGGTCCTGTGCCCCTCTGGCCTCTAGGTACTCAACAATTCTTTCCTTCAGAATTGATACCATCATTTTCCCAATCACTGAGGTTAAACTAAGAGGTCTTTAGTTTCCTGCTTCTGCCCTGCTCCAACTTTTGTCAAATGGAATAACATCTGCCCTCTTCCAGTCCTCAGGTACCACCCCATCCTCCCATGATTTGTTAAAGAGGTAGTCAGTAGTGTCACTAGTTCAACCCTTAGTTCTTTTAGAATTCTGGGATGAATCCCATCAGGCCCCATTGCTTTGTCCACCTTCAGTTTTAAGAGTTCTTTCAGAACCCTTCTTCTGTGAGTGGGCTGGTATCAACCCCCATATCTAGAGTGCTTCTATTGTTTGGTTTTGGCACTTCCCCTCTTCATTTGTGAATACTGAGCGAAAATATCTGTTTAGTATTTCAGCCTTTTCACAGTCACCCTCGGTCCAACCCCCCCAATCCCTCCCGTGGTCTTCTTGCGCTCCGTGATGTACCTATAAAAGGTTCTATCCCCCTTTTTAACTCAGTTGGCTATCTTTTCCTCAGTTTGGGCCTTTGCTGTTCTGACTGCCTTCCCTGCTTCATTTTGCTTTAATTGATACAATTCTCTGTCCTGCTCCTTCTGTGATTCCTTATACTTCCTGAATGCTTTCTTTTTCTCCCTAACCTTCCCTGCCATTTCCTTTGAGAACCACAGTGGTTTCTTACATCGTTTTGTTTTGTTTATTTGCTTTACACAAAGGCTTGTTGCCTCTGTGATGGCAGTTCTGATTATTCTCCATTGTTCTTCCACCCCTCCTTCCTGCTCATTTGCTAGTGCATTCCTTAGGCACTCACCCATACTGGCAAAGTCAGCCCTCCTGAAGTCCAGTACCTTTGCCTTTGTATGGCTTGACTGTACTTCTGTGTTTATCGTGATCCATACTGTTCGATGGTCACTAGTTCCCAGATGGCTACCCACTTCTTAATCTGTGATCCTCTCGCCATCTCCATTTGACAGTACCAGGTCTAAGATTGCTCCCTCTCAAGTCGGTTACAATACTAGTTGTCTAAGGCATGCCCCCTATAGGGCATCTAGAATGACCCCACTCTTAGAAGTGGCTGCTGCAAATGCACTCCATTTAACATCTGGCATATTCAGATCCCCATCAGCAATATCTCCCCTTTTTCTGCCATTCTAAGGATACTGTCTATCATTTCCTTGCCCATGTCCTCCCCCTGAGATGGGGGTCTGTATACAACCACTGTGCAGATTGTGGTGCCACTGCCTGTCTCCAAATTGACCCACAGTGCTTCCTCTCCTCCCTGTTTACCCTTTTGTTCTGTTGCTTTGATTCCTTCCCTTATGTAGAGAGCTCCTCCTCCACACAGTACTGGGCAGCAGGCTAATCTGCCCTGAGCATGGTGCAATTGCTAATTTAAACAATGAACTCTAGCCAACAAATTTTTCAAATTAATCGTGAGGAAAAACAGATTTAAAAGAAGTAGTGAAGTCTGCTGGGGAAGGGACTGCTGCAAGTTTGCAGCCTCTTAAACAAATTGAGTTTTCTTTTCCATAAAAATACTCCATATAAATAAATGTCTACAGAGTGTTTGAACTGTAGCTATGTACGGTAACTCTCCTCAGAAAATTCTAAATGAAGTCCATTAGTGTACAGTTTGCCAGTGAAATATTATAGGCTCAGGCCTTTTAAATTCAGAGTGGTCCTCGGTTACTAAGGTACTAATCAGTGTGTCATAATTTTGGCTCTTCTTAGTCACTTCTTTGGTAAACCAGTCTCTGTGCCAGTTTTCTTTCCCTAAACATGTATATCTGTGTTCAACTAATTTACTCTGAAACTTACACTTATCCCCCCCACCACAAAAAAAATTAAATGTCATTATCAGATTTGTCCTTTGTCCTGTTACCGAACCAGTGTGAGTACAGCAAAGCAGTAGTATCATCTTGGTGGACCACAAAAATGTTATGCAGGCCATTCACTTTAGTTAACTCACTGGCCCAATGGTCACCAGGTTTTTGGTGCTGAAGTCAACCACTGTAAATCCCCCCCCTGCATTTCCTCAGTCCTCACCCAAAACTATGGAGCAGCCCATAACTGGTTTGCAACCAACCTCCTCCTGGTAAATATTAAAAAAACAAAGTCCATGCTGTTAGGGTCCAAGCCCTTCCTAGCCAAGATCAAATCTCCCTCCACACCGTCTCCCTTGATGGCTAGGTACTCGAAAATGTTGAAACTTTTAAGTACCTGAGTATCTTACTCAACCCCTCCCTCTCCTTCTCTGAGCACATCAACTCAGTTGCGCGCAGGATTCATCAAAAGCTGGGTACAGCCTACAGATTCAGACACAACCTCTCCCCTGCGGCCCGGCATGCCACTGTCCAGGGTAACCTACTCCCCATAATCGATTGCTGCTCCTCCGTCTACTCCAGGGATTCCTCTTCTCTCACTACCAAATTCTTCATTGTCTACAACAGTGTCTGTCCCTTCACCTTACTGGCCCCTTTTTCCACCCACCACTGTGTCCTCTATCAGTCTCTGGGGTGGCTCCCACTCCAGGGCCACCTCGACCTTGCCCTTTGCTGCTTGGTCAATAATACTGTCTGCTCTGGCCACGAGTCCTCTCTTGCAGCCCTATTCCAAGTCCAAACCTCAAGCCGCTGCCTACGCTCAAACTCTAACCACCCTCCACGTTCCCAGGGTATCTACCAACATGGACGGAAGAGTCATATCTGTTCCTGCCCCCTTACTATGGAATAATCTGCCAGCAGGGCTTCGCTCCCTGGCTACCCACTGTCTGTTCAAAACCCACCTCAAAGACTGGCTCCTAGCCGAGTCTAGCTGTCGATGTTTCCCAGGCTAGTTTCACACTCACCTCTTCCTCCCTTTACAGCTGTAATGATTACCTGACATTGTAAATCCTTAGCTGCTTCAGAGTTGCCTGAAATCTGACTCTGAATTTATACTCTGTACCAAATTGTGTGCCAGGGTCCACTGTCTGTACTCTCATGCATTGCTCTGGTACCATTGCGTTTGACTTCTCTTCAATGTGCTATTGTAGTTTGAACTTTTTGTATTTTGTTTCACGGATACATCATGTGCCATTTGTCATGCCATTGTCTTGCACTGCTCTGGCACCAATCTGTTTGACTTGTTACCTATGCTCTATTGTATTTAAATTTCTGTATTTTGAATTTTGTTTTATGTTGCCACCTGTGCCATTTTGCTATTGCCTGGGTCGTGCCTGAAAACAGTCCCTGGGATTAGTGTACTTACCCAGTTATCAAAGTCATTAATAAATAAATAGAAATGAGGACAAAAAAGAGAGATTTCAAGAAACACTCTATCTGGGGTAAGGGTATAAATTCATTTCAGGTAATGGGGGCTAGATTTGGGAATGATGGGAGTGGAGCAGTGCAGTGACTGTGGAACAGCATTCTTCAGGGAGACCTTCTGGAAAACTTGAGGGTCCACCCCATCTATATGCACCCCTCTGGGCTGAGGGGGAAGGCCTCTAGACTCCAGGCCAAGTTGGCTAGGATTCAGGGGACCTCTTACTCCACCCAGAGGCCACAAAGTCCACCATCAATGCCTCAGAAGGTGCCTAAAAAGGAGAGCTAACTGGACCATGATGGGCTCTAGAACGGTGAGGGTAAGAACACATTCCTCAGGCATAGCCTCTACAAAACTCTTTTGCCACCCTGGCAGAATGGGACTGCTGAGACGAGGCACCGTGGCAGTGGCAAGGGAGGGTATGGGGGTCCTTCACAGCAGAGGCCATAAGGTAGAAGAAAAAGACTCCAGTGGAAGAGGAAGCAACTTCTGGTGGAGGACTCAATCGTCAGGGAGGTAGTTTTGGAAACACCACAGGAGGGAAGGAGGGAGATGAGTGCCTACCTAGCACTTCGGCACTGAGGAATGGGGGAGCAGATCCTTAGGACTGCTACAGCAGCAGGACAGGAGATGGGGCTGGATGCCACTGTCCATCTGAGCACAAATGATCTGGCAGGCGACACAGCCCAAGTGGTACAGGACAGGTCTGGAGGGCTAGGGAGGGGCCTGAAGTAGGTAGCACACACTGTGGCCTTTACAGATGTGCTACCTGTGCAAGGCTGGGGGGTAGGAAAAGGAACACTGCACCACGGTCTTCAGCAGCTGGTAAAGGGCACAGTGCAGACAGGAGAGGTTTGACTACATCAGGGACTGGGGTTCTACCTGAAGGGATAAAGAACTGTACAAATGGGATGGCCTTCAGCCATCCAGGAGGGGAACAGCAATCCTGGGTGGAAGGTATACATGTTACTCTGATGGGCATTTAAATCAGCCAAGGAGGAGGCAGTGAATGCCCCCACACACACACACACACAAATGGAGCAGCAGGAAGAAAAGCCATGGAAATAAATTCCCCAGCTGTAGGTAGGGGGCAAGGGGGGAGCGAGGAGGGCCGACAGGTGAAACGAAGGCTGAGAAAAATACTTGGGAGGGTGGACAGAGGAAGCATAAGGGGAAGGAAAGTACCACTGAAAAGAGAAGGATGAAGGATGGACTTGGGAAAGGATGGCAAAGTAGGGGCAGGGAGGAACAAAAAAACAAAACAAAACAAACAAAAAAAAAAAAAAGTATAAAGTCACGAGCATCAACGCAAAAAGCCTAGGAAATAAAATTCCTGACCTTGAGACTACCAGTGCGAAAAGGGACCTAGATCAGGTGGCCATAGCAGAATCATAGTGCACCAACAATCACAGATGGGAGGTGGCCATACCAGATTAAAGCACGTTTCGAAAGGCCTAGGCAGGGAGGAAGGTGGGGTTGTTTTATATAGGGGAAGGTATAAAAACCACAGAAACACAAGGACACAGCGTTTAGAGACAAAATCCCTTTATGTGCACGGGGGTAGTGTACATGCCACCGACACAGCAGGAGGGACGGGAGAGGGTTTTAGGAGAGGCCACAGGCAAAATGACAATCAAAGAGAAAGAAGTAACTATGGGCGACTAATCTGCTGAATCTGGACTGGAATATCCTGGTCGCAGCTACAACTAGGATCAGGGTCATCCTAGACTTCCTGCAAAGGGCATTTCTCATACAGCAGGTTACAGTTCCCAACAGAGAATTCCCACTAGAGATGGTGCAGTGCTTGATCAGATACTTACAAACAGGGACAGCATTGCAGACGTCTCAGTGGGTAGCCCCCTGGGTACAAGCGATCATCATATAGTGTGGTTTGGAACACGGATTGGGCAGGTGAAAAAACATGCTGGGCCAAGGGTCCCGGACTTCATAACAGCAGATTTTAAAGAACTGCAAGACTGCCATTGCAAATAGCTTGAAGTGGGGAGATAGCTGAAAGAGGTGGAGGCACAATGGAATACAATAAAGTAGGGAATAACTAAGGTAATAGTACACGGGTCGAAACTGGCACTGGCCCACTAGCCAGATGCTGACCGATTTTGATTCGGGCTAGTAACATCTTCCTTTAACTGGCCCTGCAGGCTTGTACTGGAGCAGAAAAAAGGCTCAGCACCCACATTACTGAAAAGCACCAGCGCAAATCTGATTTTGGCAGAACGCATGTACAGAGACTAAGCCTAAGCGTAGGTCTTCCTTGAGGCGAACTCACAACACCTACAAACGTGACCTCATTTATACAAACAAATTTTTAATTAAGACAGTGTTACAAAATTTAAAGACACATATAACTGAACATGTAAAAAAATTTATATCAAAGATTTTCATCAATACTTAAAAGCTTATATACTGTGCTGTACTATTCTTCAATTATTTTAGTTTATTTAAAAAAAAACTAAAATAATTGAAGAATAGCACAATATCTAAAATTTAAATATTAATGAAAATCTTTGATATAAATCTTTTTTACATGTTCAACTGTATGTATCTCTTTAAATTTTCTAACACTACCTTAATTATGAGAAATTTGTTTGTATAAATGAGGTCACGTTTGTGGGTGTTGTAGATCCGCCCCTAAGGAAGACCCACTCTAGGGCTGAAGTGCAGGGCTTGGTCTGTACAGGCGTTCTGCAGAAATCAGATTTGCACTGGTGCTTTTCAGTAATGTATGTGCTGAGCCTTTTTTTTGCTGTTATTTCGTGAGCTGGCAAACTCCACTGGAGCACCACCAAACTCCCAGAATGCATGTTACCTTCAGTAATTTAAGGCTTGTACTGGAGAAGGTAACACTTTACTAAGTACACTAACTGGGCCAATGGAAAAGTCTGTGGGGCTAGTGGATTTTTCCAATCACTAGCCTTGCTGGCTAGTGGCTGCAGAACTTAATTTTGACCCATGCAGCAAGCTGTTTAACGGTAATAAGCAAGGGTAAGAGGAGAAAGAGGCCACTGTGGTTCTCAAAGGAGGTGAACAAGGCATTAATGGGGAGGACAGTTTTCAGGAAGTACAAGAAGACCCAAATGAAGACCAACAGGGAGGAGTAACTAGAGAAACAAAGGAAGGCAGAAAGAAGGGTGCAGAGAGCAAAGGCTCAAACTAAGGAAAGCATTGTCCAGGAGGTCAAGAACACAGCCAGGACTTTCTTCAGATACAGGAGCAAAAACAGGAAGACAAGGGATGGTACAGTGGAGATCAGGAGACCGGGGAGCGAGGGCTGTGCAAAGAAAGATCAAGAAAAAGCTAAAATGGCAGCTGGACCGGTGGTGCTAGAGATTGAGGCGCTGGATGCTACACCTCGCACCACACTGACAACCTGGATTCAGAAACGTGCCCGGACCGCTGAGGGTCAGCAGGGGCGAGAGAGGACTGAGCATCCAGAGGACTGCTTTCCTCTCTTGGGAAGGGAGGATCTGCCATCCCACTTGCTGACTGCCCTCTAGCGGTGGCTGGAGGGTGATACAGGTCAGGAGGCACATAGCCGGCGCATCTGACGGAGGGGAGTGGGGGTCTGGGAGAAAAGTAAAAACAGAGCTGGCAGGCTGCATGATGGTCCCAGCTGCGCACGTGCCGTTCCCCCGGAATCTGGACGTTGGCTTTCCGAGGGAGGGGAGAAAGTCGACGCTCCTCGCCCCTGGCCCTGTCATGGGAGCAAGCCACGGTGGATTTCCTGGGGAGGTTCGGTGCAGGGATGCAGCTGGAGCGATGAGCTCCTCTGAGAGAGGAGCCATAGCCGCCTGCCAGCCCTTCCAGAAAAAGTACATATAGAAAAAAAAAAAAGAAAAAGCTAAAAAGGAGGGAACACTCAGAGAAAGACCAAGAAAAAATTTAAATTTTAAATGAATACTTCTGCTCAATCTTCATAATGAAAGGCGAGGAGGATGGCTGACATGCATTAACAGGCAGAAGAATGGGGGAGTGGACACAAGTCCATTTACGGAACAGAGAGTCCGCCAGGGGTTGAAAGCCTTAAAGGAAAACAAGGCAAAGAGGCCAGATGGGATCCACCCAAGGCTACTTAAGGAACTGAGCACGGTGCAAGGCACCCATCTAGCAACACTATTTAGCACCTCATTAGAGACGGGGGTGGTTTAAGAGGAGTCGAGGCGGATCTATATGATTCCTCTGCAAAGGAGCGGCAGCAGGAAGCAGGCCAGCAATTACAGACCAGTCAGTCTCACATCAGTGGTAAATAAATTAAGAGTCCCTGCTGCAGGAGAGACTGATTGGAGGACCTGGAGATACATGGGCTTCAGGACCACAGTATCACGGGGGGAGGTCATGTCAAACAAATCTCATAGATTTCTTTGACTGGGTAACTAGGGAGGTGGATCAGGGGAGGGCAGTGGATGTGGCACATCTGGACTTCAGTAAGGTTTTCGACATTGTACCACACAGGAGGATGGTAAAGAAACTTAGCAGCTTGGGGGTATGGAGAAGGTTGTAAGTTAGATATCTAACTCGGTGAAATATAGGAGGCAGAGGGTGGTGGTAAACCACAGCCACTCGGATGGGAGAGTGACCAGTGGAGTATCACAGGGATCAATACTGGGTCCTGTTCTCTTTAACGTCTTCACAGTCCCAGGGGTCGATCTTTACATTATATTACTGGCCGGGGCATAATGCAAATTGATTCGGGCCAATTGCCGACTTTCCGGCTTGGCTAATGCAATCTAGGCCATTTTGTAAACCTTGCCCTTTAAGAGAATTGTCCCATAAAAAAAAAAAAAAAAAAAGAATGCGGTTCCGTTTTTTTCCCCATCCGAATAGCCTAGCAAATACCATGGGAATCCCTCCGACTGGATGAACGTCTGGCGCCTGTCTGCAGCCAACCCCACCTTGTGAGCCGCCAATGTTTATCTCCACACATGCCCTTGCAAAACATGCAAGCAGACACTGAGAAGGTGCAATCAAGCAGGGATCGACAAATTTCAAAATGGCATGCTAGTCCAGGACAACTGGCCTAGCCAAAAATGGTGGTCCCTGAGTGTCAAGTGGTAGTCCAATACATTTCAGTGCACGTTTTTTAAAAACATATGTAGAAACAAAGTACATGATGTGGGGGCTGTACTGTTTATAGTATGTAGATATAGAACATCAAAAGACAAATAAAAATTATTTTTTCGATGCTAATAACATTTCTTTTACCAGTCACTATGTGGTGTGTATCTTTCACTGGGTGGTGGTACTAGTAGACTGAGATGGAGGCGGGTCAGTGGGAACAGGCAGGCACTTGTTGGTACAGTTAACAACCATCTGGGTGTCTGTCTGTCAGGGTACAAGCCGGCAGTGTGGCTGTAGCTGAATACATTCACCCCTACAACTGCATGCCCAAGTGCCCCACACACAGCAAGCCCTAACAATTAGGCCTCCTTAAACCTGTCCCACACTGTTTTGCTGTGGTTTTTACAACAGTACCCACAGCACAGAGAACACAACACTATAGTGCACTTTGGTGTTCACCTGGCCCCTCTTCTGGATGTCAGGTAGGGTAAGGTGGGGTAGATTTTGTTTTTAAATAATAGACTTTAGTTTGTAGTGCAGTTTTCTCTTTTTTTCATCTTTTCCTTAACCAGTCCATCTCTTTCTTTAAAGTCTTCTTCCTCAACTGCCCAAGATTCCTTTTCCCACACCACACACAAGTCCAGTCTCACACCTGTGTCCTTTCCACTTTTCTCCTGTGTCACCCTAAACTGCCCAACTCCAACTGCCCCCACACTTTCCTGCTGAACTGCAGGCTGTTCTTAAAATATTCTTTTTTTTTTTTTTAGCTAAAGCATTGGCAACCACTTTTACTTTTTCTTTCTGGTTGCCTGCTGGTTAATGCGTCCTTCTCAATCACTGACTAACTTAATTCAAATTGTACTTTTTCTGATCTTTATTTTATTTCTCACAATTGTCCTCCTTTCGCTGAGTTCGTCATTGACGATCCTGACATATGCCTCACAATCGACAGACATCACCCAACTGGCAAGGAAGCTTCCCACCTCCTCCCGCCCCAGTTTGTCTTTTTTTTTTGTTTCCTCCCCACAAGTACACTCTTGAGCAGCCAGTCCCTCCACACCACAGTGTCACCATGCCACTTGAACAGCCCATGCAGTTGCCGTAACACCGAAATGACTCCAGCATTGCTTCATGAAAATGGCGCGTCAGTGTGTGGTGCACTACTGTGCTAACCCCGCCAGCTCCTCCCGCATCCATCATGCCCGCACCCTGCAGGACTGTGCCAAAGCATTGGTGGACTTACCTGGCAGTCCTGTGGGTGGCCCACTGTCAGCAAGTGCTGTGGTGATCTTGGTCGGGTAGCAGGAGGTCCCCATTGTAGCGGGCACACGGTGCTCACTCTCCCTCTCGGCTTCAACTCCGGTGGCGGCGCTGACTAAAGCTATCATGTGACGGGAGCTCCGCTGCTTCATCTGCCTACAGCCGAGTGAGCAATCTGGGGACATCTAGCGGTGGAGTTGGGTGGACCGAATGAGAAGTCAAACCAAAAAAAAAGGCATCACTGATTTGGTTGTCCGTGGGACAACCAAGTACTGTGAAACTGGTTGTCCCATAGCAAAAAATTGTAGCCCGGGACGTCGGGCTATAGGATTTGTCGATCCCTGCAATCAAGTAGTGACTGCTGCTGACAGACCCACCAGGACAGAGAAGAGCATACTGTCCGACTGCCCCAAACACGGTAAGCCAGCACAGAAATTAAGATCAAGTTCATGGCTGAATTAGCACTTGACTGTGGTGTTTTAAAAATGGGAAAAAGGCCAGGGTGCCACTGTCGTCTGGGCTACTGTTCTCCTGGGGATTCGTGGTCCACAGTTTGCGTTCATACAGACTGATTTTTGATGAAGCCACTCAGCTTCGGGGTGGAGGTCTGGCAGGGGTCCATCACGTTCTGACACTTAGTACTGTCCTAACTGTAAACTTAATCCCGACTCCTAAAGTGCTGTGTCAGAACTGAATTCCCCTTGTAACTGTGACTCGCTGATACTTGTACATGTGTCGAGTCACAATCAAAGTTAAGGGGAATTCATTTCTGACTAAACACTTAATATGATTTGGATACTAGTTTACAGTTACGACAGTACTAAGTGTCAGAACTGCAACGGACCCCTGACAAACACCCCCCCCCTCCAAAGATGAGCATGTCAAATATTTAATTTGGAACCAGGCCTTGGGTCATTTCTTTCATGGTGAGGCAGCCAAAGTAGCGGTCACTGTTTAGGATGTGTGCAGCCTGATCCATTGAAAAAGCCAGGTAAATTCAGACTAGTGCTTGCTTCTTGCTTCGATGTGTGCTGCAGGTGGGGGTTCCCATACTGTTGAGGACGAAAAGCTGAGGAACAGAACTGTTTCGTGCTGACTGGTTGAGTGACTATCGGGAGGCTGGAAGGTGCTGACAAAGGGAGGTTGTGCGGAAGGGAGATGGGAACCATGCCTTGGGTTGTTTTTTTTGTGGTGAGGCAGCCAGAGTAGCCTTCACTGTTTAGAACATGTACAGCCTGATCCGTCGAGAAAGCCAGGTAAATTCAGACTAGTGCTTGAGCCTTGGTTTGATGTATGCTGCAGGTGGGGGTTCCCAAACTGTTGGGGCCGCAAAGCTATGGAACACAACAGAACTGTTTGGTGCTGGCCAGTTGAGTGACTATCGGGAAGTGGGAGGGTGCCGACAGAGGGAGTGGTCGCTGGACTGCAACAAGTGAGCCACACTATTAGGGCTGCAACGAGTTTCAGTTTGGTGCATGAGGGAGGAATGCCTGAACTTGAGGCCCACTTGGACTGTAACCAATAGATTAGCTGAATGATTTGTGGTGCAGTGCAGTCAGTTAAGTGTTGCATCATGTCTGCAAGTGATTTGTGTGTTTGCTCAGCTGGTGATTGTCTGGGCTGCTGATCATACAGGAACTGGTGGCTAGGCCTGATGTTATTAAGCACCTATGTTGTGTGGGAGGGGTGGGTGTCACTCACTGCTTGCCCTCACCAGCACTGCCAGTTTCTTTCCTGACGAGGACTAAGTGCTTGGGGATTTAGATTTTATTTCTGGGGCCCACTCCCTGCCAGTCACCAGACCTTCCTGGTTCACTCAGGTTGCATTAATGTCATGATCTGGGCTGACGTTTCTAGTTGGTGATGTTTGGCCTAGTGTTTGGGAGGCCTGGGACTGCAAAATTCTTTGTAGCTTCAACAAGCCTTGCAGCCTCCCGCTTGCCTTAGTTGCCTGCTGCCATTACATGCTAGGGATTTCTTGCCTGCTGGTGCAGTATAGGAACATCTTAACTTTGTCACTGTGTCCTTTTCATAAATGTGTTAATGTTATGTTGGGGCTAGTGCAATCTCTGGGAAGCCAGTACAGCTAGGGCATCACTTGCCCCGGTGGACCAGTGCAAAAAAAAGTTAAGCGTGACCCCTGCAGTCCTGTTCTCTTCAACGTCTTCGTCAGTGACACTGCTGAGGAACTGGAGGGAAAGGAGTGTCTCTCTGCAGATGACACAATCTTCAACAGCATGGGGTCATCATGTCGTAAGATATGACAGTGCAGCAAAGTACCTCACTGTAAATACAGCGGATACATTGCTGCCGCTGAGACAAACTGCCAAAACACATTTTAGCTAAAGAAACTAGTGGCTTCTTTGTTTTCTGCGGGGGGCAGTGCCCCCACACCCCCAGTTACAGGGGCCTGCACCCCCAAACCCACCCCTATTAACTCATTTCAGGCCCCTAGATACGCCTGTAGGTGGCGTCTGAAAGCATAGCCACCCAGGCCAATAACGCCTGTAGATGTACTCAACTGACTTACACTCAGGCCTGGAAACGTCTGAGGAAGTCAGCAGTTTTTACCTAAATATTAAACAAACCAAATTGCTTAGAATTGATTGCATAGCACTGTTAGAAAGGTAATTTTGTGCTGAACAATTTTGCCACTGACACTTTGTGTCTACCACGTATACTTTAGGAACTATTCGCATTTGTTTTAGGTATGGTGTGCATGGCTGACATTTGTCTCTCCAGCCTCACCTAAGCATCTTGAAAAAATCTGAAGAAAAAAAAAAAAACACAGTTGTTTGGTATTTCAGCTAGTATAAAATAAAAACCAAATTCATTACATTTGATCACATAGTACCACTGGAAAGGTAATGTTGTGATGAACAACTTTGCCACTCGTACTTTGTGTGTAGCAGTTACGGTTCAAGAGGTATTCACATTTGTTTATGGCATGCTGATTATGGCTCGATTTTGCTTAGAAAGGCCCAGGATGCAGTGCTTAGAGTATACAGGGCACAAGTGGTTGATGTCTCAAAGAGCTCTTGTGGTGTGAATGAGTTAATATAATCAACTCTGGAGGGCAGTTCAACACAGGGAGAAACACAGACGAAGGAGAAAACAAAAGAAACTGCACAATGCGGTTTCGCAAAAGTCTGGGACCGGGATTCGAGCCCCAATCCACAGACACAAAGCGACCCTGCACTGCCGCGGCTCATCCCACTGAGCCATGGCGGCAGCTCGGTGGACCACCTCCCCAACAGAGGTCTTGACTTCCACGTCACTCCTCCTCCTCCCCACCCATGCGCAACAACAGGGTACAAAACCACGTGCAACATACATGCCTTGTGGGGTTTTGTACCCTGTCACGCTACTACACCACGCTATATGTTCCGCGCAGTATTCCATGCTCGGTTCTGTCTGCGCTATATACAGTTATATACCTTTGCAACAGGGAGGATACCCAGCCGGGGGTGGGGGTGGAGAGAATGCAACATCTGGGTAAACTAGAGGATTGACCCAGGGAGTATCTGCTGGGTTTCAATGCCAAAAAGTGCAAAGTCATGCACCTAGGGTGGGAAAACTAAGGAGCTGTGTAGGAGATGGTGTGACATGGTTGGGTAGGACCCGGTCTCATTGGTTATGCAGAGAGAGTTAAAAGCAAGGCTCTATTTTGTCCTCTCCTATTCTGCCACTTGTCTATCTCTTGCATGTCTCATTGCACAATTAAAGTTCTTGTAGCACCTAGGAATTGGCCACATCGATGGTCCCACAGTTTTCCCTGTCATCTCCGTCCCTTCACTTGCTGTTTCTATCCTTTCTTTCTTCCCTTGCTTCTCTATGGTTAAAAAAAATATATATATATGTGAATCTTTACGTGAAACTGGGATTCCTTGGTTTGCAAAAATATATAAATATATTGTTGAAATGTTTGCAGAAAGCTATTTGGGTTTATTCGAAAAGATATCCACCTGGAATACAGTGGTTTGACCTTGAGATGTATTTTGACCTCCACACGCTTATTTAAAAAACTGTCAACATTAGACCAACTTTGGGACAAAATATGTTTTTTTTGTTAGTGTTTTTTGCACCTGTTAAGACTAGATGTACTCTTCAGGCTGGCTTCAGGAAAGAAACTGATCAAGTTTTGGTACATTTTGTGAGAAACAGAAGATGCAGTTTACAACAATCAGGATGCAGAGTTAAATTGCCAGGCAAAGACATCTGATAGAGAGCAATGTTTTATTTAGTGATAGAGGCTGAGATTTAAACTGAGAGACAGACACTCAAAAAAAAAACTTTTTTTTTTTTGTTTGTACTCCCTTATGAAGAGCTATCCTGTACAATGTTTTTTCTACTTTACTGTTATTGATAATAATAAAACCTTATAAGTGAATTGCATAACTTCTCTTGGTCTGCCTAGGTTTCCTAACCTATGCCCCTAAGACAATGGTTGGAAAGTTACTTATACCAAGCAAGAGAGGGACCGTGGGGTGATCATATCTGATGGTTTCAAGGTGGCGGGGCTGTGCAGTAGGCAAGGTAAGCCAGATGCCAGGGTGCACAGGAAGGGGGATCTTTACTAAGAGAAGGCAGGTGGTGTTTCCTCTGTATCACTCACTTGTTGGACCCTACCTGGAATACTGTGTCCAGTTCTGGAGGCCGCACCGCTGCAAGGATATCAACAGGGTAGAAGCGGTCCTGAAAAGGGCTACTAAAATGGTGCAGGGGTTACAAGGGAAATCATATGAAAAGACACTGTGGCAGCTCAACACTTACTCCTTGAAGGAGAGGAGGGCAAGAGGGGGCATGATTGAGCCCAATAAGTACCTCACAGGGCTGAACAAGGTGCCAGGAGGGGAGTCTCTTTCACAGCATGAGGAGCACCAGAGCACCAGAACACAGGGGCATGTAATGAAGCTGGCAGAGGAGTAGTTAAGAGGGATGTGAGGAAATACTTCTTCACAGAAAGGGTGGTGGATGCCTGGAACAGGCTGCCAGCAGAGGTGGTAGGGGCAAAGGCAGTGGGGAGCTTCAAACATGCATGGGATAGGCACATGGGTATAATAAACAGAGATAAGGAAGGAATAGAGTCCAGAGTGTAGTGTTAGGCAGGGAAAATAGGCCAGTCTAGACGGACCTACTGGTTCTTCTCTACTGACACATTATATGTTTCTATGATCTTCCAATGTCAGATGCGAGTGTGCAACCCGCTGAGCCACTGACAGCGATGTTTATTACTGTATCTTTAACTCGTCAAGGTAGTGGCTTGCAAATGAAATGCAAAGAACCATGTATCTTAATTTCCATACCTTCCACTGATACATAACAAAGAGCAAAATGGCATGTTTTTTTTTTAAATGACTGAGCATTTTCTTTTAATACTACTTAAATCATTTAATCGACCTTTTCAGTCAAAGACAACGACAGATGAACACTGAGATTACTTAGGGTGGAAGCTTAAATCCCACTGACCTTAAAGTGTTGGTAAACTTGTTATCTTGAATAAAATGAGGGAAAACGTTCACTCTTAGACATGATAACTGGAAGTACAAAGATCAATACTCACCGCAGACCATAAACAGCAGGACACAAATCAAGGTGGCCAGGATGACTAGCAGGGTTAGCCCAATATTCTGCCACATGCTTGTTTGCAATTTCAAGTCAGACCTTTATCAGTCTACTAGCAGCAACTGGCCCATTGATGGGGTTGATAATGAACACGGACAGCAGCTATATGTGCACCGAGGCAGACAACAAAAACACTGGCCATATGAATCAAGAAACCTAAAACAAGAATCCCAATACTTCCGTTCACTTTCCACCTCTACAGTAGTCGGCGCCACTCTTGTCAGAACCGTTGTCGTCCAGCAACCGCACTACCACACAGCGGGTACAGGCAATACATTAAATGACTGGACACAGAGAAATTACATTATTTACTGTTAGACGACGACACACAGACAACCTAGCTCGAACTGTCTGTCATCCTCAATCATCCTGCACAGACTCGCTCTCCTGTATTAGAGACTTGGAAACAAGCGCCATACTGCGCAGGCGCTGTTAACCGCATTGACTCCCGGGACTTGTAGTGCTCTAACCAGCCGAAACACTCAGAGGTCCGTAAAACCAGACCAGACCATTCGCCACTGCGTAGTAAAAGAAACTACAAACCCAGTATCCTCCGGGCCTTTCGTTCCACAAACCGTCTCCAGCTCGGAGAAATAAAGTATTCTAGCGACGTGATTAGAGGCAGCCGGCGCGCGTCTTGATTGGTTGATGGCTCAGACCTCGCCTTCCCAGTGACGACCTCTGCAACATCTGCAAGATCTTGAATTATCTCACAGTGGCTCTATTTACTGGGATTGACTGGTTTTACGCTAAATTTCATGTCCTACTTAACTGGCAGATGGAGTCAGTGGTGTGACAATAGACGTCATCAACATCTATGGATGCAGCAGTGCTTCCAGATTGATATTTTCCTTGTAATTGAGGTGGAATTTTCTTGGGGTTTCTTGTGAATTGCAAAATATTTCATATGGAAGCTGAACTGCTTCGTTTTCCTATAAATACAGTGCTCCCAGATTGGTCTGACATTTTCACCTGTAACCCCAGAGCGATTTCCTATGTTTTCTTGTAAATTTTATTATTTCCGATGGAAGCCGAATTGCTTTATTTTAGTTTATAATTATCAGTCTATGGGGGTTTAGTTTCCCTGTAAGATATAGGAGTCCCTGTAGATCTAGGAGTGCTGGGATGTGACTATTAAGCAATAATGCACAACAGGGTGTGTGTCGTACTTAGGGTTACCACCTTTTAAGAAGCCCAAAGTGGGACATTTCTTACTGAAACATGATTTTTCGCAGGACAAAATGTAACCTCGACCAATACAACAGACTTCTTTTTACTAAATAAGCAGAATTGAGACTAAGTGTTGTAGTTTTTCAGTTGTTTATGGTGATTCTTATCATTTTGTGGTATTTTAATAAAGGTATTATAGTTTTTTGCAACATTTAGAGGAAAGTAAGAAAATATTTTTTCTGCTATAATGTCAGGACAAGTAGTATTTTTCATGTTTTTCCGCAGGACACAGCTGCCCAAATCAGGACTGTCCTGCGAAAATAGGGACAGGTGGTAACCCTAGTCGTACTGGGATAACGTCACGCCTCCAGTGGTTGAAGTACAAGGCAGCAGGCCGAGTGCGTGCAACACCAGAGAAGTGCCATTTTCTCAGTGGGACACAAACACCTTGAAGTGCATTACTGCTATTATACAATGGCTCCTTCCTTAATAAAAAAGAAAATGTTCTGGGTGGAGGTATATGGTTTGACTAAGAAATCCAGATAAGTGTTCCACCAGTAGGGGGAGCTGCAGTCTTAATGAAGCTGTCTGGGACCTCAACGCTTCTCATACTGTTAGTGATTTGTGGTGCCTGCTGTTATCTCTCATGTGATCCCCCCCCAACAACCTGTTCAGTCGTCAGTTGAACCAGGCTGTATTTTTGTTTGTTTCCTTTTTTATGTCTGTATCTAATGGTTTATTGTTTTTTTCTGTGGTGGGCGAGCCTGTACGCGTGATAACAGTTTTGGTGCTGCAGCTGAGAAAGATGAGGAAAAGTCATTTCCTCTGACAGCTTCACTTTCATTTCAGTTAATATTTTGGCGGTGAGTACAGCAGGAGCAGGGCACGGATGGTAACTTCTTTTTTGCAGTACTCAAAAAAAACTTTCGTTTGGATGTCACATAATGTTTTCTGCTCTGAGTAGAACAGCTTCACTGAAATGCCCCACCGGCACTTACAATACCACAGTTTAGTGAAGTCACTCCGTTCAGGGAAAAAACATTACAGTGAAAATTAATTTGTGAAGTACGATACCTGGCCAAGTGGTGGTGGGGGGATGCAGCTGTCACTGCTTTAGAGTCTGGCGATACTGCAGAGAATCATGTGGTGTGTGGAGAAGGGGCGCAGTGATATTTTTTTCTCCGTTGAGGTCTTCTTGGTGCCCGCCCTTCATAAAGTGATGTTATACTGAGATAATACCACTGGTGAAGGTGGGCACTGACCAATCAGTGCCCAGCATTCTTTCCTTGCCATTGTATAATACCATTTATGGGACACACACAGACACATTCCAGCCAAGTGGCTTCTTGATGGCCTTTGGGGGGGTTCTCATAATTGCTGGAAAGCCCAATGTTGTGTATGTTACTTTTGAAAAGTAATCAGTTACAGTTGCTAGTTCCTTTCAAATAAATGTAATCAGTTACAGCTACTTATTCCTTATATAAAAAGTAATCAGTAACTGTAATTGAAATACATATTATTTTCCATATTATTTTTGATAACATGGTTATATTTACTCATTGAGCATAGCTACATGCTCATGAAACTCCAAGAAGTGTATAAAAGAAACAAAACAAATTCTAAACACAATAATTTATAATGCAGTACCCATCTGACTTTGCCAGCCACAACACTCCATTTACATTTCCATAAATAAGAGCACAATTTAAAAAAAAAACACTCAGATACACACCCTGCATCTACTGCTGCCCTCCGCAATCTTCCCCCCCAGCTGAATCCTGACTTTGCCAGCCACTGTTGTCCCCGACCTTTTCCATTTCCATAACACCCATACTCACCCTCCAACACATGCACACACACTGCATCTACTGCCAGTGCCCTTGGCGATCTTTCCCAAGCAGCTGTATATCCTGACAATGCCAGCCACAACTACCCCTTTACATCCCACCCTTACCCCACCGCCACACACACCCTGCTGCATCTTCTGCACTTGGTGATCTTTCCCACATCTAACCTGTATTCTCCCCGAGTCCTGACTATGCAAGAGCCACAACTACCCCTTGAAATGTTTTTTTATCATGTCACTGTTTATATGCCTGCTGTGGCGACTTACCGGCGGGGGCATCCAGCCGCCGGCCCTGCCCTGCCCGCCAGGAGAGCAGTAGGCTCAATCACATGATGGGGGGGTCTGGTACTGCAATCACTGACTCGCTGGGGGCTACCCATGCCCTGCCTAGCCGAGCTGGCCCTGGACTCCCCACCCCCCAGTGCGATTCCACGACAGTCCTGGCATCACAGGGCACAGCCATCAAGCTGCTTCGGTTGCGCCCAACCATTTTTCCTCCAGTAGGTCCCCCGATGGAGCGTGGACGTGCAGTGATGTCCATGCACTAACGTGCAGACGTCCGCCGCACTCCCCCTCTGCTAACACCTGCGTCTGCAGTGCCTCCGGGCGTCCCCAGGGGCCGCCACAGCACAGTGTGCTTCCCCAACCCAACCCACCCCAGGACTAGGAGAGCTGTCAGCAGATGCTCAATACTAGTCCTCCCTTGCCGACCTCCAACGACCCGGGCTCATTCCCAAACCCAGGTCGCCGGTGTAGTGCGAGGTGTGGCATCCAGCACCTCAACCCTCAGTGCTACTGGGCCGTCACCCCTTGAAATTTCCATTAAAAAAAATCCCACCCTCACATAGCTTCCCCTACACTCACACACACACACACACGCATCCTGCAGATCTACTGCCCTTCCTTGCCTTGGTGATCTTTTCATATTTCCCCACAGCAGCCTGAATCCTAACTTTGCCATTGCCAGCCACAGATCCGCCCACATCACATACAATAAATTCCACCAACACACAATTTAATTTAACTTACCCCAACACACAATTTAAACACTCTTTCCCACAGCTGAACCCTGACTTGCCACTGCCTCTGAGACACAGTCACAGTTATAACCAAGTCTGCCATGACTTTTCTGCCACTGCCAGTATGCCACAACTGAAGTCAGTGTCACTTATAATCAAATTATTATACAACACAACACACTTATAGTGTATGGTAAAACGTTGTTATCTGGCAAAATCTATCATTTCACAGGGTTGTTATGCCATCGATGTGACCTCACTATGTTGTTAACCCATCGATGGTACGTCACGTCGATGGTATAACAACTTCGAACTCCCACGCGCTGTAATCAACTTGGCAGCACAGCCGCATGTTCCTCCAGTTTAAAATGCACTAATCTAGTATGTTTCTTGTTCTCTTTCACTGCTAAGGCTGTAAGAGTTTTACTGTTATTATTAAGTGTGCTACAAAAAGTAAGGAATGTTTTCAGTATTTTTTGATTTTTGCCAAGTACCTTGTAAATCCTCGAATCCAGAAGTGTCTCCCTCTGAACTGAAGACTGACCTCTGAGACACTTCTGGGTGACGCACCGTGCAATGTTGACCCGCAGTGACATTCATACGAACATACAAAGAAGCCAGCAGAAGAGGGCCATTTGATCCCTCAAGTATGCTGGTATTGCAGGATCCACAGCTTGCGCTAATGTTCCTGCCCTCCCTCCCCACTCCTCCCATCCTCCCTACCCAGGATTCTTACCTTCTCTCTATGCCTATCCCAGCCCCTCTTAAAGCTGCCCACTGTCTTCAACGAGATGACCTCTTCCGGCAGCGCATTCCAAGTGTCCACCACCCTCTCTGTGAAGAAGTGCTTTCTGAGCTCCCTCCTAAACATCCCACCCTCCAGCTTAAGACTGTGCCCCCTTGTGATATGGTTGCCACTCAGCTTAAAGAGACTCTCCTTATCAACCTTATTTATCCCTTTCAAGTACTTGAATGTCCCAATCATGTCTCCTCTCTCTCGCTCTCTCTCCTGTCTTCCAGGGAGTACATGTTCAGTGTCCTCAACCTCTCCTCATATGCCTTGCCCTGCTGACTGGCTGTCATCTTTGTAGCCCTCCTCTGTACCTCCTCTAGCAGGTTAATATCTTTTTGAGGTGTGGGCACCAGTACTGAACACCATACTCTGGATGCGGCCTTACCAGTGACCTGTACAAGGGCAGTATAACCTCCTCTCTCCTACTTCTGATCCCCCTAGCTATGCATCCCAGCATCTTGTTTGCCTTTGCTGCTGCTTTCTCACACTGCGTGGAGTGCTTCAGGTCACTAGTGATCATCACTCCCAAGTCCTTCTCCTCTGATGCAGATACTCAGACTCCTCCCAGGTAATAAATACTTTGTCCTGGGATTCTTGGCTCCAATATGCATAACTTTGCATTTCTTGGCATTGATGACAAGCTGCCACATCCTGGACCACCTCCCCAGCTTTTCCAGATCTTCCTGAATTCGACATTCGACTGCATCCCATTTAGACCATGAATCTATTGAAAACATTTGTTTGTTTTAGTAAAGGTATAACCTACTCAGATGGTCCCTGATTCTGCTTTAATAAAGGGTGGTCCGCTGTTTAAAATCAATGGTGTCCACGTCTTCACTTGCAGGTATGAGCAGTTTCCTTCAAACAATGGTGCTTTCTCTGGAAATTGCCTCATTTTGTGCTTTATGATTTTTCACTGGTGCTCATACACTATACAAGACAATGTATGGGCATCAGTTAACAACCTCACTGAATTCACATCTTGAGGTTACCATGGCTACTATAAACCTCTAGAGCTTCGCTCTTGAGGTTTATACAGTTGCCATGGTAACCTCTCGAAGTGAATATAGCATGGTTGTTAACTGATGCCCATACATTATCCTCTATATAATGTATGGACAGTGTCTATTAGCTCCTGTTTTCAATCAGTTTATAACCTGATAATCCAATCGTTATGATATCAGTATGCTGTAAACCTTGCTTAACTATGTCATAATGATGGGATTACAGGATAGAATGGTACCACCTGTGAAAATTCTTGCAAAGGAAAGGTGATCTGCTGCTTGGACATATGTTCAAAACACACATATTCCATTCAGACAGTTACAGACCCGCTGCAGTATAGATCACAGTGGCTAATTTCAGCACTTCAGTTGCTCATCATTCATAACTGAGGAGGAAAACAAATGCACATTGAAAAAAATATTTTTTCCTCACAGTGGCTAGTTTTTCCATACACTATAAAATGCAATGCCTGACTAACAGTAGTCAACCACAGATGTAATCACCTCTCGCGGTTGCCATGACAACTGTAAACCTCTCGAGCTGCACTTTCGAGGTTTACTTGGTTCTCCTTGCAACTGCTTCAGGTGATTACATTGTGGTTAACCACTGTTACTCAGGCATTATCCTCTATGTTGCACTCCAGTACATGCCCCTTCAATGAGGAGTTTCTTTGAGATGGGTCGGGTGATGGTGAAAGACCTGGCAGGTGGGCGGGCAGACGGATGATCAAGCAGCCTTCTATGGCAGTTTGGTGCATGTGGTGTTGGTGGAAATGGGCCCTGAGCCCTGCCTGCAGACATACTGCTTGCCTTTCTCCCTACAATGGCTAGGCTGGCCACGATTCCCTCAAGGTTCAAAATGGCTACTATAGTGGGCCACGACTGATGACATGCAGGGGTGTAGCTAGCTATCTATAAATTGTACATCAACTGGCCAGTCTGTTGCCCCTTAAACACATTTCATCAATTCCTATAGTGATTCTTGGCTGTACCATGTAGTAATGCATAAATAGTATAATTTGTTTGTCAAATATTTCAAAATTATATATTTATTATTACAGAATAGGTAGGCTAAACCAGCCAATCAGAGCCCAAACTCTCTCTATGCGTAAAATCTGTTCCATGCATTGGTAAAAAAAAAAGAGCTGCCAGTTAAAAGGTCAAGATTCTGGTGCCATAGAATGTTGGCATTTTTACTGGCAGCCATCTGTTCTTTACCCAATACGAGAGAAAAACAGAAGCTAGCCCTGATGTTTCACTTTAGTCTTTGCTTACAGTCTGATTATTTTATTTTTCACAACCGATCGCGCTACTGCTCTGGAAGCACGTCTCCTCCCTTCATCCCCAATGCTGAGAAAACGCCTGTGTCCGTACACGTAAGAAAAAAATCAGCCGTACAAATTCCTCCTAGTGAAACCCTGTTCTGGTTGGCACAGTTACAGGAAAGGCCGTCTCTGATCACATTGCGCTACCGCTTGCGCAATAAGACACTCCATGGTGTGCACGGAACATATTTTACCGCAAGCCAGGGGCTAAAGGCACTTTGCCAGGGGTCTCGCGCCTCATTATGCCCCTCGCTGTGCAGTAAAATATGTTCCATGCACACCCTGTTGTGTCTTATTGCTTACATAAACCAATAAATAAAATAGTGTTTTCTGACTTTTATTTGCACACCACATGTTACAAATATAGAACAAAATCATAGTGTTAAATGTATGCTGAAAATAGAAAACAGAGTTAGAATTGATGTCTCAACCATAGGTCTTCTTCAGGAGTTATCTAAAAGAGAAGAAAGCAGGTAAGCGAAATAAGAGAAATGTATGTGAGGAAAGAAAATAGGGGGAAGGTTGTAGAAGAAAAAGTGATAATAGGTAAGGTAAGAATAGAATCTTGAAAATGAAAAGGTGATGATAAGTATGAAAAGGCAGCATAGTACAGGTGAATGAGCTGAGAAGTCCTTAAGTGGGGACTAATTAACTGGACCTAGTGAGAAGGCTGAACGGTGAAAGCTATGTGTACACAGAAATACTCAAACTGGACAAGTGAGTGATTTACACTTGATCTGTGACTAGTAGTGCAAGGACACCCAGCATAACGACACCTCACCAGAGCCATTCAGCCTAACAACATTTTCCATAATGAAACAACTCGGACACCCACTGGCAGTGGTGCGATAAATGAGGCTACCTTGTAGTTGTAGCCACCATGTTAGGGCAAAGATCTCATAGGGCAAACCAGTATTAGATCAAAATTCCTAGGCTAAATGTTGCAAGGCTGCATGTCTTTGCTCCAGTTGTCATGCCACGGGTTTACACCACCCTGTGGCTCTGGCAGCTCATAATACCTAAACACTGCGACTGTGCAAACCTGAATATTATCAAGGCTACAAAAAAAGGTACTTCACAGCCATGAAATGTTGCCTACACTTTTTATTGTGCAAAAAAGCAAAAAAATGCTATGTAGCTTGCATTCAATGTGTAAAGTGAAGATGCTGGATGCTCATGCAGTTCTCAGTTTTGCAGCTTACATGGTGGAGGTAAAATATGGAACAGGTACCCTGACTGAGTGGTAGAAGGGATGTGATAAAAACTTGAATAATGCAGTAATTTTTGCATTCTGGCTACTCCAGCCTATTTGGCTGCTTCATGTTTTATAGTCCCAGCAATTGGTGAAAAAGAGACCACCAGACAAGATCAGTAGAAGCCAGACTAGCCCGTCCATCCTTCAATTAAGGCACCTTCTCACTACTACATTGGGTAATACTCCTCCCCACCTTCTGGCATTTTCCTTAATATCCGAGCTTTCTTCCTTGTTAGGTCCCTCCAAAGTAATCTCGAAAGTGTGCCAAGCCCTTTTTCATTGGCGGTATGGTGGCTCCTATGGTCCCACCAAACATTGGGCCTCCCTCTTTCCCCATTATACCTTGGACTGGCCTGCATTATGGCGGTATTGTCACAAATAAGTGTCGCAAGACAGACTACGACTTATGCAATATCACATTTTACATAACCTGTATTACACCCCCGTAAAACTGGCAAGATGGGGTCTTCTCGATTCAGGTCTGTGCTCCAGATGTTCCCAAGAGGAAGGGACACTTCTTCATATATTCTGGCAATGTCCCAAGATAATCCCACTATGGAACTCAATTAAGGCCAAACTGGATCATTTACTGGGTTTACAGGATTGTTATACCCCTGAAATCTGCCTGCTAGAGGACTTGTCCCCTATAGAGACTATCACCCGGAGATTTCACATGTCTATGATAACATCATCTGTTAAAAAAGTCATACTTAAACATTGGAAGGATGACATTAGCCCATCATATCAAGAATGGGTTCATGAAGTCATTGCTAATCTTCGTACTGAGAAAGCCATTGCGAGTCTTTATAACAGGCAACGGAATTATAAGCGAATCTGGGATCCCTTACACACTCTAATTATTATTGGTATTGATAAGAGGAATGTTGGCAATTGCTTGTCTTAGTTCAACTATGGTTTATTTTATCATTATATTATGTTATCTTACTGCTGTACCGGGGAAGGGGGACAGGAGGGGCCAGAATCTGCCTTGAATCGTTATCATGTTGTGAATGTGTCGCTATTTCTGTCCACTGTATTATGGAAAATTTGTTAATAAAATTTGAATCGGGGAAAAAAAAAAGACTAGCCTGTCCAGCCAAACCAGCAAAATTAGTGCAATTTGCACCAGGTCTAGCCACATCCAGCATTTTCCGATCTGGCCAGTTTGTGTCCAGCGGTCTGCTTTTCACCCATACCCGCGGGAAGAACCCTGACTCACCAGAATGACTGCTCTTGCTTTTGAATTACCTGCATCCATCAGGAAAGACTCTTTCTGCTGGAACTGGCCACCCTCAGATTGGAATGCACACTCTGTGGCAAGAAGGCAAAATGCCTATCCTGTATAACAGAATGCCCATACTGTGTGCCACAGTGCTCATCCTGATGGCTGAAATGTCCATCCTTTATGCAGGGATGCACACCCAAATGCAAGAATGCCCACTTTAGGGTCAGAACGGGCAGTCTGTATGCCGGTGCCAGAATACCAACCTTTTTATCCCACGGTGCACACACTGGGTGCTGGAATGCCAATGATGGGAATGGAATACCTACCCTGGTGCCGGAATGCACACTCTGGGGCCCTAAATGCCGCCCTCCACACCATGACTGGAATGAACACCCAATGAGGGACTAGTATGCCCAACCTAGGGTTGTCTCTAATGTCCATAGTAGGGCAAAAATGCCAACATTCTGGCTGAATGCACACTCTTGGGCCAGGATGACTAACTGCTCTGCCTAAGTTTCCACCCTAGGACCAGTGAACACCCTCTGGGCCTAAATGCCCACTCTGGGGCCAGAATACCCATCTTGGAGCTTTACTGCCCACCCTGGTGGTCAGAATAATCACCCCCAGTAGCCACCTTGGTGCCAAAATGGTAGTCCTGGGTCCAGAATGCCACCGTCTTGTCTCAGTACCCATAATTTGTACCTCAGTGCCCACCCTACAGCTTGAATGTCCACTCTGTGCCTATCCTAGGGCTGGAATGATGACCCTGAGGCTGGGAGGCTCATCCCCTGTGCTTCAGTGCCCACCCTGTGATCAAAATGCCCACCCTCTGATTTAGTGCCCGCTCGGGTTGGAATGACCACACTCTGAATCATGAAAATCACCCAGGGTATGGAATACCCAGCTTTAGGGGCTAAGTGCCCACCCAAGAGTCAGCACGTCCAAGCTAGCACTGGAATGTTCACAGTGGTGAGCACAGAGCCCACCCAAGGGCCAGAATGCCCACTATAGAGTCCCAAATGCCTACCCTTGAGCCGGAATGCCCACCTTGAGAATAACAGTTCCCACCCTCTGTGCATTAGTGCCCACTCTATGGCCAGAATACTAACTCCAGGGTCGCATGGACCACCCTCTGTGCCTCATTGCCCTCCTGGAGTTAGAATGCCCACCCTAGGGCTGGAATGCCCACTCTCTATACCCTAATGCTACCCTGGGGCCGGAATGTCCACCTTTTTTGCCATAATACCTACCATAGTGTTAGCATCACCACCACAGGGCTGAATGCCTATCTTCTGTGCCCACCCTGGGGAAGGAAAGCCCACACTGGTGTTTGGAATAACCATCTTCTGTATCTCAATACATACACTGGTGCCAGAACAGTCAACCCATGGGGCTGAAATACCCATCCTCTGTGTATCAATGCCCACCATAGATCTGGAATGCCCACTCTTTGTGGCTCAAGGCCCACCCCAAGGATAGAATGTCCTCCCTAGTAGCCTGAATAACCACCCTCAGTGCCCACCCTGGGACCACCATGCCCATCATAGTGGCTGAAATTATCACCTTTGGTGCCCACCCTGATGCTTGAATGCCTACCCTAGGACCGGAATGCTCATCTTGGAGCCAGAATTCCCACCCTCTGTGCATCAGTTCCCATCCTTTCTCCTGAATGTCTACCTTCCATACCCTAGGGCTGGAGTGATTGCCCAGGGAGACCAGAAAGATAATCCTGTGTGCCTTAGTACCCACCCTAGTGCCGGAATGCCCATCCTAGGGCAGGAGTCACCACTCTCTGCCTCAGTACCCACCCGGAGATCACAGTGGCCACACTGTGGTCCAGAATACCCACCTTGAGGGGCAAACTGTCCATCCAAGGGATGGAATGCCCATCCTACAGCTGGAATGCACATTCTGGGGTCCCGAAGCCCACCCAGTACAGTGCACACCAAAGCTCTGGAATGCCCACTCTCAGTGCCTAGTTACCTATTCTACAAATGGAATGGTTTCCCTAGCCCTGAGGGTCAGAATGACCATCCTTGGGCTGGAATGACCACCATAGGCCAGAATGCTGGTGCTCTGGGCCTCCATGCTACTTGGGACCAAAATGCTCACCCTGGTGGGCCAGATTAGCACTGTCTGTGCCATTGTACTCACATTTTTTTATTTATTTAATATTTCGGAAAGACCTTTGAGTGTGAGTTCTTTTACAAAGGTTCCACATCAGTTAAAAGTGTATTGGTGTGAAGGAGCACATGATCGCGCCCACGGTACTGGTAGAATAAGTGCGATCATGCGCTGTTTCACACCAATACACTCCCAACTGACTCGCCGGCACACAGAGGTCCCCCGTGGCTCAGTCTGCAGCTGCATCACCTTATTTATTTATTGATTTAAGAGTTTTACCAGGAAGGCATACTGAGCAGAGGGCTGCTCAAAGTCAAGGTGTTGGTTGAACCAGACACCTAAGTATCTGAAGGAGGTGTGTGCTTCTAGAGGGGTCCCGTCAATGGTGAGGTAGGTGGGGGGGGCGAGAGACGAGATAGTCTTGGCTGTGTGCCGAAGGTTAGAGAGACAGTTTTCACAGTGTTTAGGAACAGCTGGTTGGAGCGGAACCAGTGCTGTACAGTGCTGAAATTCTGCTGTAATATGGAGGCCACTTCTGCGAGGGAGGGGCCAGTTGCATACATTACGGTGTCATCTGCGTACATATGAATGGATGTGCATGGACAGGCAGATGGGAGATCATTCAGAAAGACAGAGAAGAGCACTGGGCCCAGGAGTGAGCTTTGGGGGACACCGGTGGGCACTGGCAGGGGGTTAGAGATGTGTGATCGCTATTGAGTGAAACCAGCAGGAAGCAGGACCTGAGAGACTGGCCTTCGCTAATTTGTCTAGTAGCAGGGGATGGGAAATGGTGTCGAAGGCTTTAGCTAGGTCAATGAAAATGTCTGAGGTGATGTGCCCTTTACCCATGCCAGTAAGGATGGCATCAGTGAGCCTTAGTAGGGAGGTAGTGGTTGAGTGTGAATTCCGAAATCCAGACTGATAGGGGGTGAAGAAGGAGGAGGCATCAAGATAGGAGGAAAGTTGGTCTAGTACAGTAGTTCTCACACACTGTCATAGTGAGCCTCCCCCAAGTCTTGGAAAATATCTTGAGCCTCCCCCCCCATATAGAAATAATTTTGGGCCTCCCCATAGTTATAACAATTATCATACTTTGCACAGTACACAAGGAATACAGTGACACTCCTTTGAGTAGTTGAGTTTATTCTCATTTTTTAAACTTATTATTCTCCATCTGTGAACCCCTCCCCATGTCAGCCTACTCACCCACACTTCTGGGTTTTGGACCCTATTTACTGTACCCTTGTTGCAATACCTCCAGGAGTCAGATTTCTTTTTTTTTTGTCAGATTTACCTTGTTTTTAAACACCTTCTCAGGAACCATTTTGCTTTGTCCTGCTCTTGCTCCTAGTACCTGCTAACCTAGCCTTTGCAATTGTGCTTTTCTGCAGCCAGTATAATGGGTCAGTTGTTACCTTGTACCTATTCATTTGTATTATTTTGCATTTTGTTTGCAGTTTCAAGACCTGTACTTCCTCCATTCAGCTTTCCACATGTCATACCAGGAACAAGTGTTTGTTGAGTGCGACTTTCCTGGTCACCCATTTTGTACATGAATTCGCACGCCAATATTCACTTTAGTTTGCTGCATCCTATCACACAAAGCATCCAAAACTTGACATTTAAATATAGATCATTTTAAGGCTTGCTTAAGCCTCCCTTGGAACAGGTTGGGGCCTCCCCTGGGAGGCTGGCCTCACCATTTGAGAAACCCTGGTCTAGTACAAGGTGTTCCTGCAGTTTGGCCAAGATGGGGAGGAGGGAGATGGGGCAGTAATTTCCTGGCATGGAGTGATCGCCTCCTTTTGGGAGGGGGATAATTACTGCATGCTTCCAGTCGGCTGGGATAGTATTTTATTTATTTATTTATTTATTTCAATCTAGGATTACAATACCTTTGAGCCGAGGCTCTTTTACAAAGGTTCCACGTCAGCGTGTGCAACAGTCATCATTTTTAGTTACAAACATATAGTCATTGACTTACAGACATGTAATAACCAGTACAAAGAATTGAGCTATCAGCAAGACAAGGGAAGTGGGGGGTGGTGGTGGGAAGTGAGGATAGGAGATCGGGGAAGGAAGGTGCAGGGGTAGGGGAGTATGGGAGGTGGTTGGGGCGGGGCAGAGGGTGGAGATACGGGGGATGTGGGCAAGGGGTGAGACAGTGCAGCCAGGGGCCTTGTCGAGGGAATATGACAGGTAAGGTGCTAGGGGTGCAAAGACTGATTGTAAGTGTTGGGTGCTGGGGAATTTGCAGCTGGAACAGTGGAAATGTTAAGATGGGCAGTCGCAGGATACAAGCAGTGAGAGGCGCAGGTTGGACTTGAAGAGTCCGAGTGTTGGAGCGGTCGCTATGTCGCTGCCAAGAGAGTTGAGCCAGTTGGATGCCCGATAGGTGAATGATCTTTGTCCTTGGGTCATGCAACATCGTGGGATATGTAGTAGATGGGAATTGGATCTCCTTGTAGTGACATTCCTATGTCTAGGCTTAAGGAGGGCACAGACACCAGGTGGGGCCAGACCCATTATAATTTTCTCGGCTGTGATGCAGGTTTTGTATTTTATGCATTTGTCCAGTTGAAGCCATCCAGATTGGGAATAAACGTCAAATGTGTGGGTACAGTGATGTGAGCCAGTGATGAGATGACAGGCCTTATTCAGGGAGGTTGTGATACGTTTGAGAGCAGAGGTAGTTGCAGACCCATATATGATAAGACCATAGTCTATGATGCTGACAATGGAGCTTTGGACGGCCACTGCCAGTGCTTCTGGGGTTAGGTGTTTCCTATGCCGGAATAATATGCCTAACCACGCATTGGCAGACTTTGCAACATTGCTGATATGGACAGCATATGAGAGGTGGGGATCAAGGGTGATGCCGAGGTACTTGAACGATTGTGTTTGCTCTAGGAGGGCTCCTTGTTTGGTTGCAATGTAGAGGTGGAGTTGTTTGTTTTTGTTGTGGGGGCTGCAGAAGACCATAGACTTATTCTTTTTTTTTCTGATTGAGAAGCAGTTTATGATTTAGAAACCAGGATTCAATGGAGGAGAAGGCCTGCTGAAGTTTATTTTGTAATTGGATTGGATCAGGGTCCGAGGTGAGGATCACAGCATCGTTGGTGTAGAGAATTATTTGTTCTGGGCAGCTGTCCGGTAGTGAGCTTAAGAATAGGCTGAAGAGGAGGTGTCCCAGAATGGAGCCTTGGGGGACTCCCGAGTGGACCGGTCTAGGGTCTGAGGGTGTATCAGCAATTTTTACTGTTTGGGACCGTTCTTCAAGGTACCTCTTAAACCAGCCAATGGAGTCGGTTGACAGCCCAGTGTTCTGAAGCTGGACAAGCAGGAGGTGGTGATTGACGGTGTCGAAGGCTTTAGTTAAGTCAATGTAGATTGAGCCTAGTAGTTCACCGGAGTCAAGTGCATTGTGGATTGCGCCGGTGAATTCAAGTAGGGCTGTGGAGGTGCTGTGACCTTTGCGGAACCCGTGTTGTTGCTTGCACAGGATGTTGTACATATCCAGGTATTCTGTGAGCTAGTCCGAGACAGTGCATTCTAGTGCCTTGGAGAGTGGGGGTAGTAGGGAGATAGATCTGTAGTTATCGTGGCCAGTTTTGTCACCACTTTTATGGATTGGGGTGACAGTAGCAGATTTCCTTCTGTCTGGGAACTGGCTACGGCTGAGGGAGAGGTTGAAAATTCTGGTCCGAGGACTAAGCACTTCATCAAGTGTGAGAGACAGGATTTTGAGATCGAGGGAGTCATTACTGAATCTTGATTTACCAAGGGCTTTGGTTACATATTTGCATACTTGGTGAGACTTGACTGCTTTGAAGTAGAAGCGGGGGGAGCTGGTGGGAGTAGTGTTCATTGCGGACAGAGGAGCTTCACCATCTTTGAAGTAGTCCTGGGGTAGGACAGTGCTGAGGTCAGTAAAGGCTTTGTTAAAGGTATCCGCAATGGTTTTTGGGTTGAGGGTTGTGGTTCCATTGATGTTGAGTATTGATGGGGGGGGAGGTTTGGGTGGATTCCCAGTGAGTTCCTTTATGTTCTTCCAGAATTCCCGACCATTACCCCAGGAGTTTGTGAGGGCATGTTTATAGTAGGCAGACTTCATTTGCCAGATGGTTTTGGTGCAAATATTGTGGGCACGTTTGTAGTTTTGGATGTCGTTTTGCCTTCCAGAGTTTCTGGCCAGCTCCCATAGGTGGTCTCTTGTTTTTAGCATCCTGAGGAGGTCACCTGTGAGCCAAGGGTTACTGAGTGATTTGACTTTGCGTTTCTTAATAGGAGCATACGTGTCACAGGCCACAGTGAAGATGTTTATGAAGTGGTCAAGGGCAGTGTTTACGTTGGTTGCATTGAAGACAGAGAACTAGTCTTACATAGATACATATACCTAGATACATAGACAGTGTCGGCAGATAAGGGCCTATGGCCCACCCAGTCTGCCCATTTGAGCTTATAAGTTCAGTTTGTTTTCCTAGAAGTCTGTTTCCCCTTACCCCTGACCTCTAGAATTCCTTTATGTCTATCCCATGCATTCTTAAATCCCATGATTGTTTCAGCCCCCACCACTTCCTCTGGCAGGGTGTTCCACTTGTCCACCACCCGTTCTGTGAAGAAATTCCTTCTCATGTTTCCTCTGAATCGTCCTCCCTCCAACTTCATCCCATGCCCTCTAGTTCTGGAACATCTTTTTTGCTTAAAAATAGTGTTTTCCTGCACTCTGTTTCTCCCTGTAAGATACTTGTATGTCTCTATCATATCCCCTCTCTCCCTCCTCTCCTCCAGGTAGTACATGTTCAGTTCCTTCAACCTGTCTTCATAGGACTTGTGATGCAATCCATGCACCATCTTTGTTGCCCTCCTCTGAACCTTCTCTACCCTGTCTATGTCCTTATGTAGGTATGGTCTCCAGAACTGTACACTGTACTCCAGGTGGGGCCTCACTAGTGTCTTGTATAGTGGAATTATGACCTCCCTTTTCCTGCTGGTGATGCCCCTGCCTATACATCCCAGCATCCTATTTGCTTTACCTGATGCATTGTCACACTGTTTCCCTACCTTGAGGTCATCAGAGATGACAACCCCAAGATCCTTTCCTGCTTGGTGCATGCTATATCTTCACCCCCAACTGATATATTGTGCCAGGGTTTTTGTGCCCCATATGCATTATCTTGCACTTCTTTGCATTGAATTTCAACTGCCAAACCCTTGACCATTCTTCAAGTTTCTGCAGGTCCCTTCTCATTCTGTATACACCCTCTGGTGTGTCTACTCTGTTACAGAGCTTTGTGTCATCAGCGAACAGTGAAATTCTGCCTTCTAGATCCTGCGCAATGTCACTGATGAAGATGTTGAATAGGACCGGTCCCAGCACTGATCCCTGTGGTACCCCACTGGTCACTCTTCCCTCTGTGGAGTGACAGCCATTTACCACCACCCTCTGTGTCCTGCCACCCAGCCAGTTACCTACCCACCACACTACTGTCCTGCCCACACCCATATTCCCCAGTTTGTGTAATAGTCTTCTATGTGGCACAGTGTCAAAGGCCTTGCTGAAGTCCAGATCGGCCATGTCCACTGCCCTCCCCTGATCCACCTCCCTAGTCACCCAGTCAAAAAATTCAATGAGATTGGTCTGACATGACCTCCTCCTGGTGAAACCATGCTGCCTTGGGTCCTGTAGTCCATTGACAACCAGATGTTCCACCAATCTCTCCTTCAGAAGTGCTTCCATGATCTTTCCCACTACCGAGGTGAGGCTGACTGGTCTGTAGTTCCCTGCTTCCTCTTTGTTCCCGCTTTTGTATAAGGGGACTACATCTGCTGTCCTCCAGTCTTTGGGTACCTCCCCTGTTTCCAGTGATTGGCTAAACAGGATAGCCAGAGAGTTCAGCCACCACCTCTCTTAGTTCTTTAAGGACCCTGGGGTGCACCCCATCTGGCCCCATTGCTTTGTCAACTCTTATTACTTCCAGTTCCTTCAGGACCCTTTCTCGTGTAAAGGGACTTGTGTCCATTTCTGCACCATTCTCACCCCTTGTACTCCCTTCAGACCCATTACCCCACTCTTCCTCAGTAAAGACTGAGCAGAAATACCTGTTCAATATGTCAGCTTTACTGTTGTCATCCTCCAGTCTTGATGGAGGAGGTGGGATTTGAGTCGAGGAAGGTGACCACTCTGTAGAACCCTGCTGGTGATAGTTTTTGGTGGTTGGTTGATGAATTTATTTGACCAGGTGCAGCTAACAGGGGAGTAGTCGCTGAGAGAGTCAGGGAGGACATTAGTGTTAGATATCCGTGATGGGTGACTGGTAAGGATCCAGTACAAGAGTGTGTTGGTGCCGGTCCTGTAATTTTTCCTGGTTGGTGAGTCAACCATTTGTGTGAGGTTCACTGCAGCAATGGTATCCCTGTGTGCACCAGCATCGGCCACAGGCCAGTTGATGTTGAAGTCACCTAGGAGGATGGATTCGGTGTCCGGTGGGAGTGACTTTACAAAGTCAGGAACAGCTGTTAGACCAGTTCCCTGTTCTTTGGGAGGGATGTAGATGGTGGCAACAGTGAGGGTTTTGTTTTGGGCTCCGAGGAGGATTCTCACTGGCAGTATCTGAGCAGTTGTGGGTTGGAGAGAGGTAATGATGTGGTGCCCCTGTATGGAGTCTTTTAGGTAGACAGCGCAGCCCCCACCTCTTTTGAAGAGGTGATCTAGCCTAAAGACATTGTAGCCAGGAAGGCTGATTGCATGGTCCAGTACTGATGGCGTGAGCCAGGTTTCGACAACCGCCAGGATGTCAGGGCTGTGCTGGCTGGTGAAGGCCTGTAGGGCATCCATTTTAGGAAGGAGGCTGCAGATGTTGATTGATATGAATGACAGGGCACCCGAAGGCTTGCTCAGATTAATGGCTTTAGAGCAGAATGGGCCATGGTTTGGGTGCACGTTGCCTGACAGCATTAGGAGGAGGAGGAATAGCCTCAAGGAGCTGCGGTGTATTTCTTTAAGGGAATGCTTTCGCCTGCTAGCATCTCGGGAAATTGCAGAGCATCAATGATAATGGGTGAGGGTAAGTGTAGACAGGGGGGACCAGAGTGGAGGGCTAGGACCAGTGTGGGTGTAGGACAGTTTCATGGCAGTAGGATGGACCCTGGGCAAAGGGCAGTGACCAGTGTGCCTAAGTGGAGGAAGGATGTAGGAATGTGGAAGCTGTGGGGGAGGGAGGGAAAGCAGGCTTTTGATGCGTGCAGTAGGGGAGGAAGACAGGCAAGAAGAAATAGAATAGGGGGTAGAGAACGGTGGAGGCGCATGATTAAGGTAGGATTCGGGGTAGGTGGAGGGAGGGGGTTAAGACAGGCTGGCAGGGCTAGGAGAAGGGGGCGGAAGAGCAGTAGCTGGATCAGTGGGAAATGAGGATACAGCCAGGAAGGCCAGGCAGCCAGGGACTGTCTTTCAGAGGGTATACTTTTTTTTTCTAATGAAAGACCAAGAATCCCTCTAGTGGCAGGTCTGTATAACCTGCTAATGGAAAATTAGCCACTTTTTCCATTAAAAAAAGAAAAAAAATTCTATTACACACTTGAAATGTGTTTAGTTCTATCTAAAATCTATTTGTAAAAAGTGCCAGGTGGCAGAAGCAGGGGAAAAGTCCTGGCCAATCAGAGTGGGTTTGCTGGAAGCACCCTGTCCGATTGGCTGCACTGTCCCATACCTTCCAAGGAGCTACAGGCGGGCGGGCGTCCTGGTCTCGGTCGGTAGCTGGCTGGGTACCGGTCGACCATGGGGGAGCTGAAGCAGCCCCGTTCAAGGGCAGGCAGCTTCCAAGGAGCTGCAGGCGGGCGTCCTGGTCTCTGTCGGTGGCTGGCTGGGTGCCGGCCAACCGTGGGGGAGCTGAAGCAGCCCCGTTCAAGGGCAGGCAGCTTCCAAGGAGCTGCAGGCGGGCGTCCTGGTCTCTGTCGGTGGCTGGCTGGGTGCCGGCCGACCGTGGGGGAGCTGAAGCAGCCCCATTCAAGGGCAGGCAGCTGCTAAAGAAGTAACTAGAGAAAAAGAGAGGTTGAAAAGTCGGCCAGTGGGGCAGCGATGGCAGGAGCCGACAGGTGTAGCATTTTGGCATCCAGTCCCGTGGGGCATTTGCCTTTGTGTGGGTTTAGGGACTGCAGTGCATTTAGCACTTCAGCTGTGGAGACCAGGCGAAAGGAGAAACTGGTGGTCAGGGATGTGGGTGGCTTTTGTGGGGTAGCGCTCCTGGTTGAAGCTGGAATGTCAAACTTAGGGCCAGGATGCCAACCCAGGAACTAGAATGCCCACCCTTTGTGCCTTAATACCTATCATGGAGGTTGAATACTGGTTCCTGAGCCTCAGTACTTGCCTTATGGTCAGAATGGACACCCCAGGGCTGGAACAGCCATCCTATGTGCTCAGCTTGGAGCTGGAATGATCCCTGGTGGTCACAATAACCACCCTCTCTGCCTCAGTTCCCACCCTGTTCACAGAATATCAGCTTTGGGGCCATCTGGGGACAAGTGACCATCAAACAGTGTGGTTCACGTTAAACTCAGCTACAGAGTCAAGCCATACAAAAGTGAGGGTACTGGACTTTAGGAGGGCTGACTTTGGCAAGATGGGAGAGTGCCTCAGAAAAGCACTAGCAAACAGGCTTAGAAGGAGGTGTGGAGCAACAATGGGGAATCATCAAAACTGCCATCACAGAGGCAACAAGCCTTTGTGTGAAGCAAATAAACAAATCAAAACGAAAGAAAAAGCCACTGTGGTTCTCAAAAGAGGTGGCTGTGAAAGTCAGGAAGAAAAATATAGCATTCCGGAAGTATAAGGAAACACAGAAGGAGCAGGACAGAGAGCTGTACCAGTTAAGGCAGAAGGAAGCAGGAGGGAAGTCAGAATAGCAAAGGCCCAAACTGAGGAAAAGATAGCCAACTCAGTTAAGAAGGGGATAAAACCTTTTATAGGTACATCAGACGTAGAAAGACAAAGGGAGGATAGTGAGGCTGAATAGAATGAACATGTGGGTGGGCAGAGGGGGACAGTGAAAAAGCAGGGATACTGAATGAATATTTCTGGTCAGTATTCACAAAAGAGGAGGGGGAAGTGCCTAATCCAATTAACAGAAGCACTCTTGATAGGAGGGTCGATCCCAGTCCTTTCACAGAAGAAAGGGTTCTGCAAGAACTCCTAAAACTGAAGGTGGACAAAGCAATGGGTCCTGATGGAATTCACCCCAGAATTCTAAAAGAATTAAGGGAGAAACTAGTGAAACCACTGGCTACTCTTTTTAATAAATCATAGGAGGATGATGTGGTACCCAAGGACTGGAGGAAGGCAGATGTGATTCCCCTTCACAAAAGTGGGACCAAGACAGAGGCAGGAAACTACAGACCTGTCAGTCTGACCTCTGTGGTAGGGAAAGTGATGGAGTCACTTCTGAAGGAAAGAATAGTTGAGTACCTAGAGGCCAGTGGAGCACAGGACCCAAGGCAGCATGGGTTCACAGCGGGAAGGTCATGTCAGACGAATCTAATAGATTTCTTTGACTGGGTGACCAAAGTAGTAGACCAGGGAGGAGCTGTGGACATGGCCTACCTAGACTTTAGCAAGGCATTTGACACAGTCCCACACAAAAGATTAATAGTCAAATTAACCAGCCTGGGAGTGGGTCCCAGGGTGGTAGCCTGGGTAAAACATTGGCTGCACAACAGGACACAGAAGGTAATTGTAAATGGAGTCCACTCTGAAGAAAGAGGGGTTACTAGTGGGGTACCACAGGGTTCAGTATTGGGTCCAGTCCTTTTAATGTCTTCATCAGTGACATTGCAGAGGGACTGGAAGAAAAGTATGCCTTTTGCAGATGACACAAAGATCTGCAACAGGGTTGATACACAAGGAGGCATGGAAAGGATGAAAAGGGACTTGGGAAGGTTGGAGGAATGGTCAGAAGTATGGCAGCTAGGATTCAATGCAAAAAGTGCAAAATAATGCACCTGGAAACAAGAACCCAGGGAAGAATACACAATGGGTGGGAGGTAGTAACAACAACAAAAAGGAAAGGGACCTGGGGGTAATCATATCAGATGACCTTAAGGTTAGCAAGCAATGTGAGAAGGCAGTAGGAGGGCTGGGGTATACTGGGATGTATAAGGAGAGGCATCAGCAGCAGAAAACAGGAAGTTGTTATCCCACTGTACAGACAGTTGGTGAGACCCCATCTGGAGTACTGTGTCCAGTTCTGAGACCCCATCTCCACAAGGACATAGACAGCATAGAGGTAGTCCAGAGGAGGGCAACTAAAATGGTGCAGGGTCTGCAAGAGAAGCAGATAAGGAGACTAAAGGAGCTTAATATGTATACCCTTGAGGAAAGAAGGAGAGGGGACATGATAGAAACTTTTAAGTACCTCAGTGGAATCAACAAAGTCCAAGAGGGTGGCATCTTTCAGAAAAGAGACGTGCAAGAATAAGGGACACAATTTAAGGATAGAAGGAGGCGGTTCAGGGGCAATGTGAGAAGTATTATTTCACAGAGAGGGTAGTGGATGCATGGAACAGCCTTCCTGAGGAAGTTGTGGGTCTAAAACTGTAGGAGAATTCAAGAATGCATGGGACAGACATAAGGCAGTTTTTGTGGGGGGTAGGAAGAAATAGGCTGTTGGTTAACTAGGATCTGCGGCCTATCCTGTAGGTAGGGAAATGGGCAGACTAGATGGGCCAAGCGGTCCTTGTCTGCCGTCAAAGTCTATGTTTCTATGTTTCTGTGTTTTTATGTTTCTAATGACCACTTTCTGGGCCATGAAAACCACGCAGGGGCTTGATTAGCTGCGCAAGGCATTTTTATTTATATAGCGCCCAACCCCTAGGGCTCAGGGCACTTTACTATATTAAATAACAGAATGTACAATACACATTTTACAACAAATTATAAAAACGTACCACTTTAAACATATGACACTGAAAGGAAAAAGAAAACAGAATGCCCAACCTGACAAGCAAAGAGCCTACCCAAGGGTCAGAATGCCTAACCTAGCACTAGAGTGCAAACGGTGGTGAGCACAGAGCCTACCCGAATTCAAGAATCACCACTCTGGGGTCCTGAATGCCCACACTGAGGGTGACAGTGCCTATGCAAAGACCAGAATACCCTGTCTCTGTGTTTCTGTGTCCATCCTGGGGCCAGAATGTTCACTCCAGGGCTGCAGTGACCAACCTCCATGCCTCATTGTCCTCCCTGGAGCTGGAATGCTCACATAGGGCTGGAATATCTATCTTCTGTACCCCAATGCCAATGTGGGGCTGGAATGTCCACCCTTTGTGCCTTAATGGTGGCATGACCACCTCAGTGCTGGAATACCTATCCTCTGTATCCACTCTGGGGTTGGAATGCCCACTCTAGTGTCCAGAATGGCCATCCTCAGGGCCTCAGTATCTACCATGGTGCCAAAATAGACCACTCAGGGGGGCCATAATGCCCTACCCAGGATGGAAATGCACATCCTCTCTGCCTCAGTGCCCTTCCTACGGCCAGAATGATCACCCTATGTAATTCGAAGCCCACAAAAGGGCCGGAATGGCCTCCCTGCTTGGGGCTGCAGTGTTCATTCTGGTGGCTGGAAATAATCACCCTCAGTGCACACCCTGATGCTGGAATACCTACCCTAAGGTGGGAATGCCCACCCTGGGGCTACAAATCCCATCCTCTGTATCTTAATACCTATCCTAGGGCCTGAATTATGGTCGCTGGGCCAGAATAAACATCCTTTATGCCTCATTACCAAGCCTGGTGCTGGAATAACCACTCTAGGGCCAGAATCATTAACCTTTGTGCATCATTGCCCACGCTGTGGGCCAGAATACCCAGGAGCAATGAGTAGCAGCAGCACTCAGAAAATTCACAAAGTGACTTTCACTTTGAATTAAAACAATAATTTCTAGGGACATGGATATGTTGTTCATCCACACTCATTGGCAGGTATCCTTGCCGCTTTAAATCTTGCCGGAAGGTCTTCAAGCTTGCTCCTCCTCCCACCCACCCGGGTGGTATAACTCTCGGCTCCGCCCCATGACGCCAGATCTTCCTTACCGCTTGGAAGCTCAGGTTCCCTCCTTAACGCTCTGCGTTTGTGACTGGTTCCTATTTCTCCGTTTGCGGATTTAAAATAAATTTTGCAAAAGACTTTGTCTTCTATCCCTCACAAGGCATGGACAAATCGACTCCGGATTTCGAGATGCCCATGGCAGAAGATGTCTCGACGGATCCACACTCCACGGTGTCTACTGCTTAGGCCTTGAGCACGACCCGCAGGCTTGCGACCTGTGTTCATCTTTCGGCCACGCCCTCGAAGACCGTGCTGCCCGATTGCAACTGGGCCGTCCGAAGCGTTCCTCCGGTGAAGTCAGGAGGCCCGGTTGCGGTGTCCCGCGGCCCGGCGGGCTTCGGCGGATCAGCTCGAGCGGATGGTCGCCCTCGAAGAGGAGGCGACGCGGGCCGTATCTTCCTCGGCCGCGGCATTTATCCCGCTCTCTCTGGGTTCTTCCTACACGGCTTCTTTTAAGGAGCTTTGTCTGTCCCTCTCCACTAAAGGAGAAGGGCCTGCGTCTGCTGGACCTTATTCTCGGTCCAAAAAGAGGGACAGGGGTAAGTCCCTCCGTCGACGCTCTTGGGAGCGGGAAAGGTCCCTCTCCCCGGGCCGTCGACCGTCGGCTTCGGTCGACCGCTCGGCTTCGGCCACTGGCCTCACGGTGTCCCCGTCAGGTCAGTTGACCGAGACTCCCACCGATGAAGTCGAGATTTTTCTCGACCCATTGGACGGACTGTCGCCTTTAGCAACCGAGATTCCCCTCTCCCCGGTTCCCCCGGGAGGAGTTGAGGATCCCGTGGGCTCGCCTGTGCCTCCGGTTCCGGAGCCCTCGGATGGACCATCCGAGCCGAAGGGAGTGCCGGTTCCGGCCGACACCTCCCCGCACCGACCTCGGAAATTCCGGGACTCTCGGTCTCGGACCTCTTATGATCCAGCCGATCCACCGTCATAGGCGGTCTCGGTCTCGGCACAGCGGTAAAGCGGCGTCGCCGCTCGTCCTCGTCTCCTCCTCGGATGAGGGAGGCTTCGGCGTAAGTACGTCGGCGATGAGAGACCTTATGTTGCAACAACTCCTCCTGGCGGGAATAAGCCGACCCGTCGCCTTCCCAGCCATTAAATCAACTGTCTGCGGGCAATCGACACAACCTCGACTTATCGAGGCCTAGCCTGCAGGCGGTTGTTCGGCCAAAACCAGCTGCTCACCGATTCGGTGGAACCTCCGCCTCCACAGCCACCAATTGGGGCTCCGACCAAGGATTCTCGGTCGGCTAAGGGTCTACCCCATCGGCTGTCAGTTACCCTCACTCCCGACCGACCTCGGCAGGTGAAGGGTGGCTCAGGCCAGAGGCAGCTCTTCCGAGGACTCTTCCGAGTCCGAAGATGATTCCTCCTTTTCTCCAAGCGACTGGACTTGGGTCTTCAGGAGGTCAGTCAATGGGCGATAGCCCGTCGTCCTTCCTAGGACTGCTTGGCTCATCTCGGAGTCTACCGGGATGGAGCTCGAACCCGTTCCAAGCGGGCCAGGTATCCCCTCACGGAGATTCTGGACCGAGGGATTCTCCAGCGGAGGCCTTTCCGGTGGCGAGGCCATAGTGGGTCCGGCACTGGAGCTTTGGCAGCGCCTGCTTCCTGCCCTGCGCCGGCCAGGATGGCCAGGAAGTATCGCGGTCCCTACCGGTTCCTTGTCCGGTTTTTGGAACACCCTCTGCTGAGGGGTTGGTTACCGACAGCGTTTTCCGGCGCCCGTAGCGCGCCAGGATGTGGACAAACCTCCTGACAAGGAGTCAGAGAATTGGACTATGTCGGGCGAAAAGTCTACGCTGCGTCCTCTCGGCCTTCGTCAGGCCAGTTCGGCGTCCTCATGGCACATTTTCTCATGTCTGTTGGGCTCCTGGATGAGGTCATCCCTCATCTTCCGCCGATCTGCAGACTACGGTTAAGCAGGTGCGGGACCAGGGCAGGGCAGTGGCCAAACAGCAGCTCCAGACTGCTTTGGATATAGGGGACTCATGTGCCAGATCGGTGCGGCCGCAGTGGCTATCGTCGGCGGGCTTGGCTGAGGATATCCACCTTTACCGGATACCCAGCACAAGTTGGCGGATGTTCCCTTTTGGGGACTGACCTCTTGACCCTGGGGTGGAAGGTCACCTGCAGAGGATCGAGAGTCCAATGCCACCTTGGACTCGGTCTCTTCCGCTCAGAGGACAAGGCTGCAAACCACAGCCTAAGCCCTTTCGTCCTTCTGCTGCCCCGCCTTGCCCAGCAACGTCAGGGCCAGCAGGCTCGGCCTTGGCATCCCAAACCCAAGCCGCGGCTTCCTCTAACAGGGCAGGGAGGAAAGGGCCCAGAGGTCCCTCGGCGGTCCCTCCTCCAAGCCTGCCAGTGGCAGGCTGAGGTGTCGCCCCCATCCCGTCCCTGCCCACCTAGGTCCCCGTGAGGCAGGCTCCAGCACTTCCGTTCCGCCTGGTCCGCTGTTACCACGGACAGGTGGGTCTTGGAGGTGGTGGGAAGAGGCCTGCCTCTGGAATTCGAGCAGGCACCACCCTTCAGAGCCGTCGCCCCTCGGGGCGCTTCGGGATCCCCAGCCTCACTGGCGGCTCGTCGAGCCGACATCGCTCTCCTCCTCCAGAAGGAGGTGGTAAGAGAGGTGGTGGACCCTCCTTCAGACCCAGGGTTTGTGTCCAGGTACTTCCTGGTTCCGAAACGGACGGGGGGCTGGCGCCCCATTCTCGACCTACACGACCTAAACAAGTTCCTAAGGTCTCGAACCTTCAGGATGGTCACTCTGGCTCAGATAATACCATCCTTGGAGCGGGCGTGTGGTTCTGCTCTCTGGACTTGCAGGCGCGGCGTTTTTCACGTCCCTATCCGTCCGTCTCACCAGAGATTCCTTCGGCTTCAGGCGGAAGGATCCCTCTTGATTCAAGCCATGCCCTTCGGCTTGTCTCCAGCTCCCAGGGTCTTCACCAAATGCATGGCAGTGGTGACAGCATTCCTGCGGGCGCGAGGGGTCGGGTGTACCCTTACCTGGATGACTGGCTGATAGCGGCTCCCTCCAGGAAGGAGGCGGAGTGGTCAGAGATCTGGCCCTCCAGGTCTGCTCTCAACTGGGCCTCCTTATCAACGAGGCCAAGTCGGAACTCGAGCCGAAGCAGGTGATTCTATTCATCGGGGCGCAGCTCGACTCTCTTCGAGCCAGAGCGCGGCTCCCGGCGGACAGGGCCGAGGTTCTTTCCTCCTTTGCCCGATCATTTCTGGTTGGGCAATTGCGCCCTGCCCGGGACTTCCTGCGCCTCCTGGGTCTCGTGGCGGCCTGCACCAGCGTGGTCCGTTGGGCCCGCTGGAACATGCGTCCCCTTCAGTGGGGACTGGCCAGCCAGTGGTCACAACGCTGCGATCCCTTGGACCAGCTTGGCCGGTGACACAGGGATGTGGAGCGCTCTCCAGTGGTGGACCGTTCCAGATCATTTGCAGGAGGGCATCCGTTCGTCCGCCCGAGCGACGGTCTCTCCCTATCGACCGATGCCTCTCTGATGGGTTGGGGTGCCCATCTGGGGGAACACCGGGCTCATGGCCTCTGGTCCCCGCGGAGGTCCCGATGCCACATCAACCTGCTGGAGCTCCGAGCGGTCCGCCTAGCTCTCACCGCCTTTGCTCCGTTTCTCCGGGGTCAAGTGGTCCGAGTCCAGACGGACAATACCACGACCATGTACTATCTAAACCGCCAGGGCGGGCCGCTCCATGCTTCTATGCAAGGAAGCTCTCCGCATTTGGTCACTCGTGCGCAGCCTGGAGGCGGACCTCCTAGCCATTCACGTGGCAGGAGCCTCCAACACCCTGGCCGATGCCCTGAGCCGGATAGGGGCTGCATCCCACGAGTGGTCTCTCCTGCCGGAGGTAGTACAGCATCTGTTCTCCTTTGGGGCACACCTCAGGTGGACCTGTTTGCCTCCATGGAGCAGCAGGCTGAGTCTGTTCCATGCCCGCCCCTCAGCAGGGCTCGCTGCAGGGGATGCCTTCTCGAGGCAATGGACCCGGGCCTCTTTACGCCTTTCCCCATTTCCCTTGATCCACAAGGTGCTTCTCAAGGCGAGGAGGGACAGGCGCAGGTGATTCTGATAGCCCCAGACTGGCCTCGCCAGTTCTGGTACCCAGATCTCCTCAGTCTCAGCTCCAGGACTCACGGCAGCTTCCAGCTCGCCCGGACCTGCTCTCAGTCCAATCAGGGAAGGTGTTCCATCCGGACCTTCAATCCCTGCACCTGACGGCCTGGTTCCTGAGCTGGCTAGAGTTCCAGGCCTTGGGTCTTTCCGACGAGGTCCTCAATGTAGTTGAGGCGTCCCGTAAGAGTCGACCAGAAAATGCTATGCCTTCAAATGGAAAAGGTTTTCCATTGGTGTCAGAAGCAAGGGCTTGGACCCTTCCTCCTGTTCCTTGGCAAGCATCTTGGACTATTTATGGTCCCTTTCTAGTCAAGGGGCTTAGGTCGGCGACCTAAGGGGTGCACTGGCAGCCATCTCTCTTACCGGGGCGCGGGCGGGAAGCAGTCGGTCTTGCATGGAGAAGGTAGTCTGGCGCTTTTCAAAGGCCTTGATCACATTCCCCTCCAGTCGGGAACCCCACCTCGTGGGATCTACTGCTGGTACTTGGCAAAGCTCATGGGCAAGCCATTCGAACCTATGCACAGGTGTGCTCTCTCTCACCTGTCGTGGAAGACCGCCTTCTTGGTGGCTATCACGTCAGCCAGAAGGATGGGAGAGCTCCAGGCGCTTTCCATCGAGTCTCCTTCACCTGGTCTTCCACAGGGACAAGGTTGTCCTCGCCCCCACCGAAATTCCTTCCGAAGGTGGTGCGGAGTTTCCCTTAACCAGGTGTTGACTCTGCGGTGTTCTACCCCAATCACACCTCGGAGGCCGAATATAGGCTCCATACTCTGGACCCTAGAAGGGCGCTCGCTTATTATAAGGAGCGCACGGCTGAAATTCGGGGAGAGGTTCGCCAGCTGTTTGTCACCTACGCTGAAGCCGCATCTGGCAGACCTGCAGCCAAGCGGACGATAAGCAGGTGGGTAACCTCCTGCATAGATCTCTGCTATAAGTTGGCGGGCATGGAGCCTCCCAGAGGGATAAGAGCTCATTCTACCCGCCATACTGCTGCAGCAGTGGCTGCTTCAGGGGCGTCCCTATCCAGGAAATCTGCAGGGCTGCTACCTGGAAGTCAGCAAACACCTTCATTACCCACTACCACATCGACCTTGGTCACGCCGGGATGCTGGTTTTGGGGCCTCGGTTCTCCAGTCTCTCTTTCCCAAGTAAGTATTAGGGGTGTGCGCCTTGCCTCCCTCCTCCCGGAGAACTGCTAGGAGTCTGCCAATGAGTGTGGATGAACAACATATCCATGTCCCTAAATACAGGTTACTCACCTGTAACAGGAGTTCTAGGAATGGTATATGTTGTTCATCCACACCCACCCGACCTCCTCCCGCCAAGGCTCGGGACGCACAACCTTGAGCTTCCAGCGGGCCAGATCTGGCCATGGGCGAGCCGAGTTATACCACCCGGGTGGGTGGGAGGAGCAAGCTTGAAGACCTTCCGGCAAGATTTAAAGCGGCAAGGATACCTGCCAATGAGTGTGGATGAACAACATATACCATTCCTAGAACTCCTGTTACAGGTGAGTAACCTGTATTTATTCAACATCAAAATTGAAGAGAAAATGTGGAGCAGGAAAGACTAACACACCAGCTGCGCTAGCGCTTTGCTCTGGTGAGCGGCCAGAATACACATCACTGGGAGCCAGAATGTCCCCAGAGGGGCAAAGTGCCCACACAAGGGCTGGAATGCCCACCCTAGAGCTGGAATTCCCATTGTGGGGTCAAAAATGTCCACCCTGTCTCCTCAGCAGTACATTTCTTGTATTGTTCCCTGGGTCCTGAGCAGTACATTGCCTGTGCAATGCCCACCTTCTGTGCCTCAATGCCCACCCTTTGTGCCTGATACCCACCTAACACGTGGCATGCCATATGTCAATCCTACCCCTGAGAGTCAGAATGACTACACTTGTGCTGGAATGACCACTCATTGGGCCTCAGTTCCTATTCTGGAGCAGGTATGCCTACCCTCATTGCCCAAATGATTACCCTCTGTGCCACAGTGTCCACCTTGCAGCTGCAGTGCTTATCATAGGGCTAGGATCCTCACACTGGTACTAGAATGCCCACCCTCTGTACTTCAGTATCCTTCCTGGGGCCAGAATGCCCTTCCCTGGGCCTCAATACCTGCCCAGAATGCCTATCCTCTGTGTCAACCCTGGGGCTGGAATGACTACCTTCATGGCCAAAATAACTACCCTCTTGGTCTCAGTGCCCACCCAGCTGCCAGAATGCCCACCCAAGGGACTGGACTTCCCTCCCTCCCTCCCTGGGGCCCAGAATGCTCATACTCTACATACATACAAACCTATGAAGAAGCAAAAGAAGGTCATTTGGTCTATCTAATCATCCCTGCCCCCCCCACTCCTCCTATCCTCCTTACCCATGAGCCTTACCTTCCTCATGCCTATCCCCACCTCTCTTGAAGCTGCCCACTGTCTTCAATGAGACCACCTCTTCCAGCAGTGCATTCCAAGTGTCCACCACCCTCTCTGTGAAGAAGGACTTCTTGAACTCCCTCCTAAACCTACCCTCTCCAGCTTAAGACTGTGCCCCCTCATGTTATGGTTGTCACTCATCTTAAAGAGACCCTCCTTATCCACCTTATTTATCCCTTTCAAGTACTTAAAGGTCCAAATCGTGTCCCCTCTCTCTCTCTCTCTCCTGTCCTCCAGGGAGTACACGTTCAGTGCTCTCAGCCTCTCATCATATGCCTTACCTTGCTGACCAGCTATCATCTTTTTTGCCCTCCTCTGGACCTTCTCCAGCTGGAATGGGCTGGAATGCCCACCCCAGAGCTGGAATTCCCATTCTGGAGTTCAAAATGTCCACCCTATCTTCTCAGCAGTACATTTCTTGTGGAGTGCCTTGGGTCCTGAGTAGTACATTGCCTGTGGAATGCCCACCTTCTGTGTCTCAGTGCCCACCCTTTGTGCCTTGTACCCACCCTACACATGACATGCCAGCCCTAACCCTGGGGGTCAAAATGACCACCCTTGTGCCTTAATGACCACCCTTTGAGACTCAGTCCCTTTTCTTGGGCCGGTATGCATACCCTCATTGCCCAAATGATCACCCTCTGTGTCACAGTGCCCACCTTGCAGCTGCAGTGCACAACATAGGGCTAGGATTCTCACACAGGTACTAGAATGCCCAACCTCTGTACCTCAGTATCCACCCTGGGGCCAGAATGCCCTTTCCCGGGGCCTCAATACCTGCCCTAGGGTCAGAATAACCACCCTATGGCCAGAATGCCTACCCTCTATGTCCACCCTGGGGCTGGAATGACTACCCTCATGGTCAAAATGACTACCCGATCTGCCTTAGTGCCCACCCAGCTGCCAGAATGTCCACCCTAGGTGCTGGAATTCCCTCCCTGGAGCCCAGAATGCTCATTCTCTGCATACATATGAACCTTTGAAGGAGCAGAAGAAAGGCCATTTGGTCTATCTACTCTACTCTGCTCATTTTGCTGGGTCCACAGCTTGATCTACTGTCCCTGCGCCCCTCCCCATTTCTCCCATCCTCCCTACCCATGATCCTTACCTTCCCCCATGCCTATCCCAGCTTCTCTTGATGCAGCCCATTATCTTCAATGAGACCACCTCTTCCAGCAGTGCATTCCAAGTGTCCACCACCCTCTCTGTGAAGAAGGGCCTCCTGACCTCCCCTCCTAAACCTTCCCTCTTCAGCTTAAGACTGTGCCCCTCATGGTTGCCACTAATCTTAAAGAGACCTTCCTTATCCACTTTATTTATCTCTTTCAAGTACTTAAAGGTCCCAATCATGTCCCCTCTCTTTCTTCTGTCTTCCAGGGAGTACATGTTCTGTGCCCTCAACCTCTCATCATATGCCTTACCCTGCGAACCCACTATCATATTTGTAGCCCTCCTCTGGACCTTCTCCAGCAGGTTAATGTCCTTTTTGAGGTGTGGGCACCAGTACTGAACTCCATACTCTAGATGTGGCCTCACCAGTGACCTGTACAAGGGCAGTATAACCTCCTGTCTCTTATTACTGATCCCCCTAGCTATGCATCGCAGCATCTTGTTTGCCCTTTGCTGCTGCTTTCTTGCACTGCATGAAGTGCTTTGGGATACAAGTGATCATCACTCTCAGGTTCTTCTCCTCCTTGATGCAGATACTCAGACTCCACCCAGGTAGTACTCCGTCCTTGGATTCTTGGCTCCAGTGTGCATAACTCTGCATTTCTTGGCATTGAAGCCAAGCTGTCAGATCCCAGACCACCTCCCCAGCTTTTCCAGATCATCCTGTAGGTGCTGTATCCCTTCAGCTGTGTCCACTCTCCTGCAGAGCTTGGTGTTGTCTGCAAATAGGCACATTTTGCTCTTAATGCCATCCCCAATGTCATTCATGAAGACATTGAACAACACCAACCCCAGTGGGATGCCACTGGTGACCTCTCAGGTGCCAGAAAACTCTCCCCTCACAACCACTCTCTGAATTCTGTCCCTCGGCCAGTTTTCCACCAATTTGGCCATTTTATTCCCAACCCTGAGATCCGCCAGCTTCCAGATCAAACTTTTGTGGGGCACAGAGTCAGAGGCCCTGCTGAAATCTAGATAGAGGATGTCTACCGCTTGACCTTTGTCTACTGTCTTAGTGACCCAATCAAAGAAGTCAAGTCAGATTTGTTTGACATGATCCCCCCCCCCTCCACGAACCCATGCTGCCTCACATCCTGGAGACCATGCTCCTCTAGATATTCTACTAACCTTTCCTGAAGTATGGTCTCCACTGCAGGACTGAGGTCAGACTGACTGGTCTGTAATTCCCTGAGTCATCCTTGAGACTGCTTTTGTGAAGGGGTACCGCATGTACTGTTTTCTAGTCCTGCGGTACCATACCTGACTCCACTGAACTATTAAACAGGCCTGCCAGTGGCCCTGCCAGCTCCTCAGCCAGTTCCCTTAGTACCCTTGGATGTAATCTGTCTAGGCCTGGTGATTTGTCCACCCTCAATGCTAGCAACCCCTCCCTCACTCTGTCCTCCTCTATCACTATATCTATGTTCCCCTCCCCCTTCTCCCTCCTGAAAGTACTTGTCCATCCTTCTCCTTGGTGAAGATGGAACAGAAGTATTCATTTAGTATCTCTGCTTTTCCCGTTATCCTCCATTCACTTCTCCCCTTTCTTAAGCCTAACAATCTTGTCCTTTTGTTCCGTTTCTCACTTATATAGCGAAAGAAGGCCTTCTCCCCCTTCTTAATTCCTTCTGCTGTCTGCAGCTCCTATCTGTGCCTTAGCTCGCTAGACTTCCTTACTTGCCTCACTAGCCAACCTTAGGTAATTTTCCCTATCCACCTCTCTCTTGATCTTCCTGAATTTTCTGTAGGCTAGTCTCTTTTCCCTTACTGTCTGGGTGACCCCAGAACTGAACCAGCTGGGTGCTTTGGACCTTGGGTTCTTCCCCCTGAGCCTAACGCACTCCTCTGTGGCAACCAGTATCCTTCCTTAAAAGAGAACTGCACTAAACCTGAAGGAAATGTTTCCCAACAGAAACATTTTTTTTAAATACTAGTTCAAATTCTGTTATTGTTCCATCTATACTTGCCTATTAGTGACCTCGGTGGTTGTTTCTGATTAACATTCTGGTGTTGAGTGCCATTTTAGAATTGTATGATATAGTTTATGTCCCTCTCCAACCACTGAGTTCTATAGTAGAACACAGCTGCATTGTTTCATTAATGGAAGAGCTGAGCAAGGGACATAAACTACATTATATAGTTCTAAAATGGCATTAACTGTCTGTGTGTAAATCAGAATCACCCAATAGGATAACTAAAAAGCTTGTAGAGATGGAACAGTAACAACATTTGAACTAGTACTTAAAAATCAACTGCTACAGGGGAAAAATGACCTACAGGTTCAGTGCAGTTCTCCTTTAATGAAGAACCACCTTTGGTCCACCCCCATATCTGCTCTGATGCCTGCCAGGTGGCTCCTTAACACTTTGCCCATCTTCCTAAAGTTTGCCCTCCTAAAATCCAAGATTTTGGTCTTAGTCAGGATGTTTTCCCTGACCATATCTAATTGGAACCACACTATTCAATGGTCACTCCCACCCAGGGGCTCCCTGAGTGTTATTTCTTGTACATGCTCCCCATTTGTGAGCACCAGATCAAGAACTGCCTCTGCATTTGTTGGTTCTGTGATGCCCTGAGTCAGCAACCCACTTTGCAGTCCTTCCAGGATCACCTGATTCCTAGCACATGTAGTGGATGGTGCACTCCAGTTCACCTTGGGCAGGTTGAAGTCCACCACAATTGCCACTTCTCCTTTCCTCGAAGCTTCCAATATTTGTGAGCTCAGTTCCCTGTCCCTCTCCTCATCCTGGTTGGGTGGTCTGTAAACCACCCCCAACCTCTCCTATCTCCCCCTATTGGACCGTAACTGAACCCATAATATCTCCATCTTTCCTTCCTCTGACTCCTCCCGTGTGCAAGTTATTCCCTCCCTGATGTAAACTGCCATCCTTCCCCCATTCCAACTACTCTGTCCCTCCTGTGTAGTTTATATCCAGGGATCACAAGGTCCTAGTCATGGTGTGGTGTTGCGCAAGTCTCGGTTACTGCCGCTATGTCCACCCTCCTGTTTGTTAACAGCGCCTACAGGTCATCCATCTTGTTTCCAAGACCCCAGACATCCAGAGACACCACCCTCCACCTAGAATCTAACCTTCCTTCTCTTTATTCTTCTCTTCACATTTCTCCCCTGTGTGCACCCTCCCACCTACCCTTGTTATATGTTTCTTACCCCCTCCATGCTTTGCTAACTGTTTTCTCACCCCTTCCACTTCCTCCCTCCAGACCTCTTCCATCACTGTGGAGGGGAGGTTCTTTGACCTCACCCTCTCAAATTCTTTGGGCCTGCATGCCCACTGCCCCTCCCCCACTAGTTTAAATTAAGTATAGTGGTTATGTATTCTCCCAGTTTGTCCCTGAGTACCCTCAAACCCTCCCTAATGAGGTGTAGTCTGTCTGGTGAAAAGAGTGCTTTGTTTCACCAGGTTTCCTTCCAGTCCCCAATACAGATGAACATCTCCTTCCTGCACCATTTCCTCAGCCAGTCATTAAAATCCTCTATTATACAATGGCATGAAAGAATCCTGGACTCTGAATGGTCAGTCTGGTACTGGACCCATGATGTTATCCCAGTACAACATCACAGATCTAGTCCCAGCACACAGATGACCGAATCAGCTCTTGATGAAATCACTCCATGTAGTCTGGGTTTACTGATCTCTGGTTGGCAACCCGCTTCACAGGTTCCTGGTCCCAAGCCGCCTGCATAACACCCCCCTCCCACCAAGTCACAGTGTGCTCTCAAAGCCAACACAATAAATTTAATCTTTACGGCCATTTTCTCCCCCCAAACTCGGCAGCTTCAGTGAACCATGGAGACCATAACTGCTGGTCATGCGGTTTACTGAGGCCACTCACTTTGTGGCAAAAAAGTGTCCATTCGCCCACAACAACCGCAAAAAGTGGCTACACAAAATGCTTTAAATCACTAATGGCAATCCAAATAAAATATATATATATATTTTAACTGCTGCTGCGAATGGCTTCCAACATCGCTGCTGTCTTCTACCTAGCTGTGCACTCAACACCTGCATGCAGTCAGCTTCTGTCGCACAGGCATTCCTCCCTTTCATGACTCCCCACCCCCAAAAAAGTCAAACATTTTACCAGTCCCAGTGTAGGCAGCGGGATTGAAGCAACTGGCATCTGTCAAGTTATACACATCGTGATCTATAATGAAAAACAGCAGGGCAGCTAAGATGACTCACCCAGTAAGTAGTCTTGACCTAAACTACAGACCACGTTTCTCCAGCTCCCAGATTCTCCAGCTCCTTCACAACTGCCACCCTTAAACTGGATGAATGTATGACACAGACAAGAAGACATCTCTTGCAAACAAAAAGAGAGAAGTTTGAGCATTGGGGGAGAGCCATTTGCACAGACACACCCATTCGTTTACCAGCAGCACCACCTACTGACAAAAATGGATCTACTTGTTTCCTTAGTATATCTCCACATTGATAAATTAAATGGAAATCTATTTAAAATGCTTTTTTATTATCTTTCCTTTTTTTTTTTTTTTAATAAAAATGAGCCATTGTAAAATAGTAATAATGCACTCCAGGGTATGGGTTGTGCTGGGATAATGTCACTTCTGGGGTGTTGAATGCACTCGGCCTGTGGCCTTATGCCCAACCACCCCAGGTGTGATGTTATCCCAGCACAACACACACCCCTTGTCATGCAGTATTGCTTAATTCTTCTTTTCCTGGGTGTTCTGGCCCTTGGTACTGGTATCACATCTGAGAAGGCCACCAAACTTGCTTTATCCCTGCAGATCTTCCCTAACTTCCTGAACCTACTTTGCACTACTTCAGCCTCCTCCCCAACTAGGTCATTGGTTCCTTTGTGTATAACTAAATTAGGTTTTCCTCCAACCTCCCTTACTATCTCGCTTATTCTTGGGCCCAACTTCCTCGCTATTATCCCTGGGATACAAGCCACCCTCCTGCTTGCATTTAGGTCCCCTTTCATTTCCCCAGTGAATACCCCTAATTATGGAGTCCCCTATGATTGCCACCCATCCATTCCCTGCACCCGTGCTCCCCGTCCTTCCTTTCTTACCTTCGGTTATAGCTGGTCCCCCGCGTAACTGCTCCCCCTGCACCCTAATGAACTTATCTATGCATCCACTATTTATCTCCCTGTTTTTCTATCTCCCACTCTACCCCTCCCCATTGCTCACTATGAGGCCAGCATGTCCACCTTCTGTGGCACAGGGCCTTCCTTAAGGCTGTAATGCCCACACTAGTGGCCAGAATGACTACCGTCTGTGCCTTAGAGTGCACCTTGGGCCCCAGTTCCTATATTTGTGGCTGGACTGCTCACTCTTTGTGCCTCAATGCCCTCACTTGTACTGGAATATCAAGCCTGGGGGCTGGAGAGCTTACCCTGTGACTAGAATGCCCACCCTTTGCACCTCCAGTTTCCACCCTGGGGCTAGAATACCAATCCTCTGTGCCTTAGTGCCCACCCTAGTACCAGAATGTCCAACCTCTGTGCCTCAGTGCCCATCCTAGGGCCATAATGACCACAGTCTAGGTTAGAAAACCCACTGGGGCAGGAATGCCCACCATGAGGGGCAAAGTGCCCATCTAAGGGCCAGAATGTCCTCCTGCCTCCTTGAAAGATCTGTCTTGTACCAGGAATGGCCTTCTTACCCCAGTGCAAGAGGGATGGGTTCCACTGTGCTCCTGGACATGGGCTTGGATCATGATGACAGTACACAGGTGTTCTATGTATGTATATTACATAGTAATTTGAAGGGTGGAAGAAACTCTAGATTCTTTACACATTCTATTGCACAGTGTATCCAGTGATTCCCTTGGTAAGCACAAATTTCCAGGTTTAGCTTAAACACCTGTACTAGCTCCATGTCCACTGTCTCAAATGGTAGACTGTTCTCGAGGTTCACTGCCCCCTAACAGAAGAATGGCTTCCTAAAATTTCCATGGAAATTTTCACCTTAGAGCTTCAGGGAGTGTCCCCATGTACTGTTGGAGGGAACAAGCTCAAACATCTGTCAGTTTCAACTTGTTGATTCCACTGAGTATGTGGAAAACTGAGCTCATGTCCCCAGTCAGCCTCTTTTTCTCCAGCATTAACCTGTTAAGGGCCACCAGCCTCTTGAGAGCTCATATCTTTTGTCTTCCATGCTCTTCTTCATTTTGGTGCCCCTGTATTGAAGCCTTTGACTGCCTTCATGTCCTTTTTGTATTGGAGTGACCAGGACCACATGCAGTATTGCAGGTGGGATTTGACCAGGACTTTAAAGAGCTAGTGTACTGCCTGGAATTAATAGTAATTTTCAGATGCAGTCAGCTATCACTTCTTATATCTGAAGTATTTTTTTTTTTTTATTTTCTGTTTGCTAATTACAAGTTTTTCCAACTGACAGTACTGAGCTGATGTGTGGAGCAGCACTCTGTTTGGAGGCTGCAAAAAAGTCAGTTCTGTTCCTCCCGCTTCATCATCAGAAATGTGACCAAACACATTGAGGCACCACAGTCCTTGCAGTCTGAGCAGTGACTTTCACAAGTTACTGATCAAAATGCAGGACTTTGTGACATCACTAATAACCAAGAAGAGCCAGTTCCTGCTGCTTCATGTGAAATAGAATAATCTGGCATTGAGAGATGGTTCTCCTTGGTTACTAGTGATGTCGTAGTCAATGTGGTCTCAGTGTTGATGTAGTGGGAGGAACAGAACTGACTTTTATTTTAGCCTCCAGAGTGCTGCTCCACATATCACCCCAGTACTGCCAGGTGGAAAATCTTCTACTTAGCAAACAGAAAAGAAAAAGTACTGGAAACATAAGAAGTGATAGCTGACTGCATCTGAAAGTTACAATTAATGCCAGCCAATTACCAGACAATACACTAGCTCTTTAAGAGGCGAGATAACTTCTGCAGCACCATTTTTAATCTACCCGAGCATCCTTCTGGTTCTATTGACAGCAACTTCACAGTGCTTGAGAAGCTCCATCTTCTTCTCTGTTGTAACACCAGGTCCTATTTCTCCTCTTCTGTAGTAAGAGGAGACTCGCACAGTATGTAGACTCTACCTTTGTTTTTCCTTCCAACATAGGTGCCGGAAGATGGTAAAAACTGAGGGGGCGGAGGATCAGAGGGGCACTTGTGAGTTTCAAAAGGGCACTTTCTCGACACTAGTTTTTGCCATACAAAAATACAATAAATCATGTACACACATCATAACGTTAAGAATGCAGTCCCATTTAGGAATAATTATGCAACGACATACGAAGGTGCCAGCAAAAAGAGACCACCCAGTCTGTCTGCTCAAGTGTACAGCTATATTAAGAAAGCAGCTGTCGACCCATTCCCTCCAATAGCTCCACATGACGTTTAAACCACACATTCCTTAATCTGTTGGTGGTTGTCCAGGTGAAACAGAGATGCCATAGTAATGTACATCACCAGTCCCAAGCATGCAGTCTTCACACTAATGAGTTAGGAGTTTTGGTTCCACTAACTTCAAGATAGAAGTTAGCGGTTAAGCCCAACCACCAGCGACAAGGTAAACTCCTGAGGCTGGGGAAATAAAGACACAGAGCCATTATGTTTACACAGCTTATTTATTAATGAATCACAGTGTACATCGTAAAGTGTATTTATTAGTGAATCATAGTATACAATGACAGTAAACAATATTGTTCAACGACAGGAGTATAAACAGATTTTTACAGCAAAGTCTGGATGGATGGATGGATGGATGGATGGAAGAGTGGGATACATTTGGAATTTTGGAAATGGGCCACTGTTCCTAAGAATTCAATAGAGGAAAGACATCTGCTCATTCCTGTACTGTTGCTACTGCATACCACAGACTCATAACGAACCAATTTACCATCACATCTACCTTCTGCCATGAAGTAATCCTTGATGCTCTGGTCACCACTTCAGGATGGTAAGCCTTGCAAGCCTCCACCAAGCCCTGGTGGCCACCAAATCATCCCATGAATGCTCTGGTCACCACTTCAGGCTTGTAAGCCTTGCAAGCCTCCAAGCCCTGGTGGCCACCACAACCAAGCAACAAATTTACCACCATATGAATTTCTCTGTAAAGTACAGAATTTCTGTATCAGATTTTTCCAAAAAAGTTAAGTCGTCTCTCATTTCGTTGCACAAACTCCCGAACAATTAGTGTCCGATCCAAGTTGTCTGTTCTCTCTTTGTGAATGTTCAACAGCATTAGGTGATTGTACCTCTTCTCTGTCATGGTGCTTCTTAAGTAAGACTTTATCCTCCGCTCTGTTGAAAAAGATCTCTCCCCAGTTGCTGTACTCATTGGGACGAGGAGGTAAATTTGAATGAGCTTCACTACTTCTGAATACAGTATCTGCTGCTGGCAGTCTTTTCCCACTAAGGCATCAATAATGGTGTTGATTGAAGTTACTGTCCTCACCTCTGGCAAAACCTGCTGCACAAGCCCTGGGAGCAAGTTCAGTTGTGCATTCAGAATGTCAATGTCCAAGTCCTTATCTCCATACAACTGTGTGATCTGAGGAGGAACTGAAAACGTCTTTCATTGGCTGCTTGAAGCAATAAATTCTCCATGGATGACAGCAACATGTAGGTTTCCTGATCAAACGTCGGTCTAGTTCAACAAGACAAGCATCAATGGCTTCATAGTACATCTGTCGATACCAGTCCTTAGCAGATTCGGGATGGTGATGCGGTGCACTACCATGTTGCAGCCTTGCTGGCACATAGTGCTGTCTTGGAAGTTTTGGCTCCTTCACTTTTCTCAGTAGTTGCGCTCTCTCGATGCCTTCATAGACCTGGTCACAGTCATCGCGCTGGCGTTGTAAATTCTTCTTCAGGGAGTTTATGCTCATCATTGTAGTTTCTGCTGTCAGTGTTTTTGTTTGCAGGATTGAAGCCACTTGTTCCGATACACTGAATATGTTGTATGATACAACCAGTCCAAAATAGGTCCAAAACTTTTTCATCACTGACATCAGGCCTTTGACCTTAGTTTGTACATCTGTAGCTTTGTCTCGTTTCAGCTCCTCTAAGGTGTCATAGAGTGCTCCATAGTTTTTAAGAACCGACTTGATACTCTTTGTTCGTGCTGTCCATCTTGTTGGACAAAGTAAGTGCAGGCCTTCTATCATCATGTAAGGGTCCTCACTGTCATTCACTGCAATATTTTCATAAAGAGCCAGCCTCTGTGGGATCCCCAATCAAACACTTAAATTCTGGACAAAGCTGAGGGCATCGTCAATGGCATCACTCGTTTTGCTACAGTTTTGCAACACCAGGTCAAGGAATGACTTGCACAATGGACATTCAATGCTAGTGGATTCTCTCTTAATTCTTGTTGCAGTTCCAGAAATGCATCCACTCATATTTTCTGCTCCATCATATGCCTGTCCCTCAAGTTGTTGATTGGTAATTACATCTTACTAGAACATCCTTAATGGCACTGGTGATGGATTCTGCATCAGTCTTTGCCATTTCATACATCCCAATAAAATCTTCATGTATAACAAAATGGGGCAGGGAAACCCATCATTATACATATTGTCATCTGTTCATGTTGGCTAATATCCGTGATTCATCTGCGATGATAGCATACAGCTTTGATTCAGTCGATCTCTTCCAGAAGGTTCCTCAGCAGCTGATGTGCCATGATTTCCATGACTTCATTCACAACATCTGAACTCTGATACTTTCCTTCCTGGATCCATCCCCGTAGTTCTGGCATGTCAACTGCCCTACTCAGCATTTCCTGCCTCAGGTTGCTTTCCTGTTCTTCGTGGCACGAATTGCTAGTCCTTGCCGAACTAGAAGCTGTATTGCATTTACCTGTTTCAGGAACCGGTCTCTGTTTCTCGCCTGTTCCTGTGCAAGATGCTGGCTGAGCTGAGCACCAACATTCATCCTTGTGTTGTTGAATGATATACTTCTCAACAGCTTCATGGTGGAATAATGATGTCTGATGTTTCTTGAATTTGTCAATTGCTTTCTTCCAATCACTAAATCCTGCTGAAATGAAGGTAGTTTCACCACAGCGACTGCCTGTGATTAGTTTCTTTCCACTGCTGCCCGACAGTAGTAGCAGAACACACATCCTTTTGAAACACAGTATGTTAGCCAGTTGAATGATGAAAACCATCGTGTTTGACAAGTTCTTGTTTCACTTCTCCCATTGGTTCGCAGAATGACTTGTTTGATGGAAGTGTCTATAACACTGCTTGGTTGAAAAACACTGTTAATATTGTGGCAACAAACAGAAGAGCAGGAGGGGAGAGACAAAGAGACAGCAGATTCAGACACGGTTGGTTCAACTGCAGTTACCCAGGTTCTCTCAGAACAGGAGGGAGAGACAAAGAGACAGCAGATTCAGACATGGTTGGGTCAACTGCAGTTACCCAGGTTCTCTCAGAACAGGAGGGAGACAAAGAGACAGCAGATTCAGGCACTGGGTCAACAGCTGTGAGCTGGGTATTCTCAGAGACATGCCGCGATGTTGCCATCACTGTTGCTGTTCATGGGGAACAGCTCTGCAGCTCTGTTTTCTGTATCGGAGAAAGAGCAGGCCTTACCATCCAGGGGCACTGGAATAGCAGCTGCAGGACAATCATCAGGCAAGGAACATGTTAGTTCTAGCACTGATGCAACATTTGAAACAAACATGGCTGCATTTGACTCTGTTGTAGCCATTGGCAGCGAAGCAGTATGCATAGTTACATTGGCACTTACAATACCGGTACAGCTGACAGCTGCAGTGCTTGTGACAGTGTCAGTGGTATTCTTGGCAGCGATGTCCCTTGCATGCTCTGAAGCTGTTGGTATCTGGGCACTCCCAAACCAGTAATTTAGTTTTCTTGGCATCTTGGCAGCAATATCAGCCAGTTGTTTCTCCATCTGTCGTTTTCGTCTATCAGACCATGGCATATTTGAATGCAGTGAGTCTGCAGGCTCTGAGAAAGAATTGCATATACAGTTTAGTGAACCCATCTGATTACCATCTTCTGATAAGGTACTGCAGCATGAACATTAAGCATGCAAGCAATAGAATTTCTATGGCAAACATTTTATATCTTGCCCTTCCTTACCCCCAGTCTTTGTCAATAGTTATCAATCCGCAACTACTGGGCCTACTTTAGATATTCTCGGCTAGTGATCCATGCAGCAAAATGCTTGTGTACTGCACCACCAGTGTACAAGACAAGAGTCCAATAAAATTTATTAGGGGCTTTGGCTTGTAGACACTGGGGAATGGGACTGGGGCACCCTCCTGAAGACAAGCCGCAGCGCAGGAGAGGAAAAAAAAAAAAAGACGTATTCTGCTTAATAAGGGAGATCTGGTCAGTAAAGCGATGGGTAGTAAGACGAGAGGGAGTATAAAATGTTGCACTTGTTTACGCGCATTCAAATAAGCTACATACTCCGCAGAATGGACACATCTACCGGCTCTAATAAGAAAGTATCAGAGGTCTGATTTCATGTCCAGCCACCAGTCAACTGGATTCTCGTAGAGATCAAAACCAGATTTTTTACTAACCAGGTTAACCTTTTGGAACTAGGTGGTCTCATGAGTGTGATGCTGGTACTGACAATGAAACTTTTTTGTATGCCACCAACACTGTTACTCAGCTGCCCAACTGTTACAATGGCAGGGCTTTTGTTATGTCCATGACTTCAGTATTGTGAAATTTGCCTCCTCTCCCTATGTCACATATGAGCCAACCTCTCCCAGCAGCTGCAACTCAGAATTTTCAAATGCCCCCAACTTCCCAAACTTTTCCTTCTCCGAGATGACCCAGCACCAAGGGGAGTAAGCAATTCCATACCCTATTACTGCCTTGCTCTTCAACCAAGGGTGGGAACAGAGAGAGGCCAAAGTTCAGTGCATGCAAGCACTATACGCTATTCTCCCAACATTGAATTTTTTTTTTTATACAAGAATCGCATCAAACCTCAGTTGTTTTATAAACAGTGCCCACAGGAGAACTTTGACATAGTGGTATTACGCTCCCTATACCACTCAGTGGTTTCTCACACAAGTCATGCCAAGTGCCAACTTCATTTACTACCCCTGAACACAACAGTGCCATACTCTAATCCAGTCCAACATGCAAGGCAGATGCCATGCCATTGTCTGCCAGTGCCACCACAAACAAGTGCCACACTACGTAAAACATGCATCATTGATCATTCTAAGCACTCTTAAGCTGCCTCCTCCACACCCAGCTCACTTTACAGACACATTTGTAAATCACTGTTTTGTAATGCAAATGCTCCTAGATTTCCAGATGTCAGTCCTGACAGTCCAAGCTATGAGAACAATTTCACGGTTACTTGCACAATCTTAGTCAATGCTATGCTGTACTTCTTTCCTCTTCCCCAGGCGCACTTGAAACAAGCTGTTAGCTTAGTTATCTTTCCTGGCAAAACTTTGTTAATGTGGCCAACCATTTTCGGCCATGCAGGACATCGAAATGTGAAGGTGGAGCTAAACTATTTCTCAGTCAACTTATGTATTGTGTTAATGATGCAGAAGCATAATCACCACATAAACGGTAGGAGTACCAAGTTAAGCACCCATCTAGCCAGTACAGCTCAGTCTGAACCAGCTGGGGCTCAGCAGAGGAAGGGGTGGGATGGGGTGTCCTTAGGACTGCCCTACTCTGGGGTGGGTTAGGGATGCATGATCGCTCTGCAGCAGCCCCCGGTTGAGACGGGGGCACAGTAGAGTGATCACATTATGGGGAACACCAGGAGAAACGGAAATACCGCTATGGGGATTTGCCCTGGACACTTCAGAAGACTCCCAAGAAGCCACGGAAAGCCTCAGCAGCGCCCGGGACAGAGGAAAAAAATAGTGTGCTGGTCTCCTCCCTGCCGGTACCTCCCCCCTCGGAAGAGAGGGACCCACCCGGTACAGGGTTACACCGGGCTATCGAGAATGGCTGCAGATCTGAGGTATGGTGGCTTGGGGGAGATAGTAGGGGGATGTCTGAGGGTCATGGCAGCCCGAATTAGAGTCCGCTCCAGAGCACGACGGGGTATAAAGAAACAAAAAAAAGTCACACTAATCTTGTAGTTTTATTGACTGAGAGGAGAACTAGGCACTCTGCATATTTTCAACCCAGGGAGGGGATATGGAGGAAACCAACTGAAACAACCAGAATCAAATCCACCCAGGACACAAGGGAAACTGCCATACTATTTTCAGTAAGTACCATAGGAGCTTTAACATCAGTACAGCAGACAGGGCAGTTGTTGGCATATATTTACTTTAGGGGACACACCTTGGAAGTGAGTGCTCCTAGTGAGAAATACTGACGCCATGCGCTTTGCAGTCGCTGAGATGTCACGCCCAGAAGAAACAAACTACCAAAATGTGTAGTTTTTGCAATATTTAAACATAGCGACATATTCCTGGACCCAGGGCGGAGCGCCCACAGAACAAACAAACATAAATAATCACAGTTTAACTACAGTTTTATCTTGTTAGCGATGCACATCCTGTTACCAGTTGCTTACGCTGCATTCCTAACGATAAACACACATTTTCACTTATTCACCGTGCAGGGTTCCAGTGCCTAAAATGGTCAACCTCAGCTGGTTGTATATTCTTGCTTTCGGTGTTAAACCAAATAAAAAAAAAAAAAAAAAGGCATAAGTGTAAGAATAAGTGCGTCTCATGCTGTGATGTTGTAATGATGTTACCTATTTGTTGGGGGGGGGAAGAACAGTACAGTTCAGTAACATGGGCGTGGAGATATCCGGGCGTGTGTTTGGGACGGAAGAACTTACGTTGGAAAGCGTGGCTATTTGCTGCCATTTGAAGGGGACGAGTACCGTAATCCAGAGAATTCCAGATCCAGGGCACTATGTGTCCCTAATATAAATAATCGCCCAGTTGTTTAATGTTGCACCCCTCATGCTGCGCTGCAGTGTCAGTACTGGGATTCTATCAAGTTCCTGGTGTGGGCTAGAACCCACAACCTTCCAATCTTCCAGCCTCGGATGAGTGTGCGCAACCTGCTGAGCCACTGACATTGCTTATCACTGAAGTAACGTAGCTTCAATATGGCCAGCACAGGACAAATCCGAAATCATTTCATGAAACATCAGTAATGGACAACTACTCAAACAACATCTCCGACAACTGGCTGCAAGCAGTTAGTCTTTCACAAAGCTGGGCATGACTGTAAAGCCTGGCTTAGGCACGCTCAGTCCCGACAGTCACTTGGACCCCCTGCTCACAAGATGGTTCAAGTCAGAGCTACTCTTAGCACTATTAAACTGTTCATTTCACATGCTACTTGTTGAAACAGCATACAGGGGGCCCCACTGGACTGGGAAAACTTCCAGAAACAGCAGGTACAGCTCAATCAATCTGAAGTCGAGGGTCACGATGGGTAGCACCCCCCAAAAAAAAAAGCAAACAAACAAATAACCCAAGACAGTTACTGTATAATGTAACCAAACTCAGGATAGATGAACCTTAAAGTTATTAGCACAGTTTGCTCTGTACTGGCAGCGTCCAATACATTTCTGAATAACTTCAAAAGAAAAAACTTCAATGTAGCTTTCTTAGAACTCATTGTTTCATATAAAGTCCTTTTTTCAATTAGTAGAAATCTTTATAGACAATTCTATTACTATTGGACAGCTTTCCAACAATTTAAAAACTTAAAATAACCCAACAAACTAAGCAATTAATGAAAATTATTATATCAATTGAAATCTGGAGACAAAGCCATGTACTAAAGTTGCGAGGTGCAACGCTTTTCACATATAGGAAAAAAAGGGGGAAGTGGGGGGGTCATTTTATTTTTTCTTTGTAAAGTTCCCTCCTATTCCAAGAAATTAACCAGCCTAGGACACTGCCATAAAATATGAGCTAGGTCTGCCTGTGTGCAAGTACATCCTCTCCAACACATGCTTTGTGTAAACAATCCCATTCTAAATTGCCTGGCTGGGGTGAGAACGTATCTAATCCAAATTTCATGTAAATTCTTGCCATGTTGGGGAGGATGTAGTTCAATTGAGACAGACCTGTTGCCATTTTTTATTGTTCTGAAGCCCTTATTGCACTACTCCCTCCCTCCCCATCCAGTTAAACAGTAAGACTAAGTTACAGTTACAGCCAGCCACCCAGCCATCTCTGCATGCCATCATATAACAGATGCTACCCAGAAAATAGAATAAATAGTGAATGTCAATGACTTACTTTTTTTTGGAAGTGGTATCTTTTCTGGTGCAGACTGTACAGTCAATTCGTTTCTCCTTCTCTCCAAGTTCCCAGGCAGTGGCACAGTAGGAGCTACCTCTTTTCAGGCACAACAGGCAGAACTACGGCGACTATGGGACTATACAGAGTCCTGACTAGCTTCCTCCTGGCTCCTGCTCCTCAGCTCAGGAACTCCGGGGGGGGGGGGGCAGTCAGAAGTTGATAAAATGCCGGCAGCCCTCCTTCACGTTACAGAGCGCCACGGCGCCAACTTGCTTGATGCTGCAACTAAGAAATCCTCCAGCCAGGTGATGGTGATGACGGTCCAGGATGCGGATACCGTTACCGTCACGACGCCGCTTGTAATCCCTCTCAGGTCTCAGTCCTCGCTGGCAGCTGCTGCCCTCTGGTTACGCTCCACTCTGGGGCGGCTCCACCACACGACTGACCGACCAGTATCATGACTCCAGACCAGGCAGGCAGAGTACTAACCACGCACCGCCGCCGCACGAGTGCAACCCACGCTCAGACTCTGTGCTCACACTGGGAAAAATCCACCGGACGACCGCCGCTCCACTAGTAGTCTCGACTCTCTGGGACTCACTCTCAGAAGTTACTGCTCTGCCTCTGCTCCAGTCCTCGATGAGATAGCACAGGAAGCTCCGTAATTAAATCCCTGGGCATTTAAAGAGCCCGCGCGATCCGCCCCCAACTGAAGACACGCCTTTAGACACGCCTTTACTTGTTAAAGCAGACCTGATTGAGATATATGTTTGTCATCTCAATCAGGTCCACTGGCTGGGGCACGTCACATATTTAGACCCCGCCCCCATCTGTGGCTGGAGAAGAGAAACGCACGGGAAAAAGCAAATTGGGGAAAAACACCAGTCGGCTCCCACTACTACCCTTCACAGATAGGGGGGCATTCTTAGACTGCACAAAAGTGGTGGGCGGCCGCCCTCCCGCCCCACTGTTCCGCGCCACTGCCTTCCAAAGCATAGCACCATGTATTTAATTACATACTAACATACTAAATTGCCAGCAGATTAGGCCCAGTGGTCTGTCGAGTCTGCTCGAGTAATAGCCTACAGTCCACTCACTGTGGCTGCCGCCTCCCACTTTGTGACCCCTTTTTGCCATCTTTTGTGTACTACATTTAATCTGAGACTCCAGAATTCTGACCAATCACCCAGCTTGTATAAGTCCCTCTGAAGTCTGTCTCCATCCTGATGGTAGTCCACCACCCTGGTCAGCTTAGTATCCTCAGTGAACAGAAGCAGTGTACTATGGACCACAACTTCCAGATCAGTTATAAAAAGGTTGAACAGCAGTAGCACAAGCACTGATCCCTGCGGAACACCACTAGGTACCGCTCTGTCTCCACTCGGAGTACTGTCCAGTCACAACACCCCTCTGCTTCCTGCCTCCAGTAGCAATCCACCCTTTCTGTAACGCTCCACATTATCAATAGGTATTCATTATAGCTGGGCATTGTCCACCCCTACTAGGGAAAATGGCACAGCCCAAAGCTTTAGAATGTTGGGTACATGGGGATTCCAGACAGCAGCAACTCTGCAGTCTTGGCTAAGGCATCGAATGGGAAACATCTCAAGCGTCTCTGAACAAGCTGTCAGCTTCTAGGCCTTGTAGGTGCAATTCTATGTGTCAGGTTGCGGCTACCTGGTGACAGGGAGTGCTCCAAAATTAAAATTGTGCCTGTTAAGCTGCGGCTTTTAAATTGGCTAACCTGCTCTCCCCCCTTCCACTGCCTGTGCTTAGACTGGGGACCACCTCTGCCACATACTTTTAGGGTGTTTTAATTTTGGGGGAGGTCTCCAATTTAAATTAAAAAATAAACTATGGTGCCTCAGATAAGTACTTGTTTTTAACTGCTTTAGTTTATTATGGCTTCCTTGGGGTCCCCCCCACCACCACCACCATCTTTGGGTGTCGGTATCCCCCTCTTTCCTCCCTAGTCTTTAGTTTTGCTTGTAAATGTTTAGGAGATAGAACTGTATGTCCTGTATTTGTAGAAGGTAGAACTATTGTCCTTAAGAAGTGGAGCTCTCAAGTTCATGTTTATTGCAGGAAAACTCCATTGAGCAAGCTCATTCACAAGGAGGTCCTGAAGCAGGTATACAGACAAATACACAATACATATAGAGAATAACATAACAGCACTTAATATGCAACTTAGGTCCATATGGTACATAGTGCTTGGAATAAAAAGTAACAGTGTAGGTATAAAGAGCGTGAACCTAGGGAGAGGCGTATGGAACAGGAAGAATAGGGAGTACAGTAAATAGGGGGAAGGATTGGGAGGTGGAGAAGTGGGGACTACAGTAAAATGGAGGAAGGGTTGGGAGTTGGGAGAGGGGAGTAAGAAAGGGCTGAGGGCAAGGGTGCTAGAGGAAAAGAGTGGGTGAGCAAGATGTTATGTAAGGAGAGGGTAAGATCAAGGGTCACCGACAGGAGGAAGGAGGTTAGGGTAGTGGAAGAGGAGGAAAGTAGGGGAGTGTACACGTATGGAAGAGATGAAGTGGGGCAAAAAAAGGTCTCAATAGCTTTCAGTGGAGAAAGCTGTCAGAGGAGGTGGGACTGAGTTCCTGCCCTGTGTAACACCTGAATTGCTGTGTGTGTCTGTTTCTTTTGAGGAAACATTTCCCTTTTGACAGGGCTCTGTGTGAGGGGACTTTTCCCTTTTAAGCTGGGCTTCTGTTACAGGGACCTTACCCTTTTTATCTTTGCTCCAGTCTTTTGGCAAGGGAGTGTCCTGGTGAGGAGATTTGGTCCCTCCTATAGGAACCTTTTGCCTCTTTTTTTTCTGTTTTTTTTATCATCCTTCAGCCTAGCTGTGGTGTTTTCTTTTGGCTCCATTGAGCCGTGGCATTTTCCCACCATTTTTCAGCCACTGTGGCCATTGGCTACGTGTCCTGTTGCTCCTCTGTGCTAGCGCAGTCTTGTTTCACACGCCTGTGTTGTTCGCTTGCGCTTCTTGACATGCCAACATCATGATAAGCATCTTGATATCATGCATGTGCTCATCGGGAGAGCACACGTGCGCCTGCTCTAATACTGTGCTAGACGCAGCTTTTCCATGTGTTTTATTTCTCCTGCTTTCAGTCAGATGGTTGGCGCTTCATTTTCTGGCTAGCAGTCACAGCGGATTGGAACTTCCCAGCAACTTTCCTCACTTTGGTGCTGAGGGTCACAGCAAGGAGTTGTTCTGTTTCCAGATAACAGAAATGAGCATGATACATTCAGGAGACTTGGGTTTGATTCCCACAGCTTCTGCTTGCATTCTGTGTGGCTTTTCCATGGATTTTCATGAAACCAACAGCAGTAGGTGAGTGAACTAAGGCTAGAACAGTTTTTGAGACTGTAAAATGTTCCTGATGGCTTGATTCTATGCTCCAGTTTAGATATTCTAAGTGGCTACTTGATGACATGGGAGAGCTCTTATAACAAGTATTTCATAGCTCGTACCCTGACAGTTTGTTCTGTTTAGATGTTTAGTGGAGATCCTGCTTAGATCTTTGTTCTGATACTGGCAGTGACTGATTGGAAGCTTATTCAGCCTCACTAGTCACCTTCATCAACCTTGATGCTGGGGGGGGTGGGTGGCAACAGTCCGCTATACTGTCTTTTCTTCAGCTCAGCTCTATTTTATTTTTTCTTGGTACCATGGCATATCCGAGACCTCTACCTATTAAAAGATGCAAGACCTGCAAGGGGGCAATCTGACTCTCTCAGTGGGTTCCTTTTACCCCCAATGTGTTTTTGCAAGCTAATATGTCTCTTACAGTCCCCTCCCCCAAGTTGCACCTCCAAACTGGGGGGGGGGGGCAGTGCTTCTGGTTTCCCAGTTGGCAGTGGCAAGCTGAATTGCATAAATCTTGCGGTCATTGCTCGTAGGAGAGCTTTTGAGCCACGATGTCCCACAGGGCATCCCTACAGACACACCAGACCCCCTTATACTTGGGGGTGACTTAACACCGATTGGCTGCATTCAAACTCCAAACTGACTGCAGTTCTGGCAGATTCGAATCTGGTTCAAATGATTTCTGACCATACTCGCATTAACACAAAGAAGGCAACCATACTTTACTTGAGTGGGCGGTCACAAATTGTGCCCCGAAAATAAAATCAGTAGAGGTACTCTCAGACAGTATAACTGACCACTCTCCGACACTCCGTGTATTGCATAACAGTTTCCCTAACCCTCCACCTAAGATCATCACTGTACGGGACATGTCCAGATTTGACTCCAACATCTTGGTGGATGCCATCCGGGAAACTGATTGGGATCCAATTAATACCCTGCCAAACGTTAACTTAGCTCTAGACTATTTTGTGGCAAAATTCACTAACATTGTTGACCATCATGCCCCTTTAAAGAGATGCCGGACAAAAGGTATTAAAGCACCGTGGTTCGCCAAGGAATTTAGGCAGCTCATGTCCACTCATGACTCCATTTCAAGAGACCCCAGACTAAGCATCTTAGTAATCTGAAAGAATCCTGGAGACAGGTTAACTCCCTTTTTAAGGGTAATACCTCTTAGACCCCCAGTTCCCTTAATGCCCAGGGTACCGCTCTCACTGACCCCCATCGCCACTGGCTTCAATGAGTTTTTCACCAATCTGGATAGATACACATCACTATTTTCTAGTTCATCAACTCACCCCCAACCTGACCCCCTGTCATCAGTTAACTCTATGGCTCACCTTGCCTTCCACCTAAAGCTCACAACCCACGAGGAGGTTTGCCATCTCCTCAAGAATCTGAAGGCTGACAGCTCACCTGGTCACGACACTCTAGAACCTAAATTCCTTAAGATGAGAGCTAATGCCCTTGCCCGCCCTGTTCGAGATTTATTTAATCAATCCTTCCTTACATACACCATCCCTGAACAATGGAAAGTAGCGGTGGTCGCCCACATCCATAAGGGAGGTCCCAACTCAACAGTGGAAAATTTCTAGCCTATTTCAGTACTTTGCCCCCTAGCAAAAATACAAGAGTGGATGATATATGACCACCTGCTGGATTACCTTGACCTCCACCATATGCTCTCAACCTCTCAGCATGGGTTGAGGAAAAACCACAGTACTCTCACAGCTCTGATTGATCTCACCTCTGACATATTCCATAAAATGGACCATGGCCGTTTCACCGGAGCAATTTTCGTAGACCTGACCAAAGCTTTTGACTTGGTCAACCATGGCCGGCCTTCTTTTACAACAACTGCATGTCCTTGGCCTTGATGCCAATACCCTGACCTGGACCCAAAGCTACCTTTTCGGCCATACTCAAAAAGTAAAATAGGTGGGCTCTCTATCTGACCTGAGGCCCATTACCATTGGTGTCCCCCAGGGCTCCATACTGAGCCCATTACTTTTTTGTTTGTATATTAATGACCTCCCTAATAATTGTGGTGGGGCCTTTATTCACCCATATGCATGTGATGATGCTATCATCTACTATTCTCCTCCTGATGTAGGGTGGCTCATTTCAGCGCTAGCCTCCAACTTCCACACCCTCGAGGACTGGTTCCTTCAGAAGCAGCTTGTCCTCAGTACTAAAAAAACAAAGTACGTGTTGTTCTCCAACTTGTCCGCACCAACCCTCACCCCTCTGGCTGTAATCTCATGTACTGGGGATGCACTCGAGTCTGTCAGGTTCTTTAAATACTTGGGAGTCACCTTGGATCCCTCACTTAACCTGGATGCACATGTAACAGCCCTCACCAAAACTATAAACTAAAAAAACGGTGTCCTCTACTGCATTCATCCCTTCCTTATATTGACCTCCTGCCACAAGATTGTGGATGCCACCCTCCTGCCTCTCCTCATGTATGGAGTTCCATTACTACTCTCTACTACCGCATCCATACTGTCTCGCCTATCACAGGCCTACCATAGAGTTTGCAGGTTTGCACTAGGGACCAATGCTCTGCATCATCACTGTGATGTCCTATCAGCCCTGGGTTGGGTACCTTATGAATCAAAATTATGGTATGCCACACTAAGCTTTATACATAAGCTTGTCTATCATTTCACTCCTCCTTGCCTTGCTGATGTTCAACATCGCCTCCCCCAACATGCCCTCAGATCTGCCTCCTTTTCCCTTCTCTCAGTGTCAAGCTTACAACTCTCCATGGATTGGAGATTGTTTGCATTCTCTGCTGAATCCTACTGGAACTCTCTACCTCCTTCTAGCCTGGCCTGCATGTCCCTCTCTCAATTTCAAAGCTTGTTGTTATCTCACCTAACTGCCTCACCTTGCTCGTTCTTTTGTTTACTCCTGACCCATGTTTATTCTTTGCGTAATTCTCCTAGTATACCTTTCCACTCTCTATATCTCCATATCTCCAACTACCTAAAAAAACACTGTAAATGATGTTTGTATGGAAAGTTTTGGCTGCTGTGTTTTACATTGTTTATTTTGTATAGCTAAATGTAATTGTTGTACTCTTTTGCTGTATTACTACTCCTTGTCTAATTTCTTGTATCAATGAATGCACTAGCAGTGTACTGCACTTCCAAGGTCACCCCTGAAAAAGGGAGTGTCTTGTCTCAGAAGGCCTACCCGGTTACCAAAATTCAGTATATAAAAGAAAAATAAACCAGGCCCCTCAGGTCAGGGGGGAGCCAACACGGGCACATCCAGGTAATTCATAACATGACAGGACTGCTTTTTCAGATCTGCAGGCAGACCCCGACATTGACCGTATAGAGGGTCAGGATGAGGATATCCGGGATCTTGGGAATTTTCTGACCTAAAGATATTTGTTTTAATGAGGAGGAGGACGATCCTTCTGAGGAGGATGAGGAAGGGGAGTGGACAGAGCCAAAGAGGAGGATTTCCTACCTCTCCCCTGTTGTTCCCAAGTTTTTTGTCAACTTGATATCTGAGGTGTGTAGGTCATTACAGCTCATGAGATGCAATGGAGGTGGTGGATGTCAGTCCTATCCTGTCCATGTCCTTTTCGCTCCAGTGTGTTTTTTCCTTTTGTTTGCAAGAAAATGCTCGCAAGTGGAAATTTCCTCCTCCGGCGCATAAGAACAGTCATAATTCTGTCAGACACCACTATTCATATTAAAGGGCCCTTGCCCTGATGGAGTCTCTCGACAAGCGAGTGGATGCTGCATGCAGAAGAATCTTTGTCTCCGACGGCGTAAACCTGTGCTCCTTCTGTGCATCCTTGTTTCTACCAGAGCATTAAACTTGTGGGTTACAACTCTAAACAGCTTCAGTCCCCCCAGATGTGAGAGGGTGAGCTTTTTTGCAGTTGATTTCCATGGCCTCCACCCTCTTGGGGGATGCCACAGTGGAAGTCTTGTGCATGTTGACTCGCTCCATCTATCACTTTGTGTAGGCTATGCGAGATGTGTGGCTCTGGCATTGGGTTGCTGATCAGACTTCATAGGTCAGGCTGCTGATGATGCCATTCAAGGGAGGCTTGCTGTTTTTTTGTTTAGGCATGGATGATACTTTGAAGGATATCCAGGGTAACAGGGCCACTTTCCAGTGTCAAAGCAACAGCAAAGGCCTCCTCAACTCCAAAAGAGCAAGGAGGTGTCCATGGTATGTTGTCGCTACAGCGACAATTTTACCGTGTCCGACACTGCAGCGACAACAGTGACAGGTTGCTGTAGTTTTGGGGCAGAAACCCGGCACTGCTTTCTGGGGGTCTTGCACCACCTTCCCAAGGGGGGTTCAGGGGCAAAGCCCCCCAAAGAAAGCACAGTCTGAAGTGGCTGCCTTCATGCCGATTGCAATTGCGGTTGACATAAAGATGTCACTGTAATGTCGATCAACAACAAATTTGTCGCACGACTGTCATGGATCCAGCGGCCGTCAGATGAAGTTCCAAGGTTTTTTTCCTTCCCTTTCAGAACTTCAGGAACTAGAGGATTAGAGGAGCCTACTCTGTTTTCCAGAGCAATAGCAGCAGAGGAGCCCTGGCCTGAAAAGGAAACACAGGCACAGGGCGAAAAGCAGGCTCCTCACAATGAGGGTACATGGGCCCATCTCTGCCTCCTTCCCCTGGTGGATCACTGCACAACTTTTAAACTTGACGGGCTCAGATATCATCACTTGCTTGGTTCTTGGAGGTGTTGGCCTTAGGTTATACAGCAGAGTTGTCAACAATTTCCTCAAAGAGTTTTTTTCTGTCAGCCCAGTTCCTAAGGATCCTGTGAAGGGACAAGCAGTGTTATATCCCTTGACCACCTCTGCTCATTGGGATGATTGTTCCGGGCCCCCCCCCAGCGAGCAAGGCCAGGGTTTCTTCTTGATCTGGTCATTGTTCTCAAGAAGTCAGGGAGTTTTCAGGCCTATCTTCAATCTGAAACTCCTGTACAACTGTGTTTGACACATGGCCATCTAGATGGAGTCCCTGCATTCAATCATCGTTGCTGTCCAGCCAGGGGATTATTTAGCCTCCATAGACCTGAGGGATGCATGCTTCCACATTCCCATTTGATAGTCTCATCAGAGGTTTCTCGGGCTCATGGTCCTGGGATAGCTCTTTCAGTACAGAGCATGTCCTTTTTCAGGTTCCTCCTCAGGTGGCACACTGGATATGTGCTTGCTTTACAAGCAAAGGGTCAGAGGTTCAATTCTAGGTGACGGAATGTATTTGCCATCTTATCAAGAATATTCATGAATTATGTTTGCAATATAGCGCAGAGGTTAGAGCACTGAGCTGCAAACCAAAAGATCCCATAGTTCTGGGTTTGAATCCCACAACCACCAGAAGTACATTGCCCATGAACCAGTTATTGCTTATGTCAGATTACCTGATTTTCAGCAAGCATAGCATAGTGGTTAGGGCACAAAGCTGTGATCCAGGAGGCCTGGATGATTTGAATCCTGGTTTCCCAAAAATTCTTTAAATGGGTTAACATTGGAGGCCACCAAAGAGGAAAGGGATGTAGGGGTAGTCATAGAAGATAACTTCAAAGTGGTTAAACAGTGCAACAAAGCAGTTGGAAAGGCAAATAGAATACTAGGGTGCATTGGGAGGGGTATAACAAGTAGAAGGAGGGAAGCGGTGGCACCATTGTACAACTCCCTAGTAAGGCTGCATCTGAAGTTCTGTGTTCAGTTCAGGAGGCCCCATCTCCAAAAAGACACAAACAGGATGGAGATGGTACAGAGGAGGGCAACAAAAATGGTGTCTGGGATGCAGCATAAGTCATATGAGGAGAGACTCCAAGCTCTCAGTATGTGCTCTCTGAAGGAAAAGAGAGAGAGAGAGAGAGGGGGACGTGATAGAGACCTTAAAGTATCTGAAGGGGATCAACAGGGTACCAGAGTGGAACATCTTTCACATGAAAGGAAATAGCAGAACAAGGGAGCACAGCATGAGACTAAAAGGAGGAAAACTTAGGGGGAACTTGAGGAAATTTTAGTTCACTGAAAGGGTGATGAAGAAATGGAATAGTCTCCCCCAGGAAGTGGTGGGGGTGGCCATGGTTGAGGGATTCAAGAATGCGTGGGATAGGCACATGGGAATTATAATTATCAAGCAAGGGTGAAAGGAAGGAACTTGTAGCATGTAGGGTACCCTAAGCATTAGAAAAAGGGATAGGGCAGACTGGATGGGCCACAAGGCCCTTATCTACCGACAACATCTATGTATCTGTGTAAGTTGATACTTTCCTTGGACATTTTAAGCCATACACCTTTGAAAGATGACCTTTGATCATTCACCCTTCATCATTTGATGAGGTTAGACAATGTTTACTATACTTTATTCTGCCAAGACTCATATCTGTATACACAGTTAATTGGGTGCTTTTCATGTCAGTCAACCGGTATGACATTTATTTTCATGTTTACAGACACTGCTTTGACAGTAGTGACTGGAGAGTTGCTGCTGTCCGGAATCCTCATATGCTCAACATTCTAAAGCTTTGGGCTATGTCACTTCCTCTAGTGGGGCACACAATACCCAGTCATAATGAATACCCATTGACAATGTGGAGCTAACAGAACAGGAAATTATGGTAAATATGAAGAAATTTCTTCTTTGTATACCACACAAGTGTATTTAACCCAAAAGCTCGTCATGCACCACTATGTCAAAGCCCTTACAGAAGTCCAAATAGACTATGTCTTCAATCTTGTCCTGTTCATCTCCCTGTTCACCACCTTCAAGAAGATAAGCAGGCTGATATGGCATGATCTGCCCCTTGAAAAGCTATGCTTAGAGGTCTCAAACAAGTGTTCCATTATTCTGACCGTAATAACTTCTAGGACCTTGCCCAACATTGGTATGAGGCTGACCAGCCTGTAGTTGCCATAGTCACTACTAGCCCTCTTCTTAAATATTGAGACCATTTTGGCCACGTTCTAATCCTTGGGTACCACAAATGTCTGTACAGAAGTAATACTGCAAGCATCCACGTCAGTTGTTCTGTTAGCTCCACTATGATGCTGGGGTGTATCCTATCTGCCTCATGGGACTTACCTGGCTTGATCTTCCTCAGGTAGTCATACAGTATGTCAGGAGAAGGTGGGAGTGATGCCTATAGATTGCAGTGTGGCTACTCCTTGTGCCACTGGTTCTGTCAGTTAACATCCTCCCTCCCCCAGGGGCCTCATGGTGAATACCAAAGCGAAATATGCATTCAGCACTTTAGCCATCCTCTTGTCTCTCTCTCTCGCAGGTTCCTCACCCTGTTCCCATGATTTCAGAGCTTCAGTTCCCTCCTTCACCTTCCTTTTTTCCATTTATGTACTAGAGCAAGTATTTGGTGTTCTCTGCAGCTCTTACTGTTGAGCCAGGGGCAACATTGTTGCCCCTTTTCTCCTTATTGCTCTCATAGATACAGGCCACAGTGGCTGCTACAGATATCCTCTTTAACAAGTCCCACATGTTCTCTACATTACCAGACTCATGCAGCTGCTCCTGACGCTTTAATAGCAGGTCCTTCATCTTGGCAAATTCTACCTTTCTAAAGTTTCAGATACTGATGGTTGATACAAGATTACTTTTCCTAGTCACCAAGGATGAGGTTACTTCACTCTAGTCAATGCATCCAACTGGTTCCTTGTTGTTCACATTTTAAATGATTCAGTCCACACTACTGAGAATAAGGTCAAATATGTTATGGTAGAGGAGTGAGTAAGGCAGTATACAGTCCATGGAAAAAAGATATAAGGCACAAATATAATTGTTTTTGTTAATAACACAACAATAAACAAGCATTTGTCAATGCCGAATGTTTGTTGCAGTGTTGAGACAACTCTGAAAAACATAATAGCTAGACACAGTTTTGTTTATATTTCACCCTTGTTTGTTTATTACTAAGAACATTTGCATGGGAACCAGAACTCTGCTCTATTTGCTGTGTCTGCTTGTCTATTTCCACAGTCACAATTATGCTTGTAACCACCCAGTCCCCTGGGGTTACTAGAATCCCATTAGTACTAGTGTTAGGCACGTAGAAAAGGCAGCTGATAGGGAACTCATTAGGGGCTTTCTACATAATGACATAAATGTTTACTCAACTAACCTGAGAGAGGGATGATTATGTCATTTAGAACTCTTGCAGCAGCATAATCATTTTTGCTCAGGGGAAGTTTAGAATATTCAGTTAGTCTGAGTTAGAGTGTCAAAGTGGCAGGAGGGGCTCTGTCATATGGAGCTCTGGTCTTTTCTCACCCCAGTTTTGTTAAAATCTACAGTTTGCCTGTGAAGTGGTGGAAACTGCTCACCAGCAGGACTCTTAGTTTCACTCCAGGGGGAGTGAGAGGGACTGCAATGTCTTGTGGATCCAAGGGGAAATTCCCCACCCCCAAAAGATCCATATGTTTTCAGCTGCCTTAGAGAAGGACTGTGAATGGAATCTGACAAGCTACCAGAGAGGAAAAGGTTCCTGTCTGTTGTTCCTTTCCAGGACTGGGAGGAAGGAGCAACTAGTCTGTGAGTACAATATTGAAGACATGTTCTCATTGGGAGGTTATCTGGGGGGGTGTGTGTACCCAAGATAAGGCTGGATCACACTGGCCAGGACCCCTTTTCTCCTCCAAGTGCTAATCTGAAGTAAAGTTTTGGAGTCTTTAGCAATTCAGTGGGAATTGAAGGCTTCTTTTGGTGTAATCATCATTATACAAAAGGTTTCAGCACACACGAACCTCACAAACTGGGATGCCACCACTCATTTATTGACAAAAAAAATCCATCGGCATCCTGCCTGACACTCAGGTCCTTTATCAAAGGCTAAGGATGCAGTTATAACTGCTACTATTTAAATGTTAACCCCATCACGTGATCACATGATATGACTCAATTGCACATCAAGAACAAATGCTGAAAAACTCATAAGGAGATCATCTGCACTATCAACCCTTATAATTACAATCAATATAGAATAGTCAAATTTATTAAGTTATCACTAGGCTTGGCAGTATTAGATTTAGATCGATAAATGTAGATAAATGTTGATTTCACTGCACACACACAAATATATGAAAAACTATTTCCATCGATAATAATCTAAATTTACAGATAGAAAAAGTAGGTTCTGTTGTTATTTTGACATGTGAAGATAATTTGTGCTTTTTTCAGTTTGTAAATCCACAGCATTTGCTGTCATTAACTGCAACAGTGAAAATGAAATCAATACAAATTTAAATAAATGCTTAAAACCCATAATTTCATGCAAGTGGTAAAGTTTAAATTGGTAAAACTCGGGGGGGGGAGGTTTCAAAATAAAAATCAATATTTTCCATTGAAATTATAAAAAATTAAAAATCGAAAACTGCCAACCCTAGTTATCACTAACTCCTTAAACAAATCTATAGCAGAATCTACTTAGTTCTCTTCTTTAAAAACATATATAAAATCCAGCAACCAAATAATTACATACAGGAAGCCAGAAAAAATTAGAGAAAAAAGAAATGGGGGGGGGACATGTAAAAAGTTTGCATTAATGTCTAACCAATGTCATTTCTTATTGCAAACATATCTATAAAAAAATTATAACATCATAAGATTTACAATTCTGTATCTCAGATACATTTTCTATTCTGCAAATATGGTCATAGGTCAAATTGACTTTTCAATATTGATTATAATTATAATGGTTGATAGTGCAGGTGATCTCCTTATGAGTTTTTCAGCATTTGTTCTTGATATGCAAGACACTTACATACAAGTTAAACAAATACCTTGAGGATTAAGATTAATGAAAGATCCAGCACGTGGCTATAAAAATGAGAATTTTATGCAGGAATGGGAACAAATACTAATAGATGCAAGTACGAAATTAGTGGAATTGATTATTCATTTTAGCGAAGAAAAAGAAGCACAATTAAGGGAAGAACTTAAAAAAACAAGAAGTTGTGGTTTTAAAATTGTGAGAACATTTGAAGTTTGATAGAATGAATCAAAAACTAAAAGACTCAATTAAGAAATTAGATCATGACATACAACAAAAGAAACTCACCAAATTTGTGAGAGATAAAGGAGACTATGAACGGGGCTATCTCTTTAATTGGAAAAAAAAACACCAAGAGGAATCCTTAAGAAACCTTCTAATGTTTCGTTTGACTTTAGTACTGATCAGAGTGGCTCTGAAAATGAAGAGAATACTAATAGGATGTCTTTTCATCAAGGGACACATACCTCCGACCCCCCCATCAGAACAGGAGTCAGAAATTGACCAATCAGGATTATCAATATCAAACTCTTCCCAGACCAGCATTACCAAGAAGAAGTCCAAGACTACAAAACGAATGAGAGTTCCAAAGAGAAACAGGATTAGGATGAGACGAGGAAGGAGGAAGAATGCACGATGGCAGACACCCATTTTTTCACAACAGGGGGAATTTTCAACAACGGAGAGCTTTTCAGGGACAGGGATGGAGGAGGTAGGTGCACCCAATTCACCAATCGTTAATTTATCTAAATGTATTCTAACAGATGAAGAGAAGACGCCTTTAAGTAAAGGTCTTAGCTTTGCTCCAACAACTAATATTGACTTGATACAGGCAGAAATTGATTTAAATCTTGCTTGCAGAAGTTAAACTTGAAAGTCTTCTTCAGTAAAAGGTCTCAGGATGTGGTATATAGTGAAAATCACTTAACATCAAAATTTAAAAATCCTTCTACCTTTTGTCCACCAGCTTGCCCGGCTGTAACAGTTTTTCAAGGTCTGGTACAAAATCACCTAAATGAATTAGCGAATTAAAACAAATCTGCATGGTTTAGTAACATAAATGTTAAAGAAAGAAATGTTTGAGAAACTACAAGAAGATTCAAATCTAATAATGAAACAAGCAGATAAAGGGGAGCTGTGGTCTTAATGGATAAACAAGATGATGTATGAGAGGTTTTGGACAATTGAATAATGAGGAGTTTTATCAGAAAGTAACAGAAGACCCAACATGGATATTTAAATCAGGACTAGATGAACTAATTGGAGAAACTTTCAATCAAAAATTAATTGATAAACAGACAAGAGACTTTTTGGTGGTACAAGAACCCATTAGAGCTATGTTTTATGTTCTGCCAAAAATACATAAAGCTTTACAAGATCCCTCGGGCAGCTCGATTGTGAGCGGCATAGGATCACTAACTGAACGACTTTCCCAATTTTGTGACTCTTTTCTTAAACCTTTGGTAATGGAATTGCCTGCCTTTTTGAAAGATACTAAAGAAATACTGAATCTCCTGCCTGATACAGAATTGAGATCTGAGACACTATTAATTACAATGGATATTGAGGCTTTATATACTAATGTCCCCCCATGAGGGGGCTTTAGATGCAGTAGCCCTTTTTTGAAGAATAGTACTAATATGGAGAAAGCATTTATTCCTTTTATTTTGAAACTTTTGGAAAGTATATTACAATTAAATGTTTTTGTCTTTGATGGTAAAATGTATTTGCAGAGTAAGGGGACAGCCATGGGGGCAACGTGTGCCCCCTCGATGGTTAATTTATATGTAGGGATGTGGGGAAAAACAAACATTATTGGATCCCCGAGGACATGAGTTTTTATTAAATATTAAGCTTTGGAAACATTATATAGATGACGTAATAGTAGTCTGGGAGGGACGAGAGGAAACATTTGTAGAATTTGTTAATTTTTTACACCAGACGAACCCACGTCTCAGGTTTACATATACTATAAGTAAGGAACAGATTAATTAACTGGATTTAACGATCAAGAAGAATTCAGAATTCAAGTTAGAAAGTGAGACATATAGGAAAGAAACAAACGTTAACACTATTTTAGAAGCAAGTAGCTGTCACCCAAAACATGTAACAACAAATGTACTGAAGGGGCAGTTTTTGAGATATAAAAGAAATTGTTCAACAGAAGAAGGATTTGACAGAGGGGCACAAGATTTGATGAGCAGATTGATACAACGTAGCTATAATAAAACAAAAATTTTAAATGCACATTTGGAAGTGAAACAACAGGAACGTAGCTGTCTTTTAGAAAATAAAATGGAAAGAGTGGAAGAGAGTGAATGTTTTAATTTCATTACGAGTTTTTCAGCACAGGCAGGAGATGTAGAGAGGATCCTAAAAAATCATTGGCATGTTTTAGAAGTAGAACTGAGTTTAAAGCAAATATGTATGAAACCTATAAGAATGTGCTACAAGAGAACAGATACTCTAAAAGATAGTTTAGTGCCGAGACATTTCCAGGAGAAAAAAGTAAATACATGGTTACAACAGCCTCAAGGTTTTTTTAAGTGCCATAATTGTGTTTATTGTGACAGAGTGAACCAGACTAAGGTGTTTAAGAGCTATAATGTTGATAAGGAATTCCAGATAAAACGGTATACAACCTGTCATACTCTAGAAATTATTTACTTAGCGACATGTAGCTGCAGTGCTTTCTATGTGGGAAAAACGATTAGAAGTTTTAAAATTAGGATGGGGAACATCTACGAGCGATCGCTAAAAATGATGCACAGTATGCTACAGCAACTCATGTGATGCAGAGCCACGAGAGGGAACAACATGTTTTTTCATTTACAGCAATTGATAAAGTTAGTCAAAATCCTAGGGGAGGTAATTTTGACAATCTAGTTTTAAGTATAGAAAACTTTGGGATTTTGTCACTTAAGGCACATGTGAAACCCGGACTGAATAGTCAATTTGACCTACGACCATATTTGCAGAATAGGAAATGTATCTGAGATACAGAAAAGGTTTCTATGAATTGTAAATCTTATGATGTTATTTTTTTTATAGATATGTTTGCAATAAGAAATGACATTGGTTAGACATTAATGCAAACGTTTTACTTGTCTTCCCTCCCCCATTTCTTTTTTCTCTAATTTTTCCCTGGCTTCCTGTATGTAATTATTTGGTTGCTGGATTTTATATACGTTTTTAAAGAACAGAACTAAGTAGATTCTGCTATACATTTGTTTAAGGAGTTAGTGATAACTTAATAAATTTGACTATTCTATATTGATTGTAATTAGTTGATAGTGCAGATGATCTCCTTATGAGTTTTTCAGCATTTGTTCTTGATGTGCAATTGAGTGATGTCATGTGATCACGTGGTGGGGTTAACATTTAAATAGTAGCAGTTATAATTGCATCCTTAGCCTTTGATAAAGGACCTGAGTGTCTGAAACGCGTCAGGTGGGATGCCAATGGATTTTTTTGTCAATAAATGAGTTTTTAATTTTCTAACCTAAGTGGTGGTGTCCCATTTTGTGAGGTTAGTGTGTGCCGAAACCTTTTGTATAATGATGAGTATGGTTGGTTTCTGAGCACCACTACCCAGTGCATACTCATTATTGAAATAATTATTTTGGTGTAACCCTGAAGGAATGGCAAAGACTGTATTTGAGGCAAAGGGTGGGAGGAATGCCATCTGTAGCTTCAGTGCAGGGCTAACTGGTTCATTGATGGGCACCAAGGACCCCTGGGCAAAGGTCAATGCCCAGGATGAAATTTAAGTATGTAGTTCAGGTCACTGGTTACACTTTGGAAATGGAAATGTGTTTTGGAAATGGTTCAAGTATGTGGTTCAGGCCACGAATATTCACTTTGGAAATGGAAATGTGTTTTGAAAGTAGCTCAAGTATGTGGTTCAGGCTTCAAGCAATTTTGAAAATGGTTAGAGATGTTTCTTTGGAAACTGTACTGCCCAGCAAATGTGTTCCTGGAAAAAGAGTGTACCTGTTTTGCAATGACCAATCATTGGGGGATTCACTTGTGCTTTAGTAACATCTGTGAATAAAGCCATACTGCACAATCCCAGTTACTGCTTTGTACATTCAGCTTATTGTTTCTGTGTGAATGTTATTTGGGCCCCTCAGCAGTTAGGTCCAGCATACACCTAGCATCCTCTCCCCTAGACCTGGTTGTAAATACAGAGGTTCATTTTTTAGTATTGTACCCCCACACCCCTGTCCTTTAGATAATGAGCCTGGTATACACTCTGAAGCTAGGGGTGGTACCATTTGAGTAAGTCTGCCAAGAGTAAATGGCATGCCATGTGTTTGGGCACTAGTTCTTGAGTGCCAGCTGGGAAAAGTGGCTAGGGGGGTTACAAAAATATGGGGGCTCATCCAAAGGGATATGTTTTAGGTGAGAGTAAAAATGCTGAGGGTATGTCTAGGATCTTTCTGTCTGGTGGTGGTGTACCATAACAGAAGATTGTTGCCAAGCAAAGTCTGTGCTAAACAAAATGCTTTAAAAAGTATTTGCTGTCTGTGGTCCTGAGGGAGAAAGTGGAAAATATGCTGCTTGTGTGTTTAAACTGGCTTCAGAATGAACTGTTGAGCTGAGCAATGTATGCCCTTGCCCTGCCAATTAAAGTGCTTTGAGAACTGTTTAAAAGTTACAAATTTCAAGCAAAACGTATTTGCAGACTTTAATAACAGTAATTCCTAAGGGCCTAGAAAGTTTTAAGTGTTTCCTGTGAGAATTGGGGGAGTCGCTTAAGAAAATGTGCAAGAAACTGTGGGAAATGCCTCAAGGTGCTTTGCCCCACTGAAATTGCCAGCTGAGAAAAAAAGTGACAGTTTGCATTTTAAATTTGCCTTGTTTGGCGATTGTTGTGAAGGAGTGTATTCAAGAGAGAGAGAGATGAAGCTCATTTGCATGGCGTCATGTGATTGGTCCAGCGAGCCAAGCCCTTCCCTTTGTCTGAATCTCTATGCTGTGGATTGTTCTAGGAGAAGCAGCAAGCAGTATACGAGCAGTGCAGCAACAAGAGAAATTATCAAGAGTAAAGGACTGTTTAAAAACACCACTTTTTGGATTTTACAGTTTAAAACTGGGCGCAACCCTTTTTCCGACTGCCAAAGTAGCGATCACGGTGACTTTGCAACCGATTCACTAGTCTGCCAGCCCGATCCATCACAAAGGCCCATACAACCTGGCAGCAGGCCATTTACCATCTGGGGAGGGAACCAGCTACTGCCTGAGTGAGTACAAAAAGCAAAGTAAAACAAACTGTGAGCAAATTGGAGAACTGTAAAGCACTGCAGCAAAGTTAAAGCAGAGAGAGACTGAGAGATTTAAAAGGTGGACTGTGTGCAGTGACTGTGTTTGAGAACAAAATCGATAGCAGTACTAATCAGCAAGTCCAAACAAGTGAAGTAAATGTATGAATGTGCTGAATTTGAGCAAACTGTGAGACTGAAGTTGTGCACAGAATAAAACAGTAAAGTACCAGATCGTAAAGTGTTTGCAGCAAAGTGTGTGTGATGAAGCAGCCATTTTGGGTGTAGTCAGCAATGTAAACAAAGCAGTAAGTGCCATGTTGAGCCAGTGTCTCAGAGCAGCAAAGTTTCAAGTAGTTGTGTGAAAGTTGTGAAACAAAATGCAAGCCGGGCAGCCTGTTCAGCAACCTAGCAAAAGTAAACAGAACTGTTACAGTGTGTGTGTTAATGCCAAAACTCAGCTTTAAGTACAAAATAATAATAGTGGACTTGTGTATTTGTTTGCAGAAAATGGCATCTCATACTCCCCACTACCTACTCCATGCCAGGATGTGGATTGCGCAGCAAGAGAAAGAGCTAGCTAATTTTGAAAAACTTTACAACTGTGAAGCAGCACCATCTGATGTGGCTTTACCAAATTTTCCAGTTAATGTGTGCCTCATCTGTTTAAAACCAGGAAGGGACATTCTGTTGATCCCGCATTGTACAGACTGTCAAAAACAATATGGGATGTGTGAAACAGGTGGTACAGTAACTGCCAAAGCCAAACACATCTGCTTAGCCCCTACATGGACACTGGCAGGGGGCTCTGTTAGATCAAAACAGCAACAGGCTGGTTGTAGTCAGGGGGACCCTGCTGAGTTTGTCAGGGAATTCTTGGAGAATGTCTGTGAGAATACTTTGCAAGGGCAGGAAGAAATGGAGTTTTCCAAGCCGGAAAAGGTGGAATTGGATGCTGCAGAAGCAGGATCTGAAGATCTGTGGGTAAAAGGCCTAAGCCCAAGCCTCGTGGGTGAAGATGAGGTAGATGAAGCTCTGTGTTGAGAGGCAACTGCCTCTGTGTGTAGTGAAGGATGGACAATTTCGGGAGCAGAAGCAAATGTCAGCTCCTGGACAGAGCTTATGGAACAGGAGGAAATGGAGGAAATTGAATCAGCTGGGGTGGGCCACCAAGAGTCGCCACTAGCATTGGATTCTGTGGAGCCTTCAGAGATAGAGGAGGGCTCTAGCAACATGCAACCGAGTGCAGAGGTGGACAGCTTTTACTCTGTATTAAGTCTTCGAAGATGGTTTAACCAGGATTGGCCTTCCCCAAGCCGTGCTTTTGGTTTAGACCTAGTGAAAAGCAGCAAAGAAGAACATGTGATTAGATGTAGGGCTCAGGCTGAGTATGGACAGACACACCATTGTTTCCTAGAAAAATTTAGGAAGAAATCGAGAAAAACAGGCATGCCTAGTTGTAGGAGGAAGCTAGTGCCAATCTGCATCCAAAAGTAAACATGTTTGTACGAATTAAAGTATGTCATGAGAGACTACAGTTTTGGAAGCTTGGCAGAGCTCTGTTAATAGACTGTGAGAATAGTGGACAAGGCTGGCCAAGAGACATTCTATAATGTCAGAGTGGTTCGTCCAGACAGAGAGACAGTTCTTTCTGCACACCCAGAGTGGTACTGTACATAAAAGTGTCATTCAACAGTAACCATGCCAGTATGCCAAGTGAATACAGCAATGCCAGGTCAGCAATCTGCCAGCGAAGTGACAGCAGCTGAGAAGGAGTTGCATCTCTTCTGGTGTTCCAGGTTCATCTGCAGCAGCATCCAGGTTTGTCAGCCCAGCAGAGGGAGATGATTTGCCGTCCAGGTCCATCATGAGGCGTGGAAGAACCTGATCTGAAGATTTTGTCTGTCCAGCAGGAGAAGATCATCAGGCCGCAGGTCCAGAGAGGGTGATGTAGACATCCATCTTTCACCTAGAATCTGGTAAGGTGAGCCTTTTCTTTTCTGCTTTACATTTAAGTTTACTGTTTTGCCTGAAAATGAGGATGTCCTAGGAATTTTGGTTCATTAATAGACACTCCTGAACTGGACTGCAATGCTAACAGGTCTTGTGGCTGCCCAAGAACTGTGTTTCAGCAGGTTTCGGCCTAGGAGAGACTCTGTATAGTGCTTTGGCATTCTGGACATTTCTTTCTGGATCATTGGATATTGTAGGGTTTCCCTCCCCCAAAATGTTTTTGTATATGTTTTTATTTCCTATTTTTGTACTTTTATAGAAAACCCCTTTTAAAAAATAGCTTTTCGGTATTGTGTAGTATCTGCGGTGGGAGGTTTGGTCACTGTGTGGTTTATAGGTTGTGTTTTGTTTGCAGGATGTGTTTTGCAATGTTTCAAGATGCAGTTTCAAGACTCTAAAAACCCTTTTAATCAAGCATTTGTCAATGCCGAATGTTGCTTGCTTGTATGTGCTGTTTAGGTATTTGGAAGTGATAGTTCCATGCCTTCCTCCCAAGACATGCACAGTGTCTTTCTGTTCAGTATTCACAGAAGAGTGGGAGGGATAAGAGCCACAGCAGTACAGCAGTTGCCAAGGGGGTGAAGAGGTAGACAACAGTCCATTCAAAGGCAAAAGAGTCCTGCAGGAGCTCACTAAATTGAAGGTGGACAAAGCGATGGAACCAGATGGCATACACCCAAGGATATTAAGAGAACTGTGAAGGGAGATAGCAGTACCTCTGGCAGCCATGTTCACTGAGTCATTCAACATGAGTGAATTGGAGGAGGGCACATGTGGTCCCTCTACACAAGTCTGGCAGCAGGGAGAAGGCGGGGAACACTAGGCCGTTCAGCCTCACCTCAGTAGTGGGGAAGATCATGGAGACACACTGAAGGTGCTGCTCAGCGGGTCTTGAGGATGCTTGCAGGGAAGTGAGAGCCACTGTTTATCTTTGGTTTGTTGTCCTGCTTGGGTCCCAGCTGTGTTCCAAATCAAGTGACACTCTCATGTCTAACCCTGCTGAGATAAGACAGCCACTCTAAAGCATTCTGTAGGACAAAAAAAGTGTCTAGCAGCTTTCGTTGGTAGTAAACTTTAACAAGAATAAGGAATGCTGAACAAATCTATAACACATACATTGAAAAAGTAGGATACTAAATGAAGGTGCTGTGGTATATTATACAGCAATGCAAAGTCAAACTGTTGCATAATTATTTACGTTCTTGTGAGTCAGACACCTCATCCAAATTGCACTTTAGAAATAAAAAGAGATAGAAGAAAACTGAATGCATGCGGAGACGCACCAGCCTGCTAAAGTAATTGCCTTACTAGTGCCGTCAATGCCGTTCAATTAGTTTTACTAGAAATAATCACAGTGCATATTTCTTTACTTCCTGCATTATGTAGTGTATAAAAATGTTAAGCTAACCCTCTTTTTATATAGCATCCGATTCCATCTGTCATTTTATAATCCAGTATCCCGTTGTTTTTGACGAAGTCGTTTAGAAGATGCATTATCATGCCTTCAAATATATCTAAGCAGTTATGAGTTGGAAGTGGCGTGGATGGACCACTCATGAATAAACTGGATGTTGCAATCTGTCATCTTGATGAACACAATTAAAGGCATTTGTTTTAAACAGCCGACCCAGAATGCATTTTACTTTATCATATCTGTAGCATGCTATTTGTTTTTGATGCTCAGCTTTTCATATTAACGCAAATGTTTATGCACCACTGACCTTTTTCACAATATAGCATCTCCAATGTGAGAAACCGGGATGTTTAAACCCCAGTGTTCTTGGCATTATTTTGCTGTCATATACAGTAAAAACGCTGGAATATGTGACATGGTGACAGCCACGGTGTTATCTTGGCAGTTCCCCCGTATACTAAACCCGTTTAGCCAAATAATACTCATTCTGGTTATTCCAACAGCCAAGCAGTGGATGGATTGTGTTCGTAAGAGGATATTGCATATGAGCACGAGCACATTGCTTAAATTTAAATATTTATTGCTAACGCCTATACCTACAGTATATTATACAAACATTTCTTAATGAGAATTTACATTTGTATTGATCCCAAAAGCTGATGTTTGTAAACTCAGTAAAATATCAGTCCTGATTCAAAGTAAGTTTACAGAGTGATTTAGAAGTCACAACCTACTATAAAACCAGTGGATTTTATTTATGCGGGCACTATCAAGTGACAGGGTTCTTTATGTATCTCTCCAAGAAAATAGCTTCAGTGTGCTGGATTCGCACTGTGTAGTATTTTAGAACAAATGTGGTGGAATGTACCCTTCCCTCTGATTTCCATCTCCCCCCATCATCGCAACTGGAAAAGTGTCCTCTGAGCTCCAGAAAAAAATGTTTAAATAAATAAATACATAAACAGGCACTTTCTAAGTCTCCCAGTCCATTTCATAAACAGCAATGCAAAGTAACTCTTCTGGAGTGAAAAGTTTGTAATGTGTATGCCTGTACTTTTCTCCATAATACAATGTGATAGCACTATAGACCTCCCCCATGTTTTGGGAACCACCATGCATATTATGACTGGTTAATGACAATAATGTGTTCACACATACATAGTACTTAATGGGGGGATCCAGCATTACAAGAGATAGACAGGAGCAGCGTCTTGTTTGTTATTCAATGTGATGCATTTGGTTACTATTTTACTAACTTGCATTATGCATGCCTTGCTACAGTAGGCAAGGGCTGCAGGTACAATAAATATACTGCCATGTGGTTGGAAGAAGATCTCAAACTGGGAAGTGTCGAACCATCATCCCATTAACTGTGTGCTAGAAAGGAGGATAGACTGCAGATGGACTGAGGGTCAGTGTGTCCAGCGACGGCTGTCACTCATCGAAATCCACTTTGGCTTTTGTGGGCAGCTACAAAAATCTCTGAAATGTGTTCGCATGTACTTCCAGAGCGATCAAGGATGTAGAGGTGGGTTTGAGGGAATTGAAAGGTTGGAGCCCACTCACTTTTTTTCATGTCGAGTCCTAAGCATTCTTTTCAGTCAGTGATCGGACATACCAGATTTGCTATGATCTCACCAGGTGATCATTAATTTTTTTTGTCCCCTTCAGTGTTTCACTTGAATCCAGAGAGCCGCAGCTCGGAGAGCCTGACTGGACTGGCAGATCCCTCCCCTCTTCTGGCTCGCCTTTAGTAGGTGTGAAAAAAGAAAAAGCCTATGTTTGCAAATATGCAGATGCATTCATGGGAAATATAGTGTGTTGGAGTCTGCAGAAAGTTTGCCTCAAATTTGGCTAAGTTTGCAGGGACGGGGCAGTGCTTTCTTTGATTTGGCAAAGCCAAGCCCAGATACTGCAGAAGTTTCGGGGCTGCAGACATACTGGTTTCATATCACTGAGTCCAGACAAGAAAGGGTTTTGTGAACTTTTAATATAGTGGCTGCAAGCACCTAAACGCATGTGGTCAGTGACTGAGACGGAATTATTGGAAACTTTTTTATGCACAATTTACAGCTGGCAAAATTTTATTTGGTATAATTTCCCCTTTTCCAGGTTCTTTTTATTTGAACTGTATTAAAGAAGAGTTGGCAGTCTTTTGTATTCCATGGGAGCAATGTAAGTCTAAAATTCGTTTCAGAAGTAAGCAGAGTCAATATCTGATTTTTTCAGAAAATTAAAAAAAAAGTCGACATTCTGTTATAGGTTAAGATTTAAAAGGGTGTTCTAAAGTACTTGTAAGTTCCAGTTGATACATGCCGATTTATGCAGCCCGTCACTTAAATGTTCACATCATTCTTGCATGCTTTGAAATATTGTTTAATGTGATCTCTGTACCCATCTAATAATACCACAGGTACACAAGAAGTGACTGCGGGATCAGTAGGGGGTCCCCTTGTAGCACTCTAGCTAATCAAGCTGCCAGAACCAGACACAGTACCACTGTCACTGACACAGCTTATGACTTAAAACACCTGAAGAGAACCACCAAACAAAAAAACTTGCTTCAGTTTGTAAACACAATACAGTGTGTGGTGGGGGGAAGCACGAGCATGCAGTATGCGTGCGTGTGTGGGTGGGGGGGGAGCATACGGTCTTATCGCATGCTCACTGAAGCGTAGCTCTCTCTTTCAACTGTACGGCACTGCATTTTCAACTGCTGTCATAGACAGCTGCAGCCTTGATTGTAGAACTGCGGCTGTGCCTGCAAACACACTGACTGAATTGGAAGAGGGCTGCCACACACCCTGAAAACTCGGATGATGGCACTATGTTTCTTGCACATGCGTGCAAGCAACATAAAAATAACTTTTGGGGATTTTGTAGTATCTGCGGTGGGAGGTTTGGTCACTGTGTGGTTTACAGGTTGTGTTTTATTTGCAGGATATGTTTTGCACTGTTTCAAGATGCAGTTTCAAGACTCTAAAAGAAAGACACTGAGGGTGGGGGTAGTGTACAGGCCACCAGCTCAGGGGGATGACCTGGATAGGGAGCTGGCCGAGCAGTTTAGAAGAGTCTATAGGAAGGGGGACACCATAGTGGTGGGGGACTTCACCTCCCTGGGTTGGACTGGAACACCCCAACCACCACGTGTGCAAAGGAGCAGAGATTACTAGATGCATTTCAGGATTGTTTCTTGGTGCAGTTGATCCGCGAGCCGACTAGGACTCTGGACCTGGTATTAACAAACATGGAGGCTTTAAGGGATCTGGAAGTGGTGGACCCCTTGGTTGGGAGCGACCATCATATGGTGTGGTTCACACTCAATATGGGAAGGGTAACAGGAGGAACAGATACCAGGGTGAGTGATTTTAAGGGTGTGGACTTTAAAAGGATGAGGGAAATTTTGGTTGAGCATCTGGTGGGAATTCAGACATGCATGAGTGCCAGCCAAAAATGGAATATCATTATGAAAGGGCTGGCAGAGGCTACTGAGACTTGCACCAGGACATGGAGCAAGAAGGGGAGAGCAAAGAAGCTGAGCTGGCTCACTCTGGAGGTAATGGAAGGGGTGAGGGCCAAGAGAAAAGCATTCCAGAGGCTTAAGAAATTGGGAGGGTGAGAGGACAAAGACGAGTACACAAAGACGTCCAGGGAGGTTACCAGGTTAGTCAGAGTGATCAAGGCTTCCAGAGAGCTGAGACTGGCACAGGGAATCACAGAAGAGGAAAAGGACTTCTTCAGATACATTGGTGAGAGAAGAAGAAGAAACAAAGACCAGATTATGAGGATTAAGAAAGATGGGGGGGTGGAGAAGGGGGAGGACCAGGCAGAGGCACTGAATGAGTACTTCTGCTCTGTGTTCACGAAGGAAAGAGGGGGCAGATACCCCATGGGAATGGTGGAGTGGACAGGGTTGGGGAGGGGTGACTGATATCAGAATCAAAGAGGACAGGGTGCTGGAGGGACTAAGGGCCTGGATGGCATTCACCCTAGGATTCTTAGGGAGCTAGTGGAAAATCTTGGCAGAACCACTGGCAGACCTGTTCAGTACATCACTGGACATAAGATGTGTGCCACAGGACTAGAGGTTGGCCCATGTGTTGCTCATTCATAAAAGTGGCCCAAAGGATGATCCAGACAACTACAGACCAGTGAGTCTCACTTCAGTTGTGGGGAAACTCATGGAGTCAAACCTAAAAGAGAGGCTGGTGACCTTTTTGGAAGACATTGGGCTCCAAGATGGCCATCAGCACAGTTTTTTATCAGGCAGATCCTGCCAGATGAATCTAGTCGAGTACTACTACTGGGTTACCAGGGAACTGGACAGGGGCTATGCAGTGGACGTCCTATATTTGGACTTCAGCAGGGCCTTCGACTCAGTGCCACATGGGAAGCTGGGAGAAAAACTGGAATACATTGGGGTGAGGACAAAAATGGTCAACTGGATCACCAACTGGCTGAGGGGTAGGCAGCAAAGGGTGGTGGTGGGTGGGGACTGTCATCACCAAGGGACATTACGAGTGGAGTGCCCCAGGATTCAGCACTGGGACCGGTGCTGTTCGGGATATTCATAGCTGATATCTCACACGGAATCCAGAGTAGGATCAGTCTGTTCACAGACGATACTAAGATCGTTGCAGTGGTAGATGACATAGAGGGGTGTAGGGGACTGCAGAAAAACCTGACCAAACTTCAGGAATGGTCAAAGACATGGCATTTGGGAGTCAGTGCCAAGAAGTGCAAGGTACTGGACTTCAGAGCAAGGAACCAGGGGAGGAAATAGCAGTTGGGAGGGGTACAGTTGGAAAGCACAGTGGATGAAAAGGATCTAGGGGTACTAATAATCGGGAGTATGAACCACTCAGCTCAGTGCAGGAAGGCGGCTGCAAAGGCAAACAAGATGCTGGGGTGCATAGCGAGGGGAATCTCCTCCAGGCACAGAGAAGTGATCCTACCCCTGTACAGGTCACTGGTCAGGCTGCACCTGGAATACTGCGTGCAGTACTGGCATCTATTCCTAAAGAGTGACATCAGATTGCTGAAGGGAGTGCAGCATAGGGCAATAAAGATGATACAGGGACTTGAGGAAAATCCTATGAGGAGAGGCTGGGGGAGCTGCAAATGTATTCCCTGGAAGAGAGGAGGGATAGGGGGATATGATTGAAACCTTTTAGTACCTAAAGAGTATTAGTAAGGTTAATACAGAAGGGAGTCTTCAGATCAGATGGGGAGGGACACGAGAGGGCATCGGCTGAGATTGGAGAGAGGAGATTCAGGAGGGAAATCAAGAGACACCTTTTCACAGAAAGGGTGGTAGATAAGTGGAACACTCTGCCCAAGGAGATGGTATCGTGTAGAACAGTGGGAGGATTTAAGAGACAGTGGGACAGAGTTGGGGTGGTGGTTATGAGAAGGGGAAGGGGGCAGCTGCAAGTTGACGGGCTACCTGCACAATCGAGCAGACTCGATACGACCGTGAGGCCTGTTTCTGCTGGCATTTCATATGTTTGTATGTATGTTCGTATGTTTTCTTTTGCAGGTGTTCCTGAAAGAAGACAAGAAGAGGATTCTTAGGGCTTTTCAGAGTCCTCCTTTTTAAAGTTGCTAGGCTTGGTGTAACTGTGTAGTACAATGCTAACCATTTTTCTGCTTTGCAGGTTAGTTTGTAGTTCTTAGATTTAGGAAATGTAATGTTAAATGCATGTTTCTAAAGTGGGCTACAGTTTTTTTTGTGTAAAATGTTTTTTGGATATGGGCACCTGGTAGGTAGCATATGTCAGATAGCTTTTCCCTAGAAGGCAAAGGGGTAGACAGGCTGGAGGTCCTAACTCAAGTATGTGCCTTCAGTGCTGATCTATTAGGACATGCTTCAGGTCAACTCTTGGAGCCACTGAAAATCCATAGACAGTCATAGGGTAGGAGCTGAAATATCCTCAGCGGGCCTCTGTCCTTTAGTGTTACCTGCCTGTGCCTAGCACATGGTAGGGGAGGACCTGATCAACCCAATCCTTAGGGAGCACAGAGGTAGGACGGCCTGGTACTGGACTGTAACCTGGTTGCGGGCAGCCAGTGTGTCTGGTTATGGTGAGTGTAACCGCCCAGTCCTCTGGGGTTACTAGAATCCCATTAGTACTAGTCTTGAGCAGGTGGAAAAGGCATCTGGTAGGGAGCTCATTAGGTGCGTTCTACATAATTCAGCTAGCCTGAGAGAGGGATGATTATGTAATTTAGAACTCTCGCAGCAGCATAACCATTTTTGAGGCAGCTGTTCAGGGGAAGTTAAGAATGTTCAGTTAGTCTGAGTTAGAGTATCAGAGTGGCAGGAGGTCTGCTAGTGGGGCTCTGTCACAGGGAACCATGGTCTTATCTCTGACCTAACCCCCACCCACCCCACAGAGATACATGTAACAATGATGTCAATCCAGGTTTAAATAATATGTTTGTTGTTACATTTACTTCTGTGGGGAATTGAAATCGAAAATGATAACTCTGACTTGTTGTTCTGGTTGTAAATGCAAAGGTTATTTTTAGTATTGTACCCCACCCCCACCCCACCCGTCCTTTAGATAATGAGCCTGGTATACACTCTAAAGTTAGGGATGGTACCATTAGAGTAATTCTGCCAAGAGTAAATGGCATGCCATGTATTTGGGCACTGGTTCTTTTTTTTGGGGGGGGGTGCCACCTGCGAAAAGTGGCTAGTAGGTTACATGTTTATGACATCCCACTCTGTTGTTGTGGAGATAATTATGATTTCATAAATGGCATTTTGATGTCATGTGTAGACAAGCAGCCAAAGCTAACAAAGTCCAAGGACAGTAATCTCATTTTTATGTCACTTCCCTAAGTAAGGGAAAAAGGGAAAATAATTGCAAAAATATAGTTCTGGCTGAATGGTACCCAGGGTAAAAGCATAGGCATGTAAAACAGTGGGTTGCAGGTTCAGTACCCCCTCAGGGCCACAAATAATAGTGTCTAAGGAAATCTCAGCTATAGTAAACTTGTAGCCAGGCTAGTAGTGAGGGGGCTGAGGTGCTGGACTCCTTACCTCCTACAACACTGGTGACCTGAGTTCAGTAATGAACCATGGTTCCGTGGAAGCTGTCGGGCAGAGGATGATTTAGTTTCCATCAATGGATATCCTCCTTTGGAGTTGAGGGAGAATGTATACTACTGTTTCGCTGCTACCTAGTGGAGGGTAGGTGGCACAGCAGTGTGACAGAGTTGAATAAGGCCCTGTTCCATGTGTTATGCAGAAGGAGTTAAATGCTAGGATCTGTTAGCGTCTCCTTTTCTGTCTCTTTTCTGTCTGGTTGCACAACCAAATTTTCTTGTGAAACTAGGAACTGATCACGCCGACCGTTTCTCAATTTATTTATTTGTAGCAGGGAGCCCCCCATTATGTGTTTAAACCTCTGTCATAAATATGAATATGCGTAACCCCCCCCCCCTTTTTCTTTCACTCTTTCCTTTTATTTTTTCGACATTTTCTTTAACTTCTTGTCAGGGTGGCCTACCTGGCAATCTCTCCAAAATACTTCTGTCCCTATTCTCTTTACCCCCTCTTTATGCACACATCATTATGCTCCCAATTGCAGAGATAGGAAATAGAGTAAGTCGCATTTTATTGTTAGCGCCTAGTGCCCCTTGATCATTGGTGCCGGAACGGTTTGAAAAGTGGTAGGGCCAAAGATGTAAGAGGTAAATTCTCCCCTATTAAATACATTAATGTGATTGCAAAAACTGATAGGGCCACTTATGAAAGTGGTAGGGCCATGGCCCTAGTGGCCCCCCCTGTTCCGGCACCTATGCCCTTGATTTAAGAAGAAGTGTAGCACCCATTTCTAAGGTGCCGAGCTCTGGAACCGCTGCTGCTGAGTGCAGCTCCTTTGCCTCATGCAGCTCTGGTGAGAGGGACAGCGCTGGTCGCCGAGTGTCACCGAGCAATTCTTTTTTTTTGAGCGGGTTGCTCCATGTTGGTGTAGCCGTATATAGCAGCTGAATGTACGCTACTTGTTCGGAGTAAGTAAAAGAATGATTGCTTCAGAGCAAAGCCATGCTCCAAAGAAAAAGCCGACTGCCGCACTAGCAGCATGATCAAAGTCGCTTAAATACTTGACTGATGGCTAGTGAGATACTACGGGTGAGGGTAACTGTAAGCCCCATAGTGTCTAGAATAAATTGTACTCTGTACAGAAGCAGCCCCAGAGATGTTGTGATTGAGGGCTGCATATGAAATAGAATAATGAAGCCTGTGATGTCACGGCCTATGGAAACTCCCCAATTCTGTAATGTCATGGCCTATGGAAACTCCCCAATTATGTAATGTCACGGCCAATGGTAACACCCCAATTATGTGATGTCATGGCCTATGGAAACTCCCCAATTATGTGATGTCACGTCCTATGGTAACACCCCAATTATGTGATGTAATCACAAGGAGCTATAAAAAGGGTTCACCGCTAGGGGAATGTTAGAAAGTCGAGTCAGTTTAGTGATGACAGTGAGTAGGGTAATACCTAGACACCTTAGGTGTGTGTATATTTCACACAGGTTACTTGAGAAAAGTATTTATTGGACTATCATGACTGAAGCAAAACCGCAGACTCTTCTAAGGAAGCAGAGGTCTGAATTTCTTTGTGCAGGATTAATTTTTTTTTTTTATTTCTATAAATAAGTGTATTTTCCTAAAAATAAATTGATGAACGCATTCGTGCGTTTTTTATGCACTTGATCTCTGCTTGGTTGTGTCAGCTATTATCCCACATGTTCACATTATTTATTTAGTTTTTGTTGACCAAGTAAGTGCACTAGACAAACTCTGCCTATTTTCAGGCACGACCCGGGGGGGGATACAGATGTATGCCAACTGACCTTGAACCTTTTTAAGCTGTTGGTGGTATTTATTTAGTGAATTCTCCGCCTCTTGCTATTTCTCTGCCTTCCCTTGCTATTTCTGTCTTCCCCCTTGCGTATCTGCAGGTATAGAAATAAATATGATCTTTATGTGGAAATGTCACTGATACTGGGATCCATTTGTTTAAAACTGTATATAATTATACTGCTGAAATGATTGCAAAAACTAGAATTCAAGGGGTTAACCTGAGATGCTGGTTTGAAAAATATTTCCAGAGCTGATAACAAGATGTCAGTTCTGGGTCACAATGTTCTTTTTGATGCAGCTGCTGAAACTGACAAGAACACTGCGTGAGAAGCATACTGTTCTCTTAATGAGCTCCCTGCAAAGACTTGTTATAGGAAGAGCTGCAAAACTTTGCAAGAGGAAGAGACAGAGGCTGGACAATTGAGATTGGAAATTGAGAAGAAAAACTCAGAAGGACTCTGCTTTCTATGTTTGTACTGCCATTGTAAATCGTTACATAGAAACATATAATTTGACAGCAGATAAGGACTGCTTGGCCCACCTAGTCTGCCTATTTCCCTACCTAACAGATAAGCTGCAGATCCTAGTTAACCAACAGCCTTACTGCCTCCTACCCCCCCACTAGAGTTGCCTTATGTCTGTTCCATGCATTCTTGAATTCCCTTACTGTTTTTGACTCCACAACCTCCTCAGGAAGGCCGTTCCATGCATCCACAACCCTCTCCATGAAAAAATACTTCATCACATTACCTCTGAGCTGTCCCCCATCTTTAAATTGTGCCCCTTTGTTCTTGCACATCTCTTTTTCTGAAAGATGCTACCCTCTTGGACTTTGTTGATTCCCTTCAGGTACTTGAAAGTTTCTATCATGTCCCCCTTTTCCTCGAGGGTATACATATCAATCTCCTTTAGTCTCTCTTCATATGGCTTCTGGTGCAGACCCTGCACCATTTTAGTTATCTTCCTCTGGAAAGTCTCCATCATATATCCTTGCGTAGATGAGGTCTCCAGAACTGCACGCAGTACTCCAGATGGGGTCTTGCTAACCATCTGTACAGATGCATAACAACTTCCTGTTTTCCACTGGTGATGCCTCTCCGTATGTATCCCAGTATCCACCCAGCCCTCCTTACTGCCTTCTCACATTGTTTGCCCACCTTTAGGTCATCTGATATGACTACCCCCAGGTCCCTTTCCATTTTTGTTGTTGTTAGTATTTCACCCCCCCCCCCATTATGTACTCTTCCTCTGGGTTTTTGTTTCTCATGTGCATTGATTTGCACTTTGTGTTGAATCTAAGCTGCTAAATACATTTGACTGAACACTTTTTTTTATTTTTTATTTTGCTGTTATTAATAATAAAACGCTATTTGCGAATTTTGAAACTGCTCATGGTTTTCCTATACTTCCTGACCTGTGCCTCGACGACAAGCAGCAATCACCAGAATTGAAAGCCAGAGGTGGGTATTGAAAGCATGTATCATCTTCATGGTCTTCCTATGTACCATTGTACACTGCTGGCTCTGAATCAAGGGGAGTAATGAATGGAAAAGAACTGTCTGCTAGATGATTCTGTAACCCTGAAGGTACCACACCATCAACATCTATGGCATCCACTTACGCAAAGAGTTAACAAATAGATGGGGTAAGTCTTAGAGGTGGGGTGAAGGGGCTGGGTTCAACAGCAGAAGGGTGCCGATAGGGAGGAACACGAAGATAAAGTCCATATTTAAAAAAAAAAAAGGATTGCAAAAATATATGAACTATAAACTGAATAGTGTCTCACATTTTTCAAAGTTATCCAACTGGTATCAGGGGTTCTTTAAAGGGAACATAATATTAAATCAAATGTCGCTGTTGTTTTCTGTTCATTGTCGACATGCTGTTATGTATTTGAAGCTATTATGTTTGCACTCAGCATGCTGTTCCCAACTCTGTGTAGTGATTTCAAGTAGGTGTTTCCCATCTGTAACTTGACAGACACACATACATGCTAACTGAGGCTTGATACTTATCTTTAAAGCCTGCTGATGTCTGCTAGCTGAATAATGGGCAGAAAACCTATTTGGAGGGGCTCTTCTCCCTTGAAGTACAAGAAATGTTCACCCATCAGCCAGAGAAAAACTGTCATTGTCAACCTTCTCAGCAGTGGCTTTTGTGAGGCAAGCCTCCTGCATTTCTACATCCATTGGCTTACATAGTAAATGTCTACACAATCCCTGTACTACAGTAACAATATTTGTGCTTTGCATATGTGCACAAGCAAACATAAAAATGATATACTTTGTCTGATGGCTTTAGAATTGTAAGCAGATATGGAAAACTGATTGGGCAGTTGCTTTACATCAAAACATTAACCTTTTCCTGCCTTTAGTGTTGATTTATTCTTTAACAAACTCCTAGTTTTTAGAAATATTAATTTGTCTACAAAAATGTGACAATGTTCTGACACTTTCAGAGGTGGGCTAAAATCATGTTTCCTGTTCAAGGTCTGCTCCCTAGAGCAGTATAGAAGGTGGACAGGAGCTTGCCTCAGCACTGCCATGGGTCCTACTTATATACCAGTCTATGCCCTGGAATGTGAAGTCCTCACAGATCACTACTGCATCTAATTTGACTGCTTTCATAAGTTTCCAAACCAGCTGGGCATTATGGCCTGCTGAGCTGTTTGGAGCCCAGAGTGGCTCTTTACACTCCTTTTCTGCAATTTTGTTCTGATCTGCATTGCTTTCTGCATGACCTGCACCTGTTCCATAATGTACACCCCAGTTAGCCATGCCCCCTGACTTCTTGGCTGAATACTGACACAGGTTGGGTAGGAAATTTGATTGAGACACTAGTCAAAGAAGATCTAGTGGAACACCTGGAGTAAAAACAGACTGCAGGATAGTAACCAGCATGAATTTATGACAGGGAAGTCTTGTCAGACCAGCCTGATAGTATTCTATGGCTGGGTAACCAAGGTAGTGTGATAGGGTTGGGTAAGACCCTGTCCCATTTATTATGCAGACAGAATTAATAGTAATAATATATTTTGTCCTCTCCTATTTTGCCTCTTGCCTGTCTGATTATGTAATCATTTTTTTCTTATGGCACCTAAGAACTAGCTACTCTAGTGGTCCCACAGTTTCCCTGTTATCTCTTCTTTCACTTGCTGTTCCTATTCTTTCTTTTTCCCCTTGTTTCTCTGTGGTTAAAAACATATATGCAAATCTTTATGTGAAACTGGGATCCCTTGGCTTGCAAATGTATATACTTATATTGTTGAAATGATTGTGGAAGTCTATTTGGGTTTCTTAAAAAGATAACAGTCAGTAATACATGGGGTTGGCCTTGAGCTGCATTTTGACCTCCACAAGCTTGTTTACAGAATTATCAACAGGAGACCAGCTCTGAGACATAATGTTCTATTTTGCTGCACCAGTTCAAAACTAGATGTGCTCTTCAGGCTGGCCTTAGGAAATAAAATTATATAATTCTGCTATATTTTGTGAGAAACTGGAGATGAAATGTACAGCACAAAGATGCAGAGTTTAAACTGCCAGGAAAAGACATCTTAAAAAAGAGAGCAATGTTTTGTTTAGAGAGAACCAGAGAGACTGAGATTTAAATAGAGAGACGTTCTCAGATGTAGGACTTTCTTTGTTTGTAGTACCTGTATGAAGAGGGCACTAGGTCAGAACAGTGTCTGTATGAACAGCACTGTAAAAAAACAGCGCCTTCCAAACAACCCTCATATCAAAAGTGGCAGGACACAATGCCGCCAAAATATTGGTGCCAGTGGTAGCGATCGCAAGTGTGGTTTGCGATCGCTACCATAATCGTATTTTGCAGGGGCTCTGCCCCGTACCCCCCATAATTAAAATAATCAACTTCGAGTTGGAGTTGCATTACAGGGGTAAAACATAAAATTGTGGAGACCAGGATTAGAACCCTGGTCTTCACCACCTTTCCAGCTGAGCTGCTCCTGCATTACCACTTCACGCCATGGGAGTAGCTTGGCCAGCCTCCTCCATTCACCAGCTCTTGACCCAGCTACTAGTATCCTGGACAGTGACTAGTGAGGGTAGTGACTAGTGAGGGTACTAGTAACACGGACAGTGACCAGGGTAGCACTTACTGCATAACGCTGTAATTCCTGTTGCTATCCGTGGTAGCACAGTATAGACCATGCTGTGTCAGCATGCGCTATTCTTGTAGTGCTATTCTGACTGGGGAGGATGAAGAGCTATCCTGTACAATTTTTTTTTTATTGCTATTGATAATAAAAAAACACTACTTGGGAATTTTGTAACTTCTGCTTCCTGACCTATGCCTCTATGACAATTGGTGTAAGCATTGGTTTTTCACCGTGCATAGTCTGTTCCATAAGTTTTGTGTGTAAGTTTTGTGTGTAGGTACCTGACCTGATACCAGGGAAGCATATATGGATCCTGCAACAGCATAGCCAGGAATGATGACCAGAAGAATGGCAGCCAAACTAGAAGCAGAAACAAAAGTCCAAACTGAGAGACTGTACAGTAGGCAGCAGTGATCAAAGAAGAAAAACAGGCAGGGACAGAACATGAAAGCATGTCTGACTTCTTCAAATGGTATGCTATGCAACAAAGAGAGACTGAGAAACAGAGAAAAGGTGCAGCAACAGGAGCAGCAATGGCTGGATGCCTTGCAAGCTGTCAAAGCTGAAGGATCTGGTACAGGTCCAGCAGATCAATAAAACACAAACAGCTTAAAAGACATTAAACTTACATAGCTGTGTTCCTCAGATGATACTGAAGTATACCTGACAACTTTTGACTTCCAGTTCTTCCTCCAGCCTAATGGCAGCTTGATCCATGTACTCCATCTAAACTCACTAACAATCCATCGCAATCGTGCAAAAGAAACCAATCATCCTGTCTTCAAAGAAGAAATTGTAGACTACTGGATGCCGTCTATACAAAAAAATAAAGATTCCTTGTCTGAGAAGGGAAAAGGCTCTAAAAATCCACCAGACTCTGTGAGGATGCCTGCAGCCTATTCTGGATCCCCTCTGCGCACCCAGGTAGAGACCCCTGACCCGACACAGGAGGCAGACTGTACCATCACATCAAAGCAATTATGCGAGACTGTGTAGCAAATGAATGCAACCTTACAGAGATTAGAAGCAAGGGCTCAAGAGGACTGGGCTAAAATAAAAACATTGGCTAAAAAAACAGAAGAGATAGAACAAAACCTCATAGAATATAACACAGTTACAGACATGCATAACGCTGCCCTTCTTGATTTACATTGTAGAACACAGACTTTTGAGCAAAAATTGGAGGAGCTAGAGAATAGAAACCACTGCAATAACATACGAATCCACGGGGTGCCTGAAGATACTGAGTCGGGAAACATGCTAACTTTTATAGACTCCTTTATAAAAGAAATTCTCAACATACTTGGGGACAAGGAGCTAAACATTATTCGAGCACACCATTTGCTTGTACCTCGCCCAAATGATCCAAAAGCTCACTCTCGCTCCATAGTGCTAGCATTCCTAGACTTTAGGATGACGGAAAAGATTCTTAATACTGCATGGTCAAAAAAAGTTATTTACTTCAGGGATGTGAAACTGTACTTTGACCAAGATTTTACACCACAGCTTCTAAATTGCAGGAGACAAGTGCTCTATGTTATCAGGCAAATACAGCAAAAGGGCCTCAAAGCGTACCTGGAATACCCTGCAAGATTATGGGTTGTATAAGAAAAGAGCACACAGAGATTCCTGGACCTAGCAGCTGCAGCAGAATTTCTGAAATCTATGGACATTGCCTCTCCACAAGAAAATGCCTCGTGAAGGGCTGCAAAGCTTAGAAACAGATCTTGGACCATAATGTGACTGAAGAAAAGAGGAATTGCCAATGAGTCGGCCCCTTCCACTGTGTGGAACCAGGTCCATGAAAAACAGAACGCATTACGTGGGTAACGGAGCAGCAGACCGAGAGGAAGGAGAAGAGATACTAGCCCAAACAATGGAGGTGGACACAGCAAATGACAACTTAACCTGAGGATTTTTTTAGGGTAGACTGAGACTTAACTAGGCAAATGCTTTGAATTATTGCAGAAGCTCGGTGGTTCCTCTTCAACTCCTCTCAAGCTGCTTAGGGAAGAAAGGACTGCATGGATCACTATGGACTAGGAAGACATCCTGGTCTGAAGGGGACTTGATTGGACACTTTTTGGTAAATAATATGAAATGGATAAAAGTTGGAAGAGCTTGTATGTACTGGGGGGTGCTTGTGGGGCTGGAGGGGGACTCCTGGCCTTGCCTGCTGGTTCCAGTGGGTGTCATAAGTGGGCACGGGAGGCCTCATGTGGGATGGCTGGGACCAGTTATCCAACTTAGCATTTTGTTTAAATACAACAAAATAAAAATATATAACACAGAGCTGTGGCTTGGGGGGCTTGGAGTGGGGTCTAAACCTAATCAAACTGTAGCCCAGAAGTTAAGAATACCCATGAGAGAGGTGGATCTAGCTGGCCGTCACAGAGGATGGAGGTCAACTGGGGGTGAGGAATTCACCTTAATTTTCTCATGCCAACTTAAGAAAATCAGACCTGAGATGGTTTGGGAGACCATGTGGGGAAAAAATAAAATGATTCCCATGTGAGAGGAAGCTGGCTCAATTAATTAAATAAAAATAAAATTGCTTTGACTTAAAGAACGTGATGGCCCCGCCCATGGCACCCATCAGGTCTACAGGAATTTGGCAACAATGACCTAACAGAAGAACTGGTTGTAAAAGAAAATCGGAGACCGTGGGACAACTGGTCCTGGCACCCTGGGGGGTCCTGCCATGCGTGGCGTAATGGGCACAGCGTGGGGCCGGTTGGGTGGGTTGGGGGCCACACCTGTGGTTCTATGGGTGTCCCGGCCTCTCCCAGGGAGGGAGGGAGGAAGCTCTCAGGGTTCCCAGCATGGCAACAGGAAAGCTTTTGGGGGGGGCGTGAAGCCGAAGGGGGATTGGGCACCCCCGTCGGGACATTTGCCACGCTGGGGTGGGCTCCCAGTGTGGCAGCTGGAAGGCTGTTTGGGGGGCCTGGAGCCGACGGGGGATTGGGCATCCCCATTGGCAAAAACAATTTTGCCACGCTGGGGTGGGCTCCCAGTGTGGCAACAGGGAAGCTTTTTGGGGGGGCATGAAGCCGACGGGGGATTGGGCACCCCCATCGGCCATACAGTGTGTGCATGGGGGGAGCGCACGAGCATGCAATATGCATGCTTGCGTGTGTGGGGGGAGGAGGGGGAGCACTGCTCACTGAAGCGGTGCTCTCTCTTTCAACAGTACGGCACTGCATTTTGTATCACCACGCTATGTTTCTTGCACATGCATGCAAGCAAACATAAAAATGAAATAGTTGGTTGTCATTGAAGAATCGAAAAATACTTGGTCATCGTCAATGGTGAGAGTAAATAAAAAAAGAAGGGGGTGTAAGAATCTACCTTGCTTTTAGGAAACTTAGTCAAGTGTCCATATTTGACAACTATCCTATGCCCAGGATAGATAACTTGGTGGACAGACTGGGAAGTGCCAAGTACATTAGTACCTTCAATCTCACTAAGGGTTACTGGCAGATTCCCCTAGCTAAAGAATCCAGAGATAGAACTGCCTTTTCCACTCCAGCTGGATTCTGTCAGTTCACCACCATACCATTTGGTTTACTTGGTGCACCCACTACATTCCAGTGGTACATGGATGTAATTCTAGCCCCCACACTGGTTATTGTGCTGCTTACCTGCATGATGTAGTGGTATACAGTTCAGAGTGGAAAAGCCACCTGGGACACCTTCAGAAAGTTTGATCTATAATATGTAGGACAATCTAGCAATGTGCATGACTGAGGGAAGTGAGAAATGCTGCCTATTATTTGTAAGTGAGCATGGCAGGAGGGAGACAGGAATGCTTAGGTCTGTTTGTGATGCTGTGGCAGTGGCTTAAGAAAGGTCCTTCATGGAGGATTGAAGAGTGAGTATGGATTGGAAATTGGCATTTTACAAATTCAGTCAAAGAAATCCTGCGTCCTGATCGCTATTATGGTAGAGGGTAGCGGGCAGGAGGGAGAGAGAGAGAGAGAGAGAACTTGAGAAATGACTTTATTACTAAGAGCGGGGCAGGAGGGAGAGAGAAATGATTTTAGCATGGAGGGAAACAGAGAAAGGCTTCATATTGCAAAATTAAAATCATCCTTTCTACGGCAGGCTGGTATGTCTGATGCTAAAAAGACTCGGTGAGCGTGAGGAACTTGTTAATTGAAGCCACCTGTAGGCGCCGGGTTGTATGGGCCCATGGGGCATTGGCCCCATCAATATTTATTGAGCTGGGCTGAGCCCCAGCAATATTTTCCAGTGCTGCTGCCTGCCTTGACTTTCCCCCCTCAATTTGTGGCTCACTGTGCGCGAGCATGGTGCGTGCCCTCCCTCTGCTGCTGGAAGTCAGTGACCAGTGCCGGCTGCCGGCATGATTCACCCCCCCCCCACCATTTAATTTGCTGGCAGCGGGCACGGCACTGGCACATTATTTAAAATTTGCGCCTTTTGTTTGTCAACCCCCCCACCCAGTCATCATTGTGACACTCAGTCTGCGACTGCTTAAGTTCTGGTTGTTTGGCTGCCGGTGTCATTTTTCAATTTGCCAGCATTGCCGGTGTTTGCCGCACTGTGATTGGCCAGGGGGAGGATGTATTCAGTACCATACACGTGTGTTTTGGTGTTGTGAGGTGGCGTGCTGGGGAGAGAGATGAGTAAGACAATCAACGAGTCCATGATGAGAAGAACGACCGCGGCGGGCGCCGGTCAACAAAGCAATAGCAAGCAACCTTTCGGCTTCTACTGGCCAGATTTGGAGTCGGGTCATCACGTTGCGTCAGTGACAGTCAGGAGTCCAGGTCTCCGAGAAGAGAGAAGAGTGAAGAGCAGCCAGCAGCAGCAGACAAGAGGTGAGGTGATGCTGGTGGTGTCTTGTCTGGTCAGTGTGTGGTGGTCAAGGGGGCAGCCGATGTGATTCCGGTCCGAGAGGGAGAGGGCCCACCTGAGGTGATTGGCGAGCGAGCAGGTGCAGCTGCCAGCATCGAGAGCCATGATACGGCCACAGTGCTTCCTGCAAACTTGGGATTGTAAGCGTAAACTAATGTCAGCCATTAGTTACAGACTTATTATTCAGAAAATGCATTTTAGTCTAACTCCCTACAGCACCCTGACATGATATCACCAGTTTTTAAGCTATGTCCCTGATTTTTTTTAAGCCATGTCCTCCCTGATTTATGAGACAAGGGGTTAAGAGAGATGTAAATGATTGATTTTATTATTGCCATGTTAAGTAGCACTGAAGTGGAGGTACAGACTTCTATTCCAGTCAGAAAGGGGCAAAGGTTTGTTTATTTATTTTTAGTGAGGTGGTAGAACAAATTTGGGGTTTGGAGGTCTGGGTGACATAGATCCGAAAACTGTAATCCTCAAATATGTGTTCTTTTTTTGGGGAGGGGGGGGTGGAGTGGTGGTAGGCATTAAACATTCCAGGCATTGGGTGGGTCAAAACTAAAATTAACTTTCTAAGCAGATCCTTGTCCCTCCTGCAATGCTTCAAGGGAGCCGAAGGAATCAACTGTTTGTAGTGGCCAAATCTCATTATCTGATGAAAAGAGAACCTGATAAACATTTATTGACCCAGGGAATCGGGCCTTAACATGGAGGGACACTTGGAGAACAAGCAGTTTAATAGGACATCTGAAGCTTAGCCTCTGCCCACTCACATCTCCTGATCATCTGATTCGGGAAACACTTGAAGTATGAGCAGCCAGTGGTCTGTTAGGGGTGAACTGATTTTTCATTTTTTCTGTACAACATGGACATTGTTTGGTGCATCCCTTTGCCTCCCTTGCTAGACCATATGGTTTATTGTTTGCCTCTATATCTATGTAGTGCAGACTCATAGTCTGGATCCAAATGTAGTGGCCATAACATGCTGGAGCGTGAGAACTTGGAATACATCCATGTTTCTCTAATCATGTCATCTTTAAGATCTGATAAATGTTATCTTCCAGTGATTTAATGAGCTAAGATGCCCTACCCAGAAATGGCTGTCAAATAAATGTTTTATGTTTTGAAATTCTGGTTGCTCCATATGGGTTGGAATAGGTAAGAGGTTTTGCTTTTAGAAGGTTATGAGGTTATGTTGCAGCTTACATATGCACAATGAGTTCCCAGTTGGGATGTACATAGGTGTCCTACGGTGTTTACAGAATTAATGAATTTCCTTCTTGGTGGAGATGGGGTGGGGGAGAGAAGAAAACAAGTGCTGAGTTACTGCAGTGCCTGCATTGGAAAGTGGAGAAAATCTGTGTCTGACCAATTGATTTCTTTATAGCTTGTTCATCAGGGGTTCACTTTCAGCTTCTGGGGGTGGGGGTCTGGACAAGTGGGGGAGAGGGTAATTTTATTGTAATGGTTTAAAGAGGTGTGGCTGACCAAACCTTTGATTTTTATGGCGTGTTCAATTTATTTGGGGGTGGGGGTTGCTGCTGGGGGAGGGTGTCTGGATGAGTAAAAACAAAAAAGGGGGGTATTTTAATGGTTAAAGTGCCAAAGTGGCTGGAGAAAGAGCACTGTGAGAGGACTGAATTTGATATTTGACTACAAAGTTCTTGCCCAGTGCTAACAGGATGGTGGAAACTGGGTGGGGGGCGGTGCACAAAACTGGATACAAGCATTGTGAATATTCAATTAGAAAATGTCTGCCAGTGCTGAAGTCTACTTTTGACTAGTAGAATGTATGGTCTGTTTCTGCTGGCACATTCGTATATTCGTATTCCCTGGGAACCATTTTAGTTACCCTCCTCTGGACTGCCTCCATACTGTATGTTATTGCGGAGATGGGGTCTCCAGAAGTTTTATACTGGTGGTGCCTCTCCCTTTGCATTCCAGTATTCCCCCAACCCTCCTTACTGCCTTCTCACATTGCTTGGCTACCATTAGGTAATCTGGTGTGACTACAGTTCCCTTTCCATTTTTGTTCTTTGTACCCCCCCCCATTGTGTACTCTTCACCTGGGTTTTTGTTTCCTAGGTGCATAATGCTGCACTTCTTTGCAGTGAATCTAGTTTAGAATTTGTGAAAATGTCTTTTAAGCTCTACAGAGCTCATCATTCCTGGCTGCCTGAAATTTTGGTCATCGTCCAGCAAGCTCTGCAAAAGGGGCTAACAATAAGAATGTGAACTCCTCTTTCTTATACAAAAATATTGGGCTCTAGAGCTCATCCTGTGTGGCCGATTCAATCTTTGCTCATCCAGACTTCAGTCTGCAGCAAAAGCTAAGGAGAGTAAAGACTGAGCTCCTCCATTTTGCCAGGCTCCTGTAAATCTGTGTTTGAGACCCTGTGTGGCAGCCTGCATTTTGTTCAGTGGGTCTCATAGTCCAACTGCAGCAGAGCAAATTCTGATGTATTTTTATTTCTGGCCTATTGCTGTGTGTGGATGATTGTTTTTCTACATTTGCTTTATGGGTCAAAACAGGTGTGTGGATTAGGATGCTGAAGTAATCTTATGTACTGTATTATGTGTAGATATTTTTCTCCAACTAAGTCAAAGTACTACAAATCCTTGGCTCCTACAGGTTTTTTTTTGTGCCCAGCCCTGTGATCTAGCTACAGGGGGTCTGTCACAATTTAAGCAAGATAGGCAATCATGGTTTAAGTACACCAGCTTGTGAACTAGGGATAAAGTTTTCATCCAGAGCCAAATACTGTGTACCATTGGGCAAGTCACAGTAAAATCTTAGTGCTAGTCCACCTAGATACATATTCAGGGTTCATTTCAGACATTTATCTTGATGGAATAATTGAGCCATTGGATAGAAAAAGTAAGGGTCAAATGAAAAAACTAATGGGCAGGGCTTGTATTTGCATGAGTAAAATGGTGGTCAGTACACTGACCCTGGCTATCCTCTGGTAAGGAATATATTACTAGTACGTTGTGAGCCACATGGGTGGTAACTGTCCTGACAGCCAGGAGTGATAGAGAGAGATGACAGATGACTTCTTGAGCTTTACAGTTGACCACAAAATGAACCACAGTAACCCAGGGCTTATCTGGGTCTAGCTTCCCCCAGATCCCTAATATCTGGCTGGCTGGTGGCTGCAGGGTAAAATTATGCTTCAGTTCTGTATGTGAGGTTAGCAAAATGTTGACATTAGCCTGGCCTATGTTAAGACGACAGGTGATGGCTGCAATGTATGTATCAGTTATAATGAATATCAGCATTTTGTTAAACTCACATACAGAATAGTATTATGTATTAACCCTACAGCCAGACACCATCATTTTAGAGCAAGCGGGTAGAGTAAAGCTAAGCTAAGATTTATGTAGCATCAAAATAAGCCAGGAAATGCACCACAGAGCATCTAGCAAGATTAATAGTCTATTAAAAAAAAAAAAAACACCACCTGAGAAAATCCTGGTTGGGGCCCACCAGCACCCAGAGCCCTATTATCTGACTGGCTACAGGGTGAATAAATACTTCTGTTCTGTACCTGAGGAAGAAAATGCTAACATTCATTGCCTGGTCTATGTCAAGCCAGCAGGTGATAGCTCCAGACAATAAATATATCACTTGTACGACAATCAGCTTTTTGCTAACCTCATGTAAAGAATACATAGAGGATTGTTTATGAGCAGCCATACATAACAAGGATATTCTTGTGTCGAGAGGTTTCCTTGGTAACAGATGACCTCGAGAGCACAACTTGAGAGGTACTCTGTTACCAAGGAAACCGCAAGATACAAGAATTTCCTTGTTTGTGCATGACTGCTCATGCACAATCTTTTATAGTGTATGGGCAGTCACAGCACAGAAATCACACAAAACCAGCTGGAGAAGACAACAGAGAATAGAAATTTTAACATTTCTTTTTTTTAACTGGCACAGTGTGCTGCAGATGTTTCTGCAAGTTTAAGTTTAAAAAAGCAGCAACTTCCAGCTTAACTGGATTGAGGAAAGCAACTATGTGGCAGCATTCCAAGTTGTTATGCTGCAGTAGTGACATAGCTACTGCAGCATAACAGCTGTGATGACATAGCTACTGCAGCATAACAACTCCATTCTAGTTATGGATTTCTATCCATAACAACATTCTACCATACACTATAAGTATATAGTGTATAGTGGAATGTTGTTCTTTATAGAATTCTGTCCCTTTCAAAATGCTGTTCTAACAGAGTTTCAAGGCCATGGAATGCTGTTCTACCCTACTGTGGTAGAACAGCATTCTAGAACCTCTAGAGACTGTATGAGTCAGTTTCATTTTGAAAGCAAAGGAACTCACAAAACACATTTTTCACACAGTACTATACACTATAAAAAATACAGGATGAGCAACTCTGTGCACAACCAGTGTGTTTTGCCACCTCAGGGTTCTGATTCCCATGGACCTCAGAGGGAATCATAATCCCTCTGTGGCAGAACACACCGATTCTGCATAGTTGCCTATCCAGTATTCTCTATGTATTCAACCTGCAGCTAGACAATGCATAAGTTTAGAGCAAGGGGTAGAGGAGAGCTAAAATAGGAGTTATTTAGCTTCACGATAAGCCAGAAAATGCACCACAGAGCATCTAGAACCCCTGGGCTTCTGGGGGCCCCCAGACCCCCGGCTTTTTTGAAGAAACCAGACTCCAAAAAAAGAACCCCCTTGTAAAGATCCTGCTAATGGCCTTGGGGTACATTACCAGGGCTCTGATATTTATGCCTGTCTTGGACTGGAGCACTGATCACTTTCCATGAGCTGCCACTGTGGTCTGTACCTATTTCATATTGGTCCCCAGTCACATCTTTCCGCCATGAGAACTGGCTAGCCCTGGAAGCTAAATATTAAAGTTTGAGATATGGGAGTTGAAGAGTGGTTTACTGGGAGTCATTTTGCTATATGATCTCATGGCAGTCATTCCATTCCATAAAACATTCTAAGTGTGGATTACCACTAGACAGAATACTGTAAGGGGAGTTGCTGCCCATGTCAAATATTTGCTGCTCTTTGTAAATCTAGTCCATGCACTTGCTAGAGACAGTGATTTATTCAAACCTCACTGTCTATAATTCAGCCCTGTCTGCTAAAGTGTGCTCCACCTTTTGATGCACAGAGCAGAATAATTAGACAAGAATGAAGTGACCTTTGGAAAACCTTTTTCTATTTCCATGTCAAAAGCAGACTAGGTCAACAGAGCTGCAGCTGTCTTGAATCTGGTTGCCTTGGTTACATCACAACTAGCTACCAAATCAAGTAGGCATTACTACAGGTGTGGTATTCTATATAGGAATATTTCAGGTCTACTGTTCTATCTGGGGATAGGGGCTTAACACGCAGACCCCCACATTATGATACAAGGTGCTCTGCTCCCATAGATCCCTGGTGGTCATGGGGTTGATCTCTGACCCCCAGCCCATGGGTGTGGGGCATTGACCCCTAGAACCCCAGTGTTTCACCTCTGACCCTGGGCCAGGGGCAGGGTTTGACCTGACCCTGGGCCCCACCAAAATATTGTTACCCGCCTCCCTGAAGCCACCTATTTAACGGCAGTGTATCTTACTGCACACAAATGCTGTACAAGGTGAGATTTCAAAATACCAGCAGACTGCTTCTGTGCTACCACAGTGAGAAGCACACCATGGCTCACTAGACTTGCAAAACTTTACTTTAAAACTTTCACTGATGGAAACAATAGACAGTTTGCAGGATAGCCAAAACAGCTTCACCACTTTAGCTGACTGACGTTCCCCCCAATAACATCACTTCCCGTGCTTTCAGCAATGAATGGCATATGACACAGCAGCCACCCCCTTGCAAAACTAAACATAGAAACACAGAAGTTGATGGTAGATAAGGGCCCTCCAGGCCCGCCCTACCTGCCCCGTTACTATACCTATAGTGACTCATCAGACCCTAATCAGCCTGCTGTCCCCTCCCCTTGCTTTTTCAAGATCCCTTTCTATCTGTCCCATGTGTTCTTGAAACCTGCAGCAGTTTCTGCCTCCACCACTTCCGCTGGTAGATTGTTCCATTTGTCCACCACTATCTCTGTGAAAAAGTACTTCCTCACATTACCTCTGAACCCCTCCCCCCGCTTCATATTGTGGCCCCTCGTCCTTGAGCATCTTTTTCTTTGGAAGATGGTATCCTCCTGTTCTCTGTTCTTCCCTATGAGATACTGGAATGTTTCGATCATGTCCCCCCTTTCCCTCTTGTCCTCCAGGGAGTACATATTTAACTCCCTCAGCCTTTCCTCATAGGGTTTATGATGCAGGCCTCTCACCATTTTGGTTACCCTCCTCTATACTGCCTCTACCCTGTTAATGAGAGAGTCCTAGAGGAGCTCAGAAAACTGGGGGTGGACAAGGCAATGGAACCAGATGGCATACATCCCAGGATATTAAAGGAACGACAGATGGAGATAGCAGTGCCATTGGCAGCCATGTTCAGCAAGTTGTTCAATACAGGAGTGGTTCCAGAGGACTGGAGGAAGGCACATATAATCAGTCTACACAAAACTGGAAGCAGGGAGGAGGCAGTAAACTATAGGCCAGTCACCCTCACCTCAATAGTACGTAAGATCATAATATGGAGGCACTGCTTTAAGAGAGGATTATGAAACACTTGGAATCCAGTGGAGCACAGGATCTGAGACAGCATGGATTCACAGCAGCAAGGTCATGTCAAACAAATCTGATAGATTTTTTTGACTGGTTGACAAGGGAGGTGGATTGAGGGGAGCGGTGGGTGTCACCTACCCTGATTTCAGCAAGGCCTTTGGCACTGTTCCACATAAAAGATGGGTAAACAAGTTGGGTAGCCTGGGCGTGGGCAAAAAGGTGGTGAACTGGGTTAGAAACTGGTTAGGGGAAAAGAAGCAGAGGGTGGTGGTAAATGGGATCCAATCCGAGGAAAGGAGGGTGACCAGTGGGGTACCTCAAGGATCAGTCCTAAGGCCAGTCCTTTTAATTTTTTTTTCCATACAGATTTTTATATCCCCACTGGAGCCTGGCAGGCAACTGTGGCCCTCCCTTGAAGGGACACATCCTCCGGGCCAGAGCATCTCTATTCTGACCGACCCCATAATTTCCCTGTGGCAGGGACAGGGAGGGGCATAGCTTCTCTCCCCCCCCGAGCATTATCCAGAAGCTGAAGCGACTATGGGGACACAATGGGCCATCATGGAGCCTTCTGGCTCCCTTTTTTTCACTTTTTCTCCCATCCCCCCTCCCCACCAATGTAAGGATGCCAGTACATACCTCCTGACCCATACTGCTCTCCAGCCACCGCCAGAGGGCAGTCACTGAGTGGAATGACAGAGCCTCAATCCCCTGAGAGAGTAGAGCAGTCATTGGATGCTCAATCCTCTCTCGTCCCTGCCGACCCCCAGCAGTCTGGGCTAGTTCCCGAACCTGGGTCGCCTGCATGGCACGAGGTGTAGTGACCAGCACCTGAACCTCCAAAGGTGATAAAACCAGCAACTGATGAAACGTCAGGTGATCTGCTGCTCCCCTCATCCGTGGTTGTTTGAACTTTTAACTTGTTTGCACTAGCATTCTGCACTTTATGTCTGTAATTGATAATGAACTGTGAGTAAATAAAATGCTTTGGTTTTTGGATATCTTCCTGACTGGATAGCGTATTCTGAACATTTAGGAGGGTGAGTGCCCTGATTTGCTTAATCCTATCCAGTGATTCCCTTGGTAAAACCAGTGATTTTCTTGGTAAACAAAAATTTCCCAAGTTTACCTTGAAGACCTGTACTGTCTTCATGTCCACTGTCTCAACTGGTAGGCTGTTCTAAATGTTCACCGTCCCCTGAGAGAAGAATATCTTCCAACATTTTCATGGAATTTATCACCTTAGATCTTCAGGGTGTGCCCCCATGTCCTGCTGGAGGGAAAAAGTTCAAACATCTGTCAGTTTGATCTTGTTGATTCCACTGAGTATGTGGAAAACTGAGCTTGTGTCCCCAGTCAGCCTCCTTTTTTTCCTACATTAACCAGTTAAGGGCCATCAGGCTCTCAAGAGCTCATAAGTTTTGTCTTCCATGCTCTTCATTTTGGTGCCCTTGTATTGGAGAGCCCAGAGCTGCACACATTATTGCAGATGGGACTTGACCAGGGCCTTAAGAAGCGGGATAACTTCCCTAGCCCTGCTGAGCACCATTTTTAATCTACCCTGGCATTCTTCTGGTTCTCCTGACAGCAGCTTCACAGTGCTTGACAAGCTCCATCTTCTTCTCTGTTATGACTCCAGGTCCTTTTCTTCATCCTTTGCAATAAGAGGAGACTCACACAGTATGTAGGTTCTACCTTAGTTTTTCCTTCCAAAGCATAGCACCATGCATTTAACTGCATTTATTCTGAGACAGTTCACCAAGTCACAGTGACAACATAATCAGCCTTGTGCCGTCCCAGATGTGTTTTTTTGCAGGGGCTCTGCCCTCACCCCCGCCCCATCTTAAAATAATCAACTCCAAGTCAGACTTGTTTCAGGGAGGAGGTGAAACACCGGGAGAAGCCCTGCCAGTGTAAAGTGGGATGATTATAGTGACCTGCCGATTTCTTTTCTTTTTTTTTTTTTCCATATATAGTTTCTGGGTTTTTGCGGGTTTTCTCACGGTCTGTACACCCTCGCAGCCGCAACATAGCGCATTTGTGTGGAGGCATGCACACATACACCATTCAGGACTCCCCTCCCTTCCAGTCGAGTTGTTAACTGCCTGTGCCAGCACCGAACCTCCATTCAGTGACGCGGGACTATGGGCGGGTGACCCCACCCCTTTTCTGGGAGAGGAGAGCCAACACTCAATCCTGCTTTCACCCTCCATCCCTCCCGTGCTGGTACCCTGGTGACCGAAGGTCATTCCTGAACCCGGGTTGCCGGCATAGCATGAGGTGTGGTGTCCATCGCCTCAACCGTCAGTGCTACCGGGCTGGCGACCTGCCAATTTCTATTGCTGTAATGGTCTTCACTGTATGCGTGTTGGTGTTCTAACAGTATACATCTGAGACTCCAGAAGTCCAGCCTATCACCCAGCTTGTTTAAGTCCCCCTGAAGTTTGTCCAGTGCTCACTGGAGTCCACCACCCTGGTCAGCTTAGTATCCTCAGTGAACAGAAGCAGTGTACTATGGACCACAGCTTCCAGATCAGTTATAAAAAGGTTGAACAGCAGTAGCACAAGCACTGATCCCTGTGGAACACTGCTGGGTACCTCTCTGTCTCCACTCAGAGTACTGTCCATTCACAACACCCCTCTGCTTCCTGCCCCCAAGTTATTTAGCAATCCATCTTTTGAATACCACACTGATGCAGTTAACCAAGAAGCTTGTCATGCACTACTATGCCAAAACCCCTACAGAAGTCCAAATAAACTATGTCTTCAGCTTGTCCTGTTTACCTCCCTGTTCACCACCTCCAAGAAGATAAGCAGACTGATATGGCATGATTTGCCCCTTGTAAAGATATGCTTAGAGGTCTCAACCAAGTGTTCCATTATTCTGACCTTAATAACTTCCAGGACCTTGCCCAGCACTGATATGAGGCTGACCAGCCTGTAGTTGCCAAGGTCAATAGTAGACCTCTTTTTAAATATTGAGACCACTTTGGCCATTTTCTAGTCCTTGGGTCAGGTACCACACATGTCTGTACAGAAAGATTACTGCAAGCATCCACACCAGTTGTTCCCTTAGCTCCATTATGATGCCGGGGTGTATCCCATGTGCCCCATGGGACTTAGCTGTCTCGATCTTCCCCAGGTAGTTAACTATCAGGAGAAGGTGGGAGTGATGCCCATAGGTTGCATCATAGCTAATCCTTATGCCACTGGCCCTCTCAGTAAGCACCCTCCCTCCCCCAGGGGCCCCATGGTGAATACCAAAGCCAAATATTCATTCATCACTTTAGTAATCTTGTCTCTCTTGTAGGTTCCTCACCTTGTTTCCTGATTTCAGGGATCCAATTCCCTCCTTCACCTTCCTTTTTTCCATTTATGTACCAGAAGAAGTATTTGGTGTTGTCTGCAGCTCTTACTGTTGGGCTAGGGGCTACATATTTCCCCTTTTCTCTTTATTGCTTTCATGGATGCAGGCATCTGTGGCTGTGGCAGATATCCTCTTTGACAAGTCCCACAGGTGCTCTACATCGCCAGACTCATGCAGCTGCTCCTGACGCTTTAATAGCAGGTCCTTCATCTTGGCAAATTCCACCTTTCTAAAGTTTCAGGTACTGGTGGCTGAAGCAAGGCTGCTCTTCCTAGTTATCAAGGCTGAGGTTACCTCATTGTAACCACTGCCTCCCACTGGTTCTTTGATGCTCACACTGTAGATGATCCTATCCCCACAACTGAGAACAAGGTCAGAGATGGTGTGGTAGAGGAGTAAGGAAGTACAGACAGACCACTGGAGAAAGATACAAGGCACAAATATCACTATTCAAAACACAGCAATAAACAAGCATTTGTCAATGCCGAATGTTGTCTTGCTGGCAATGGCATTGGTAGTGCTGGAGTTAGAGATGCATAATAGGAATAGCAGTGAAGTATTGAAGTGACGGCAACCCCACCCAACCCTGTAGAGACCGACAGGCATTGGGCTGTGCCTTTGGGTCATCAGCTATAACGCTCAAGCCATTGTACCTCACTCTACCCTGTAGACACTGACAAGTGTCATGGTGTGCTATGGGGTCTTTGGGCATTATATTTACACCATTCCATAAGGAAATGTGCTGAGGTGGTTGCAGTATAGAAGAATGGGGTGAACTTTGTGGCCGAACAGTGCAAGGCACATCATGATGTCTGTCACTGGCTGCAGGATGGGGGTGGAATGGTGTGAGCATTACAGCCGATGATCCCAAGTCACACCCCTGACGCCTGTCAGTGTCTTCAGGGTGGGGTGTTACAGTTGGAAACCCTAACACCGTAGGCGTGTGTTGGTATTTTCACTCAAATTTTCAACATGGGCTGTTTGTGAGCCCATCTCATGAAAAGCGGCACTATCAGTTTGTTAGCTGAAAGGTGGTTTTGCACAGCAGCTATGCCATTTGGCGACACAGGGACGAAAACACATTTTGGGCAGGATGTGGAAAATGACATCTGTATTGTTCATGAGGAGGCGTAAAAAAATGGCAACATTGAAAATCTGGAGTGAAAATATGAAAAATTGGTGAAGTCATTAGCATGCATAGAAACTGTGCAACACAGGTCCGTAACCCAATTATTTTTGGGAGATTTTTAGCCACATTTTCAACATTGGAATTTTGGGACATCCCCTCATGAACAGTGGTGCTGTGATTTTGTTAATCAGTCCCAAAAGTTGATTTCCCACAGTGACCACACCATTTTGGGCAGGCTGTGAAAAATGACAGCTATACTGTTGATAAGGAGGTGTGAAAAAATGCCTGTGGTGAAAATCTGGCATGAAAATATTGCAAATTTGCGAAGTTACAAGGGTGCGTGGAAACTGCGCAATGCACGCTTGTAACACAGTCATTTTACGGACTTTCAGCACCAAATTTTCAACATAGGTATTTTAGGACCTCTGCTCATGAACAGTGTCACTGTCAATTTCTCAAACTTTCTCAAAAACTGATTTCGAACAGCGACTGCGCTATTCTGCGCTGGATGTTCGAAAACACATTTCGGCCAGGATATGTAAAATGACAGCTATACTGTTCGTAAGGAGGTGTGGCAAAGTGCCAATTTTGAAAATCTGGAATGAAAATATTACAAATTCACGAAGTTACAAGCGTGCATGGAAACAGCGCAACGCACACTCTTAAAACAGCCATTTTGAGGATTTTGTTTCACCAAATTTGCAACATAGGCTTTTTGAGAGCCCCCTCATGAACAGTGGCACTGTCATTTCGTTACTCGGTCCCGAAAGGTGATTCCATGCAGTGACCGCAAAATCACCTGCTGGGACCGAATAACTTCATCTCAGTGAATGAATTCATTAGGAGGGGTCCCAATAACCCCATGTTGAAAATTTGGTGCAAAAATTCCAAAAAATGGCTGAGATATACTAACATACTACACACTATTTGCCAGCAGATTAGGCCTTATGGTCTATCGAGTCTGCTTGAACCTCAGATCCCTAGTTGGGTGCCGAGGCCCTCCCCCACTGTGTTCCAGAAACCCCTATCCTCCATCCCCACCCCCCGGGACAGGCCATCATCTGATACATCCACTTTCTGTGTCTGTCCCACCCTCTCTTGAAGCCCACCACTGTGAATCTCTGAACCAGCTCACCAGGCAGTGCATTCCAAGGGTCCACCACCCTCTCAGTGAAAAACCTCCTCCTCTTTTCCCCCCTCACCCTTCCATCTTCCAACTTCAAACCATGCCCTCTGGTGATACCTCCCTGCTTTAGTCTAAAGATCCCCTCCATGTTTACCCTATTTATTCCCTTGAGGTACTTGAAGACCTCAATCATGTCCCCCCTGTCTCTCTTCTTCTCCAATGAAAACAGGCAGAGCTCCTCAAGTCTGTCCTCATACGTCAAATCCCCTAGCCCTCGTATCATCTTGGTTGCCCTCCTCTGTACCCTCTCCAGGAGCTGTATGTCCCTCTTCAAGTGTGGTCTCCAGTACTCAAGGTGTGGTCTAACCAGTCCATTGTACAGCGGCAGTATCACTTCCTTGCTCCTAGAGGTGATCCCCTTTATGATGCATCCCAACATCCTGTTTGCCTTGTTAGCCACTCTCCTGCACTGCTCAGAGTTATTCATACATGCATCCACCATGACCCCTAGGTCTTTTTCCCCTACTGAGGCCTCCAGCACCTCCTCTCCCAGGGTGTACCTTTGTTTAGGGTTTCCTCGCCCAAGATGTAACACCTTGCACTTGGTGATATTGAAATTTAATTTCCATGTGTGAGCCCAGCTTTCCAGGGTGTCCAGGTCCCCTTGCAGGGCCAACCTCCCCTCTTCTTCCTCAACTACTGCTCCCATCTTGGAGTCATCAGCGAAGAGACTCATTTCACACCTTATACCCTCTCTGATGTCCGATATGAATGCATTAAACAGGATCGGACCCAGGACCGAGCCCTGCGGTACCCCACTACCAACCTCTCTAGGGTTCGAGAGCTCCCCACAGACCACTACTCTCTGGGTGCATCCAGCTAGCCAGTTTTCAATCCATCTGACCATCAAAGGGCCTATTCCCAACCCCATCAGTTTCTCCACCAGACCATTGTGGGGGACAGAGTCAAACGCCTTGCTGAAGTCCAAGAATAATACATCCACAGGCTTTCCCCTGTCCAGTTCTGATGTTACCCATTCGTAGAACTCCACAAGATTGGTTTGAGATGATCCACCTGGCACAAACCCATGTTGCCGACTATCCAGACCTCCCACCTCCTCCAAGTACACCCCCAATCGTTCCTTTAGTATACTCTCCATTAATTTTCCCACCACCGAGGTCAAACTGATGGGTCTATAGTTACCTGGTACTTCCCTCGACCCCCCTTTATGGATTGGCACCACATGTGTCTCTCGCCAATCCCTAGGTACCCACCCTGTCTCAAGTGACCTGTTGAAGAGCTCCACCAGGGGTGCAGCCAGTATGTCCGCCAATTCCCATAGTACTGTCGGATGAATGCCATCCGGCCCAGGAGATTTGTCTTTCTTTAGGGCCTTGAGGGCTAACCACACCCTTTCGGCGGAGATAGCATCATCCATTCCCTCCACCTTACTGGCCTTTTTATCCTTATCCTGATGCGACACCGCTGGGATACCTCTCCCTCCCTCTTGCTCCATTTCTGTTGCTCCCCCGCTCCCACTCACTGCCGCTCCGATCCCCATCGTGCCTTGCTTTGTAGATATCTCATCCCCCTCCCTAGTGAACACAGAGGCAAAATACTCGTTAAATACCTCTGCCTGGTCCCTCGCCTCTTCCACCCACCCTTCTTCTGATCTCAATCTGCTGAGATGGCCCTTAGTTTTTCTTCGCTCTCCAATGTACCGGAAGAACTCCTTTTTCCCTCCATGTATCCCCTGCACCAGCTGCTGCTCTTTACTGGACTTTGCCCCCTCACCATCTGGGTATGCACCAAAGTTGAAAAAAACCTGTTTATGCCATTATTCAGCTTACTGGCATTTCTTCAGTTTGCAGTCGCCTTTGAAGAGTGCAGACGTGTTCCCGGTCCACTGAAGATTGTCGCGCCGGACTCCAGAGGTAAGTATGGGGTGAGGGGGGTGTGAGGAGGCATGGTGTGCAGTGGGTGGGCGCGGGTTGTGGGAGGGGGCAGGGAGACCGCAAGGGACCGTTTTCTTCTTTCACAGGGTTAAAAATTTAAAAAAAAACTTTGTGAGACGGTTTTCCTTTTTATGGGGATTTGGCGTGCGGAGTGGGCTCCCAGCGTGCCACCTAAGTGGTATTTTTAGGGGATGCTGTGGCCGTGGGGTGTGGCACCCTGTCAGCACACAACAAAAGTGTGGGGGCAAAACCATGGGGATTGGGCACCTTCCTAGGCACATAACAAATGGGGGTGCATTATGCCAATAGAGGTGGGCTCCATTGGCACCTGGCACAAAGCAGGGGTGACATTATACTGAGTGGGGGAGTGGGCTCCCATCGGCAAAATGAATGAGGATTAAAGCGGAGTGGGGATTGGGCCTCCGTCAGCAAAGAAAGACTGTTGGGGTATGATGCCGAGGGGATGAGCATCCCGGCATACAGTTTAAATGGGAGAGGGGGGGCATTATGCCGAGGGGGAGTGGGCTAACTCATCAGCATTCTGACAGGAGATGGAGGCAGTGTTGCATGCACGTCGGGGGGGGTGTTGTGGTCACGCTGCATGAGAGCTTTGCTCTCATTGCAGCGGACCTTTTGATAGACCTGGTGGCCACATTCCAAATTGCTGATGTGGCACCTGCATGCTGCCTGATTGGGAAATGAGGGACGCATCTACTGATGCATGCCCTGCATTCACCCAACAGTGACCGTGCCTCCAAATCTGCTACTACTGCAAGATGTTGGCTGGTGCGCAAGCGCGAGTCAACGTAAAAAATTACATATTTTGTCAGATGGCTTTAGAATTGTAAACAGATTTGGAACACTGATTGGGCAGTTGCTTTACATCAGTTATAGCTGGCAAATTCGTCCATATAGTTTACACATCAAAGCTGCTCTAAAAGTTCTTGCTAGTATCAAAACTGTAGACCCCATTTCTAAGCAGCAGGAAAAAATACACTGCAGCTCCAGGCTAACCTATTTGACTAGGTTAGGTCTTTCTTAATGTCAGTTTCTTAGGCAATTTTCACCTTCTTTTCAGAGTTCAGAGTGTCATGAACGAGCCCCATATCCTGTAGCCTTCTGTGTTTTTTTTTATTGATTTTTGGATCTGACCTCCCTGACCTTTCGTTCTCAGAACATCACACTCAAGTAGCTATCCTTATTGAGTGTCCTGAGATAAACAGGTAAGAAAAACTATAGCTAAAACTGGGAAACATTAATCCCGTCTTGTCTTCAGTGTTGATCTATTCTTTAACAAACTCCTAGTTTTTAGAACTGTTATTTTACCTACAAAAATCAGATGGGTTTCTGACCCTGTCAGAGGTGGGCTAAAATCTAGTCTCCTGTTTGATATACTGCTCTAGGGAGCAGACCTTGGAGGTGGACAGGAGTTTGTCTCAGCTCTTCCATGGGCCATACTTAGATTCCAGTCTATATCCTAGGATTTGAAATCCTTGAGAATCACAGCTGCATCTGATTTGACTGCTTTCTTAAGCTTCCCAACCAGCTGGGCACCATGGTCTGCTGAGCTGTTTTTGGGGCCCATAGCACCCCTCCTCCCAGGGTGGCTTTTTTACACTTCTCTTCCTTAATTCTGTTCTGATCAACACTGCCTTCTGTTTTGCCACCGCCTGTTCCATAATGTACACCCCAGTTAGCCATGCCCCCTGACTTCTTGGCCGAATACTGACACAGGTTGGGTAGGAAAGCTGAAGGTGACACTAATCAAAGAAGATCTAGTGGAATACCTAGAAAAAAAACAGACTTCAGGATAGTCAGCTGCACAAATTTTAGTTATGGAGGTCTTGTACGACCAACCTGATAGCATTGTATGACTGATTATACAATGGCAAGAAAGAATCTTGGACTGTGATTGGTCAGTTTGGGGCTGGACCCATGGTGTTATCCCAGCACGATGCCACAGGTCTAGTTTCAGCACTGTGAACCCCTGTAGATGAGCTTTTGATTGATTGTTTTATGGAGCTTTTGATTAATTGTTTTATGGAGCCTTTGATTGATTGTTTTATGGAGCTTTTGATTGATTGTTTTATGGAGCTTTTGACTGCCTGTTTTATGGAGCCTTTGATTGATTGTTTTTATTGAGCCTTTGATTGATTGTTTTATGGAGCCTTTGATTGATTGTTTTATGGAGCTTTTGACTGATTGTTTCATCTTCTCTTAAAAACAAAAAATATTTTTCCACACAAAAACATCTTTAAAATTATTTTTTTTATTCTGTATGACAGCGAGCCATTGTATAATAGGAATAATGCACTCCAGGGTGTGTGTCGTTTGGGATAACGCCACGCCTGGGGCATTGGACGCACTCGACCTGCAGCCTCGTGCCCAACCCCCCCAGGTGTGGCATTATCCCAGCACGACACACACCCTGTTGTGCATTATTCCTTTAGTAACTAAGGTACTGTAGTTATTAAGAGCCATGCTGTAGATTTACTCTGCTTTTGCTTCAGAAAGGCATTCCTCTACTTGGTGCCACATTGCAAGCTGCTGAACAAGGTAGGAGATCTGGGAACAGCTAAGGAAATTGTAAGATGATAGGGAGTTGGCTGGAAGGGTGTGAGCAGAGAGTTGTGGTGAAAGGGGGTCAGATCAGAAGAAAGAGATGTCACTAGTGGAGTATCACAGGGATCTATTCAGGGCCCAGTCCTCTTCAATATGTTAATCAGCGACATGGGAGAGGGAGTCCAAGGTAGGTTGTGTCTATTCACAGATGACACTAAGCTCTGTGGTAGAGTTGCAAAGTTGAGGGGATACCGGAGTTGCAAGGAGACCTGCAAAGGCTGAAAAACTGGTACAAAATCTGGCAGCTTAAAGAGCAGCTGTCATGAACATACCTGGTTAGCGCTTGATTGCTCTCTGGTGTCCCTCTGTGTAATCCTGTTATATTTTTTTTTGAAGTTTGCCATCAAAATAAAGCATTTTTAAGTGTTTAAAATACTCCCATGAGTAAAGCACGTTCATGTGGCCGCCGCCTGCAGTGCTCCCACTCGCATAGCATCTTGATGCCATGTTGGGACAGGCACTTGTAAGTGGGAGCACTGGTGGCAATCGTGGTTAATTATAGGAGTATTCTTGTTTGAGGTGCAGTGTTGGAAAATGTCAGTATTCTTTGACATCAGAACTAACTAACCTCTTTACTTTGTCCCTTTTCCTGTCTGCTCTGTAAAGTTATACTGTGGTGATTACCTTTTTTTTCCCAGTTCTCTGTTGTCACCTCATGCTGTCCTGTGTCAAAAGAGCTGTCATCCCCACCTCTGATGACAGCTCACTGACAGCACATTACTTTTGTGAACTAACATGACCTAATTGTGATTCTTCTACTGTATGTCTCATCACTTATTAGTGGCTGTATGATTCATTCTTGTTGTACCACATGCTGACGAATGAAAATGGAGCTGTCACCCTCCACAGATTTTGTTAGGTGTGTGGGTAATTTTCTAAGCTTCAAACAAGGCTGGGACAGACAGAAGGGAGTAACAGTCCCACTAAGGGGAACCAGGAAGGGAGCTGGTAATGGAGCAGGAGGGGGACAGAGGGGTATGACTACTAACTACTGCCCCCCCAGTGAAGTAGTAATACTATAGGTGGACTCGATGGACACTCATTCTCTTTGTGCTGTCAAAGTCCATGCTTTTAAAAAAATCTACATTCCAGAACTGGTGAAAACCACCCAGATCACTCCATAGATTTGTTTCTGTCTGTGCCAGTCCATCAACTGCCCTTCTACAGAAGCAGTATAGCATAGTGGTTAAGGACTCTGAACTGCAAATCTGGGGACCTGGGTTTCAATCTGATTAGCCCCCACTTGCATGCTGTGGGACGCCAAGCAAGTCACTTAACTTCCTTGTGCTTCCAGGTCACACCTGGAAACAAGATCTGGCTTAGTGTGCCTTTCCTTGTTAAATAATTTCCCCTTTCCTTTATAGTCTGCTGATTGTAAGTGACAGATGTGATGTGGACAGCCAGTTCTTAGTGCTGTATCATTTTTTATTAAATATAAAATATGTAGGGAAGTGTCTGTCAAGAAGAACTTACTGTCTGGCTAAAATGACACATCAAACCCCCCCAGGCATAAGTTCAAAGGACAGGACGTAGGTCAAACTACAGAGATCTGAGGTGCAATTAGCTTGTTAAATTTGCTTTGAAACACCAGAAATAAAATATCCATTCATGATGTCCTCAAGTAAATCCTTTGATTTGCACTAGGTATCATGAAAGAAGGAGAATATGCATGTTTGGGGTGTCTCCCAAGATAGCCAGTAAATACATCAAAGAGTCTTTTGATGTCTATGTGAAGCAGGTCCCAGACTAAATTAGGAAGTCCAATATGCATTTGCTTAGGGTATTCAGTGGATTACATCAAGGAGACTTTTGATGTCTGGGTAAAGCAGATCACAGACCGGTTTGGATCAGTCATAAAGAGAGGTGATTCATTATGTCACTTATTATTTTTTTAAATATCTTAGTAGGACATCCTGTGTTATAAAATATAACTTTTAATACACTAAGGCGGAGTTAGATGACCTCAGAGAGAAGGCTGGCTCAAGACTGCTGTAAATATACTGAGCAGACCTTACAAAAATAACATTTATTTATCTGACTGAGAAAAGAGGAACAACAAAGCACTGAAAGATTAAGAAGTAAGGAGACCTTAGAGAAGACTAGTCTGAGTGTACGTATTGTAGGAATTTGTACTTTTAAACCTGTTTTGTTTTAAGGCTATATGTGTTGGGATATCTTGTTCTGTATTTTACTGTTTTCCTATTTTATCTATTTTAAAGTAAAGATATATAATTTAAAAACAGAAACTGCCTGGTGTGCCTTGAAACATATTTTTATATAAGTGAAGCTTAGAATGGTTATAGTTGACACTGTGCATGTGCTTATTGTGATACCAAACTGGGAAACAAATAAGAGTTCTCTAAGTCTTGCATAGAGTTCTAAGGGTTCATTTGAAATACTGGTTAGGTGCCCATAGGCAAGATATCTGGCCCCCCGAAGACAGAATTATCTGAGCCTGATAATTGGGTACGCTAACAAGAGGTTATAAGTTTGAATCCAGCCAGAACTTGGGACAAAGGTGACTCAAACCCACAAAACAGACAAGAGGGTTACCTTGTTCTGTTCACTGTTCACAATTCTACACTCAGAGGTTGGCACTTTGGGAGTAGAGGGCCTGACCTGCTGACTGGGTTTGTGACAACAAACACTGAACATTTTCATAACATTTTCTAAAACCAGGCCGTGCAGCTGACCTATCAGAACAGAAGCAGGGCTGCACTCATGACTGCAGTAACAGAGTTAAGGAATAAGCCCATGATGCAGAGAAACTGGCTGGGGGAGAAAGGACTGAGCTTCACAGATTGTTATCCTCCTCAGAGAGGGATGGTTGTCAGCTCAACTATAGTACCACCTGCTGGGTGGGCACTGGGTCAGAACATCACCAACCAGAACAGTGTGGTCAAGAACCACACAGCAAAAATGCTGTCTTTTGTTTTTTCTTGGGGCTCCCCCCCTACCCTTGGACTAAAGGGATTCTCACTTGGGGGAGGATCATGGAGCAAGATGGAATTCTAGGGGGCCATGGATATTGTTTCATGGCCTTGTAAAAAAAAAAAAAGTCCCATTTGCTAAAAATCTAAGGAGACCAGGAATACAACCCTGGTCTCCACTGCTGCCTGGCCAAGTTGCTCTATGCCTTAGCCCTCCATACCACTGGAGTAGCTTGGCCAGCCTCCTTGATTCTGGTGCCCTTGTCCACTGTCAGCACCATAGACAGCAACCTGGGGAGTACTTACTGTGAGCACTGTAAATCCCCTCTCGTTGTTCATGTTAGCACTATCCAGACTAGTGCTCAGGTAACAGGCACTATTCTGGTAGTGCTGTTCTAGGGGTTACCTCCTGGGCAACCACGAATGGTGGTTCAACCTGGAGTAGTGATGGGAGGGTGAAAACCAACTGGCTCCGATATATGCAGGGCACTCGTCTGTATGCACACTCGTCAATAAGCCCTAGCTGTCCTTGGGTAATGGGAGAAAAGTGCAGGAAAATTTGCAGACCAACTCTGATCCCACACAGACTTTTATGGGTGCAAGAGACATAACATCGGTTAAAAATAAATATAAGTGTACAACCCACACAATCCATAGCCACCCCTGATTGATGCCTCTTCTATATATAATGAATGTGTGACATAGATGCCACCCTGCCATGCGGCATGTGGACATAAATTACCAGAGGAAAATAATAAACTCACAATAAAATGCATTTGAGGCACAAATTTAAAAACTTTTATTTTTTTTTCTATTACCATGCAGTGTTTACAATATGCCATTCATGCTCCCCATGATCATCTGGGGTAGAAACTTCAATGTCAGTGGCCACTGTTGTCACTGGCAGGTCAGGTTCATACATATAGGGCTGCGCTGTTTGCAAATTTGGCCACATATTCCCATTATTGTTGCCCGAGAAGTCATCCTCATATTCTACTTGGAAGTCGGAAACAGTGCCATTGTCTGATGAATCAACATTTTCTGTTGATTCCTCAGTGTCTTCATTACTTGGGCTTCCAAGGTTTGCCATCATGCTGTTCAGTACAGAATGTGGCCATGCAACACTGTCAGCCCATCCCTCACTTGACATCACAGTGTACTGATGTCCCGCTCTCAGTCTCTGCAGGACCGCAGTACACAAATCGGAACAGTGCAGTTTTCAACACTAAAATAAACACTTGCAGAAATAGTTTTCCATATGGATTTAATTGTGATTCAGCAAGTCGGGACCTCCTTCTCATAACCCGAGCATGAAAATGACGTACCAGGTAGGTGTCAGCTGCTCTTTAAATTCAATGCAAAAAAGTGCAAGCCTATGCACTTTGGGAAGGGGGGTATAGAACAGATTATTGGCTGGGGGAGTCAAGCTGGACACAACATCAGAGGAAGGGGACCTAGGAGTCCTCAGTTGATGACTCTGTTAAACAAACCAACCAATGTAACAAGACCTTCACCAAGGCTAACTGGGGTGCACCAGGAGAGGGTTTGACAAACAAAACGCAGGAGATACTGCTACCACTGTATAGGGTGCCGGTGAGGCCACACCTGGAGTATTGTGAACAGGTCTGGAGTCCAAAAAAAGACTGCGGCAGGCTAGAGAAGGTACAATGTAGTATGGCCAAGATGATTCAGGGCCAGGAGGGCAGATCCTATGATGATCAGCTAAGGGCACTGAGCGTGCATTCACTCAAAACCAGAAGAGAAAGGGGGGCTATGACAGAGACCTTCAAGTTCCTGAAAGGAGTTAGCAAGGTGGATTATGAGGAGCTATTACCAGGAACACAGAAGATAGGACAAGGGGTCATGAGTAGAGGTTAATGGGGGAAGGTTTAAAAAGGATGTGAGGAAATATTATTTTACAGAAAGAGTGGCTGAGCCATGGAATGATCTGCCAGCAAGAGCGGTGGGTGCCAAAACCATAAATGACTCCAAACACTGCTGGATAGACTTACGGGGATATATGCTACTCAGTGGAAAGTTGGGGATGGAAATGCAGATGACAAAAGGGGGAATAGTGTAAGAGAAGACCCCACAGAGACAAGAGATCCTGGTGTATGCTAGGGTAATATGGTCAGACTGGATGGACCAGTCTTTTTTTAATTTAATACACTTTATTGAACTTTCCATAACAACAGACAAAATGAAGACAGAATACACAACAACACACTACAACCATCCCACATAACCCCCCCCAACCCACAGAGAATGGTATACCTCATGCATGAAACCATAAGTACAGAACAACACACAGTGCATGGAAAGATTCAATGATAGTTGCCCTGCCCAAAAATCAAGGTTAATAACAATCCATTATCCCAGTACTACTGTCCCATAGGCCAATGACTGGTCAAAGCCCCACTCCACCACAGAAGAAGGTGCATGCCATACTCAACAGTTACATAAGAAGCACTAAGGTAGACAATTATTCCCACCTTCTCTTATATGCCTCCTGCTGATGCTTGGAACTGGCAATGCATTTTTCCACATTCAGCGCAAATAACATTTCTCTATGCCAATCCACTCTTGGGATATCCGCACCTAACCAGTGCCTCAGGATGACTAATTTGACAGTGGCAGAGCAGAGCTATATGCCCCCTCCTGGAACCAAAGATCCTATTCCGATAGTGACCTAGAATGCAAACTTCAGGCATAAATGCATCTTGCACTCCCGGGAACGAGTACAAATGCTCTTTAATATCAGTCCAGAAGGGCCGCACTTTAGAATACTCCCACAGGATATGCAACAGTGTGCCATCAGCCTCCCCACACCTGATACATAATCCAGTTTCATGCAGACGCGTTTTAAATAATCTACTGGGAGTAAAATAGAGGTTATGCAAAATCTTAAATCGTTGTGAATGCAATCTATCCTGTTTCAAGCACAGTATCTGCTGTATACATGTCTTTCCAAATTCCCTTCCACTCATCCCCCAACCACTGTATTTGGAAAGCATCTAACCAATAGGTGCATGCACCATCTAGCCTCCTGGAGTCAAGCTCCAGAAGTGTCAAATATAGACTGGAAGTAGGAGGGGGCAACTGGGATATGGAAATTAACTTGGTGAGCACCGAACCACCCACTGCAGCCCAAGAAGGACAGGACACTATGTTTAAGCTGCATATATTTGTAACCTACCATGTCTGAGACACGATGCAGCAGCTGGACATCTCTAAAGAGTAAAAATGTTTCACCTTGTAACAAGTGCTGAATTGAGGGAAGGTTCAGTTCTGACCAAACCTGGTGGCCAGTCGGTCATCCACAATTTTGAAGTGCAGGTTACCAAAAATGGGCTGTGCTGCATCTTTTTCCAAGCCAAGTTTGAACATTCAGCACATCTGCCAGTGGGCTTTCAGGGACTACAGGACTGGTGTATTTGGAAGCCCCTTGGGTAGTTGTGCTGGACTTCAGGAGGGCAGATTTTACAAAGATTTGTGGATGCCTCAGTGATGACCTGGTGGGGGGGGACTGGCCTGGGTGGGGGTGGAGGAACAGTGGGCAAAGATTAAAGGAAGCACTGGTAAAGAACACAAACTTCTGCAACAAACAAGTGAGCAAAAGCAAGAGGAAAAAGAGACTGCTATGGCTCTTGAAAGAGATGGCTGAGCCGGCCTGGTGGCACAGAGGGTTGAGGCGCTGGACACCTTACCTCGCGCTATGCCAGCGACCTGGGTTCGGGAACGACCTTGGGTCATTGGAGTGCCGGCGTGTGGGGGGGAGGCCGGAGCAGGATTGGGCATGTTGGTGGGCAGCTCTCCTCTCCTCTCCTGAGGGTGGGTTGGCGCTCCCCTGTAGTTCTGCTCCCACCCGGTGGAGGTCCGGTGGGTAGCATAGGCGGAGAGGGGTAGCAAAGTATTGGGAGGTGAAAGGGGCTGAGCTGGGGCCATGGGGTGCAAAGCATGCCTCCACACGCTTGCACAGCCATGTGCCAGGGCCTGGGGTGTCTGGGGGGAAAATCTGTAAAATACGTATGTGTCCCTGTCACCATTTGGTGGGAAGAGGTGAAGAGGACCAAAAAGCTAAATAAAAAAAAAAGAGATGGCTAAAAGGGTAGCATTCAGAAGGTATAAGGAGATGCGGGTGGAGGATAGGGAGGTGTATCAGAGGAAATAGAGAGAAGCAGGGAAAGCAGTAAGGAGTGCAAAGGTGCAAACTGAAGAGAGAATAGCCCAGGAGGTAACAAATGGGGACAAGACATTGTTTTAGGTATGTACACGAAAAGAGGAAGACCAGGGTTGGGATTGTAAGGTTCAAAAGGGAATGGGGGGACTGTGCAGAGGGGGACCAAGAAAAGGCAGAGATCCTGAGCAAATACTTTTGTTCAGTGTTCACAGAGGAAGAAGAAGGGGAGGGGCCAAACAGAACCTTTGGAGTGAGGGGGCGGACACTAGTAATTTACAGTAGGCTGAAATTCTGGAAGAGATTTGCTATTCTGAAGGTGGACAAAGCAATGGAGCCAGAAGGGGTGCATCCAAGGGTATTGAGGGAGCTCATGGAAATATTGGCTGACCTCTGAGAGTTCTATTTAACAACTCACTGGAAACAGGAGTGCTTATGGAGGACTGGCAGTTACAGTCCAGTCAGCCTGACGTCAATGGTGGGAAACTTGATGGAATCACTGCTGAAGGAAAGGATTGTGAAATATCTGGAATCCAGTAGGTTACAAGACCCGCAGCAGCATGGTTTCATGGGGAGAGGTCATCATGTCAAATGAATCTGATAAATTTATTTGACTGGGTGACAAAGAATTTAGATCAGGGTGGAACGTTGGATATGACTTACCTAGATTTCAGTAAGGTTTTCAACACTATTCCACATAGAAGACTAGTAAGCAGCTGAGTAGTTTGGGAGTGGGTCCAAAGGTGGCAAACTGGATAAGAAATTGGTTAGGGGATAAGCAACAGAGGGTGTTGGTAAACGGAGTTCACTCCAAGGAAGGGAGGGTGACCAACGGGGTGCCTCAGAGATCAGTGCTGAAACCAGTCTTCTTTTATGTCTCTATAAATGACATTGCAGAGGAGCTGTAAGGGAAGGTCTGCCTCTCTGCAGACTACACCAAACTCTGCAATAGGGAGTACACTGGGGTTGTCAGTATGTGGAAAGGATGAGCAGAGACCTGAGAAAACTTGAGGAGTGGTCAAGGGTATGGAAATTGGGTTTGAATGTGAACAAATGCAAAATAATGTACTTGGGGCACATAAACCCAGGGTCAGAATATAAAATGGGTAAAGTGGTATTGATGACCACTAAGCAGGAAAGAGACCTGGGGATAATCATATTGGATGACCTAAAGGTGGCCAGGCAGTGCGACAAGACAGTAGGTAGGTAGGGCTAGTAGGATGCTGGGGTACATAGGAAGGGGTATCACTAGCAGAAAGAGGGAGATGGTGTTACCTCTGTATGGATTGCTGGTAAGACCCCAGTACTGGAGTCCACATCTCTGGAAGGACATAGACAGAGTGGAGGCGGTCCAGATGAGGCAACTAAAATGGTGCAAGGTGTGCATCAAAAGCCTTATGAGGAGAGAATAAAGGACTTCAACACGCACACCCTGGAACAGAGGAGAGAGAGAGGGGGCTATGATAGAGACCTTTAAATACCTCATGGGGTAAATAAGGTACAGGAGGGAAGTATTTTTCAGAAGAAAGGGATGTCAAGAACTAGGGGACATGTTATGATGTTGGAAAGGGGTAGATTCAGGAGAGATGTGAGAAAGTACTCCTGGGACAACCTTCCAGCAGACGTGGTGGGGTGAAAACTGGTGGGGTTCAAGAATACACAGGATAAGCACAAGAGAATCATAGTGGAAAGGAAGGAGGGGGAGGGAGAAAGCCCGTCTGATTAGGCATAGTTTGTGGTAATCGTGTAGGTAGGGAGAAATGGGCAGACTGGATGGGCCAAGTGGTCCTTATCTGCCATCAAATTCTATGTTTCTATGTGCTGGGGACACATACAATAGAGCTTGGGGATTAATACCCAACTGGCCACAGAACTCCTCCTCAATAGTCAGCCACTGTGGCTTGTAATCAGTAGACTCAGTTGTCACAGAGCATAAGAGATACTTACCACCCTGAAGGGCCAAATAACAAAACATGAAACTGAGCAGTCCTCGTCCCTCGTTTACCATGGACGCGATGCGTAGTGAGAGGGGTGTGTTTGTCCTGGAGTGCCGTGAATTGAAGGATAAAGTAATCAAAGGCATCTTGCACATCCTGAATCAGACTCAAGTCATTAGGGCTGGTCGGCTTATGATACACCCTCCTTGCTACTTGCCGCAAGAAGGTAGTTTAGTTTAGTTTTTTTTTTGTTGACCGGGTAAGTGCACTAGACAAATCCTGCCTATTTTCAGGCACGACCCTGGGGAAGGGGATACAGATGAATGCCAACTGACCTTGAACCAGATTAAGCTGTTGGTGGTATTTTTAGTGAATGAGGGAAATTTGGCCAGGACACTGGGGAAATTCCCCTACTCTTTTCGATAAGTGCCATGGGATCTTTAACATCCACCTGAACTACCACCAATCCAGGCAGATGGGACCTCGGTTTAACATCTCATCCGAAGGACGGCACCTCATAAGTGCAGCACCCCTCTCATGCTGCACTACAGTGTCAGTACTGGGATATTAACCCAAGTGCCAGATGTGGGAACTGAACTCACAGTCCCCTGATCTCCCGGCCTCAGAGGCGAGTGTGCTACCTACTGAGCCACTGACACTGCTAGTTATCATGGAATGTAGGGACTTGAACCAGGAGATAGGCAAAGGAAGGCTGAGCATCCCCATGGGGTAGAGTATCCTAGGAAGGATGTTCATTTTGACGGTATTAATTCTCTCCCACAAAGAGAGGGGTAAAGAGGCCCATTTTCTGCCATCATGGTCTGTTTCTGTGTTTTTACAGTAGCTATTCAGTGCCTTTGCTATTTATTTATTTGTTTTTGTTAACCGGGTGAAGTGCACTAGCCATATGAATGACTATTTTCAGGCACGACCTGGGAGGTTACATGGCAGTGGTACAGAATACAATACAGGAATATCACAGAACAGAGCAAAAACAACAATAAATTGAAAATTCAAAGTACAGAGTAAGAACAAAAGAAAATGCAAAAGGAATACAGCTTGACAGCACAACCATGGTGAAATGTACTATATAAGTGCAATCATTACATTTTCAATGACATCTCATAGGTCACTAATACAAAAGAGGTAGTGTATTGGGTAATTAAGAGACAGAACAGACAGAATATTCAGGGGGATTGAAACATTTAAATAGGGCATGAGTGGGTGAAAGCCATATATCAATGGGAAGTGTATTCCAGTATTTGGGCACAGACTGCAAGAAGGCACAGGCACCTTTGGTGTTTTTGCATCTAGGTATGTGTAGCAGAGCACGGTCAACCAATCTGAGGCTATCAGAGGAGGACAGAGGACGTAACAGGGAGGCAAGGGAGACAAGGGTACTAGTTCACATAGTGCTGTCTGTTATGGAGCCACGGGCAAGATTTCTGAGTACAGATGATGGGGGCCACTTTAGGTCGGCATAAAGTTGACAGTGGTGTTTAAGCCGAGGGGATCCTGAGGCATAGCGGCATATGTTATTATATGTGGTATCCCACTTATGGCGGGAGGACTTAAGTATTTACATAGGCAGCTGCACCGTAGGTAAGAGATGGGAGCAGGATGCCTCTAGTTATAGCCAGTCTTGCTGAGGAGTTCACAGCGTAACTAGTGTTGTTAGCCACCCCAATTTTGGAGTTTACAGACTTGCATGTGGCTAGGATATGTAAGTCAAAGTTAAGGGAACAGTCTAGTAGAATCCCTAGATATTTAAAGTTGTTTACTGTTTCCAATACAGAGCCATCAAGGCAAGAGATTTTCAGAGGACTCTGGCTGGTCTTAAGTTTGGCTGCAGAGCCAAATAACATTGCTTTTGTTTTACCCACACTGAGGAGAAGCTTCTGCCTGAGAAGCCAGGTTTGAATGCTGTGAAAGGATTTGAGGAGATTGAGGATGATCTCTGAAACATCCTTCGACTAGAGTACAGGACCAGATTGTCCATGGGCTTAGAGGACCAAGCGGGGGTGAGATGTATTCTGATTTATGGAAACAGAGAACAGCAGGGGTCCCAATATGGAGTGCTGAGGGACACCAATGTTGACAGAGGAATGATCAGATAGGGCCGAGCTAAATTTGACCACCTGGGATCTGTTGGATAGGTAATTATTGAACCAATCCACAACCTGTGCAGAGAAGCCCAGGGAGATGAGACTGACAAGAAGAAGAGGGTGATCCACAAGATCAAACACTTTGGTAAGATCGATAAAGATGGCACCAGTCATCAGGCCAGAGTCCATGGAACATATGGTGTCATTAGTGAACTTCACCATGGCAGTGACAGTGCTATGGCCTTTGCAGAATCCATGCTGCTCATGCGGAATGAGATCATACTGGGTGAGATAATCAATGGTTTGAGAGGCGACCAATATTTCTAGGATTTTGCTCAACTCTGAGAGGATGGCAATAGGTCTATAATTGGAAATGTCTTTTTTGTCACCCTTTCTGAAGACAGAAGTGATTCTGACAATTTTCCACATGTCAGGGACTTTGCTATGGCAAAGGGATAGAGTGAACATTTTAGCCAGGGGTGAAGCAATAATGGGGGAAGTGAGTTTTAGGAGCTTGGGCTCAAGGGAATCATAGCCAACAGAGGTAGTTTCAGATATGGAGTTTAGGAGTTTTAAGATATCAGACCTATGGATAGCCTTAAAGCGAAATGGTGGGATCATGTTTCTACTGTTGCTAGGTGCAGGGCTGGTCCCATCATGGATTGAAGGAAATAAAGAGGTGAAATTAGACAGGTCAGAGAAATGCAGGTTAAAAGCATTAGCTATGGTTTTGGGGTCATTGCAATGAACACCATGTCATTAATCACGTGAGATGGAGAGGAGCCGAAGAAGGTTTTGACATGGGCCCAGAATTTTCTAGAGTCCACTGCAGCATCCACAAAGAGCTCTTTGTAGTAGGAGCTTTTCGCCAGTCTGATTTCTCTTTTACACAAGTTCCGCAGCTTTCTGTAGTCATTATAGTCAGCTGGAAGACCAGTCATTTTGAAATGCTTCCAGCATTTATCTCTGGTACAGATTAGGGAGAGGAGCTCTTTATGAAGCCATCTGGTTCGTTTACCATGGATGCGATGCATAGTGAGAGGGGTGTGTTTGTCCTGGAGTGAAACGAATTGAAGGAGAAAGTAATCAAGGGCATCTAGCACATCCTGGGTCAGATACAAATGTGACCAGTCAGTTGAGGAGATGTCCTGTAGGAAGGTCACTTGATCAAGATTGGCAAGGTTTCTAAAGGAAATATACCGTGGTGGAGGCAGAGGAACAGGGGAGGGGCTCCAACAGCAGAAGATGGGAGAATGGTCGCTAATGGCATCAGCGAGGATGCATGCTGTCGAGGTTCAGTCAATGCGATTGGTCAGTACCCAATCGATCACAGTGCAACTGGTGGAGGGGGCTGAAACTCGCATAGGGTCCGTAATTAACTGGTGAAGGTTGTGACTTTGAACCAGGGAATGGAGTGAGTTGTGGGCTTTGCCTACCCAGTTAAGGTTCAGGTCACCAAGGATTAGTACTTCATTTTGCTTAACGGCTTGAGAGGTGTAGTCTAAGAGTTCCGAGATGTCGCTCTGAGGAGGTTTATAGGTGCAGATCAGATGCAGCTTCCTGGCACCAAGGAATAAGGTAGCATGAATGGATTCACACGAAGAGAGATTAGGTGTGGTGGAAACAGCTAGGTTAAGGTGGGACTTGTAGAAGATGGCAACCCCTCCACCCTGTTTGGGTGGTTGCCTGTCACACCTGAGCAGGTTATAGTTCGGTATGGAGCCGGTGGAGTCAGGGACTGACTGCTTAAGCCAGGTTTCTGATAAGCATAGAACATCTGGGTTATACAGAGCCTCCCAAACTTCTAGCTCGGCAAGATTGCACAGAAGGCTCCTAATATTTAATAGGGAAAGTCTGGAGGCCCTTTGGGTTGATCCAGTCAGCACTGGTGTGCAAGAAGCAGGCTGGGGAGCCAGGGTTAGATTCCACATCACCCGACAGTAAGAGTGCTAGGAGGAGGAGGTACCATAACTTGCGATGGATGAAAGGAGACTGGACAAGCACTGAGTGGTGCAGGCTCATGAAGGAACTGATGGCAAGATGGGAGAAGTGTTTAGGGATTAGTAGGGAGGTGCAGTCATACTGCTTTGGTTGTTGTAGAAGCAGATTAGAGAAGGAGGTCTTTGGAATTTGGTGAATAAGGAGTAGTGAGCTGGGAGGAAGTGGGCAGTGTGAGTCATGCAAGGAAAGACAGAGCCAAACCAAAACCAGAGTAACCAAGAGTTGACTCAACATTTTAAAGCAGCCAATTAGTTCTGGGAGTGAAACCGTAAGAAAGGGAGGCTGGAAAGAAATAGGAGCACTCTTGTGAAGTAGAGGTCAGTGGTGAAGTTAAGCTGCTGATACAGAGTGGCCTAGTTGGCGAGCATGGAAATAGGGAAGGCAGGTAAAGGAGTAATGAGAAAGGAAGTAGGTCAGAACTAGGGGAGAAGACTGGGGAAAGAGCAGGAAACTAAAGCACCTATGAGGAGAAAAATCTAGAGTGCAGTGGGAGGGTAACATGATTGGCTAGGCAGAGAAAGTGGGGCGGGACAAGGAGGTCAAAAAGCCCATTTAAAGAGTGCCGGGGGTGGGGGAAGGCGGGAGAAAATTCACATTTAAAAGTTGAGCGCAGTATGAGAGGAGCACAGCGATGAAACGAAGGTGGAAAGATGGCAGAGAGAAATCACCTCAGCCAATAGAAAGTAGTAGGAATACAGTGTGAGCCAATCAGGATGTCAGCAGAAATAATCAGGGCCAATGGCAGTAAACGTTTGCGAATTCGAACTTAGCAGGGATTCTCAGCGGCGGCTGGGCAGCATACCTTACAGCTTGTGAGGTCTGTCAAAACAGAAGCAGGGTCAGCGGCTATGGAAGTCTAGCTGCAGACTGCTGGGGAGCAGGAGTGCACCCGGTAAGGGCCGGTAGCCTAGAGAAAGGGAGACAAAGAAAAAGTTAGCTTAAGAGCAGAGATAAGGGGATGGCTAGAGCTTAATTGGTGAGAGGGCACAGGTTAAACAAAAGAAGGCTAGATAGCAGTCTGGGGGGGGTCGAGGGCAAGCACAGGATGGTCTGGTGGGTTGGGGAGCAGTAGGGCAGGTGCAGGTTGCTGAGTAGAAGGATAGGGGGTGGGAAATGCAGAAGAAGCCGAGAGGAGAGGAAAAAGTTTACGGTTGGAAGCAGTAGATGGAGCGTGAGAGAGCAGAGCAAAGTACAATACAATTCAAGCAATCAGGTCATAGTCAGATAGGCAGGTTCAAAATACATGTAGGGCAGTAAAAAGTAAGCTAGGCAGGGAATTTCAATTAATCTTAACACAGTGCAGTTATAAAATTCAGCAGTTACAATGCACTTAGTGTGATGAATTCAGCAGGCTACGCATATATTACCAAGTTAAAACACAAAGCCAGAGCTAAACTCAAAAATTCAGGTTTAAAAGTAAAGGGCAGTAAGAGAGGAGCACAGCGATGAAACAAAGGTGGAAAGATGGCTTGGGCAGAGAGAATGACCTCACCCAATAGAAAGCAGGCATACAGAGTAAGCCAATTGGAATGTCAGCAGAAATAATCAGAGCCAATGGCAGTAAATGCTTGCAAGTTTGAACTCAGTGGGGATTCTCAGTGATGGCTGGGCAGCATACATTACAGCTTGCGAGGTCCTTCAAAACAGAAGCATGGTCAGCGGCTATGGAAGTCTAGCCACAGACTGCCAGGGAGCAGAAGTGCGCCCGCTAAGGGCCGGTAGCCTTACAGTGGCTATACCCCTGGCCTGGCTCAATGATCCTCTCCCTCCCTAATGATCAGTAGCCTCACCTTATCCCTGACTCTCCTTTTGCTCTTTAAGTATTGAAAATAGGAGTTATGATTCTGTTTGTCACAGAATAACATACACGCACCATTTGTTTCTGCTAAGAAACTGCATCTGCTTTCCCTGACGTCTGCAACAGCCTAACAAAAGGTTCCTCCCACACACTGGAGAAAGGTTCTCTCTTATACAGACTTTAACAATACCCTTCACATTTCTCTTTACACAGAAAAATATTTTTTGTTGCCGTATTGGTCCTTGTAACGAAAGATCCAGAAAAAAAGATGATTGGATGCCTTTTATTGGACCAACAAAAATGTTACAAAAGAAAACAGGTGCCTAGAAGGACTATGTGTAGTCCAAAAGCTTAAGTGCCTGTTTTCTTTTGTAACATTTTTTGTTGGTTCAATAAAATATATCAAATCATCTTTTTTTCTGGATCTCTCTTTACAGAAATACAGTTTCCTGATGTAGTTTTTTTATTTAACTGAGTGCAATGAAAATTTCTCTATGCAGTAAAAAAAATCAGTAATCAAAAGCAACATCTGAACTTTGCTCGCATTGAAGCACTCAAGTTAACACTTGTTCTGGCAGGGAACTGCAGTCAGACTATGGCATCTGTCTTGTGTTCAATGAAGGTTGTGGGGCGGCCAGCAGGCGGCGCCTGTTCCTTCTAAATTCTTCCTTTCAGTTTCCAGAATGTATGATCTGGAAAATGAGTCTGCTCGTTTCAAAACTGCTGTTGTGTTCCAAAAATGTTTAATCATTTAATTTAATTCACACAGGATCTCCTGGCACAAGCAGTGGTTGTGACTTGGCTCTGTTATAAAAGTAAGCATACTAGTCTCACTTTAGCATCCAACTCAACGTCCTTTTCCAAATTTGGCCACTTAGGTGAAAGATTTGAAGACAAAGTTGGCAATAATTCACAGCTGACATCCCATAAATAGCTGAGCTGGACTTGACCATATAGCTTCTACTGAATTTGCCCTGTAGCTAAGGAGAGCAGGAAATGGGTCATCCTGTTTCAACAATTTCTTTGCCACCTGAACAACTCTTTCTGCCTTTCCATTATGTAGGGGAAAATGTGAGCTTGTGTGTCAGGGTGAGGCCCCCCTACCCCAGTTAATTTTCTGTACACTCTTCCCTTTCACTTTTAAGAAATACTATTTGATGTAAGCCCACTGCAATAGCATTTCCATTTCATTTATGAGTTGGGACTTGACCAACCACAGCCCCCCACCCTCTGTCTTCCTCTGTTTATTTGCTTTGTCTTTCTTCTGTTTCTCCATGCTGGGAACAATGGTTAAAGTGGAAATGTTTAGGTGGGGGAATGCTCACATCCAGATTTCTATGTGGTGCTACTTCTTGTAGGTGGAGCTCTCCTATAGTAGTCAATGGAGAAGGATGACAGAGGTGGTGGAACTGTCGTGCAATTTTTTAAGAGGTGGTGGAACCGACTTCCTGTGGGCTCCTGCCCAATTTAACTTCTGCCTGCGCGGTAAACCCCCAAAATATAAATGTAAGCCCCCCCCCGATGTGTAGGGTTATTAAGATGGTACTTTGGTGGAAGGGGGCACTGTACAGCCAGAAACTCAGTCCCAGAACATTAAAAACTCGCTACCTGGGTTCCTAGATGATGTCTCAGGGAGTGCCAGCCTTACTAAGCAGTGAGGGGCGTACTGCAGCTGTGGGGGCAAACTTGATCAGTGTAATCACACAATGCCATAAATAAAATCCACAGTCCACTCCTGTTTAAAAGAAGAAAAAGATGATTTAATTTAGTAAATTTGATTAAGTCACTCCATGGAGGATGGGGTTCAAATTACATGGTGGGCATCCATTAGGGCAAGCTGCCCAATACAGTCTGCAGCAAACGTTTGGGTTTCAGACACTCTTAACTGAAGCGCTCCCTCAGGGACCAACAGGCTGCACAATCCTGGCAGCAGCAAACAAGAGTGAGCCGAAAGCAGGCCCCAAACCAGATCTCTTCTCCTCAAACTCACCCCTGCACAAAACTTACTTTCTTTTTCCACATTTTCTGGGGCTGAACTCACAGGCCACACAGCACACTAACAGCTACAGGGTGCAGAGTAGCTGAATGCTGCAAGCACCAGTGGTTCGAATCTGGAGCTCCAATTTAGGCGGTCACTTCTCACAGCAAACAAAGTCCCTAGAAAACACCAAGTCCCCTCTATCCTAAACCTTGTGTATCTCCGAGTGTCCCAGGGCATTTACGTATTAGCCCTGGCCACCCCGGAGACCCATGCACACTCCGCTCTTAGGCTGAACAGAATGCCCAGCTCCTGGTCAGGCCGAAGTACCACCAGAAAGGGAGATGGACTGCCACCACTGTGCTCCCTGCAACATGGACTGTCACCACCCTGCTGCCCCAAACGGCCTTGCACAGGACTTTCTTCACCCTCGTCCACTGATGAGGAATTGGGGGACCCACCTGCGCTGCTCCGCCGAGGTGCCAGAGAATCATGAGGTGGGCCACTTATATTCGTCCTGGGCTCTGGCTCCACACTGACACAGGTAGTCCCCCTATGGCTCCAGATTCTTCCCGGACTCCAACCGCTATATTCTTATGCTGGTATTCAAGGGCGGTGGGTTGGGGTGGCAAATGGTCCACCTTGGCCCTGAACCACAGCCCTCATGGCCGAAACACACTGCAGGCCGCCTCCTCTCTTCCTCCGACTCCTCCTTGTCGCATCAAAAAAAACTCCCAATTTATAGCCCTTGGCTGAGGCCGGGCTCAGTTCGAGACTTTGTGGCTAAAAAATTAACTAGTAAGCACCCAAAGGGGGCTTACACAAAAATATAAAGAACTACAACAGATGCATTTAAAGGAACAGCAGCCTGGTGCAGGCAGAAGGTTAGAGAAAACTAAAAGCTTTCAGGGGACTGAAAGTAAAGAGGTTTGCATCACTGTTGATGTGCTCTTTTGGTTTGTTTTCTTTTACTTACTTCTAGCATGACTACAACAGTAGTAGCCAAACCAGTCAAAAACAAAAGCCAGCATGCCTGGCTTATTTTATGAAAAGTTAGTGTCTCTGCAACCGTGTATATCCTAACTCCCCCCCCCCATTACATGCTGCCTCTGTTTAACTGAGATACTTAGGTGAATCTGTATAGGTTGCAATAAGCAAAGCAAAGAAAGGAAAAAGCTTTAATTTCAGGCAAAGCATCGGAAAGCAGGTGCAGTAAATATACAGGACGGTTTTTTTCTTACCTGAAAATTAAAGAGAAAAGGTTAAAACAATATATAAAATGGGCAAGGAAATTCCTCTACCCTAATTGGCTAAGGTTTGGTTCTAGCCATGGCAGTAAGAGAGCACCACCAATGGCTAAAAACAAGTCCCTGCCAACCAGGGCAACTCACAGAATTCATAAGTCACTTACTTCCTAATTTCCACCACAAACATGACTGCAACCTTTACTCATATATAAGAAAACTTGAACTAGGCCCTAAAAATAAAAGTCCATTAAATTAAATAAAGTAAGTAAATAATGTAATGTTATTTTCACTCAAGCGTCCCTCCTTACACACATGCACAAATTTAAAACATCAAGTACTATTCAGAGTTTCCATTGCTGGTGTTTCTTTGATGACCATGAAAAATCCCCTCCTATCTCTACCAGTTTGCCATTACCTAGCAATAGATACAAGTGAGGTTCTGGCTCCACTTAAGGTGTGTGTGTGTGTGTGTGTGTGTGTGTGTGTGTATGCAAGTGTAACTGAAGAATTTTGAATTCATGTATTCCATGTGTATGGGAGGTGGGGTGGGGGGGAGCATTCTACTAGTGGAGTAATGCACAGCTTTGAATTCTTCTATTCCATGGTAAACAATTATACAATGTATTGAATGTTTAGAAAGACAGTTGACTGATAGCTGAAAAACATCTGTGGAGGGACTATTTTATGATATTTAGCAACATTTTGTTATATTTTTTGTGGCTTTGAAAACTTTTAGAGTGTTCGTTTTTTAAAAGTTGCCTATGGGCCCATTTTATAGAAACAATAAGGCACTCCAGAGGTGTTGGTGGTACTAGGTTTCCTCCATGGCCAGGGAGCTGAAGGCATTTGGCTTGGCCTCATGCCTCACTATGCCCCTGACCATGGGGGAAACCTAGTACCACCAATGCTCATCGTGCCTTATTGCTTAAGTACTGGGCCTAGCAGTCCTTGAGTAAACCATGCTTTCTGTGCTCTGGAAGGACAAAGAAGAAGTCACCCCTAGGGAGTCTGTTCTTATACCACAGAACTGATGATATCATCCACGAAGTGGCTAAGGTGAAGCTGGGGAGGAACTGTTTTGTATTAGACAGACTTCTTAATGGTTTGACAGTAACACCTCATAGAATGCATGTTATATGTTTGTGTGTGTGTGTGTGTGTGTGTGTATATATATATATACAGTATATATCTATATGCTCAGGAATCAGTACAGGGACACGTTGTGAATAGAGCAGCGGGTGGCTGAGTGGTGCAAAGCAGTGGGCTGTTACAGGATGTCTTCTGGTAGAAGAAGTAACTGGAGAGTGGTAGTTTCTTTGTTTAACGGGGGAAAAAAAAAGAATTTGCCTTTTTTTCCCGGTGTGAACATATATCTGAGTGTGGTGGTCTCAGCCTCTTGTTCTAGGAACCGGGCAGGTGACTGAAAGTAAATGAAAGTAGTTAAATGTAGTGCCAGGTGGGGGTGGTATAAGAACTGTATACATAAATGGAGTGTGACATAAGAACTGTGTGTATAAACAAAATTTATACACACAGTTACTCAGATAGTTGGATTGATCACATTCTGTTTATGTCCACCTTATTGCATAAATTATATATATATTTATTTATTTATTTATAAAATGGAGGAGGGCATTCTCATCCAAATCCAGTGTTCTGATTGTATAAAACACATCACATGACCATGCGTATATCAAAGCGCGACCGCACACCTGCACTTTTACCCCCTCTAAAAAACAATTTTACCATTTTATAAGATAGATAACCCACTCTAGGATGTGCGATCACACTCTGATATACTGTGCGCACGCCTTGGGTGGCTGACGAACTCGGCCTGCAGCCTCGTTTAAAACGCATACCCGCGCATGCGATATCGAGCGCCATCAAACATCCAAGAGTGGGTTATCTATATATATATATATGTATACTGTCTTTGTCTTTTAAATTGTTTTTTGTTTTAACTGGGTTCACCACAACATAACCTAGATAGACCATCTTAGGGTAGCTGGTTCATTCCACTGGGGTGTCAAACAGACGAGGCATACTGAGGAGTCCTGGTAGGACGAAACACGTGTCTATGTCTTGTGTTGGCACCCTTTGCAAACTGTGTGAGAGGCCTTTCGGCACCATGCATTTCTGCTTAGAGTTGAACCAGCATAATATTTTGTGGTGATTTGCATATGCAGCCCACGATGCTTTGCTTTGTGGGGGCATGTGTGATTTTGTATATGTGTGTATATATATATATATTCTTTGCAAAAAACTTTGTTAATGCATCAGTTAGGGTGGGTGGATACCACAGCGACAAAAGCAAGGAAATGAGGTATTAGGGTTTCCAACCCTAACGCCCCACCCCCTGGGTTCCAACCCCTACCACCCCATCCCCCCACCCTCCACACACTTACAGGCATCGGGGTGTGCCATAGGGTCATAAGGCCCAACGCTCACTCCATTTCACGTGAGAACATGCTTAAACGCTACAGTATAGGACAATGGGGTGAGAGGCCTTATTACCCCATGGCACACCCCGACGCCTGTAGGCGGTGGAAGGTGGGGGATGGGGTGGGGTGGTAGGGGAACTCAGGAGGTGGGGCGTTAGGGTTGGAAACCCTAATGCCTCATTTCCTGCTTTTGTCGCTGTAGTATCCACCATAGCTGATGCATTAACAACGGTTTTTGCAAAGAATTTCCCTTCTTTTTCAGATAGTATAAATGTATCCTCAATTTACTGTGGGAGCGCAGGGTCCGAATCCCATGATCCAGATAGTGCAACAGTGTCCATATGACACATTGGGAGTGCAGGGTCCTTTGGACCCTGCACTCCCATCCCTCCATCCAGATAGTACAACAGTGTCCACATTAACGGTCCCTGCACTCCCATCCCTCCAGCGGCATAGTACAACACTGTCTATAAGTCATACTGGGAGCACTGGGTCCTTTGGACCCTGTATTCCCATCCCTCCATCCTGATAGTACAACAGTGTCCATATGTCATGGTCGGAGCACAGGGTCCTTCGGACCCCATGCTCTGATCCCTTCATCGAGATAGTACACCACTGTCCATATGTTACAGTGGGAGTGCAGGGTCCTTTGGACCCTGTGCTCCCATCCCTCCACTGAGATAGTACAACAGTATCCATATGTCAGGATGGGAATGTAGGGTTCTTCGGACCCTGCACTCCCATCCCTCCATTGAGATAGTACAATAGTATCCATATGTTATGGTGGGAGGCATGGTCCTTTGAACCCTGCGCTCCCATCCCTCCATCCAGATAGTACAACAGTGTGAAAATTGGGAAACACTGGCAAAGTTACCAGTGTGCGTAGAAACTGTGCAATGCACACTTGGAATGTACTAATTTTTTGGAATTTCTTTCACCAAATTTTCAGCATCGGCATAATGAGACCTCCCCTCATGAACAGTGCAACTGTGATTTTGTTAATCCATCCCAAAAGTTGATTTTGCACAGCGACCGCACCATTCTATGCTACAGGTGCGAAATCACATTCCGGACAGGATGTGCAAAATGACAGTTGTTCTCTTCAGAAGGTGGTGTGCAAAAATGGCAATGTAGAAAATCTGAAGTGAAAATTAGAAAAATTGGCAAGGTTACGAGCGTGTGTAGAAAGTGCACAATGCATGCCCATAAAGCAGTCATTTTTAGGAATTTTTTCACCAGATTTTTAACATGGGCTTTATTGGTCCTCCCCTCATGAAATTGTGGCACTGTCATTTTGTTAATCTGTTCCAAAAGTTAATTTTGCGCAGCGACAGTGCCATTCTGTGCCACAGGTGCAAAAACACATTTTGGGCAGTATATGAAAAATGACAGCTGTACTGTTCATAAGGAGATGTTAAAAAATGGCAATGTTGAAAATCTGGAGTGAAAATATTAAAAAATGGCAAAGTTACGTGCGTGCGTAGAAACTGCAGAACACACGCTCATAACATAGTCATTTTTGGGAATTGTTTCACCAAAATTGCAACATGGGCTTTTTGGGACCCCACCTCATGAACAGTGGCACTGTCATTTCATGAATCAGTCCTGAAAGGTGATTCCGCACAGCGACTGCAAAATCACCTTTTGGGACTGAGAAACGAAACGACAGTAACATGTTCACAAGGAGGGGTCCCAAGAACCCTATGCTTAAAATTTGGGACCAAAATTCCTAAAATTGGCTGAGATATCAACCTAAGTTGAACCCCCCCCCGTTGAGTCCCATTATACTGCTTACCTCGATTTCTTCAGTTTGCAGTTGGACTTTGAAAAGTGCAGACGTGTTCCCGGTCCATGGAAAATCGCCGATCCTGGCCTCCGGATGATAAGTATGGGTGAGGGGGGGTGCGGGGAGGTGGGTGCGAAGAGAGAGGGTGGGGATGGAAAGGGGGGCACTAGGGAGACTATGAGGGATGTTTTTCTTTATTATAGGTATTTTTTTTAAAATCATCGGGACACTTTTCTTTTTTTATAGGTTTATTTGGGGCACTGGACACACTGGGCTGGGCTCCCAGTGTGCCACAATACTTGAGGGAGGATAAAGATGGACACAGGGATTGGGCACCCCGATAAAAAGGGGAAGAGTAGATCGATGCAGGATCCTGCATCAGATGTGCGCAGATTTTGATGCAGGATCCTGCATCAAAGTACTGTAATGTGCTGCACAGTGGTTGTTGCATCGGAAAGCATTGTGCAGCACATTACAGTACTTCAATGCAGGTTTCTGCATCAAAATCTGCATACATTTCGATGCAGGATTCTGCATCGAAGGAAAGACCTCAGGGTGGTTTTCTTCTTTTCACAGGTCTTCACAAATAACTAATACATTTGGGCACACTGGGGTGGGCTCCCAGTATACCCAGCAGACAACATGTATTGTGCGCACAGTGCACACAGAGTGGGTCTTTCATAACTCTGCAGCTGGCAGCACAAGTTCCAGCTGTGACTGCAGAAGTCAAGAAAATACTGCTCTTCTCATACAGAGAACAGACTCCAAGCCATTCTCTGTATAAGCTGGCATGCAAAAGAAAAACTTCTTTGGGTCCAGCTTAAAACATAAAAAAACCATCAAAAAACTCATAAAGAGGTTCTCTTTAGCTGTTTTCTGATTTTTTTTGTGTTTACAATGTTCAGTACTTCAACATCCTTGCTAAGCGGCAAAACAAGATGGCAGCCTCAACACAGCTCAATCGATCGCAGGACTGTGAACTGTGCGAAAAATACCAGCATTCTTTGTGAAAAGAAGCTGGTATTTTTCACACAGTAGTCCTATTGTTCGAAAATAAGTTGGTATTTTTCACACAATACTTCTATTGTGCAAATAATTTATCTTTCATGCCTGACATATAAATCTTCCCATAGGAAACAATGGGAAAATTAAAAATGCCATAACTTTTGAACGGATTAATTTTTTTTTACCAAACCTTCAAAAGGCACATCTGCAACCCAAAGGCTTTCGATCCTGAAAATTTCAGATCACAACATAAAGGCATTCGTGAGATACAGGAGAGCAAAGAAATATCAAAAAATCCAGATTTTACTATTTTTTCAACACTTTATATTTCAGAAACCACTCAATGGATTCCCACAAGATTTGGCAGGTCAAGAGATCAATCCCTAGAGATTACACTTGCCAATTTTCATGCAAATTCATTAAACGCCTCCAAAGTTATTAAGGCTCAAATTTTGGACTTTAACATAGAAGTACCATTTCACCCTAACTATACTGGCATGACCGTGTCAGTATAATATGTAAGGGATAGGCATGGATGTCATAGGAATAATCAGATATAGCCTGTGACTCTCAGTAATTCTCATGATGGCAAAGCCACGAGTGAGGTTTACGAGTCTCAGGCTACTGTACAAATAACTTGGTCATCCCACAGGCACCCCACGTATATTTAATTTATGCAACAGGATTTTTGGGGTTCAGTTTTGTTATATATTATTTTTCTCTTAAGTTCCTGTCCATGTTTTTTTCTCTTTGCATGGTTTCTGTGTTTAGTTTGCAGGGTTGCTGTGCTGAGAAAGAGGAAAAAAATGACTTTTTTTGTTGAGTGTTTTCATTTAAAATGTGGTTCTGGTTTGGGGTGGTTGGTTAGGGTGTGCATTTTGTGAGTCTTTGGGACTGTGATAGCTTGGGTTGTAAAGAGCACTGTGAGAAGGTGAAAGTGAAACTGGGAGGCAGTACTGCTGAGCAGGCAGCACAGGTGGTGGTTAGTGATGTAGTCACTGTGTGAATAAATGGGTGATGAGGTAATCACTACGGGGATAACTTGAAGTTACCCACATAGTGATTACATCACCACCCATTTATCCACACAGCGGCTCAGATAGCTGAAGTTATGTGTCAGTTTTTATCCTGACACCTATTGCATAAATATATATATATATACAGTGGCCCAGATATTCAACAGGGTTGCGGCGTGCGCAACTCCAAAAATGCGGTTTCTGCGATATTCAGAAGGGGCCAGTTGCGCCACCAAAAACATGCTGAGCAACAGCGAAATGGAAATGAAGGCATGCGCAACCGAAGGGGGCGGGTCCATGCATAAAGTGCGCAATGCGATAATCAAACACTTGCGCACTGCGCAAGAGTGGCTCAGCCGGAAGTTGCGCAGTAGCGGAATTGAGCCAAAATAAAAGGCTCGAGGAAGTGGGCGAAGAACCCTAGCAGGCCGCAAACTGGGGAGAAAGACAGAGAGAGAGAGAGAGACAGGAGCTGAAGGCAGAGAGGGACAGTGGGTCCAGGAGGACAGAGAGGCCAGTGGGGGTGCCTGGTGCAGTGGAAGCAGCAGTGGGGCAGTGGGGTAACACAGGAACAGCAGCCGGGAGGCAGAAGCCAGGGAGATGGACAGTGCCAGCTTCCACATGGAAGCTGTAATGAGGGGGTGAGACACCATGCTGCAGGGGGACGTGGCCCGGAGGAGCCCGTCGGCGGTATGCCCCTCGACAAGCGGTATCGTGCCGCATCAGCCGAGCTGTACACAGACATCGATTGTGGGCGGTACCGCCTGAACAGGGCAAACTGAGATGGCTCTGCGAGCTGTGCAGTGATGTGATGCAGGCACCCCACGATGGAGTCACGCTCTGTCCGTGGAGACCAAGGTGACAGCCTGCATGTGCCTGCTCACCACGGGCACCTTCCAGAGGCCAACAGGGGACACCACAGGCATTACACAGTCGGCCACGTCACGCATCCTCACCCAATTCCTCAGCACACTGCTGCCTCATGCTGCGGAGTACATCCATTTCCCCAGCACCGCGGCAGAGCGTACAACAAACATGCAGGAGTTCCACAGGGTAGCACGTATGCCTGGCGTGCTAGGGGCCATAGACTGCACCCATGTGGCCATTCGCATGCCACCTGGCCCCGACGGCCAGGCATATCGGAACCGAAAGGGGTTTTCCAGTGTCAACTGCCAGGTGGTGTGTGATGCCACTGCGCATTATCAATGTCTGTGCCACACACTCTCGTGAGCACATGATGCTTCATGGCACCAGTCTGCACTGTGCCATCGATTCAAGAGTGGGGACATCCCACGGGTCATCTAGTGGGTGAGTACACATGTATGGAATGCAAACCTGGGCAAGGGTGGAATGACACAGGTGCCATGGTAGTGGCACACAAGGATATGGGCAATATGGACCTGACATGACACTGATCTCCACTATCTCCACACAGGTGACTGCGGATACCCTCCTCCCTGGCTGCTCACACTGCACCGGGCGCCCCACGACCCCAGCGCAGCTATGCTTCAATGAGGCACATGCCGCAACACGTAACATCATAGAGCGGGTGTTTGGGATGCTCAAGGCACGCTTCTGATGCCTGGACACCTCGCGGAGTCTACAGTACAGCCCCCAAAAGGCCTGTGGGATATTCCTTGCCTGTTGCATCCTGCACAATGGCCAAAGACCATGGATAGCCAGACAGGTCCAAGAGGGGACAGCGATGGGGACGCCAGTGGCGCTGTGATGTTAGTGATGAGCAGCCCCTAGGACGAGGGACCCCGACTGACCCGGCAGGCCCAGCTGCACCGGGACACCATTGCAGAAGAGCACTACGCCCAACACAGGTAAGTCAAGGGGACATGTGCAGGCAACACTGTCCATGCGCAAACCACAGGCACACAGGGGAACACACCGTGCATGAAGGTCAGGGGAGTTGAAGGTTCCAGGCATACCGACACACCATCAGAGAGGGGTGAGCACTCATATGGACACACACACACACCAGGCAGCATACATGGGCAGCAGCAGCACTCACTGGAAATGACATTGCCAACACACAGCACCACCAACTACCCCACCACCTGGACTGTCCACGTACGTGTGTCAGGACCTGGGCACCTGCACCCTTGGTGTACAGTGCAATGCAGGCATCATCATGCACACGCACCTGTGGACAGCAGTTGGGAGAGTGTGCAGGTGGTCCGTGTCAGCTTGGTGAGCAGAGCCCAGCAGTGCACTGCCCACCATGACACACATTGCACACAGGGCAGCACCAGACTGGGCCTGCACTGGGAGACAGCTCAGTCAGGTAGCATTGTCCCACGGCCACCACGGATGCGTGGGTGGCCCCTACCGTGGCCCAGCAGCACTGGCAGGCTGAGCAGGCCACATCGGTGGCGCTGGTGCACTACTAGGGGTCCCACTGTGCAACGCGACCTGCCCGCACAGGGTCTGTATCCTGCCAAACAAACTTGCACCAGGGGTGCTCGGGATGCCCACAGCAGAACCCGTGTCGACAGGCCTGGTGTCGCACGACGCCGGGAACGGGGAGTGGAGAGCGCACTGTGTGGGGTGTGTGGTACAGGGGCACCTGACAGTGTGGCCAATGCATCCGCGACAGAGACCACTGCCTGTGTCAGCCTGTCAATGGCAGCGGTCACATCCGTCTGCATAAGGGCTAGCTCGGCTCGGTCCCGAGCACACTCCCTTCTATGCTGCTCCACGGACACAGACAGTGCCTCCAAGGACCTTGCAACCCACCCCTGCAGCTGTACCAAGTCCTGCAGCAGGTGGGTGTGCACGTCCAATGGGTACTGTGCCCCAATGGCATCATGACCCCCAGGGTGTGATCGGTCCTGGCACAGCACCCCTTGAGGGTGGGGCGCTGTTCGCCAGGACCAGGTATGGGCGGATCAGCGGTGGACATGTGCCACTGCTTGACACTGTACCCCAGACCTGGTGTGCGACTGCTGCTGCCGCCTCAACTGCTGAGCCCCAGGTCCACCTGTTCCACCTCCATGCTGACAACAGTGCCAGACACCTGCACAGCCATCGGTGCTGCCCCACCGGTGCTGACAGGCACAGCCTGGGACTGTGCCAGCATGCTGGTACACATGTGTGAACCAGGAAGGCCCAGGGCACGTGGTTGGCTCGCCATGTGTCCGCTCATGGACACACACCTATCACTGCCCATTGCAGGCCTGCTATCATCAATGGTGCAGGTGCGTGCACCGCCATAGGCACAGCATGCTGGCATACCTGCATGCCTGACTGCTGTGACACAGGCTGTGCACCCCTGCACCCGTATCACTGATACCAGAGTTGTTGGCCCAGCGTGCTGTTGCAGTGCCTGCAGGCTGGTGGTGGAGGTGGATAGTCCCTCTCCACGTCCAGCAGGTCTGCATCACTGTCTGGACCCACCACCACCACCGTCTCCTGAAGACGAACAGGATCTGTAACAGAAAGAGAGTACATGTGAGTGCATGTGAACAACAGCCCCCAACAACACCACCATGTCATACGCGCAGTGATGGGCTTCCACCCTGTCGGAATCCTCCACCTGGTACGCCCGCATGGCACTCCCCGGCTGCATGGCCGCAAGCAGTGTCTCCTCTGTAGGGTCAGCTCCAACACCACTGGTGGGCCCCACCAGTGCCAGCATGTGCCGCCCTGAAGGCTGCCACCTTCTCCTTCAGCCTCCTGCGGTCAGTCCTCATCTTCTTCAGATTCCTGCACGGAGCGCTGGTGGCTTCCGTGCAGGTTGACGGCCCGAGCTACCCCCTCCCATGCAGCTGCACGCTTCTGAGGGGTGCCCTCCATCCACTCACTAGTGGCTCATCCTCCAGGTAGGCCTGGAAGAGGGCCTCTGTCTCTGCCGGGTGAAGTTCGGCTCCTCTCGCCCGCCGTCCACACCCTCAGCTTGGCTCTGGTCAGTCATGGTGATCTGTATGGGTGGAAGTAGACACCTGTCACTGTGCAGTCAACAGCATTTCCTATGAGCATAGTTGCCGCCTGGGGGCGGAAGCCCCCATGCTTTCCACTCACATGGCAGATACTGATCAAAGGGTGCCCTTTGTCCCTTTCTAAGTGCCCTTTTCATGCTCAGCCTCCTCAGCCTTTATCATCCTCCGCCCATGAGCATTGTCCTGAGCATCACACATGTAACTCACCTCTCACCTGTAGTAACCAAATCTGGCCAGCACAACCCACTGTCGCATTTTTATAGCGCAACACATGCAAATGAGGTGTGGCGCAACTTTAATGATGCTAATCGCGCCACCGCGCTTTGAATAGCTGGATCGCATGATTGCATATGTCGGCTGAATATCGCGATTGCGCTGCCATACGGAAGGTCCGCTGAGCCAATGGCGCAGGTTTGTGGCTGTGTGCCACACTGCATTGCACATGCCCAGACAGCTTACGCGATAGCGCCTATCGCGCTGCAGACCTGCTGAGCGCCGATAGGCTATCTAGACCATGGCCACCATTGTGCCAGTGGCGCTACAGCACTGGGCACTATATGGCGCTAGGCACTACCGCGCGATAGTCCACTGTGGCACTGGTGCTTAACTTGGCAGTTGCGCAGGATGCCTATACGTCCTATGGCGCTGTGCGTAGCCTTGCGTCATTGCCGTGACCTTGTGTATGCCCTCTAACCCCTGGCGCTGTTGGCATGCCATGTGTCCGTCCCTATTGCGCTGTCTGGTGACAGCGTCATGTAAAGTGACGGCGCTGTTCGAACAGCACGATTGGAGCCTGTGATGGTCTATTGCGCAACAACTCCACGTGGGGTTACGGCGCAGTGGGGCGCCATATTGCCTGCTGTAAAGTTGGTGCCATGGCTAGGAGGAGGGCGGTGTCCTGGAGCCAGCTTGAAGTGGCCAACCTGGTGGCCCTGGTGGAGCCCCACTGTGAGGCACTGTATGGTGAGGCCCCCCTCACCATGCCTAGGACCCACGTGTGGCAGCAAGTGGCCACTGACCTGGTGGAGGTCACTGGCTGGGGCGGTCTGCTGAGCAGTGCCGGCACCGGTAAGTGACCTCCGCCGGAGGAGCCGGAACTCTTGGCGGCTGCGTTCACGTGCCAGGCGGGCGTGGTGCCTAGGCCAGGTGAGTGTACCATCTATGCACCTATATTCTCTGTAGGGGTGTGTGTGTGCTTGGGTGGCTGTGCATAGGTGCCGGCTCGGACACGGTGGGCTGTGTCAGTGTGTGCAGCTGTGCGATGGATGGTTATGGCTGTGTGGGCAGGCACTCTAACTGGGGCAGGGGCACTCTGCTTTGAGTCACACTGATGTTTGTCTCAACATATGTCTCCCACAGGCCGGATTGTGAGGACACAGGGCCAGGGTGACGTGGGTCGTGCTAGGCCCCGTGCGGGGGTGTTGTGCAGCCCAACAGCAGCAGCAGCAGCATCAGACCCAGCTGCTGGAGGAGTGTGAGTATCATTACTTCATGGATGCTATTGCATGCTGGGGGGGCAAGACCACCAGCCATGCGGGACACAACCAAAGGGGAGGTCATAATTCCACTATACAAAACACTAGTGAGTCCCCACACTGGAGTACAGTGTACAGTTCCGGAGACCATACCTACGTATGGACATGGACTGGGTGGAGAGGGTTCAGAGGAGGGCGACACAGATGGTGCATGGATTGCATCACAAGTCCTATGCAGACAGGTTGACGGAACTGAACATGTACTCCCTGGAGGGGAGGAGGGTGTGGGGATATGATGGGGACATACAAGTATCTTACAGGGGGGAACAGAGTGCAGGAAAACAGTATTTTTAAGCGTAAAGGATGTTCCAGGACTAGAGGGCATGGGATGAAGTTGGAGGGGGGACGATTCAGAGGAAACATGAGAAAATATTTCTTCACAGAACGGGTGGTGGACAAGTGGAACACCCTGCCAGAGGAAGTGTTGGGGGCTGACTTGGTCACGGGATTTATGAATGCATGGGTTAGCCATACAGGAATTCTGGAGGTCAGGGGTAAGGGGCAACAGACTTATAGGACAACAGAGTGAACTTACAAGGTCAAATGGACAGACTGGGTGTCCCATAGGCCTTTATCTGCCAACACTGTCTATGTATCCATGTATGTAGGCATGACACAGGTGACCTGCATCACAGTGCAGTATCACGGCATGTCTGTGTATGCGTCACTGGTGGTCCAGGCATGCACTGGGCACATAGCTGTGTAACTGGCATCGCACCACATTGCCACATCACTTGCCAGCCTAGTTTGTACTGTGATTGACGTGGGCAGTGTGTGTGGGCGGTGGTGCGCATAGCTGGTGCTGCCTGTTTGTGATGGCCATGTGCATGTTCACTGTGGGTGGGTCATGCCATCACAGGTGCGGGACATTGGGCTATATGGCTTGCAGGTTGGGTGGTGTTCAGGGTTGTGGTCAGTCACAGCCATTGACTGTGTTCCCATTTTCCTAGGCCTCGAGGTTCTAAGGAGGATGCAGCGGGATGTCCGTCGCCTCACAGAGGTCAGCGTGGCAAGCCACAGGATCCTGCGAGCAATACAGAGGCATGGACACCATCAGGGGCAGCCTGGAATGGGCGCAGCAGGGGAGGACTAGGAGTGCTAGGGCCATAGCCCGCATTACCCTTCCCACTTCTTCCATCCCTACCACCCTGCCTTCCTCTCCAAGTTTTAATCCTCCTCTTGAACACCCCTTCCTTGTACCCGTCCCCTTGTAAATAGTTCTTATTGTTCTTGTTGCACTATGTTCAATATACATTTCTATTTTGATATATGAATACTGTGTTGGTCTCTGATTTGCAGCTGGCTATGGGTGCTCAGTTGCAGGTGTGTACATGCCATCTGGGCTGGTATGGTCCTGGGTATATGTGTGTGTGTGTGTGTGTGTGTGCATGTGTGTGCATGGGGAGGTATCTCCAGCATGGCAGTGACTTTCGGTTGGTCTTGCCATCTGCTGCCACCCACTGCTGGGTGCACAGGGTGTGTCTGGCTTGTAGGCTTCTGTGTTGCATGGGGCTGACGTGTGCTGGGGTCTGCATGGTTTCCTGCAGTGCCAGTCACTGCACATGGGTGGTGTCTTGGGGTCACAGTGCAGGGTGCGCTGTGTACGGGGGCTGATGTGCACTGTGGTTGTCAACCCCTGTGTGTGGCACTCTCCGCCTGCCAGTGGTTGTGCTGGGGTGTCAGGGCTCTGCTATGCTTTGTTGGCTTGTCCCCATGGGCACGTGATCATCCGTCCCACCCCCAGTGATGCTGTGCTTGGGGTGTGCCGGTGTGGTGTTGGTTCTGCAGTGTGTTCCTGTGCCCATGTGTGGCATGGCTGGCGGTGGGCCCCAGCCTGCCTCCCTGGATGTGCAGTTCCATTGCTCTGGGGGGGGCTGTGCTTGCGCTATGGCAGCTCTGGAATGCTCAGCTGAGCTTCCATGGTTGCGCCATAGCGCAACATTTTGGCTCAGCTTCTCCTTCCTGGTTGCACGATGGCGCAGTATGTGCGATATTCAGAAGTTGGTTGCTTGCGCAATTTGCTCTGCTCCATGTTTGAATATCGCACCTGTTGCGCATTTGCGCAACTGGTTTACGCTTGCTCCTGCTGTTGCGCCAGTTTTGAGCGCAGTTTGAATATCCAGGCCAGTATGCATATATCTATATTCATTGCAGAAAAACTCCTTTAACGCATCAGCTAGGATTGATAGCACAGTAACAAAAGTTTGGAAATTCAATGTTAGGGTTACCACCCCTACCCCCACCCCCACCCTCCACACAACAACAGACATCAGGGTGTGCCATGGGGTCATCAGGCCCAACTCTCATCCCATTCCATGTGTAAACAAGCTGACATGCTACAGTACAGGAGAATGGGGTGAGAGTTAGGCTTGACAACCCCATGGCACACCCCAATGTCTGTTGTTGTGTGGAGGGTGAGGGGGAGGGTGGGATGGGGTGGGGTGGTAAGCGGTGGCAACCCTAACACCGAATTTCCAAACTTTTGTCGCTGTGCTAGCAACCCTAACTGATGCATTATCAGTTTTTTGCAATGAATTTCCCTTCTTTTTGAGAAAGTGTAATGGAAGTGGTATGTGGTTGTGGGAGCGTGGACCCTCAGGGCCCTGCACTCTCTTCACGCTGTCCATTTTTGCATAATAGCTCCCACTTACACATAAGTACGGTGACATTCCACAGCCCTATAGTCCTGAAAAGCAACCCTTGTAACACTAATCTGGCAATATATCAGTAACCGTAGCAACTATGAAAAAAATTCCACTGCAGTTGTAATCATGAGTTGGAAATCTCCACTCGAGCTTAGTTCACCTAAAGGTGGATTAAAACAGCCAGAGCAAAAAATCCGTATCTCGAACTGTTTCTGAGATATGGACACTGAAAGGCGCTGTGGATGCCACCATGTTATGCTATGGGAAATTTTTAAAGTTCAGAATGCAGTAACAATGGAACCATTGCAAATTCTTTCACCAAAGCATCAAAACACACTTCTGATGGAGAAGGGCTTGCCACCCTGCAAATTTCAGAACAAAAGTCCTAAACGTTTTTTGGCTCTAAGGTGGCAAAGAAACTGTTTTATTGGGCCTGTGTACCAGCCTACTTTCGTGAAAGTACTTTGTACTTTCGCAAAAGTACCATTGGTTTACATGGGAGACTTTCACAAAGTACTGGGTACTTTCACCAAAGTCGTCCATGATAACCAATAGTGCTTTCGCAGTACAAAAGTGTTCGAGAAAGTACCATTGGATAACATAGGCTAGCGTAAGAGTACCCAGTACTTTCAGAATCCCCATGCCAAAAACAATGGTATTCCGTGAAAGTACACACTGCTTTCACGAATCACACATTGGTTATGATGGGGACTTTTGCCAAAAGTACCCAATACTTTTGCAAAAGTCCACCATGTAAACCAATGGTACTTTCATGGAAATACACAATACTTTTGTAGAAACATTCGTGCCATACATATTTCATTTTCATTCAATTTTTATTGGTTATTCTGGAAAGGCATGTGAGCATTGCTGCCTGTTTTACATAAGCGTCCAGTTACATACAACAATCACGTGACATGACATATGCTGAAACATTTAACTTACAACTAGGGTTAACACCAAGGTACATATCCAATCAGGACAGTATAGACAAAAGGGCAACCAAGAACTAACCTGAGTGATTTAAGAAATACAAAGGTGACATTAGCATTCTGCGAGGGTTTCACAATAATATAATAAACAGTGGTAAACAAACATTTAAGCACAATCAAAACTAGCCAAAGTGGAGTAACAGTAATACAAGAGCTTGAAAGAGAAAGTAAGTGCCAGAGGTGGATAACCACATAGGTTGTATGGTTACTGAGATGTTGGCAAATCATTGTTACAAGGGTTCCTTTTCAGGCCTATAGGGCAATTGTATAGCTCCGTTGTTATGTGTAAGTGGGAGCATAGGGCCTGGAGGTCCTGCACTCCCCCAGACGCATATCATTATGCACAAATAGGCAGTTTGGTGGGAGTGTGGAGCATGAAGGGCCCACGTTCCTACCAACAAATACCAGTTACCAGTCACATTACACTGTAAATAAACGCTTTGGTCTTTTGGCTTGAAATTTTCAGGGTATAAGGGGGGTGTCCCAGACATGTGAATTATGCTGTTTAGGCTAAAAAATTCTATCGGTTCCATAGATATGCCATAACAAAGTTGAGATTTTTCCCATAGGATAACATTGCGGCACCCACATTGCTTTTCGTTGCCCATATCTTGGAAACGATGCGAGATATGGATTTAGTCGACTTATCTCACGTGGAGGTTTCACTGTCATGATTACAACAGCACTGGAATTTTTTTCCTAGCTGCTGTGGTTGCTGAGATATTGGCAACTTAGTGTTACAAGTGCTCCTTGCCCTATAGGGCTGCTGTATGGCTCCTTAGTTATGTGTAAGTGGGAGCACAGGGCCTGGAGAGCCCGCACTCCCACCAACACATACAAGTTACCAGTTACATTACACTTTCTCAAAAAGTAAGGAAATTCATTGCAAAAAACTTTGTTAATGCATCACTTAGGGTTGAAGTGACAAAAGTAGGGAAATTATGTGTTAGGGTTGACACCCTAACAGCCCCTCATGCCTTACCACTCCATCCCACCCCCACCCACCACAGACCAACAGGTGACGGGTGTGCCTTGGGGCTGTCAAGCCTAACTGCAGAACACTGTAACTATGGGAGTGTTACACTGTTTGGGACCAGGCAGGGGTAAATGGAGAAAGTGGCAAAGGCAAGAAGGACAGGGATGGGGCAAAAGGGAGTAAGGCCATCAGGAAGTGGAGGGTAATGAGTACCAATGCCCATAGTCTAGGCAACAAGCTCCCTGAGCTGGTGGCCTTGATGGAAGAGGGATGCCTGGATATCGTAGCAGTCACAGAAACATGGTACACAGAGAACCATGACTGGGATGTTAACATACCAGGGTACATAACCTACAGGAGAGACAGGCAGGGGAGAAGAGGGAGAAGTAGCTCTCTCTGTAAAGGAAGGGATAAAAGCAACTGAACAAAAGAGTAAACAGGGTGGAGAGGAGGCACTGTGGGTCACCTTGGAGACTGGAAAGGGCACCACAATCCGCACAGGGGTTGTGTACAGACCCCATGTTAGGGGAGGAATGGACAAGGATATGATAGAAGGCATTCTTAGAATGGCAGAGAAAGGGAGATACTGTTGATGGAGACCTGAATATGCCAGATGTTAACTGGAGCACATTTGCTGCAGCCACATCCAAGAGCAAGAGCCATTCTTGATGCCCTACAGGTGGCAGGCATTAGACAGCTAGTTTCAGAACCCACTCGTGAGGGAGCAATCTTAGACCTCGTACTCTCAAACGGGGCGGTGGAGGATCTCTGATCTAGAAGTGGGTTGCCATCTGGGGACAAGTGACCATCAAACAGTGTGGTTCACATTAAATTCAGCTACAGAGTCAAGCCATACAAAAGTGAGGGTACTGGACTTTAGGAGGGCTGACTTTGGCAAGATGGGAGAGTGCCTCAAAAAGCACCTAGCAAACAGGCTAGAGAAGAAGGTGTGGAGCAACAATGGGGAATCATCAAAACTGCCATCACAGAGGCAACAAGCCTTTGTGTGAAGCAAATAAACAAATCAAAATGAAAGAAAAAGCCACTATGGTTCTCAAAAGAGGTGGCTGTGAAAGTCAGGAAGAAAAGATAGCATTCTGGAAGTATAAGGAAACACAGAAGGAGCAGGACAGAGAGCTGTACCAGTTAAGGCAGAAGGAAGCAGGAGGGAAGTCAGAATAGCAAAGGCCCAAACTGAGGAAAAGATCGCCAACTCAGTTAAGAAGGGGATAAACCTTTATAGGTACATCAGCGGCTGAAAGACAAAGGGAGGGATAGTGAGGCTGAATAGAATGAACAGTGGGTGGGCAGAGGGGACAGTGAAAAAGCAGGGATACTGAATGAATATTTCTGCTCAGTATTCACAAAGAGGAGGAGGAAGTGCCTAATCCAATTAACAGAAGCACTCTTGATAGGGGTCGATCCCAGTCATTTCACAGAAGAAAGGATTCTGCAAGAACTCCTAAAACTGAAGGTGGACAAAGCAATGGGTCCTGATGGAATTCACCCAGAATTCTAAAAGAATTAGGGAGGAACTAGTGAAACCACTGGCTACTCTTTTAATAAATCATGGGAGGAAGGTGTGGTACCGAGGACTGGAGGAAGGCAGATGTGATTCCCTTCACAAAAGTAGGACCAAGACAGAGGCAGAGAAACTACAGACCTGTCAGTCTGACCTCTGTGGTAGGGAAAGTGATGGAGTCACTTCTGAAGGAAAGAATAGTTGAGTACCTAGAGGCCAGTGGAGCACAGGACCCAAGGCAGCATGTGTTCACAGCGGGAAGGTCATGTCAGACGAATCTAATAGATTTCTTTGACTGGGTGACCAAAGTAGTAGACCAGGGAGGGGCTGTGGACATGGCCTACCTAGACTTTAGCAAGGCATTTGACACAGTCCCACACAAAAGATTAATAGTCAAATTAACCAGCCTGGGAGTGGGTCCCAGGGTGGTAGCCTGGGTAAAACATTGGCTGGACAACAGGACACAGAAGGTAATTGTAAATGGAGTCCACTCTGAAGAAAGAGGGTTACTAGTGGGTACATCGAAGGTTCAGATTAGTCCAGTCCTTTTAATGTCTTCATCAGTGACATTGCAAAGGGACTGGAAGGAAAGTATGCCTTTTGCAGATGACACAAAGATCTGCAACAGGGTTGATACACAAGGAGGCGTGGAAAGGATGAAAAGGGACTTGGCAAGGTTGGAGGAATGGTCAGAAGAATGGCAGCTAGTATTCAATGCAAAGAAGTGCAAAATAATGCACCTAGGAAACAAGAACCCAGGGGAAGAATACACAATGGGTGGGGAGGTAGTAACAACAACAACAAAAAAGGAAAGGGACCTGGGGGTAATCATATCAGATGACCTTAAGGTTAGCAATCAATGTGAGAAGGCAGTAGGGAGGGCTGGGGTATACTGGGATGTATAGGAGAGGCATCAGCAGCAGAAAACAGGAAGTTGTTATCCTCTGTCTGTACAGACAGTTGGTGAGACCCCATCTGGAGTACTGTGTCCAGTTCTGGAGACTCATCTCCGCAAGGACATAGACAGGATAGAGGTAGTCCAGAGGAGGCAACTAAAATGGTGTAGGGTCTGCAAGAGAAGCCGTATGAGGAGAGACTAAAGGGCTTAATATGTATACCCTTGAGGAAAGAAGGGAGAGGGGGGACATGATAGAAACTTTTAAGTACCTCAGTGGAATCAACAAAGTCCAAGAGGTTAGCATCTTTCAGAAAAAGAGACTTACAAGAACAAGCGGACACAATTTAAAGATAGAAGGAGGGTGGTTCAGGGGCAATGTGAGGAAGTATTATTTCACAGAGAGGGTAGTGGATGCATGGAACAGCCTTCCTGAGGAGGTTGTGGGGTCTAAAACTGTGGGGGATTTCAAGAATGCATGGGACAGACATAAGGCAATTCTTGTGGGGGAGTAGGAAGAAATAGGCTGTTGGTTAACTAGGATCTGCGGCCTATCCTGTAGGTAGGGAAATGGGCAGACTAGATGGGCCTAGCGGTCCTTATCTGCCGTAAAAGTCTATGTTTCTATGTTTCAAAAGGCACATCTGTGGGACCAAGGCTTGCCACCCTGCAAATTTCAGCCCAAAAGCCCCAACCGTTTAGGTGCAGTGCGGTGACAAGAATTCCTGTTTTTGATGTAGCAGTGTCATGGTGCTTGTTACTTTCACAAAAATTTGTGAAGAACAAACGCGACTTCTTTCACATGATTTTGAAAGTGTCACATCCATTCTGTCGCAATTTGTGACAGTATGGAGGGTCTGATCTCAGAAAAGGCTTTTCTGGGCGGGTTTACCCCCCAAAAAGGTTGTACTGTGTATTTCAGGGCCCGACTAGGTAAACACAACTGTCAGTGTTTATTTAGCTGCAGCCAAATTTGAACTACAACCATTTTTGTCCATCGCTAACTGAAAACAAGATGGCGGCAGCTCAAAAACAAAACAGAAGAGCTTGAAAACAAATTTTGCTTTTGTGAAAGCTTTTAAAAGCTTTTGTGGTGCACATATATATTTTTTCCCATAGGCTATAATGTGAAACTTTAAACTTTAATAACTTTTGAACGGATTAATATTTTTTCCCAAATCTTTGAAAGGCACTTCACTGACCCAGCCCCCATATACCCTGAAATTTTCAGAGCAGACAGACAAACTATTTTGGCTGTAGAGGTGAGCAAAGAATTCAAAAAAGTTAAAGATTTTTCACACTCTGCAGCACCACAACTGAAAATCCGACCACAACAACACTTTTCGGATCCAAAGATCTATGGTGCCACACCACACATGCAAAACGTCATGCCAATCCGACAAACGGTTGTAAAGTTATTAACGTGCAGAATTTGGGGTTTAACATAGAAGTGGCTACGCAACCCTAACTATACCTGCCCTATCGAGCAGATAAAAAAAAGAAACATATATATGTATATATGGCTATAGATATATAGATATAGATATATTTAGATACAAATAGATTGATATTCCCAATCCTCTTTTAGGAGACCATGTTGTGGGGGTGTAACAACTCATGAAAGAAGAGAAATCGTGGTTTTATCCTGCTATCAGTGCTATCAGTGCTATCAGGATGATCTAATAGTGCCACGCTGAGTTAAGTGCCTTAGAGATTGTAACACCCACTTATCTAGTATCCCTCATAAACCTAAACGTAATCCTGAAACCAAAGGCGAGGCTCCTGCCACTGCACTAATTGGGCAGCCTCCCTTAGCTTAATCTCATCTCTCTTCCTAATCTTGTGTCTACCCTGACTCACCGTCAAATAGTTTACGCACTAGGCCTGCCCCCCCCCCCTTTACTTATTTATGATTTTGTTAACTGGGTAGGGTGCACTGGTCCAGCGGACAGTTTTCAGGCATGACCCAGGCCAAAAAGGCACAGGCAGGGTAAATAGTTACAGTAGTAGATACTATAAATTAGTAGATAGATACACATATAATAGTTACAAATAGTAGATCATACAAATTTGTTACAGCTATGTACAATCCATATGCTAAAATTAGGCAGCTACAATACAGTCAACAGTAACTGCGCCAGGAAGGCTGTAACAGAGGAATTAAACGGTAAGTGAGATAACATGTAGCAGGTAGGTATGTAAGTACGGCAGACATAGTAATAAAATAGCAGGTGAGATGGCGATCATTGCAGCAGTGCAGAAGGGATCTGGGCTGAGGTGTAAACTGTCCGCACCCCTGAGGTTAAAGCCAGTGTCGTCCATAGCACCTTATCTGTGGCAGTAGCTCTAGGCAACACGACCATTCAGTTATTCCTTTATAATGGGTCCACTCAGGGTCCGGCTTCTGTTAGTTCTACTATTAGTTATCCAACCACTCCTGGACACTGCTTCCCACTCTCAGATGTCTGCAATTTTTGATTTGCCACTTTGCCTCATATTATGCCAAAAATTACCTCCACTCCTGCCATCACTACTTTCAGCCCTGCACTGTCCTTTACAATGTGGCAATCGCCATGGGGCTGCGCCCTCCTTCCCCCTGCACTATTCAATGTCATGATCTCAGACAAAGGCAGGAAAGTTCATACCACAATCCAAAACCATATACAGATGTTAAAGCTCCTTAAATGGCATGCAATAAGGATAGTCTGGCTACTCCTGTTACTCTCAGGTAACATCCATCCCAACCCTGACCCCTCGCCCCCTACACCAGCTCCCCTAAAGTGATCTGATGGCTTAACAATAGCATCCATTAACATCTGCAGCCATATGGCCAAATTGACTCATTACAAGGCTGGGTATCGCAACATAACCCTGACGTGCTCTCCATTGTAGAAACGTGGTTCTCACCAAAAATTCCGGACATGGCCATTCAGCTGTAGGGGTATACCTCCTTCAGGCTGGCTAGGATTGGGAAGCGGGGTGGGGGTTGTGTCATTTATGCCAAGGACACTATTCTAGGGTGTGCCTCCCATGCCCTTCCATCAGCAGAAATGTTCAAATTATGGCAATTAAACTTATGCTAGGCACTCGCAGCAAAGGTCTAACAATTGTTATGGTATACATACCCCCCAAAGAGCAATAAACAGATTTCGCTGAAATCCTCTACTACCTCTCCAACCTGGACCAGAACTCAGAGGTTCGTGTCTTAGGTGACGTCAACATCAACTGGCATTCGCCTGATGTAGCACCGTACAAAGATGCTATCTCCTTCCTACACATATCACAGCTAGTAGACTCTCCCATGAGAAGGAATTATCGAATCGGTTCCAGTTCACTGCTGGACTGGCTGATTATGAATCAGCCCAAGAGAGTTACCCACCCAGTTGTCCTCCCTGACTCTATCAGTGATCATTCACCTATAATCTGTACCTGGTCGAATAAATCCCCCAAAATCCCTGCTAAAACACAGACTTCCAGAGTACTAAAAAAAGGGCAGCCGGCCTCTTTCAGAGTGCACTTTTTGCAGCTGGACAGGTCATATCTTTTTTTTTTTGAAATTCAAAAAGCTTTATTTATTTTTTAGACATGGCTAGAAGGAGCCTTTAACAGACACATATGATGAACAAATACAGAGTACACAACAAAGACAAACACATTAAATAATACAATACAATACAATACAGTACTTACCCCCCTCGCCCCCCCCCATGGTATCAGCTCTATCCCAGTAGTTGAAGCACTAGGCTAATGAGGATATAGACCCCATAGTGAATATACTGTCTGTAATTTACCCCAGATTTTGTCAAACCTTGACAATCTGTTGCAAGTACAGGCAATAATCTTTTCCATAGCCAGATTATGAAGAAGTTTCTGCAGCCATTCAGAGTAAGAAATAATTTCACTGTCTAACCAGTGTTGTAGCACTAGTTTCTTAACTGACATGGCCATCATGGCCAGGTGGTATTTCCATTCAGAACCAAACACTTGGGATTCATCTCCAATTAAGCAGGCAATGGGTTCAATGCGGTCGGCCACTCCCAGTAGGGGGTCAGCCCTCTGTTTTATAATAGACCATAATGGGACTATTATAGGGCAGTCCCAAAATATATGGTAAAGGGAGCCTTCTTCTTGATTGCACCGTTTGCAAATCGAAGAAGGGGCTTTACCAATTTTGGCCAGTTTGACGGGGGTAAGATACATGTTGTTGATGATCTGGAATTGCATAATCCTCAGCCTATATTGTGATGTGACCCTATGGACATCTTCCCATATTTTGGTCCAGTTAAAGCTATTAAGAGGAAATAATGCATTCCAGTGGGCCGAGGAGCCATCCATTTTTGGATATGCCCTTTCGAATAGTATCTTACAAATATTAGCAACCGCATGGGGTTCAGCTACTATTGTTGTAGAAACTTACCATTATTCCCTGTTCCCTGTACTACCTGAGAGTTGGCCAACATATGTCTAAGTTGATATACTTTGTAGCCCGAATTAGTACCCAATCCGTAGCACCGTATAATTTCTCCTGAGGGTATTACTTGCCCATCTCTTAGTAATTCTAACACTGAAACCCCTACCAACTGCAGGATCCAGGATGGTTTAATATGTTGACCCCCAATTTTAAAATTGGGGTTACCCACTAAGGGCTGATTGGAATCTTGGGTATGTCTATAGGACAGGGAAGTACATATTTGAGTATGGAGCTTAACTGAGGTTGCAATTGGGGTATTACTCAGACTTTCTGGGAGTAATTTGAGGGAGATATGCGAAAGGGTTCAGGTCAATAAGCCATGCACTTCAAGCTTTGCCTTTTCTATGTCAGGCCACAGCGGATTATATTGACCATTGCCTATAGGGTCCCTATCATCCAACCATCTCAAATATTTTGTACCTGGTCGAATAAATCCCCCAAAACCCCTGCTAAAACACAGACTTCCAGAGTACTAAAAAAGGGGCAACTGGCCTCTTTAAGAGTGCACTTTTTGCAACCGGACAGGTCCGTGATTCGCCCAATAATATATCTTAAAATGAGACAACCATAGTCCTCCATGAATTTTGGAAGCAGCCAGTTTGTAATAAGCTCTTCGGGCCGGTTTACCACTCCAGATGAAAGCAGATATCAATGTGTGAACCTTGGAGAACCATTTCTGTGGTAACCATAAGTTTAGCATGTTGAGAGGCTAGAAAATATGAGGAAGTATATTCATTTTGATCAAATTTATCCTACCCCAGAATGATATAGGCAACACCTTCCATCTATTTAGGTCTTGCTGAATACAGCGAATGAGGGAGTCTAAATTACATTCCTGTGTGAATTTAGCCTCTCTAGTTAGGAAAATCCCTAAGTACTTTAATTTCTTAGGTTCCCACTTAATCCCCAGGCGAGCTATCTCTTGCCTATAGGTAACTGAGTTAAGTGGCAAGACAGTCGACTTCTCCAGATTTAGTTTGTAATTAGAGAGATTACTGTAGTCTTCCATCAAACCTAGAGCTGCATTAATTGAGGACCTAGGGCTGGAAAGGAGCAGCAGTATGTCATTTGCATACGCCAAAAGTTTAAATTCCTACGCCCCAATCGAAATTCCCTGTACCCCAGGCTCCAACCTAATCTGCATCAGGAGTGGCTCCAAGTACAGATCAAAGAATAGAGGGGATAAGGGGTAGCCTTGTCTGGTGCCAGAAGAAAGGGGAAGGTGTAGGGAGAGGGCCCTGTTGCAGTATATCCTAGCACTGGGCTTCGTGTACAGCACCTGGATCCACTGCAAAAAGAGAGGAGGGAACCTAAATCTGTGCAACGTCCTAAATAAAAAGTGCCAGTCTACCCTATCGAAAGCTTTTTCAGCATCCAGCGACACCAGTACTGCAGGGAGCATGGTGTCCTGGGACGCTGAGAAAATGTGGTCTTGTTTCCTTAAATGGTCTATGGATGATCTGTTTGCCATAAAGCCTACCTGTTCTGCACAGATCAGCGAGGGAATAACCTTGTTAAGCCTGTCTGCCAGGAGTTTCGTTAAAATTTTAATATCATAGTTCAAAAGTGATATTGGCCTGTAGTTCGACACTTGTTCAGGATCCCTCCCCTCTTTGTGCAGGACAATTATTAGGGCCTCAAGGAGACGGGGGTCTTGACTCTTCCCATCCAAAATAGCTTGGAATGAGCAGTGTAACCATGGAACCAATTCATCTACCAATACTTTATAAAAATTTGGGGAGAAGACGTCCAGGCCCAGGGCCTTATCCATTGGTAGGGAAAGGACTGCAGACCTTACATCTTGTTCCGTAATGGGGGAGATCAGCAGGGACTGTTGTTCAGAAGTGAGAGTTGGAAGGGGAACCTTCACCAAATACGCATCCACCTGTTCTTCCAAGAGGGATTTAGACTTGGCACTGTAGAGGTCTGTATAAAAACATTCAAATTCTGATGGAATATCCTGAGGATCGGTCTTAAGAGAACCATCTCTGGACGAGCGAACAGCATTAATAACCTAGATGTTTCTTGCTGTTTAATTATTAGTGCTAACAATCTCCCAGCTTTTTACCCTTGATCTACATAGGAGGATCTTAATTTGAAAATAGCATATTCTGCCTTTTCGCCTATTAAGTCATTATATTGGGCCCTTAATTTAATAAGTGTTTGACATTGTATCTCTGAGGAGGAAGGTGAGCTGTTTTTTCTAGGTCCCTGATCTGATTCAGTAGTTCCAGTGCATGACTCTCCCTTTTACACTACCTAGTTGATGCAATCCTTATAAGTTCCCCCCTCAGGAAGCATTTAAGAGCCTCCCACTCAATATCCACTTTATTGGTGGGGTTGAGATTGTCCTTGGTATATTGAGCGATACACTGTTTGAGTTTATCCAATACCCATTTGTCTTTCAAGAGCCTATTATTGACTTTCCAGATCATGGTCATCTGATCGTTGGGTGATATGGACATCGCACAACTCACGGAGGAATAATCAGAGATTACTTCAGGAAATCTCACATTCCATAAGGCCCTCCAGGAGTTGTTTACTCATAAAAAAGTAATCAATGCGTGAGGACGTCTCATGGACGGGTGACCGGAATGTATATTCTCACAAATCAGGATGTAACACCCTCCAGGGATCACATAATCCTAATCTCTCCATGAGTTTTCTAATTGCCCTTTGGGCTGGGGAAAGCCCTGCCCTTAGTCTACCAGTCCTATCCATATCTGGCGAAAAGGGCAAATTCTAATTGCCCCCTAAAAGTAACGGAGTAGAGAAGAAGGGTAACATGGTGTTAAGTCCATAAAGAAGGAGGGCGTGTCAATATTAAGTCTATATATAGAACCCAGGGCTATATCGACATCCAGTGTCCTGAGAAACATGGTTTCCGAAAAGGGCACAGTACTACCACTACACTATTAGAATTCACAAGCTTCATCCATACCACACTTGTTCAAGGAAACTGTGTAGGGGCAGTATTCATCGACCTTACGAAAGCCTTTGATACTGTGAGCCACCCACTCCTACTCAAGCAATTATCAAACATTGGGCTCTCCAATGAAGCACTGCTCTGGTTTTCAAGCTACCTTGGGGAGAGGGTCCAGCGGGTTAGGATTGCTGGTGTTACCGCGGAAGAAAAGCCAGTCCTTTCAGGGTCCCACAGGGTCCATCCTGGGCCACTACTCTTAGCCTCTTCCTCAACGACCTTCCCAGTGTCTGCCACCAGAAATTACTGCTCATGCCGATGACGCAGTCATGTTCACCAACCACCAAAACGCAGAGCTCCTCGAGAAACAATTACAGCTTGAATCTGCGCGATCAAGAATGGTTCTAGTCACACAAACTGGTCATGAACTACAGCAAAACAAAGGTTATGACCTTCTACAATGCCAGGAGCAAGTACAAACCCGTAACCTCACCATCCTAAACCAAACAGGGACCTTACTTGAACACGCTCCTGATTTTAAATACCTAGGTGTCACATTGGACAGCTCACTGTCCTACCATCAGCACATAGATTCTGTCGCCAAAGCCACCAACATCCGTATAGGCCTGCTCTACAGGCACAAACACTGCATGACTCCTGACACTCTCCGGTTGGCTTTCAACAGCTCTGTCACCTCCATCATTGATTACAGGCTAGCAATTTATGGCTCTGCCTCCGCCTCTGCCCTCCACAGAATTACAGTTGCACTCAACAAAGCATGCAGGCTGCTAACTGGGGCTGATTGACTTACACACACTTGTGACCTGTACACTTGAGCAGGATGGCTACCTCTCATCAGCCAGATACAGTATCAAACCTGCCTGTTAGCTAAAAAAGTCCTTCTCGGGGTCATGCCCCCGGGCATTGAAAAGCTACTTATTGACCACCACAGCACCCAGAGAACTAGAAGTTCACAACAACTAACCTTCCATGTCCCCAGATGCCGGACTACCATGGGCCAGAGAACCTTTGCCCACAGAGCACCACAGTGGTACAATACTCTCAACAAAGAAACTCTTACTGCTGCTGCTCTTGGCCTTTAAGAGACAACTCTGACTTCATCTCATTTCAACTAGTCGTTGTGACTGCCTCGCCTAATCGGGGCCCACCATTCACCCCTCCACTTCAGTCTTGACAGCTATCTCTCCCACCTTGCCTCCTTCTACCTGCCTACCCCTTGCCCCCTCCCTTTCCTCCCCAGGGCATTTCCTGACTTCTATCCCTCCTCTCCCTCCCCTTTAGAGCTCTTATCCTCACCCTCTACCCTCCGACAGTGGCCTTCCTGCCTGCATACCCCCTTCCCTCTCATCTGCAGTGCTTATTTCCAAGATTGCCTTTGGCTGGTTATGTCATGCTACCTAACATTTGGCACATTTTGAATTACTGGAATTTCCTAAGCCTCAGTCTCTTACTACTTGTATTGTGTAACTATGTATTATTATGTTGACCTTTGTATGTATGTATGTATACCCCACATTCCTTTGACGTGGAACCTTTGTAAACGAGCAGTTCCTGCTCAAAGGTATTTGTAATCCTAGATTTCAATAAAATAAAATAAATAAAAAATATCAGATCTTTCCAAAGAACCAATAACCAGAACGAATCTACCCATTGGGTCTCTAATACACTGTTTACATTTAAATTCCAGGGTTTTTGACAATTAAAATTGTAACCCCCTACTGCATTAACTTGACCTATATTAAGCCTCTTCAGTAGAATGGCTCCTGTTTCCAGCAGGTGAGTTTCTTGGAGAAAAGAAATTTGCCTCTTCACCATTTACAGGTGTTTAAGGATTTTAACTCTCTTACATTTATTACGTGCCCCTTTTACATTCCAGGAGTGCACAGGAATAACATTAGCCATACTTTTTGTTAATAGGTATCGTGGGAAAACCTTCTGAACAATATACAAACTAACTCAGCTGATACCATGGGACCCTCCCCACAACCCCTGCTAACACATCCAAAACAACCCAGTAAAGTCTCCATCTGACCTTTGCCCCCCACCCACCTCCAAGAAGTAATATATTGGCATATTATACAATAGATCTCATGCCAAGCCACAAAAATGACCATATAGTTGCCTGGTAAATGGCTGAGCAACCACCCTTACTTTGTGCATGACACTGCCAGATAGAGCAGTTAGCAACCCTAACCCTCCCGCCCTCCCCGCTTCAATTGCCACCCTGAAAATCTTCCAAAACCTAAGAAACAAGCCACTAATGTGGATAAAAGGCAGCTATAATCACATTAACCTTTCTGGAACTAAGTTACTATTCTATAGACGAAAGAAAATTAGTGAAATATATAACGGTCCCCTTATGAGATTACTCATTTGTTTATTGTGGGCCCACGTTAGGAAGCACAACCTACAAGGAGTGGAATGCAGAACTTGTATTAAGTATGAGGCCTTGCCAGCAGAGTGCTCCTAGCAAACCCTGTATGAATCTGTGTACAATCGTGCAGCTGCACTGTGCATGCTTCTACTTGGCAGCTGGTCTGCACAAATGTGTGCATAAGCGCAGTGCTGCACGGGGAATGCAGACCCATTTGGGACTTCACTGACAGAGCAAGGATTTAATCACTGGGCCACCAATGCTTACAAATCGGATTTACCTGATTACACCCAGAGAAGCCACCAATTTAAGGACTCAACTCCCAGGTAGGAGAGTGGGGAATATAAAACAAAACAGGTAGAACTACCATATAACAGGAAAACAGTCATGTAACCGCTGGCAGGTATAAATGGCTAACAGGGTTCACACCGCCCAACTAGGCAAAAAATTGCCTTTGCATTTGCAGAACTCCTCAGTGGACAAATGCAGAGTCATTTCTTAAATAACTAAGGGAGCAAATGGTGCAGTTCCTGCATTGCTTGTTCGTTGGTGTCAAAGGAATGCCATTGTTCTCGAATCCTGACTTGCAATTTCACCAGGTACAAAATACAAAAATGGATACCGGCAGGGATTAGGCAGGTTACCGTGGAATGAAACAATCCCCTTTCCTGCCTCACTGATGCTGGCAGGTCTTGAGAAATATGAATTTTATGGCCTTCCCACATTACAGCCTGGATGTCTCTTAATTTTTCCAGTACATGCTGCCTGTCCAGGTAACTTACCCGGTTAACAAAAACTAAATAAAATTCAGCAACTTCAGTAGAAAGGGGTGAGGAGGGGAGCCTGGTGGTGGTTTGGACCACAGTACCCGATGAGCACGTTCCACTATATAGGAAGGCCCATTGGGAGAGGGCCCAGCCACTTTCTCCAGCAGTTTCTGGTTAAAAATGATTGGTGAGGTTCCTTCTTCTTCTTGGAGCCCCAAAATCACTAGATTATTGCAGCGACTGCGACCCTCAAGATGCTCCAACTTTAATTCCATTTTGTGTAGCTGCCATTTCAATGAGATGACCTCAGGCTCAATGGTATCCTTCCATTTTTCCAAGGATATTGTGCGCACTTCTGTGTCTTTAGCTTGTCGAGAAAGGTCTCCCAAATCTTTTTTAATTGATGAGATTTCAGTTGTAAGCAGAGCCATAGCTTTCTGTAGTGGCCTCATTTCGGCCAAGAAACACTCTTCAGTGAGCTGGGAGATAAGACAGATTTAGCTGCCTGCTGTCTAGACTTCTTGGCAGCTTTGTCTGGAGATGGCGGTGGAGTATGGCGTGGAAGTTCCGGCTCCATCATGATTTCCATTGCAGGAATTTAAGCCGTCTTCTCGATAAATATGGTACTGCAGAGGTTTAGGAAAGTGTTGGTTCTGTCTTTTGAAAGTTAAGGTTGCCCGGATCTAGTAAATTGATTAAATTATGGAACGGCAGAATGGGAGAGAGTCAGATGAACTGCTTCCTCTAGCAAGACATCTCGTGACTCTGGACAGGTCATATCTTTTTGCAACTAATAACATCAATTCCTCACTCGATCACTTCATCCAGACCTTCAATATGGTCTGTAATATTTATACTCCTGCCGTCAAGCGCAAAACCAAGGGGTATAGTAAGTTTTGGATCACCTCGGCCCTCCTCGAGCAGATGAAACTTAGGACACAGAAATACTGTCTCCTCTATAGACTTCCAGAGCTACAAAACTGCTCGAAATAACTGCTCAAGGGCTGTTTGCTTAGCAAAGAGTCATTACTTTAAGAACGAGTTGTCTAGCAATTGGGGAGATAGCCACAAATTCTGGAATAATTTGAAGTCTCTCACTGGTAAACCCAACAAATCCCCCCAACCCTACTCAATCAAAATGGTACAATAACCCAGGACCCTGTAACTATAGCTAACACCTTTAATAGGGCTTTTACAGACCTAAGTAGCGTACTCCCTCCAGATATCTGTCTATCTCCAGACGTCTCCAATCCCCTCAACCTGTCAGTTTCCCCAGCTGGCCCCACCCCACCTTTCCATTTTAAAATGATCTTCCAGGCCAAAGCAAAAAAATACCTCTCACAAGTCTTCAGGAAAACCAGGGTGGACAGTGATGCGCTTGATCTCAAGCTTATTGCCTTAACCATAGATGAGGTGCTACCACCCCTTACCAGAATCCTGAACCTCTCGCTCATTAATGGCAAATTCCCTCGGGCATGGAAGAAGGCTGTGGTCACCCCCCATCTTCAAAAGTGGGGATACAGCAAGCCACACCAATTATAGGCTGATCTCTATTCTCACCCCTCTCTCAAAAGCACTAGAACAAATTGTCTATGACCAGCTCGTTGACCACCTTGACAAATATCAGCTGTTATGCCCAGAGCAGCATGGCTTCCAAAAACAACACAGCACTACCACCACCTTGGTGGAGTTCACAGACTATATCCATGATGCTCTTGACTGGGGCCAGTTGGTGGGGGCGACTTATATCAACCTCACCAAGGCCTTCGACACAGCCAACCATGAACTTCTACTGGACTGGTTAAGCCATTTGGGACTCTTTTCCAAACTGTATGTTGGTTTAGGATTTACCTCTCTGAGAGAACAGAACAAGTGAAAATCAATTATGTCCTCTCCAAAAACTGGGTTGTAACTACAGGGGTACCCCAGGGATCAATTCTGGACCCCCTGCTTTTCAGTCTGTTCTTGAACCATCTCCCCCGAGCATGTCTGGACAAGGTCCTCCTCTATGCTGATGATGCGGTGCTTTTTTCCAGCCAATCGGACCCAGTTATGATGGAAAAACGATTCAACTTAATTTCACTGCTGCCAAGTCCTGGTTCATCAACTCTAAGCTCCTATTAAACTACAAAAAAAAAAAAAACAATGCTGTTTGCCTTCCCCCATAACCGGCACAAATCCTACCAACTGCACATAGTGAACTCTCAAAATGCCCTCCTAGAGATGGTTCAGAGTTTCAAATACCTTGGTATCATCTTGGACAGTTCCCTTTCTTTCACTCATCACATTGACCTAGCAGCAAAACAGCCAATGCTAGGATTGGCCAACTATTTAGGCACAAGCACTGCCTAACAGATGGTGCCCTAAACCTAGCCATTACCAGTTCTGTCCTATCTGTGATTGATTACGGACTGGTAGAATACGGCGCTGCCACTGATACAACCCTCAAGAGGGTCATAGTGGTCCTCAACAAAGCCTGCCAGCTTGTTCTTGGTGCTCCCCACCTAACACATACCTGTGACCTCTATTCCCAGTCAGGGTGGCTAAACATGGACTGTAGAATTCAGTACCAAGTATGCCTTCTAGCTAAAAAGTCTATGCTAGGGCTTGCATCTCCTGGTGTTCAAAGCCTTCTTTCCCCCACCCACAATACCCGCACTACTACGGGGTCCAACATCCTGACCTTAAAAGTCTCTTTCCGCTGCACCACCCAGGGCCAGCGCTCCTTCTTATATCATGCTCCTCTCTGGCTGAAACTCTCTCAGCAAGGATATGCTATCCAATACTAAACTCGCCCCATTTTTATGTTGCTTGCACACATGTGCAAGAAACATAGTGCCATCATCGGAGGTGTGGCACCCGTCTTCCAATGCAGTCAGTGCTTTTGCAGGCCCGGCCCTAGTTCCCCAATCACTGCAGCAGCTATCTATGACAAGCTGAAAATGCAGTGACATACAGTTGAAAGGGAGAGCTCTGCTTGAGTGAGCAGAGCTCCCCCCTCCACACACACACACATGCGCACGCACGCACACTGCGTGCTCATGCGCCTTCCCCTCCCCCAACACTGCTCGGCGATGAGAATTGCCCAATCCCCGTCGGCTCCACCCCACAAAGCATCCAGGTGCCGCGCTGAGAGCCCACCCCAGCGTGGCAAAATGTTTATGAGCCGAGCCGACGGGGTGCCTAATCTCCGCTGGCTGCGTACCCCAAGCATCTCAGGTGCCACGCTGGGAGCCCACCCCAGCATGGCAACATTTTTATGGCCAACAGGGTTGCCCAATCCCCGTCGGCTGCACGCCCCCAAAGCATCCAGGTGCCACGCTGGGAGCCCACCCCAGCGTGGCAATTGATGTTATGGCTGACTGTGCCCAATCCCCCTGCCCCGCCAGCTCCAGCCCCCAACAGTCTTCCAGCTGCCACGCTGGGAGCCCACCCCAGCGTGGCAAACATCTCTCATAGTCTTCGTCCCTCGTAGTCTTAGTAAAAAAACCAAAAACCTGTAAATACAAAAATTCCTCCCTCGGCGCTTGTCCTTGCCCTCCTCCCACAAACCACACCCACCCACTGCACACCCTGCCTCCCCACATCCCCCCTCACCCTATACTTACCTCGGGATCTCGGCGCAACGATCTTCGGTGAACCGGGAACACATCTGCACTCTTCAAAACCGACCGCGAACTGAGGAAATGCCGGTAAGCTGTATAATGGGATAGATAGGGTTTTTTCAACTTTGTTGCATATGTCAGCCAATTTTGGAAATTTTGGGCCCAAACTTTCAACATGGGGTTTTTGAGACCCCTCCTCATGAATTCTTGCACTGTCATGGCATTAATCGGGCCCGAAGGGTGATTTCACGGTCACTGCATGAAATCACCTTTCGGGACCGATTAATGAAACGACACTGCCAGTGTTCATAAGGTGGGCTCTCAAAAAGTCTATGTTGAAAATTTGGTGAAAAATTCCAAATGACTGTTTTACTTAGGGTGCATTGCGCAGTTCCTACGCACTCAGTAAGTTCACGACTTTTCAATATTTTCATACCAGATTTCAACATTGCCATTTTACCACACCTCCTTATGAGCAGTACAGCTGTCATTTTCTACATCTCACCCAAAATGTGTTTCCAACCCATATAAAGCGCCTAATGGGCGCAGTCGTTATCTTGAAAATCAATGTATGGGACACATTGAGAAAATCACAGTGACACTGTTCATGAGCAGAGGTCTTAAAATGGCAATGTTGAAAATTGATAATATTCCTAAAATGACTGTTTTCACGGCGATAGTTCTGAGTTCCTCGTGTGCTCGTAAGGTCGCAAATTTTTAATATTTGCACTCCAGATTTTCAACATTGCCATTTTACCACACCTCCTTATGAGCAGTACAGCTGTCATTTTTCACATATCACCCAAAATGTGTTTCCGTTCATGTAGTGCACAATGGTGCATTCGATGTGTGCAGTCAATGTTTGGGACAGATTAAGAAAATCACAGTGACACTGTTCATGAGCAGAGATCTTAAAATGGCTATGTTGAAAATTTGGTGAAAAATTCCTCAGACGTTCTAATATTACTAATGAAGACATTGAGCAGAACTGGCCCCAGGACCGATCCTGCAGCACCCCACTGGTGCCCCTCTCCCTAGACTGCACACCATTTACCACCGCTCTCTGCCTCCTGTCTGTTAGCCAGTTTCTAGCCAGTTTACCACCTTCCCCATGCCCAGCCTACCCAGCTAGTTTATCAGCCTCCTATGGGATGGTGTCAAAGGCTTTGCTGAAATCAAGGTAAGCGTTGTCCACTGCCCCACCCTGATTCACTTCCTTTGTCACCCAGTCAAAGAAATGAACCAGATTTATCTGACATGATGTCCCCACTGTAAATCCATGTTGTCTATGGTCCTGGGCTCCGATGGCATCTAGATGCCCCACTATCCTTTCTTTAAGCAATGTCTCCATGATGTTCCCCACTACTGAGGTGAGGCTGAAGCGGCCTATTGTCCCTACCTCTCCCCTGCTGCCCATTGCTGTGTGAGAGACCACATGTGCCCTCCTCCAGTTCACTCATGTTGAATGACTCAGTGAACATGGCTGCCAGAGGTACTATCTCCCCTTCGCAGTTCTGTTAATATTCTTGGGCGATGCCATCTTGTTCCATCGCTTGTCCACCTTCAATTTAGTGAGCTCCTGCAGGATCTCTTGCCTCGAATGGACTATTGCCCCACCTCTTCACCCCTTGTAACTGCTGTGCTCACGGTGGCCTTGCCCTCCACTCTTCTCTGAATACTGAACGGAAAGACACAGTGGATGTTTTGGGAGGAAGGCATGGAAGTATCAATTCCAAATGCCTAAACAGCACATACAAGCAAGCAACATTCAGCATTGACAAATGCTTGTTTTTTTTTACTTTTCCATTAGCAACTTATAACTTCTAGCCACTAGAGGGCTACATCTCTACATGTTCGATACCTTCCCATTACTGCTTTCTCTTAATCCTACTTTAACATACATCCCCTTCCACTACGCCTCCTTCTCCACTCTCTTATTCTCCTGTGTTCCTTAGACTTAATTGCAGAACACTCAGTCTTGACAGAGCTCCTAGACACCAGTTCAGTTAGGGCCTCTCCATCTCAATTTTGCTGTCCCCCACTTCTACAGAAACTAGTTGTGCATTTACAACCTTCCTGCTGTTCTGCCACTGCACTCCAGGAACATTCTGTGCTCTTTCTAACTGCGTTATCCTCTCCTTACATCTATGAGCCACCAAGTATCCCTGCTCATGTGGCACTGTATGCGCTATCTCTCTACCGACTATACTGTGCTCCTCTCTCCTCCTCCTCCTCCAGGACCCTGCCTTCTAAATGGGGACGTCTTTTGCTCCTTAAATTCCTATTTAGCAAACTCAAGAAACTTATCCTACTACTATTGTTATGTTCTGGTAATATTGAATTAAATCCCAGAACCCCCATATTAATTGCAGCACCCTCAGACCTTGCCCACTTAAAAGGTATCAGCTTTCTGCATATTAACACCTGCCGCCTGCTTAAAATGTTGGATATTATACAAGCCTGGGTCCTTCATTCCTCCCCAGATGTACTACTGGTCACTGAAAACTGGTTGAAAGTGTCTACCACTGACCACACTATCAATATCCCTTCTTATAATGTATTTAGGGCCGATAAGACTACCAGGGGAGGGGGGGCTGCAATCTATGTCTCAGACAAGCTTTCAGTCTCTGTTTTCAACTCCATCTCCTCTCCCAAGGAATTTCAAAAGCCTCACCTTAAAAATCTCCTTACCTTCTAATGAGTCCTTTTTCATTTCCGGTTGCTATAGACTGCCCTCAGAAGGATTAGGGATACTCCGTCACCTCCATAGGATCATAAAAGTCGCCAACTCTGACTGTATATGCTTGGGGGACTTTAACCTAGACTGGAACTTGAACTGCTCTGAATCTTTAAAAATCTTTTGTGACACTCTTGGTCTCACTCAACTAATCTGTGACTTCACCCGTCCTAACCTAAAAACCCTGAACACTGGATGGTCAGGTGGCGCTGAGGCACTGGACACCTTACGTCACGCTGCGCTGGTGACCCTGGTTCGGGAACGACCTCGGGCCACCGGGGTGCCGGCAAGCGGGGGTGAGAGAAGGATTGAGCGATGGCTGTCCTCTCCTGGGCAGGGGTGGGGTCACCAGCCTGTAGTCCCGCCGTCACCGGATGGAGGTCCAGTGACAGGCGTAGGTGGTATCAGTGCAACTGGTAGGGTGGGAGGCATCCCGCAAGATGTGCATAGGCGTGCCTTCACATACACGTGTCATGTCGGGGACATGCAGGAGTGGGATCTAAAAGGAGGAAAAAAAAGGATAAAGTACAAATGGAAAAAAAAAAAGAACCCTGAACACAGCACGCTCCTTGATTTGATACTAACAGACCACATACAATTTCATACACTGGGGTATTCAATAACAATATTAGCAACCACAGAGCTATAGCTTGTGTGAGGCTCCTACCCAAGACCACTTAGTCACTGGTCTTTTCATTTAAAAGAAGTTTCCATAAATTCAGTATTTCTGATTTCTTGGCTGATCTTAGCGAGATTGGATGGCAGGATTTCTACCTGGCCCCCACAGTCTCTGAGGCCTGCAACCATTTCCAGAACCTTGTTTTGCAAGTGATTAACGAACATGCCCCAATGGTTAATGTTAGAGTAAGGAAAATAACATGCCCCTGGTTTGCCAACACACTAAAAACCTCCCTGCTATACAGGGACAAGTTATGGAAGAAAGCTCATAAAACTAAATCATTTTCTGATTGGGCTGCTTTCAGAGCAGCCAGAAACCATTGTACTATACTTGTTCAGGCAGAGAAGTCTAAATACTTCCAGACAGCCCTGGAATCCTCAAAAAACAATGCTGCCAAATTCTGGCAAGACCTTAGGGAAGTCGAAGGGCATAAAGCACCATCATCCCTCCCAGCTAAAATAGTATCGGGGCCAATACCTACACAAGCAGCTATGACATACTGGACCAACTAAACGACCATTTTGCTACCACTGGGCTAGCCTTTGACTTCATCGCCTGCTAGCATGCTTCTCCCCCAACCCTCTGTTGGTGACCCTCTGTGCCTACCAACTAAAGTCCAACATTGCCAAAACCAATTAAGTTTCAAGACGGTTACTCTCAAACAGGTCAAAGATCTTTTAATTGCCCTGGATGAAAAAAAAAGTGTTGGGGCCAATTGACTCAAACCTTTTTTCTTAACATTAGACTATTACATTCTGTCCCCACCTATTACCCACCTCTTCAATCTGTCCTTTGCTCAAGGTGCACTTCCCTCTGATTGGAAAATAGCGCATGTCATTCCTCTTTTCAAATCTGGTGATCCAAGTGATCTTAATAATTATAGGCCAATCTCCTTGCTACCCATCCTATCCAAACTTCTAGAAAAACTGGCCAACTCCCAACTTACAGATCTCCTCAAATCCGCAGACCTACTGAATTTCCTCCAGTCTGGATTCAGGCCTAAACATAGCACAGTTTCAAATCTGGCAAAAGTCACCAATAATTGGCAAACCTCCCTTGACGTCAAAAATTATGTCTGTGCTCTTTTTTTTAGATTTGAGCAAGGCTTTTGACACTGTTGACCACCAAATACTTCTAACAATGCTATATAACATTGGGTTGGATGATGTTGCTATAAAATGGTTCTCCTGCTACCTTGCTGTAGACAGCAGAAGGTAAAAGGTCACGGCATGTTCTCTCCTCTAAAAACACTGCAGAGAGGAGTTCCCCAAGGGTCCATCCTGGGGCCACTATTATTTGCTATTTATATTAATGACATTGACCTTAATATTAACACTGCAAGCGTCCACCTCTTTGTGGACAACACCATGCTCTGTGTTGCTAGACCCTCCTTACAATTCACCTGCCTTGAATTACAGCACAAATTTGACCTTCTCCAACAAAATCTACTTCACCCGAAACTACTTCTCAATGTCAAAAAACAAAGTTATGCTCCTCTCCTCTTATTCCAAAGAGTCAATTCCTCATTCCTCGAATACCAACCTACAGATCATCACAATTCTGGGGGAACCACTCAAACTAGTACAGAAATTCAAATATCTAGGTTTCTGGATGGACTGAAACTGTTCTTTGCTACCCATATTGAGGAACTAGCTAAAAAACTACACCAAAGACTTGGACTCTTTTACCGCATTAAGCACCCACTTACTTACGAAGCCAAAGTAAGATTGGTCCAGACAACCTTCCTGCCCCTAATTGACTATGCGGATTTCCTCTAGTCTACAGCAAGTGCCCTAAAACAGTCCTCGGTACTCTAGACATACTATCACAGAGCCTTGAGATTTATCTTAAATGCACCTTTCAACACTCACCACTGTTCTCTTTTCCTACAGATTAATTGGCTCTCTCTCAATACCAGGTGGTGGTGCAATGCATCCCTCTGGGTGTATAGAGCCATCACCCTGAAACTTCCCCCCTTATGTCTGCAACCTATTTAAATGATTCCCTTGCAGGTATTCCCTCAGAAAATTTTCCTATATTACATTCGATACTCCCAAGATAAGAACCCACTTTGGTTCCGCATCTATGAGATATGCACTACCTGCTCTGTGGAATACCCTCCAAAAAACAGTAAAACTTACACATACCATTAGGATGTGTGCCTTTAAGTACCTGCTTACACTTGCTTTGCAGACAAAGGACAAGTGCTCTTGCTTTGCAAAATAATGGGCCCATTTCCTAAAGAGGCTCTACTGCACTTATTGCTACCATGGTGGCGTGTGTTCCACACTCTGCCTATTCTTTTTTTCTTCTCCAGTGGAGGGATCCCGTAGGTTATTCCTCTTTACCTAACCTGTTTCTTATACAAATCCTAAAGACCTTGTACTTACTCCCTATTCTTTGCACCTTCATTTTCCTATTTTTGCCCATCCCTACACCCTCCCAAAACCCCCTACCCCCGTCCCCTACCTGTCTCCATAGCTCTCTCGTTGCCGCTTCTCCACACTCTTACACCTTATTCCAGAAACTCTTCCTGTTCTCCCACTCTTTTTAGTGTTAGTTTCCTCTCTGTATTTTTTATTTAGTTTTTGTTAACCGGGTAAGTGCACTAGCCAGCAGGTGACTATTTTCAGGCACGACCCGGGAGGTACAGTTACAGTACAAAGTAAGACAGTTCAGATTTACACAGTACAAGTGAGATTCATTGGAACAAGTACAGGTATGCATACATTCTAAAGATAAAGGGGGGAGGAGGAGGGGCAAAGGATTGGAGGAGCACAGGTTTGTAAGGAGAGGGGGCAGTATAGGAAAGGGGGAAAGAAGGAAGAAGGGAAGGGAGAGGTGTAATTCAGAGCTCTGAGGGTGGTATGGGTAAGACAGGGGAGGAAAATCTAATGCAGAAAGGTGACGGCGAGTACGGCTTTAGCGGTACAAGGTTACAACCTGCATCCAGGCTGGTGGAACCGAGGGACGGCAGGGGGAGAAGGGAGAGGTCGGTAAGTGGGGGAGTGATACGGCTAAATGCAAAAGGAGGGGTAAGCGATAGGCAGGAGAAGGGGAAGGGGAGGGCAGTACATACAGTTAGAAAATAATCAGAGGGAGGACAGAGGGTAATGGAGGGGTGACTAGAAGAGGAAGAAGAAGGAGGAAGAGAGGTGTGAGTAGGGTAGATGATCAGGGGAGAACGGCTTAGGGAGTGGGCCAGCAGGGGAGGCTGAGGGCATGGTCTCCGAGGAGGGGAAAAGGCTCATCAGGGGAACGCTCCTGGGTTAGCGGCGCCAAGAACTGGTTCGGACAAGAAGGGAATAAGGCCAACCAGAGAGCGATTTATGGCTTTTGTGGGAGAAGGCGCGAGTAAGATCCGGATCTAAGGAGACGAAATGGCAAGGCATTAGAAGAGGTAGGGGAGCATACGGGAAAGAGAGGGGAGGAGCCATGGGCAAAATACAGCAATTAGCGGGGAAAGACAGGTGCTGGGAACTGAATCAGCCAGGCGCGGAGAGGTAGGGGAGCATACGAGAGTGGGAAGGGGAGCCAAGGAGCTATTACGGCTTTAGCGGGAAGAGGCGCAAATGGAAACCGGAGCTATGGAGCTGATAAGCGGCAAGGCACAGATGGCGTAGGGGAGCGTGAGGAAGTGGGAGAGGGAGAACCAGAGAGAGTTTACGGCTTTAGCGGAAAGGCGCTAGTTAAACCCGAAGCTATGGAACTGCAAACGGCAAGGCAGAGGGGGTGGAGGAGCATACAGGAGTGGAAGGGCGGAAAAGGCGCGAGTTGAACCGAAGGCTATGAGACTGAGATGGCATGGTACAGAGAGGTAGGGGAGCATGAGGGGGTGGGATAGGGGAGCCAGAGAGTGATTATAATAGCTCAAGTGGGAAGAGGTGCAAGTAAAAACGGAACTAAGGAGCTATAGTCAGCAAGGCACAAAGGAGATAGGGAAGCTTACGAGAGACGGGGAGTCAGAGAACATTTATGGCTATAGCGGGAGAAAGGCGTAAGCAGAACCCAGAGCTGTGGAACTGGAATAGGCAAAGGTCAGAGAGGTTGGGAGCATGAGGGAGTGGGAGGGGGAGGAAGGTAGGAACAGTAATCACTTACATTCAGTAACATCATTGGTTTTCAGTGCAACACAATGGGGACAACAATGTTAACAATTGAGTAATACATATTACATATACAATACAAGAGAAAGTAGAGCAAGTTGCTAGGCAAGCACAACATAACAAAAAACAATCAGTAGACCCATTATAGGTGGAGTACCTACTACACTTATTTATAAGAGTCACAGTGACTAGGCATTATAGAGATATTAGACATGATATCATAGGACAGAGTATCCATACAGGATGCATTTGTAAAACATATAAAGTGCAGGCAGTTAGGAACTAGTAACTATATAGGGCATACAACTTAGTTGAGGGATAGCAAGTAGACATTTGTAAGGGAACACAGAGGTTGTCTAGATGGGGGGAGAACAGAGACTAAGGATTTTAAGTGGGATCAAAACACATGCATTGGTCCACAAAGGCAAGGTGTGATCGTAGTTTTTGTTTGAAAGCAGGGTGTGAGGGGGCACTCCTTAGGTCCATAGGCAGCAAGTTCCATGAGTGGGGGGCAGCATATCTGAATGCCCCAGTGCCCTTGGTAGTCCAGCAAAGGGGAACAGTTAGCAGAGATTTGTTGGACGATCTCAGTTCCCGCAATGGTATCACCGGCTGGAGCAGTTCAGATAGAGTAGCTGGTTTCGCCACTCTAATGATAGAGTCTGAGAGGCAACAGAGATAATATTGCCTAGTGGAGGAGGGGGACAGCCAGCCTAGATCTTTATAAAGCTGACAGTGGTGTTTCAGGCGTGGCGCTTTTGATGCATATCTACAGACATTGTTAAAGGTAGTGTCCCATTTTTGTAGTACTGTTTTGTTAGCCATAGTTAGGATGGGAGCACAATAGGACAGGGTAGGTAATAGGATTCCCCTGGCAATGGCAAGTTTGCGGTGGAGTGAGCAATAGTTGTCCTGTAGGCAGCCCCCAGTTTGCAGTTGACAGCTTTACAGGTTTCCTGGACATGCTGATTCAAGTCAAGATTTTGGTCAAGCTGTATACCCAGATAACAGAACGAACTTACAGTCTCCAGTAGGGCACCGTTTATGTCAAGAATATTGAGTGAAGATGAACAGGTTCTTAGTTTATGGAGTGACCCAAAGAGCATAGCTTTAGTTTTATTAGAATTGAGTACTAGGCGATGAGTATTTAGCCAGTGTTGTGCCAAGTGGAAATCTGACGTCAGAGCAGCATAAAGGTTGGTTGCATTGTCAGAGTGGGCATAGATAACTAGGTCATCCACATAAAGGAGTGAGTTACCAGACGTTATGATGTTGGGGAGGTTATTTATGAATAATGAGAAGAGGAGAGGTCCAAGTATAGAGCCCTGCGGAACCCCAATATTGATCACGGTACTGTCAGAGATAGCTGAGTTAAATTTGACTGCTTGTGACCTGTTGGTAAGGTAACTACTGAACCACGTAGTTACAGGGGATGAGAAGCCCAGGTTTCTGAGGGTGGCAAGCAGCAATGGGTGATCCACGAGGTCAAAAGCCTTTGTAAGATCAATGAATACAGTCCCTGTTAGCTGCCTTATCCATATTAGTGAGTACATCAGGAGGTGAATTTGCCAGTGCAGTTGGTGCTATGGTGCTTCCTGAAGCATGTTGGTGCTTCACAGAGCACATTGGAGGATTCAATAAATTCAATGACCTGTGTGGATACTATTTTTTCAAGAATTTTGCTAAGGACTGATAGGATGGCAATTGGTCTATAGTTCGATGTATCATTCTTGCTCCCTTTTTTGAACACGGGTGTGATTCTGGCAGCCTTCCAGATTTCAGGGACAATGCCAGTGGAGAGGGATAGAGTGAAGATCTTGGCTATTGGACGGGATATGAAGTGAGCTGCCATTTTTAGTAGATGAGGTTCCAGTGTATCAGAGCCAGTACTAGTGTTATCCGAGATGGTATTGAGGAGTTTGAAAACCTGATTCCAAGTAACCGCCTTAAAATAAAATGATTTAGCTGAAGCTGGTTGAGAATCAGTGCTAATTACAGTTGAGTGATGCTGAGAAGCAGAAGATTTAAGGGAGGATGTAAAGGCAGATAGGTCAGAAAATTGCTGATTAAAAGCGTTGGCTATGGTGAGGGAGTCATTGCAGTGGACCCCTTGGAGTATCATTTCCGATGGGGTGACAGATTGGGTGGTTCCTAGGAAGGTTTTCATATGACTCCAGAATTTCCGCAGATCATTAGAGGAACTAGTCAATAGGTTTTGGCAATATTTGCTTTTGGCAAGTCTGATATGCTTTTTGCAGTCACTTCTATGTTGTTTATATATGAGATGATCCCGGGGTAGTCCAGTTATTTTGTATTGTTTCCAGACCTTGTCCCTGGTTTTAAGTTTGCATAGAAGTTCTTTGTCCAACCATCTGGATTGCTGACCTCTGACCCTTCTCATTGTCTTTGGTACATGCCTCCTTTGTACTTCTCCAAACTTGGTGAGGAAGGTATCCAGGGCAGCTTCAGTATTGGTTGCAAAAAAGATTTCAGACCAGTCAATGCCAGAGATGTCAGAGAGAAAGGCTTGTACATCCAGAGCAGCATAGTTAGTGAAGGCAATCAGGCGGGATCGAGGAGCAGGCAGTGGGCAGGAACGCCAGTGACATACCGTGGGCGAGTGGTCCATCAGGGAGTCAGCTAGGACTGCTGTTTTAGATACGTGATCCGGTCTGTTGGTGAGGATCCAGTCCAATAGCATACCTGATTGTGAATTAGACATTCTAGTGCACTCAGTTATTAGTTGATGAAAATTGTGCTTTTGGATCAGTGATGCAAGGGGACTGTGATGTAGTCCCAGCCAGTTCAAATTAACGTCCCCTAGTAGGATGGTTTCATTCATGTTCACAGTTAGAGATACATGCTGAAGTAGGTTCTAGAGACCATCCATCCCACCAGTGGGAGGGTTGTATACACATAAGATGTGCAGGTACTTCGCCCCAAGTGTCAATGTCGCATGTAGTGATTCACTTCTCATATGAGGACCAGAGTTAGGAACAATACAAATAGAAAGGTGATTTTTGCAGTATATGGCAACACCTCCCCCCCTTTTAGAACCAAACCAGTCTTGTCGAATGATAGTATACCCAGGCAGGTAGCAGTGTGCATCTGAGACATTAGATTTTAACCACGTTTTGGTGAGGCATAGGATGTCAGGATTTACCAACCTTGCCCAGACTTCAAGCTCAGTCAAGTGACTCAAGAGGCTTCTAATATTCATATGAGCTAGTACTAGGCCTTTTTTTGTTTTAGTTGTGGCTGTCAGTGGAGTGTTAGGTTGTGGACCAGGATTAGATTCAATGCCACCGGCCAGTATGAGCAGTCTTTGGGCAAGGAATTCAAGCATGGCTCTAGGGAACATAACATGTTTTTTTTGGTTTTTCACTGGGCTGCAAGTAGAAAAGGAGTGATAGGTAGGTACATCCTTTTTTCAAGAGTATGCAGTGAGTAATAGGTAGATGAGTGTGGCAGGAGAGAAGGAGATTAGAAAAGCTAAAGTCATTAGTTGATGGTCTACACTGTTCTTCAGTAATAGGGAGAGACTGGGTGATACTGTTAAGACCAAGCAGGAGAAACAGGCAGCTGAGGGGAGCTAGGTTAGAGTGACAGGTGTACCAATACAGAGTCATTTTAGTAGAGCAGGGGCAGGGGTGCATAGGCACCAAGAAGAAGGAGAAATGCCAAAAAGGATTATACCAAGCATCAGGGTTGAGGATTCACGGAGGCCAGGGAACACATGTACAAAGGGATTCTACGTTCTGCAGCTCAAGAAGGCGGGCTGGTTAGGGGAGTTGTCAGAGTCCGCTGCCTAGTAGAGATAGGATGCTGCCCAAGTGGGAGAGGAGTAGAAGGGGCCAATGGAAAGTAGACACTTGGTCTTATGACCTGCAGTAGCCTATATAGCTAAAAGGGTCGACCAGGGTGGGTGAGGTGGGGAGCCAGGCAGCCGGAGGACTATCTGTTGAGGGCTGCGGTATCGCTTAGCCGCAGCGGCAGCGCTCACAGTCCCCGGGAGTTCTAAATGGCAGGAAGATTCCAAATATAAGAAGTGAGAACAGCCACTTTCTGTGCAGGATGGTACTAGCTATAGTCCCAACCCAGCAGGAAAGAGCCGGTGGCAGGGGGGGTCGATAGAACGTACCTTGCAGGCTATGTGCCTTCGTGGTTAAGTAGCTGCACAGAACAAAGGCAAGAGGCAGAGGTGAGAAAAAGGAGGAGATTTACCCAGCAGGGGGTAGACTCAGAAGTTTAGGCAGGTAAAGAAGACATTGATGAAAAAGATGTACTTTTAAAAACAATAGAGGTCAGGGATTCAAACTAGAAAGGCGGGAAGACTGAAAAGTCAGTAATGAACAGTTACTGTGACTATGCAGGTTATATTATCTTAGCCAAGGAAATTAACAAGTAAAGAACTCTAGAAATAAAGTTTTTAGCGTGAAAACACGTCTTTACTAATCCTTTGGAGGAGCTGTATCGCTTAGCCGCAGCGGCAGCGCTCACAGTCCCCGGGAGTTCTAAATGGCAGGCAGATTCCAAAAATAAGAAGTGAGAACAGCCGCTTTCTGTACGCGGAGATGGTACTAGCTATAGTCCCCAACCCAGCAGGGGAAGGCAGTGACAGGGGTTGATACGACGTGCCTTGCAGGCTATCGCCTTCCGGTGCACAGGTACCAGGAGCGGCCGATCTCCCGGTTCCCGCCCCTCGCCAGAAAGCAGATGAGTGCGGCCACTGGCAACAGTCAAGCTGGAGAAGTGCGGCTTGTCTTTTCTGGGTGCTGGCTGGCAAGCGGGACCCTAGAGGATTCTTTTCATCCGGTGGGTGGTTGCTGGTCCTGGGAGGGGGTCCGAATCCCCGGCGGGCTACGGAGATTCCTAGGGAGGTAGGAAGGAGAGGCAGTTAAGTAGTAGCACAGAACAAAGGCAAGAGGCGGAGGTGAGAAAAAGGAGGAGATTTATCCAGCAGGGGGTAGACTCAGAAGTTTAGGCAGGTAAAGAAGACAGTGATGAAACAGACGTACTTTTAAACACAATATAGGTCAGGGATTCAAACTAGAAGGCCGGAAAGACTGAAAAGGCAGTAAAGAACAGTTACAGTGACTATGCAGGTTATATTATCTTAGCCAAGGAAATTAACAAGTAAAGAACTCTAGAAATTAGTTTTTTAGATTGAAAACAGGTCTTTACTAATGCTTTGGAGGAGCTGTATCGCTTAGCTGCAGCGGCAGCGCTCACAGTCCCCGGGAGTTCTAAATGGCAGGCAGATTCCAAAAATAAGAAGTGAGAACAGCCGCTTCTGTGCAGGATGGTACTAGCTATAGTCCCAACAAAAGCAGGAGAGAGCCAAGCAGCAGGGAATCAATAGAACATACCTTGCAGGCTATCGCTATCAGTTATAAGGTGCCAGGGGCCGGAGCTCCTGGTTCCCCGCCCCTCGCTAGAAAGCAGATGGTGCGTCCCTGGCAACAGTCGAGCTGGAGGAGCACGGGTTTTTTATGGGTGTCACAAGTGCTGGGGGACCCCAGAGGATTTCATTTCATCCGGTGGCTGGTTCCTGGTCCTGAGGAGGGGTCCGGGACCCAGTGGGCTCGGGAGATTCCTAGGAGGTAGGAAGGAGCAGTTAATGCAGAGCACAGAACAAAGGCAAGAGGCGGAGGTGAGAAAAAGGGGGAGATTTATCCAGCAGGGGGTAGACTCAGAAATTTAGGCAGGTAAAGAAGACAGTCATGAAATAGATGTACTTTTAAACACAATAGAGGTCAGGGATTCAAACTAGAAAGGCGGGAAGACTGAAAAGGAAGTAAAGAACAGTTACAGTGACTATGCAGGTAATATTATCTTAGCCAAGGAAATTAACAAGTAAAGAACTCTAGAAATTAGGTTTTTAGAGTGAAAACAGGTCTTTACTAATGCTTTGGAGGAGCTGTATCTCTTAGCCGCAGCGGCAGCGCTCCCAGTCCCCGGGAGTTCTAAATGGCAGGCAGATTCCAAAAATAAGAAGTGAGAACAGCCGCTTTCCATGCAGGATGGTACTAGCTATAGTCCCAACCCAGCAGGAGAGATCCGGCAGCAGGGGGGTCGATATAACGTACCTTGCAGGCTATGCGCCTTCGGCGGTACAAGGTACCAGGGAGTGGCCGAGCTCCTGGTTCCCGTCCTCGGCTAGAAAGCTGATGGTGCGGCCCCTGGCAACAGTCGATCTGGAGGAGTGCGGCTTATGTTTTCTATGTGCCGCTGGGCAAGCGGGGACCCCAGAGGATTTCTTTTCATACGGTGGCTGGTTCCTGGTCCGGGAGGAGGGGGTCTGAAGCCCTGGCGGGCTCGGGAGATTCCTAGGGAGGTAGGAAGGAGAGGCAGTTAAGGAGGAGAACAAAACAAAGGCAAGAGGTGGAGTTGAGAGAAAGGAGGAGCTTTATACAGCAGGGGGTAGACTCAGAAGTATAGGCAGGTAAGGAAGACAGTGACAAAATAGATGTATCTTTTAAACACAATAGAGGTCAGGGATTCAAACTAGAAAGGCAGGAAGACTGAAAAGGCAGTAAAGAACAGTTACAGTGACTATGCAGGTTATATTATCTTAGCCAAGGAAATTAACAAGTAAAGAACTCTAGAAATTAGGTTTTTAGAGTGAAAACAGGTCTTTACTGATGCTTTGGAGGAGCTGTATCGCTTAGCCGCAGCGGCAGCGCTCACAGTCCCCGTGAGTTCTAAATGGCAGGCAGAATCCAAAAATAAGAAATGAGAACAGCCACTTTCTGTGCAGGATGGTACTAGCTATATTCCCAACCTAGCAGGAGAGAGCCGGCGGCAGGGGGGTCGATAGAACGTTCCTTACAGGCTATGCATGTGCAGTACTACTAGGTACCAGAGGCCGAGCTCCTGGCTCCGATCTCGGCTAGAAAGTGGATGGTGCGGCCCCTGGCAACAGTCGAGCAGGAGGAGCGTGGCTTTTCCCTTCTGGGTACCGCTGGCAAGCGGGGACCCCAGAGGATTTCTTTTCATCTGGTGGCTGTTTCCTGGTCCTGGAGGAGGGAGTCCGAAGCCCCGGCGGGCTCGGGAGATTCCTAGGGAAGTAGAAAGGAGAGGCAGTTAAGTAGGAGCACAGAACAATGGCAAGAGGCGGAGGTGAGAAAAATTAGGAGATTTATCCAACAGGGGGTAGACTCATAAGTTTAGGCAGGTAAATAAGACAGTGATGAAATAGATGTACTTTTAAACACAATTGAGGACAGGCATTCAAACTATAAAGTCGGGAAGATTGAAAAGGCAGTAAAGAACAGTTACAGTGACTATGCAGGTTATATTATCTTAGCCAAGGAAATTAACAAGTGAAGAACTCTAGAAATTAGGTTTTTAGATTGAAAACAGTTCTTTACTAATGCTTTGGAGGAGCTGTATCGCTTAGCCGCAGCGGCAGCGCTCACTGTCCCCGTGAGTTCTAACTGGCAGGCAGATTCCAAAAATAAGAAGTGAAAACAGCCGCTTTCTGTGCAGAATGGTACTAGCCATAGTCTCAACCCAGCAGGAGAGAGCCGGAGGCAGGGGGGTTGATAGAACGTACCTTGCAGGCTATGCGCCTTAGGCAGTACAAGGTACCAGGGAGCGGCCGAGCTCCAGGTTCACGTCCTCGATTAGAAAACGGATGGTGCGGCCCCTGGTAACAGTCGAGCTGGAGAAGCGCGGCTTGTCTTTTCTGGGTGCCGCTGGACAAGTGGGGAACCCAGAGGATTTCTTTTCATCTGGTAACTGGTTCCTGGTCCTGGAGGAGGGGGTCCGAAGCCCCGGCGGGCTCGGGAGATTGCTAGGGAGGTAGGAAGGAGAGGCAGTTTAGTAGGAGCACAGAACAAAGGCAAGAGGCGGATTTGAGAAAAAGGAGGAGATTTATCCAGCAGGAGGTAGACTCAGTAGTTTAGGCAGCAAAAGAAGACAGTGATGAAATAGATGTACTTTTAAACACAATAGAGGTCAGGGATTCAAACTAGAAAGGTGGGAAGACTGAAAAGGCAGTAAAGAACACTTACAGTGACTATGTAGGTTATATTATCTTAGCCAAGTAAATTAACAAGTAAAGAACTCTAGAAATTAGGTTTTTAGAGTGAAAACAGGTCTTTACTAATGCTTTGGAGGAGCTGCATCGCTTAGCCGCAGAGGCAGCACTCACAGTCCCCAGGAGTTCCAAATGGCAGGCAGATTCCTAAAATAAGAAGTGAGAACAGCCACTTTCTGTGCAGGATGGTACTAGCTATATTCCCAACCCAGCAGGAGAGAGTCGGCGGCAGGGGGGTCGATGGAATGTTCCTTGCAGGCTATGTGCCTTCGGCGGTACAAGGTACCAGAGAGCGGCAGAGCTTCTGTTCCTTCCTCGGCTAGAAAGCGGATGGTGCGGCCCCTGGCAACAGTCGAGCTGGAGGAGCATGGCTTGTCTTTTCTGTGTGCTGCTGGGCAAGCAGGGACCCCAGAGGATTTCTTTTCATCCGGTGGCTGGTTCCTGGTCCTGGAGGAGGGGGTCTGATGCCCCGTCGGGCTCGGGAGATTCCTAGGGAGGTAGGAAGGAGAGGCAGTCAAGGAGGAGAACAAACCAAAGGCAAGAGGTGGAGGTGAGAAAAAGGAGGAGCTTTATACAGCAGGGGGTAGACTCTGAAGTTTAGGCAGGTAAGGAAGACAGTGATGAAATAGATGTACTTTTAAACACAATAGAGGTCAGGGATTCAAACTAGAAAGGCGGGAAGACTGAAAAGGCAGTAAAGAACAGTTACAGTGACTATGCAGGTTATATTATCTTAGCCAAGGAAATTAACAAGTAAAGAGCTCTAGAAATTTGGTTTTTAGAGAGAAAACAGGTCTTTACTAATGCTTTGGAGGAGCTGCTATCGCTTAGCCGCAGAGACAGCACTCACAGTCCCCAGGAGTTCTAAATGGCAGGCAGATTCCAAAAATAAGAAGTGAGAACAGCCGCTTTCTGTGCAGAATGGTACTAGCTATAGTCCTAACCTCAGGAGAGGCATGTGGCAGGGGGTTGATAGAACATACCTTGCAGGCTATGTGCCTTGGGTAAGGTACAGGAGCGGCCGAGCCCTTGTTTCCCGTCCTCGGCTAGAAAGCGGATGGTGCGGCCCCTGGCAACAGTCCAGCAGGAGGAGCGTGGCTTGTCTTTTCTGGGTGCCGCTGGCAAGCGGGAACCCCAGAGGATTTCTTTTCGTCTGGTGGTTGGTTCCTGGTCCTGGAGTAGGGGGTCCGATGCCCCGGTTGTCTCGGGAGATTCCTTGCAGGCTATGCGCCATCGCTGATACAAGGTACCAGGGAGAGGCAGAGCTCAAGGTTTCTGTCCTCGGCTAGAAAGCGGATGGTGCGGAACCTGGCAACAGTCGAGCTGGAGGAGCACGGCTTGTCTTTTCTGGGTGCCGCTGGGCAAGTGGGGACCCCAGAGGATTTCTTTTCATCCGCTGGCTGGTTCCTGGTCCTGGAGTAGGGGGTCCAAAGCCCCGGTGGGCACGGGAGATTCCTAGGGAGGTAGGAAAGAGAGACAGTTAAGTAGGAGCACAGAACAAAGGCTAGAGGCGGAGGTGTGAAAAAGGAGGAGATTTATCCAGCAGCGGGTAGACTCAGAAGTTTAGGCAGGTAAGGAAGACAGTGATGAAATAGATGTAACTTTAAACACAATAGAGGTCAGGGATTCAAACTAGAAAGGCGGGAAGACTGAAAAGGCAGTAAAGAATAGTTATAGTGACTATGCAGGTTATATTATCTTAGCCAAGAAAATTAACAAGTAAAGAACTCTAGAAATTAGGTTTTTAGAGTGAAAACAGGTCTTTACTAATGCTTTGGAGGAGGTGTATCGCTTAGCTGCAGCGGCAGCGCTCACAGTCCCCGGGAGTTCTAGATGGCAGGCAGATTCCAAAAATAAGAAGTGAGAACAGCCGCTTTCTGTGCAGGATGGTACTAGCTATAGTCCCAACCCAGAAGGAGAGAGCCGGCGGGAGGGGGGGTGGATAGAATGTACCTTGCAGGCTATGCACCTTCAGCGGTACAAGGTACCAGGGAGCGGCCGAGCTCTGGTTCCCGTCCTGGCTAGAAAGCTGATGGTGCGGCCCTGGCAACATAGTCAAGCTGGAGGAGCGTGGCTTGTCTTTTCTGGGTGCCGCTGTGCAAGCGGGGACCCCAGAGAATTTCTTTTCATCCGGTGGCTGGTTCCTGGTCCTGGAGGAGGGGGTCCGAAGCCCCGGCGGGCTCGGGACATTCCTAGGGAGGTAGGAAGGAGAGGCAGTTAAGAAGGACCACAGAACAAAGTCAAGAGGCGGAGGTGCGAAAAATTAGGAGATTAATCCAACAGGGGGTAGATTCAGAAGTTTAGGCAGGTAAGGAAGACAGTGATGAAATAGATGTACTTTTAAACACAATTAAGGTCAGGGATTCAAACTAGAAAGGCGGGAAGACTGAAAAGGCAGTAAAGAACAGTTACAGTGACTATGCAGGTTACATTATCTTAGCCAAGGAAATTAACAAGTAAAGAACTCTAGAAATTAGGTTTTTAGAGTGAAAACAGGTCTTTACTATTGCTTTAGAGGAGCTGTATCGCTTTGCCGCAGCGGCAGCACTCACAGTCCCCGGGAGTTCTAAATGGCAGGCAGATTCCAAAAATAAGACGTGAGAACAGCCGCTTTCTGTGCAGGAAGCACTAGCTATAGTACCAACCCAGCAGGACAGAGCCGCATTAGTGGGGTCGATATAACGTATCTTGAAGGCTGACGCTGGCGCAGTACAGTCACCAGGAGCTGCCGAGCCCTGGTTCCCATCCTGGCTAGAAAGCGGATGGTGCGCCCCTGGCAACAGTAGTGCTGGAGGAGCGGCTTGTCTTTTCTGGAGTGCCGCTGGAGCGAGGACCCCAGAGGATTTCTTTTCATCCGGTGGCTGGTTCCTGGTCCTGGGAGGGGGTCCAAAGCCCCGTGGCTTCAGAGATTCCTTGAACGCACATGCTTCGCGGCACAAGGTACCACGGAGCGACGAACTCCTGGTTCCCGCCCCTGCTAGAAAGCTGATGGTGCACCCCTGGCAACAGTCAAGCTGGAGGTGTACAGCTTGTCTTTTCTAGGTGTCACTGGGCAAGCAGAGAACCCAGAGGATTTCTTTTCCTCTGGTGGCTGGTTCCTGGTGCTGGAGGAGGGGGACCGAAGCCCCGGCGGGCTCAGGACATTCCTTGGGAGGTAGGAAGGAGAGGCAGTTAAGTAGGAGCACAGAACAAAGGCAAGAGGCGGAGGTGAGAAAAAGGAGGAGATTTATCCAGCAGGGGGTAGACTCAGAAGTTTAGGCAGGTAAAGAAGACAGTGATGAAATAGATGAACTTTTAAACACAATTGAGGTCAGGGATTGAAACTAGAAAGGCGGGAAGACTGAAAAGGCTGTAAAGAACAGTTACAGTGACTATGCAGGTTATATTATCTTAGTCAAGGAAATTAACAAGTAAAGAACTCTAGAAATTAGGTTTTTAGAGTGAAAACAGGTCTTTACTAATGCTTTGGAGGAGCTGCATCGCTTAGCCGCAGCGGCAGCGCTCACAGTCCCCGGGAGTTCAAATGGCAGGCAGATTCCAAAAATAAGAAGTGAGAACAGCCGCTTCCTGTGCAGGATGGTACTAGCTATAGTCCCACCCCAGCAGGAGAGAGCTGGCGGCAGGGGGTCGATAGAACATACTCCAGGCTATGAGCTCTCGGCGCTACAAGGTACCAGGGAGCGGCCAGCACCTGGTTCCCGTCCTCGGCTAGGAAGCGGATGGTGCGGCCCCTGGCAACAGTCGAGCTGGAGAAGCGTGGCTTGTCTTTTCTGGGTGCCGCTGGGCAAGCGGGGACCCCAGAGGATTTCTTTTCGTCCGGTGGCTGGTTCTTGGTCCTGGAGGGGGGGGTCTGAAGCCCCAGCGGGCTCGGCAGAGTCCTAGGGAGGTAGGAAGGAGAGGCAGTTAAGTAGGACCACAAAACAAATGCAAGAGGCAGAGGTGAGAAAAATTAGGAGATTTATCCAACGGGGGTAGACTCAGAAGTTTCGGCAGGTAAAGAACACAGTGACGAAATATATGTACTTTTAAACACAATTGAGGTCAGGGATTCAAACTAGAAAGGCGGGAAGACTGAAAAGGCAGTAAAGAACAGTTATAGTGACTATGCAGGTTATATTATCTTAGCCAAGGAAATTAACAAGTAAATAACTGTAGAAATTAGGTTTTTAGAGGGAAAACAGGTCTTTACTAATGCTTTGGAGGAGCTGTAGTGCTTAGCCGCAGCGGCAGCGCTCACAGTCCACTGCAATTCTAAATGGAGGGCTTATTCCAAAAATAAGAAGTGAGAACAGCCGCTTTCTGTGCAGGATGGTACTAGCTATAGTCCTAACTCCAGCAGGAGAAAAGCCGCGGCAGGGGGTCGATACGAACGTGACTAGGCTGGCGGCGCCTTCCATGAACAAGGTACCAGGGCGCAGGCTGAGCTCCTGGTTCCTGGCCATCGGCCAGAAAGCAGATGGTGGGGCCCCTGGCAACATTCGAGCTGGAGGAGCGCAGCTTGTCTTTTCTATGTGCCGCTGGGTAAGCGGGGACCCCAGAGGATTTCTTTTCATCCGGTGGCTGGTTCCTGGTACTGGAGGAGGGGGACCGAAGCCCCGCCGGGCTCGGGACAATCCTAATGAGGTAGGAAGGAGAGGCAGTTTAGTCGGAGCACAGAACAAAGGCAAGAGGCGGAGGTGAGAAAAAGAAGGAGATTTATCCAGCAGGGGGTAGACTCAGAGATTTAGGCAGGTAAGGAAGACAGTGATGAAATAGATGAACTTTTAAACACAATTGAAGTCAGGGATTCAAACTAGAAAGGCGGGAAGACTGAAAGGCAGTAAAGAATAGTTACAGTGACTATGCAGGTTATATTATCTTAGTCAAGGAAATGAACAGGTAAAGAACTCTAGAAATTAGGTTTTTAGAGTGAAAACAGGTCGATACTAATGCTTTGGAGGAGCTGCATCGCTAAGCTGCAGCGGCAGCGCTAACAGTCCCCGGGAGTTCTAAATGGCAGGCAGATTCCAAAAATAAAAAGTAAGAGCAGCCGTTTTCTGTGCAGGATGGTACAAGCTATAGTCCCAACCCAGCAGGAGAGAGCCGGCGGCAGGGGGGTCGATAGAATGTACCTTGCAGGCTATGCGCCTTCGGTGGTACATGGTATCAGGGCGCGGCCGAGCTCCTGGTTCCTGTCGTCGGCTAGAAAGCGGATGATGCGGCCCCTGGCAACAGTCGAGCTGGAGGAGAGTGGCTTATCTTTTCTATGTGCCGCTGGGCAAGCGGGGACCCCAGAGGATTTCTTTTCATCCGGTGGCTGGTTCCTGATCCTGGAGGAGGGGGTCCAAAACCCCGGCGGGCTCGGGATATTCCTATGGAGCTAGGAAGGAGAGGCGGTTAAGTAGGAGCACAGAACAAAGGCAAGAAGCGGAGGCGAGAAAAAGGAATAGTTTTTTCCAGCAGGGGGTAGACACTGAAGTTTAGGCAGGTAAAGAAGACAGTGATGAAATAAAATGTACTTTTTAAACAAATAGAGGTCAAGGATTCAAACTAGAAAGGCGGAAGACTGAAAAGACAGTAAGGAACAGTTACAGTGACTATGGCAGGTTATATTATCTTAGCCAAGGAAATTAACAAGAAAAGAACTTAGAAATTAGGTTTTAGAGGAAAACATGTCTTTACTAATGCTTTGAGGAGCTGTATCGCGAGCCACAGCGGCAGCGCCACAATCCCAGGGAGTTCTAAATGGCAGGCAGATTCCAAAAAATAAGAAGTGAAGCAGCCGCTTGTGCAGGATGGTACTAGCTATAGTCCCAACCCAGCAGGAGAGAGCGCGAGTGGGGGTCGAGAACGCCTTGAGGCTATGTGCGCATGGTACTAAGGTACCAGGAGCGCCCTGCTCCTGGTTCCCGGGCCCCAGGCTAGAAAGTGGATGGTGTGGCCCCTGATAACAGTCGATCAGGAGGAGAGTGGCTTGTCTTTTCTGGGTGCCACTGGGCAAGCGGGGACCCCAGAGGATTTCTTTTCGTCCAGTGGCTGTTTCCTGGTCCTGGAGGAGGGGGTCCGAAGCCCCGGCGGGCTCGGGAGATTCCTAGGGAGGTAGGAAGGAGAGGCAGTTAAGTAGGAGCACAGAACAAAGGCAAGAGGCGGAGGTGAGAAAAATTAGGAGATTTATCCAACAGGGGGTAGACTCAGAAGTTTAGGCAGGTAAAGAAGACAGTGATGAAATAGATGTACTTTTAAACACAATTGAGTACAGGCATTCAACCTAGAAAGGCGGGAAGACTGAAAGGGCAGTAAAGAACAGTTACAGTGACTATGCAGGTTATATTATCTTAGCCAAGGAAATTAACAAGTGAAGAACTCTCGAAATTAGGTTTTTAGAGTGAAAACAGGTCTTTAATAATGCTTTGGAGGAGCTGTATCGCTTAGCCGCAGCGGCAGCGCTCACTGTTCCCGTGAGTTCTTAATGGCAGGCAGATTCCAAAAATATGAAGTGAGAACGGCGCTTTCTGTGCAGGATGGTACTAGCTATAGTCCCAACCCAGCAGGGAGAGCAACGGTGGGGGGGGTCGATAGAACGACCTTGCAGGCTGAGGCGCCTGCGGTGGTACAAGGTACCAGGGATTGGCCGAGCTCCTGGTTCACGTCCTCAACTAGAAAGCAGATGGTGCGGCCCCTGACAACAGTCGAGCTGGAGAAGCGCGGCTTGTATTTTCTGGGTGCCGCTGGACAAGCGGGGAACCCAGAGGATTTCTTTTCATCTGGTGACTGGTTCCTGGTCCTGGAGGAGGGGGTCCGAAGCCCCGGGGGGCTCGGGAGATTCCTAGGGAGGTAGGAAGGAGAGGCAGTTAAGTAGGAGCACAGAACAAAGGCAAGAGGCGGAGGTGAGAAAAAGGAGGAGGTTTATCCAGCAGGGGGTAGACTCAGTAGATTAGGCAGCTAAAGAAGACAGTGATGAAATAGATGTACTTTTAAACACAATAGAGGACAGGGATTCAAACTAGAAAGGCTGGAAGACTGAAAAGGCAGTAAAGAACACTTACTGTGACTATGCATGTTATATTATCTTAGCCAAGTAAATTAAAAAGTAAGGAACTCTAGAAATTAGGTTTTTAGAGTGAAAACAGGTCTTTACTAATGCTTTGGAGGAGCTGCATCGCTTAGCCGCAGCGGCAGCGCTCACAGTCCCCGGGAGTTCTAAATGGCAGGCAGATTCCAAAAATAAGTGAGAACAGCCGCTTTCTGTGCAGGATGGTACTAGCTACAGTCCCAATCCAGCAGGAGAGGGCCGGTGGCAGGGGGGTCGATTGAACGTACCTTGCAGGCAAAGTGCCTTCGGCAGTACAAGGTACCAGGGAGCGGTCGAGCTCCTGGTTCCCGTCCTTGGCTTGAAAGCGGATGGTGCGGCCCCTGGCAACAGTTGAACTGGAGGAGCGTGTCTTGTCTTTTCTGGGTGCCGTAGGGCAGGGTGGGTACCCCAAGGATTTCTTTTTCGCTCGGTGGCTGGGTCCTGGTCCTGTAGGAGGGGGTCCGAAACCCCGGCGGACTCGGGATATTCCTAGGGAGCTAGGAACGAGAGGCGGTTAAGTAGGAGCACAGAACGAAGGCAAGAAGCGGAGGTGAGAAAAAGGAGTAGTTTTATCCAGCAGGGGGTAGACACTGAAGTTTAGGCAGGTAAAGAAGACAGTGATGAAATAAATGTACTTTTAAACACAATAGAGGTCAAGGATTCAAACTAGAAAGGCGGGAAGACTGAAAAGACAGTAAGGAACAATTACACTGACTATGCAGGTTATATTATCTTAGCCAAGGAAATTAACAAGTAAAGAACTCCAGAAATTAGGTTTTTAGAGTGAAAACAGGTCTTTACTAATGCTTTGGAGGAGCTGTATCGCTTAGCCACAGCGGCAGCGCTCACAGTCCCCGGGAGTTCTAAATGGCAGGCAGATTCCAAAAATAAGAAGTAAGCGCAGCCGCTTTCTGTGCAGGATGGTACTAGCTATAGTCCCAACCCAGCAGGAGAGAGCCGTCGGAAGGGGGTTCGATAGAACGTTCCTTGCAGGCTATGCGCCTTCGGCGGTACAAGGTACCAGAGAGCGGCCCAGCTCCTGGTTCCCGTCCTCGGCTAGAAAGTGGATGGTGCGGCCCCTGACAACAGTCGAGCAGGAGGAGAGTGGCTTGTCTTTTCTGGGTGCCACTGGGCAAGCGGGGACCCCAGAGGATTTTTTTTCGTCCGGTGGCTGTTTCCTGGTCCTGGAGGAGGGTCCTAAGCTCCGTGGCTCCAGGAGATTCCTAAGGAAGTAGGAAGGAGAGGCAGTTAAGTAGGAGCACAGAACAAAGGCAAGAGGCGGAGGTGAGAAAAATTAGGAGATTTATCCAACAGTGGGTAGACTCAGAAGTTTAGGCAGGTAAAGAAGACAGTGATGAAATAGATGTACTTTTAAACACAATTGAGGACAGGCATTCAACCGAGAAAGGCGGGAAGACTGAAAGGACAGTAAAGAACAGTTACAGTGACTATGCAGGTTATATTATCTTAGCCAAGGAAATTAACAAGTGAAGAACTCTCGAAATTAGGTTTTTAGAGTGAAAACAGGTCTTTACTATTGCTTTGGAGGAGCTGTATCGCTTAGCCGCAGCGGCAGCACTCACTGTTCCCGTGAGTTCTAAATGGAAGGCAGATTCCAAAAATATGAAGTGAGAACGGCCGCTTTCTGTGCAGGATGGTACTAGCTATAGTCCCAACCCAGCAGGAGAGAGCCGATGGCAGGGGGGTCGATAGAACATACCTTGCAGGCTATACGCCTTCGGTGGCACAAGGTACTAGGGATTGGCCGAGCTCCTGGTTCACGTCCTCGACTAGAAAGCAGATGGTGCGGCCCCTGACAACAGTCAAGCTGGAGAAGCGCTGCTTGTCTTTTCTGGGTGCCGCTGGACAAACGGGGAATCCAGAGGATTTCATTTCGTCTGGTGACTGGTTCCTGGTCCTGAAGGAGGGGGTCCGAAACCCCAGGGGGCTCGGGAGATTCTTAGAGAGGTAGGAAGGAGAGGCAGTTAAGTAGGAGCACAGAACAAAGGCAAGAGGTGGAGGTGAGAAAAAGGAGAAGATTTATCCAGCAGGGGGTAGACTCAGTAGTTTAGGCAGCTAAAGAAGACAGTGATGAAATAGATGTACTTTTAAACACAATAGAGGACAGGGATTCAAACGAGAAAGGCTGGAAGACTGAAAAGGCAGTAAAGAACACTTACAGTGACTATGCAGGTTATATTATCTTAGCCAAGTAAATTAACAAGTAAGGAACTCTAGAATTTTTAGCGTGAAAACAGGTCTTTACTAATGCTTTGGAGGAGCTGCATCGCTTAGCCGCAGCGGCAGCGCTCACAGTCCCCAGGAGTTCTAAATGGCAGGCAGATTCCAAAAATAAGAAGTGAGAACAGCCGCTTGTGCAGAATGGTACTAGTTAGTCCCACCCCAGCAGGAGAGAGTTGGAGGCAGGGGGTCGAGTAGAACATACCTTGCAGGATATAAGTCATGTACAAGGTACCAGGGAGCGGCCGATCTCCTGGTTCCCTTTCTCGGCTAGGAAACGGATGGTGAGGACTCTGGCAACAGTCGAGCTGGAGGAGCTCGGCTTGTCTTTTCTAGGTGCCTCTGGGCAAGCGGGGACCCCAGAGGATTTCTTTCCGTCCGGTGGCCGGTTCCTGGTGCTGGAGGAGGGGGTCTGAAGCCCCGGAGGGCTTGGGAGATTCCTTGCAGACTATGCGCCTTCGGCGGTTCAAGAAACTGGGAGCCGCCGAGCTCTTTGTTCCCCGTCTCCCTGCCAGAAAGTAGATGGTGTGGCCCTGGCAACAGTCGAGATGGAGGAGTGCGGCTTGTCTTTTCTGGGAGCCGCTGGGCAAGCCGGGACCCCAGAGGATTTCTTTTCATCCGGTATCTGGTTCCTGATCCTGGAGGAGGAGGTCCGAAGCCCCGGTGTGCACAGGAGATTAATGGAAGGCTATGCGCCTTCGGCGGTACAAGGTACCAGGGAGCGGACGAGCACCTGGTTCCCGTGCTCGGCTAGGAAGTGGATGGTGCGGCCCCTGGCAACAGTTGAGCTTTCGGAGCGCAGCTTGTCTTTTCTGGTGTGCAGGGCAGCGGGGACCCCCAAAAGGATTTCTTTTAGATCCGGTGGCTGGTTCCTGGTCCTGGAGGGGTCCAAGCCGGTTGGCTCGGTGAGATTCTTGTAGGCGCAGAAGCCAAGGAAGGCGTACCAGGGAGAGGCAGAGCTCATGGTTTCCGTCCTCGGCTAGAAAGCGGATGGTGCAGAACCTGTCAACAGTCGAGCTGGAGGAGCGTGGCTTGTCTATTCTGGGTGCAGCTGGGCAAGCGGGGACCCCACAGGATTTCTTTTCATCCAGTGGCTGGTTCCAGGTCCTGGAGTAGGGGTTCCAAAGCCCCCGATGGGCACGGGAGATTCCTAGGGAGGTAGGAAAGAAAGGAAGTTAAGTAGGAGCATAGAACAAAGGCAAGAGGCGGAGGTGTGAAAAAGGAGGAGATTTATCCAGCAGGGGGTAGACTCAGAAGTTTAGGCAGGTAAGGAAGACAGTGATGAAATAGATGTACTTTTAAACACAATGCAGGTCAGGGATTCAAACTAGAAAGGCGGGAAGACTGAAAGGGCAGTAAAGAATAGTTATAGTGACTATGCAGGTTATATTATCTTAGCCAAGGAAATTAACAAGTAAAGAACTCTAGATATTAGGTTTTTAGAGAGAAAACAGGTCTTTACTAATGCTTTGGAGGAGGTGCATCGCTTAGCCGCAGCGGCAGCGCTCACAGTCCCCGGGAGTTCTAAATGGCAGGCAGATTCCAAAAATAAGAACTGAGAACAGCCGCTTTCTGTGCAGGATGGTACTAGGTATAGTCCCAACCCAGCAGGAGAGAGCCAGAGGCAGGGGGGTGGATAGAATGTACCTTGCAGGCTCTGCGCCTTCAGTGGTACAAGGTACCAGGGAGCGGCCGAGCTCCTAGTTCCCGTCCTCGGCTAGAAAGCAGATGGTGCGTCCCATGGCAACAGTCGAGCTGGAGGAGCGTGGCTTGTCTATTCTGGGTGCAGCTGGGCAAGCGGGGATCCCAGAGGATTTCTTTTCATCCGGTGGCTGGTTCCTGGTCCTGGAGGAGGGGGTCCGAAGCCCCAATGGGCTCGGGACATTCCTAGGGAGGTAGGAAGGAGAGGCAGTTAAGTAGGAGCACAGAACAAAGGCTAGAGGCGGAGGTGAGAAAAATTAGGAGATTAATCCAACAGGGGGTAGTCTCAGAAGTTTAGGCAGGTAAGGAAGACAGTGATGAAATAGATGCACTTTTAAACACAAAAGAGGTCAGGGATTCAAACTAGAAAGGCAGGAAGACTGAAAAGGCAGTAAAGAACAGTTATAGTGACTATGCAGCTTATATTATCTTAGCCAAGGAAATTAACAAGTAAAGAACTCTAGAAATTAGGTTTTTTAGAGTGAAAACAGGTCTGTACTAATGCTTTGGAGGAGCTGTATTGCTTAGCCGCAGTGGCAGCGCTCACTGTCCCCGTGAATTCTAAATGGCAGGCAGATTCCAAAAATAAGAATTGAGAACAGCCGCTTTCTTTGCAGGATGGTACTAGCAATAGTCCCAACCCAGCAGGAGAGAGCCAGCGGCAGGGGGGTCGATAGAACGTACTTTGCAGGCTATGCGCCTTCGGCGGTACAAGGTACCAGAGAGCCGCCGAGCTCCTGGTTCCCGTCCTCAGCTAGAAAGCAGATGGTGTGGCCCATGGCTACAGTCAAGCTGGAAAAGCATGGCTTGTCTTTTCTGAGTACCGCTGGGCAAGCGGGACCCCAGCGGAATTCTTTTCATCCGTTGGCTGGTTCCGGGTGCTGGAGGTGGGAGTCCGAAGCCCCGGCAGGGTCGGGACATTCCTAGGGAGGTAGGAAGGAGAGGCAGTTAAGTAGGACCACAGAACAAAGGCAAGAGGCGGAGGTGAGAAAAATTAGGAGATTTATCCAACAGGGGGTAGACTCAGAAGTTTAGGCAGGTAAAGAAGACAGTGATGAAATAGATGTACTTTTAAACACAATTTGAGGTCAGGGATTCAAACTAGAAAGGCGGGAAGACTGAAAAGGCAGTAAAGAACAGTTACAGTGACTATGCAGCTTATAATATCTTAGCCAAGGAAATTAACAAGTAAAGAACTCTAGAAATGAGGTTTTTAGAGTGAAAACAGGTCTTTACTAATGCTTTGGAGGAGCTGTATCACTTAGCCGCAGTGGCAGCGCTCACAGTCCCCAGGAGTTCCAAATGGCAGGCAGATTCCTAAAATAAGAAGTGAGAACAGCCACTTTCTGTGCAGGATGGTACTAGCTATATTCCCAACCCAGCAGGAGACAGTCGGCGGCAGGGGGCTCGATAGTATGTACCTTGCAGGCTCTGCGCCTTCGGTGGTACAAGGTACCAGGGCGCGTCCGAGCACCTGGTTCCCATCATCGGCTAGAAAGCGGATGATGCGGCCCCTGGCAACAGTCGAGATGGAGTAGCGCGGCTCGTCTTTTCTTTGTGCCGCTGGGCAAGTGGGGACCCCAGAGGATTTCTTTTCATCCGGTGGCTGGTTCCTGGTCCTGGAGGAGGGGGTCTGAAGCCCCGGCTGGCTCGGGACATTCCTAGGGAGGTAGGAAGGAGAGGCAGTTAAGGAGTAGAACAAAACAAAGGCAAGAGGTGGAGGTGAGAAAAAGGAGGAGCTTTATACAGCAGGGGGTAGACTCAGAAGTTTAGGCAGGTAAGGAAGACAGTGACGAAATAGATGTACTTTTAAACACAATAGAGGTCAGGGATTCAAACTAGAAAGACGGGAAGACTGAAAAGGCAGTAAAGAACAGTTACAGTGACTATGCAGGTTATATTATCTTAGCCAAGGAAATTAACAAGTAAAGAACTCTAGAAATTAGGTTTTTAGAGTGAAAACGGGTCTTTACTAATGCTTTGGAGGAGCTGTATCGCTGTCACCAGCGGCAGCGCCACAGTCCCCTGGAGTTCTAAAATGACAGGCAGATTCCAATAGTCAAGTTAGCGCAGCCGCCTTCAGCAGGATGGTACTAGCTATAGACCCAACCCAGCAGGAGAGACCCGCGGAGGGGGTCAATCGAATGTTCTTTGTAGGCTGCGGGAAGCTCGGCGTACAAGGTACCAGAGAGCGGCAGAGCTTCTGTTTTCACCGGCTAGAAAGCGGATGGTGCGGCCCTGGCAACAGTCGAGCAGGAGGAGTAGCATGTCTTTCTGGGTGCTTCAGCAAGCAGGGACCCCAGAGGATTTCTTTTCATCCGGTGGCTGTTTCCTGGTCCTGGAGGAGGGGGTCCGATGCCCCGGCGGGCTCGGGAGATTCCTAGAGAAGTAGGAAGGAGAGGCAGTTAAGTAGGAGCATAGAACAAAGGCAGGAGGCGGAGGTGAGAAAAATTAGGAGATTTATCCAGCAGGGGATAGACTCAGTAGTTTAGGCAGCTAAAGAAGACAGTGATGAAATAGATGTACTTTTAAACACAATAGAGGTCAGGGATTCAAACTAGAAAGGCGGGAAGACCGAAAAGGCAGTAAAGAACACTTACAGTGACTATGCAGGTTATATTATCTTAGCCAAGGAAATTAACAAGTAAAGAACTCTAGAAATTAGGTTTCTAGAGAGAAAACAGGTCTTTACTAATGCTTTGGTGGAGCTGCATCGCTTAGCCGCAGAGACAGCACTCACAGTCCCCAGGAGTTCCAAATGGCAGGCAGATTCCAAAAATAAGAAGTGAGAACAGCCGCTTTCTGTGCAGAATGGTACTAGCTATAGTCCCAACCCAGCAGGAGAGAGCTGGTGGCAGGGGGGTTGATAGAACATACCTTGCTGGCTATGCGCCTTGGCTAAGGTACAGGAGCGGCCGAAGCCCTTGTTTCCGGCCCCTTGGCTAGAAAGTGGATGGTGTTGCCCCTGGCAATAGTCGAGCTGGAGGAGCGCGGCTTGTCTTTTCTGGGTGCCGATGTGCATGCGAGGACCCCATAGGATTTCTTTTCGTCCGGTGGCTAATTCCTGGTCCTGGAGGAGGGAATCCGAAGCCCCAGTTGTCTCAGGAGATTCCTTGCAGGCTATGCGCCATCGACGATGCAAGGTACCAGGAGAGGCAGAGCTCAGGGTTTCTGTCCCCGGCTAGAAAGCGAATGGTGCGGAACCTGGCAAGAGTCGAGCTGGAGGAGCGTGGCTTGTCTTTCTGGTGCCGCTGGGCAAGTGGGAACCCCAGAGGATTTCTTTTCATCCGGTGGCTGGTTCCTGGTCCTGGAGTAGGGGGTCCAAAGCTCCGGTGGGCACGGGAGATTCCTAGGGAGGTAGGAAAGAAAGGCAGTTAAGTAGGAGCATAGAACAAAGGCAAGAGGCGGAGGTGAGAAAAATTAGGAGATTTATCCAACAGGGGGTAGACTCAGAAGTTTAGGCAGGTAAGGAAGACAGTGATGAAATAGATGTACTTTTAAACACAATTGAGGTCAGGGATTCAAACTAGAAAGGCGGGAAGACTGAAAAGGCAGTAAAGAATAGTTATAGTGACTATGCAGGTTATATTATCTTAGCCAAGGAAATTAACAAGTAAAGAACTCTAGATATTAGGTTTTTAGAGTGAAAACAGGTCTTTACTAATGCTTTGGAGGAGCTGTATCGCTTAGCCACAGCGGCACCGCTCACAGTCTCCGGGAGTTCTAAATGGCAGGCAGATTCCAAAAATAAGAACTGAGAACAGCCGCTTTCTGTGCAGGATGGTACTAGCTATTGTCCCAACCCAGCAGGAGAGAGCCAGCGGCAGGGGTCGACATAACGATCCTGAAGGCTGGCGTCAAGGGCACAGCTACCAGGGAGCGGTCGAAATTCTGGTTCCGGCCCTTGGCTAGAAAGCTGGATGGTGCGCCCCTGGCAACAGTAGTGCTGGAGGAGCTGCTTGTCTTTCTGAGTGCCGCTGGGAAAGCGAGGACCCCAGAGGATTTCTTTTCATCAGGTGGCTGGTTCCTGGTCCTGGAGGGGGGTCCAAGCCCGGCGGTTTCAGGAGATGAGAACGCAATGCCGGGCGTGTTAAGAAACAGGGAGCGGATGAGCTCCTGGTTCCCGTCCTCGGCTAGAAAGCGGATGGTGCACCCCTGGCAACAGACGAGCTGGAGGAGCACAGCTTGTCTTTTCTAGGTGCCACTGGGCAAGCAGAGAACCCAGAGGATTTCTTTTCATCCGGTGGCTGGTTCCTGTTGCTGGAGGAGGGGGACCGAAGCCCCCGCGGGCTCGGGACATTCCTTGGGAGGTAGGAAGGACAGGCAGTTAAGTAGGAGCACAGAACAAAGGCAAGAGGCGGAGGTGAGAAAAAGAAGGAGATTTATCCAGCATGGGGTAGACTCAGTAGTTTAGGCAGCTAAAGAAGACAGTGATGAAATAGATGTACTTTTAAACACAATAGAGGACAGGGATTCAAACTAGAAAGGAGGGAAGACTGAAAAGGCAGTAAAGAACACTTACAGTGACTATGCAGGTTATATTATCTTAGCCAAGTAAATTAACAAGTAAAGAACTCTAGAAATTAGGTTTCTAGAGTGAAAACAGGTCTTTACTAATGCTTTGGAGGAGCTGCATCAGGCTAGCCAGCATGGGCACGCTTCACAGTCCCCTGTGAGTTCTAAATGGCAGGCAGATTCCAAAATAAGAATTGAGAACAGCCGCTTGTGCAGGATGGTACTAGCTATAGTCCCACCCCAGCAGGAGAGAGAGTTGACGTAGGGGGTCAATAGAACATACCTCAGGCTATGTGCTCGGGCGCCTCAAGGTACTCAGGGAGCGGCCGAGCTCCTGGTTCCCGTCCTTGGCTAGGAAGCGGATGGGGCGGACCCTGGCAACAGTCGAGCTGGAGGAACGCGGCTTGTCTTTTCTAGGTGCCGCTGGTGAAGCGGGGACCCCAGAGGATTTTTTTCGTCCGTAGTCGTTCCTGCTGCTGGAGGAGGGGATCCGAAGCCCCGGTGGGCTTGGGAGATTCCTTGCAAACTATGCGCCTTCGGCGGTTCAAGGAACTGGGGAGCGGCAGAACTCTTGGTTCCCATCCTCAGCTAGAAAGCGGATGGTGTGGCCCCTGGCAACAGTCGAGATGGAGGAGCTTGGCTTGTATTTTATGGGAGCCACTGGGCAAGCGGGGACCCCAAAGTATTTCTTTTCATCCGGCATCTGTTTCCTGGTCCTGGAGGAGGGGGGTCCGAAGCCCCGGTGAGCTCAGGAGATTCCTTGCAGGCTATGCGCCTTTGGCGGTACAAGGTACCAGGGAGTGGACGAGCACCTGGTTCCCGTGCTCGGCTAGAAAGCGGATGGTGAGGCCCCTGGCAACAGATGAGCTTTCGGAGCACGGCTTGTCTTTTCTGTGTACCGCTGGGCAAGCAGGGACCCCAGAGGATTTCTTTTCGTCCGGTGGCTGGTTCCTGGTCCAGGAGGAGGGGGTCCGAAGCCCCAGTTGGCTCTGGAGATTCCTTGCAGGCTATGCGCCTTCAGCGATACAAGGTACCAGGGAGCGGCAGAGCTCCAGGTTTCCATCCTCGGCTAGAAAGCGGATGGTGCGGAACCTGGCAACAGTCGAGCTGGAGGAGCGCAACTTGTCTTTTCTGGGTGCCGCTGGGCAAGCGGGGACCCCACAGGATATATTTTCATCTGGTGGCTGATTCCTGGTCCTGGAATATGGGGTGCAAAGCCCCGGTGGCCACGGGAGATTCCTAGGGAGGTAGGAAAGAAAGGCAGTAAAGTAGGAGCATAGAACAAAGGCAAGAGGCAGAGGTGGGAAAAAGGAGGAGATTTTTCCAGCAGGGGGTAGACTCAGAAGCTTAGGCAGGTAAGGAAGACAGTGATGAAATAGATGTACTTTTAAACACAATAGAGGTCAGGGATTCAAACAAGAAAGGCGGGAAGACTGAAACGGCAGTAAAGAACAGTCATAGTGACTATGCAGGTTATATTATCGTAGCCAAGGAAATTAACAAGTAAAGAACTCTAGAAATTAGGTTTTTAGAGTGAAAACAGGTCTATACTAATGCTTTGGAGGAGCTGCATTGCATAGCCGCAGCGGCAGCGCTCACAGTCCCCGGGAGTTCTAAATGGCAGGCAGATTCCAAAACTATGAAGTAAGAGCAGCCGCTTTCTGTGCAGGATGGTACTAGCTATAGTCCCAACCCAGCAGGAGAGAGCCGACGGTAGGGGAGTCGATAGAATGTTCCTTGCAGGCTATGCGCCTTCGGCGTTACGAGGTACCAGAGAGCGGCTGAGCTCCTGGTTCCTGTCCATGCCTAGAAAGCGGATGGTGCGGCCCCTGGCAACAGTCGAGCAGGAGAAGCGTGGCTTGTCTTTTCTGGGTGCTGCTGGCCAAGCGGGGACCCCAAAGGATTTCTTTTCGTCCGGTGGCTGGTTCCTGGTCCTGGAGGAGGGGGTCCGGAGCCCCGGCAGGCTCGGGAGAGGCCTAGGGAGATAGGAAGGAGAGGCAGTTAAGTAGGAGCACAGAACAAAGGCAAGAGGCGGAGGTGAGAAAAAGGAGGAGCTTTATCCAGCAGGGGTTAGACTCAGAAGTTTAGGCAGGTAAGGAAGACAGTGATGAAATAGATGTACTTTTAAACACAATAGAGGTCAGGGATTCAAACTAGAAAGGCGGGAAGACTGAAAAGGCAGTAAAGAACAGTTACAGTGACTATGCAGGTCATATTATCTTAGCCAAGGAAATTAACAAGTATAGAACTCTAGAAATTAGGTTTTTAGAGTGAAAACAGGTCTTTACTAATGCTTTGGAGGAGCTGTATCGCTTAGCCGCAGCGGCAGCACTCACAATCCCCGAGAGTTCTAAATGGCGGGCAGATTCCAAAAATAAGAAGTGAGAACAGCCGCTTTCTGTGCAGGATGGTACTAGCTACAGTCCCAACCCAGCAGGAGAGGGCCGGTGGCAGGGGGGTCGATTGAATGTACCTTGCAGGCAAAGTGCCTTCGGCAGTACAAGGTACCAGGGAGCGGCCGAGCTCCTGGTTCCCATCCTCGGCTTGAAAGTGGATGGTGTGGCCCCTGGCAACAGTCGAACTGGAGGAGCGTGTCTTGTCTTTTCTTGGTGCCGCAAGGCAAGTGGGGACCCCAAAGGATTTCTTTTCATTCGGTTGCTGGGTCCTGGTCCTGGAGGAGGGGGTCCGAAACCCCGGCGGACTCGGGATATTCCTAGGGAGCTAGGAAGGAGAGGCGGTTAAGTAGGAGCACAGAACAAAGGCAAGAAGCGGAGGCGAGATAAAGGAGTAGTTTTATCCAGCAGGGGGTAGACACTGAAGTTTAGGCAGGTAAAGAAGACAGTGATGAAATAGATGTACTTTTAAGCACAATAGAGGTCAAGGATTCAAACTAGAAAGGCGGGAAGACTGAAAAGACAGTAAGGAACAGTTACAGTGACTATGCAGGTTATATTATCTTAGTCAAGGAAATTAACAAGTAAAGAACTCTAGAAATTAGGTTTTTAGAGTGAAAACAGGTCTTTACTAATGCTTTGGAGGAGCTGTTTCGCTTAGCCACAGCGGCAGTCCTCACAGTCCCAGGGAGCTCTAAATGGCAGGCAGATTCCAAAAATAAGAAGTAAGCGCAGACGCTTTCTGTGCAGGATGGTAGTAGCTATAGTTCCAACCCAGCAGGAGAGAGCCGGCGGAAGGGGGGTCGATAGAACGTTCCTTGCAGGCTATGCACCTTCGGCGGTACAAGGTACCAGAGAGCGGACCAGCTCCTGGTTCCCATCCTCGGCTAGAAAGTGGATGGTGCGGCCCCTGACAACAGTCGAGCAGGAGGAGAGTGGCTTGTCTTTTCTGGGTGCCACTGGGCAAGCGGGGACCCCAGAGGATTTCTTTTCATCCGGTGGCTGTTTCCTGGTCCTGGAGGAGGGGGTCCGAAGCCCCGGCGGGCTCGGGAGATTCCTAGGGAAGTAGGAAGGAGAGGCAGTTAAGTAGGAGCACAGAACAAAGGCAAGAGGCAGAGGTGAGAAAAATTAGGAGATTTATCCAACATGGGGTAGACTCAAAAGTTTCAGCAGGTAAAGAATACAGTGATGAAATAGATGTACTTTTAAACACAATTGAGGTCAGGGATTCAAACTAGAAAGGCGGGAAGACTGAAAAGGCAGTAAAGAACAGTTATAGTGACTATGCAGGTTATATTATCTTAGCCAAGGAAATTAACAAGTAAATAACAGTAGAAATGAGGTTTTTAGAGTGAAAACAGGTCTTTACTTATGCTTTGGAGGAGCTGTATCGCTTAGCCGCAGCGGCAGCGCTCAGTCCCCGGAGTTCTAAATGGCAGGCAGATTCCAAAATAAGAAGTGAGAACAGCCGCCTTCTGTGCAGGATGGTACTATCTATAGTCCCAACCCAGCAGGAGAAAGCCGCAGCAGGAGGGTCGATAGAACGTACCTTGCAGGCTAGCGCGCATAAGGTAACAGAGGCTGCTGAGCTCCTGGTTCCCGTCCATCGCCAGAAAGCGGATGGTGCGCCCCTGGCAACAGTCGAGCTGGTGGAGCGCGGCTTGTCTTTTCTATGTGCCGCTGGGTAAGCGGGAACCCCAGAGGATTTCTTTTCATCCGGTGGCTGGTTCCTGGTCCTGGAGGAGGGGATCTGAAGCCCCGGCGGGCTCGGGAGATTCCAAGGGAGGTAGAAAGGAGAGGCAGTTAAGTAGGAGCACAAAACAAAGGCAAGAGGCGGAGGTGAGAAAAAGGAGGAGCTTTATCCAGCAGGGGGTAGACTCAGAAGTTTAGGCAGGTAAGCAAAACAGTTACGAAATAGATGTACTTTTAAACACAATAGAGGTCAGGGATTCAAACTAGAAAGGCGGGAAGACTGAAAAGGCAGTAAAGAACAGTTACAGTGACTATGCAGGTCATATTATCTTAGCCAAGGAAATTAACAAGTATAAAACTCTAGAAATTAGGTTTTTAGAGTGAAAACAGGTCTTTACTAATGCTTTGGAGGAGCTGTATTGCTTAGCCACAGAGGCAGCACTCACAATCCCCGGGAGTTCTAAATGGCAGGCAGATTCCAAAAATAAGAAGTGAGAACAGCCGCTTTCTGTGCAGGATGGTACTGGCTACAGTCCCAACCCAGCAGGAGAGGGCCGGTGGCAGGGGGGGTCGATTGAATGTACTTTGCAGGCAAAGTGCCTTCGGCGCTACAAGGTACCAGGGAGCGGCCGAGCTCCTGGTTCCCATCCTCGGCTTGAAAGCGGATGGTGCGGCCCCTGGCAACAGTCGAACTGGAGGAGCATGTCTTGTCTTTTCTGGGTGCCGCAGGGCAAGTGGGGACCCCAAAGGATTTCTTTTTCGTTCAGTTGCAGGGTCCTGGTCCTGGAGGAAGGGGTCCGAAACCCCGGCGGGCTCGGGATATTCCTAGGGAGCTAGGAAGGAGAGGCGGTTAAGTAGGAGCACAGCACAAAGGCAGGAAGCGGAGGCGAGAAAAAGGAGTAGTTTTATCCAGCAGGGGGTAGACACTGAAGTTTAGGCAGGTAAAGAAGACAGTGATGAAATAGATGTACTTTTAAACACAATTGAGGACAGGCATTCAACCTAGAAAGGCGGGAAGACTGAAAGGGCAGTAAAGAACAGTTACAGTGACTATGCAGGTTACATTATCTTAGCGAAGGAAATTAACAAGTGAAGAACTCTCGAAATTAGGTTTTTAGAGTGAAAACAGGTCCTTAGTAATGCTTTGGAGGAGATGTATCGCTTAGCCGCAGCGGCAGCGCTCACAGTCCCCAGGAGTTCTAAATTGCAGGCAGATTCCAAAAATAAGAAGTGAGAACAGCCGCTTTCTGTGCAGGATGGTACTAGCTATAGTCCCAACCCAGCAGGAGAGAGCCGGCGGCAGGGGATCGATAGAACGTACCTTGCAGGCTATGCGGCTTCGGTGGTACAAAGTACCAGGGAGCGGCCGAGCTCCTGGTTCTCGTCCTCGACTAGAAAGCAGATGGCGCGGCCCCTGACAACAGTCGAGCTGGAGAAGCGGGGCTTGTCTTTTCTGAGTGCCCCTGGAGAAGCGGGGAACTCAGAGGATTTCTTTTCATCTCGTGACTCGTTCCTGGTCCTGGAGGAGGGGGTCCGAAGCCCGGGCGGACTCGGGAGATTCCAAGGGAGGTAGGAAGGAGAGGAAGTTAAGTAGGAGCACAGAATAAAGGCAAGAGGCGGAGGTGAGAAAAAGGAGGAGATTTATCCAGCATGGGTTAGACTCAGTAGTTTAGGCAGCTAAAGAAGACAGTGATGAAATAGATGTACTTTTAAACACAATAGAGGACAGGGATTCAAACTAGAAAGGAGGGAAGACTGAAAAGGCAGTAAAGAACACTTACAGTGACTATGCAGGTTATATTATCTTAGCCAAGTAAATTAACAAGTAAAGAACTCTAGAAATTAGGCTTCTAGAGTGAAAACAGGTCTTTACTAATGCTTTGGAGGAGCTGCATCGCTTAGCCGCAGCGGCAGTGCTCACAGTCCCCAGGAGTTCTAAATGGCAGGCAGATTCCAAAAATAAGAAGTGAGAACAGCCGCTTTCTGTGCAGGATGGTACTAGCTATAGTCCCACCCCAGCAGGAGAGAGTTGGCGGCAGGGGGGTCGATAGAACATACCTTGCAGTCTATAGCCTGCCGGTACAAGGTCCAGGGAGCGGCCGAGCTCCTGGTTCCGTCCTGGCTAGGGAAGGATGGGCGGACCCTGGCAACAGTCGAGGTGGAGGAACGCGGCTTGTCTTTTCTGGGTGCCGCTGGCCAAGCGGGGACCCCAGAGGATTTCTTTTCATCCGGTAGCCGGTTCCTGCTGCTGGAGGAGGGGGTTCGAAGCCCCGGTGGGCTTGAGAGATTCCTTGCAAACTATGCGCCTTTGGCGGTTCACGGAACTGGGGAGCGGCCGAGCTCTTGGTTCCCGTCCTCAGCTAGAAAGCGGATGGTGTGGCCCCTGGCAACAGTCAAGATGGAGGAGCACGGCTTGTATTTTATGGGAGCCGCTGGGCAAGCGGGGACCCCAAAGGATTTCTCTTCATCCGGTATCTGGTTCCTGGTCCTGAAGGAGGGGGTCCGAAGCCCCGGTGAGCTCAGGAGATTCCTTGCAGGCTATGCGCCTTTGGCGGTACAAGGTACCAGGGAGCGGACGAGCACCTGGTTCCCGTGCTCGGCTAGAAAGCGGATGGTGAGGACCCTGGCAACAGCCGAGCTTTCGGAGCGCGGCTTGTCTTTTCTGTGTGCCGCTGGGCAAGTGGGGACCCCAGAGGATTTCTTTTCGTCCGGGGCTGGTTCCTGGTCCAGGAGGAGGGGGTCCGACGCCCCAGTTGGCTCTGGAGATTCCTTGCAGGCTATGCGCCTTCGGCGATACAAGGTACCAGGGAGCGGCAGAGCTCCAGGTTTCCATCCTCGGCTAGAAAGCGGATGGTGCGGAACCTGGCAACAGTCGAGCTGGAGGAGCGTGACTTGTCTTTTCTGGGTGCCGCTGGGCAAGCGGGGACCCCACAGGATACCTTTTCATCCGGTGGCTGGTTCTGGTCCTGGAGTATGGGGTGCAAAGCCCCGGTGGCCACGGGAGATTCCTAGGGAGGTAGGAATGAGAGGCAGTAAAGTAGGAGCATAGAACAAAGGCAAGAGGTGGAGGTGTGAAAAAGGAGGAGATATATCCAGCAGGGGGTAGACTCAGAAGTTTAGGCAGGTAAGGAAGACAGTGATGAAATAGATGTACTTTTAAACACAGTAGAGGTCAGGGATTCAAACAAGAAAGGCAGGAAGACTGAAAAGGCAGTAAAGAACAGTTATAGTGACTATGCAGGTTATATTATCTTAGCCAAGGAAATTAACAAGTAAAGAACTCTAGAAATTAGGTTTTTAGAGGGAAAACAGGTCTGCACTAATGCTTTGGAGGAGCTGTATCGCTTAGCCGCAGCGGCAGCACTCACAGTCCCCGTGAGTTCTAAATGGCAGGCAGATTCCAAAAATAAAAATTGAGAACAGCCGCTTTCTGTGCAAGATGGTACTAGCTGTAGTCCCACCCCAGCAGGAGAGAGTTGGCGGCAGGGGGGTGGATAGAACATACCTTGGGAGCAGCGCCCGGGCGCCTAGAGGGTACCAGGGAGCGGCTGAGCCCTGGTCCCGTCCCTGGCTAGGAAGCGGATTGGGCAGACCCTGGCAACAGTCGAGCTGGAGGAACGCGGCTTGTCTTTTTCTAGGTGCCACTGGGCAAGCGGGGACCCCAGGAGGATTTATTTTCGTCCGCAGCCGGGTTCATGCTGGAGGAGGGGGTCCGCCTCGGCAGGCTTGGGATTCCTTTAAACTATGCAGCCAGGTGTTCAAGGAACTGGGGAGCGGCGAGCTCTTGGTTCCCGTCCTCGGCTAGAAAGCGGATGGTGTGGCCCCTGGCAACAGTCGAGATGGAGGAGCGTGGCTTGTATTTTATGGGAGCCGCTGGGCAAGCGGGGACCCCAAAGGATTTCTTTTCATCCGATATCTGTTTCCTGGTCCTGGAGGAGGGGGGTCCGAAGCCCCGGTGAGCTCAGGAGATTCCTTGCAGGCTATGCGCCTTTGGCGGTACAAGGTACCAGGGAGCGGACGAGCACCTGGTTCCCATGCTCGGCTAGAAAGCGGATGGTGAGGCCCCTGGCAACAGTCGAGCTTTCGGAGCGTGGCTTGTCTTTTCTGTGTGCCGCTGGGCAAGCAGGGACCCCAGAGGATTTCTTTTCATCCGGTGGCTGGTTCCTGGTCCTGGAGGAGGGGGTCCGAAGCCCCGGATAGCTCTGGAGATTCCTTGCAGGCTATGCGCCTTCGGCGATACAAGGTACCAGGGAGCGGCAGAGCTCCAGGTTTCCATCCTCGGCTAGAAAGCGGATGGTGCGGAACCTGGCAACAGTCGAGCTGGAGGAGCGCGGCTTGTCTTTCTGGGTGCCGCTGGGCAAGGGACCCCAGGATATCTTTTTGTCCGGTGGCTGGTTCCTGGTCCTGGAGTATGGGGTGCAAACCCCGGTGGCCACGGGAGATTCCTAGGGAGGTAGGAAAGAGAGGCAGTAAAGTAGGAGCATAGAACAAAGGCAAGAGGCAGAGGTGTGAAAAAGGAGGAGATTTATCCAGCAGGGGGTAGACTCAGAAGCTTAGGCAGGTAAGGAAGACAGTGATGAAATAGATGTACTTTTAAACACAATAGAGGTCAGGGATTCAAACAAGAAAGGCGGGAAGACTGAAAAGGCAGTAAAGAATAGTTATAGTGACTATGCAGGTTATATTACCTTAGCCAAGGAAATTAACAAGTAAAGAACTCTAGAAATTAGGTTTTTAGAGTGAAAACAGGTGTTTACTAATGCTTTGGAGGAGCTGTATCGCTGAGCCGCAGCGGCAGCGCTCACAGTCCCCGTGAGTTCTAAATTGCAGGCAGATTCGAAAAATAAGAAGTGAGAATAACCACTTTCTGTGCAGGATGGTACTAGCTATAGTCCCTACCCAGCAGGAGAGAGCCAGCGGCAGGGGGGTCGATAGAATGTTCCTTGCAGGCTATACGCCTCCGGTGGTACAAGGTTCCAGGGAGCAGCCGAGCTCCTGGTTCCCGTCCGCGACTAGAAAGCAGATGGTGCTGCCCCTGGCAACCGTTGAGCTGGAGGAGCGCGGCTTGTCTTTTCTGGGTGCCTCTGGGCAGGGACCCCAGAGGATTTCTTTTCATCCGGTGGCTGGTTCCTGGTCATGAGGAGGGGGTCTGAAGCCCCGCAGGCTCGGGAGATTCCTAGAGGAGGTAGGAAGGAGAGGCAGTTAAGTAGGAGCACAGAACAAAGGCAAGAGGTGGAGCTGAGAAAAAGGAGGAGATTTATCCAGCAGGGGGTAGACTCAGTAGTTTAGCCAGCTAAAGAAGACAGTGATGAAATAGATGTACTTTTAAACACAATAGAGGTCAGGGATTCAAACTAGAAATGCTGGAAGACTGAAAAGGCAGTAAAGAACAGTTACAGTGACTATGCAGGTTATATTATCTTAGCCAAGGAAATTAACAAGTACAGAACTCTAGAATTTAGGTTTTTGGAGTGAAAACAGGTCTTTACTAATACTTTGGAGGAGCTGTATCGCTTAGCCGCAGTGGCAGCGCTCACAGTCCCCGGGAGTTCTAAATGGCAGGCAGATTCCATAAATAAGAAGTGAGAACAGCCGCTTTCTGTGCAGGATGGTACTAGCTATAGTCCCAACCCAGCAGGAGAGAGCAGGCGGCAGGTGGGTCGATATAACGAACCTTGCAGGCTTTGCGCCTTCAGCGATACAAGGTACCAGGGAGCGGCCGAGCTCCTGGTTCCTGTCCTCGGCTAGAAATAGGATGGTGCGGCCCCTGGCAATAGTCGAGCTGGAGGAGCTCGGCTTGTCTTTTCTGGGTGCCGCTGGGCAAGCGAGGACCCCAGAGGTTTTCTTTTCATCCGGTGGCTGGTTCCTGGTCCTGGAGGAGGGGGTCCGAAGCCCCGGCATGCTCGGGAGATACCGTGAAGGCAATGCGCCTTCGGCGATAGAAGGTATCAGGGAGCGGCCGAGCTCCTGGTTTCCTCGGCTAGAAAGTGGACGGTGCGGCCTCTGGCATCAGTCGAGCTGGAGGAGGGTGGCTTGTCTTTTCTAGGTGCCGCTGAGCAAGCGGGGACCCCAGAGGATTTCTTTTCGTCCAGTGGCTGGTTTCTAGTGCTGGAGGAAGGGGTCCGAAGCCCCGGCGGGCTCGGGAGATGCCTTGCATGCAATGCACCTTCGGTGGTAGAAGGTACCAGGGAGCAGCCGAGCTCTTGGTTCCTGTCCTCGGCTAGAAATCGGATGGTGCAGCCCCTGGCAACAGTCGAGCTGGAGGAGCGCGTCTTGTCTTTTCTGGGAGCCGCTGGGCAAGAGGGGACCCCAGAGGATTTCTTTTCATCCGGTGTCTGATTACTGGTCCTGGAGGAGGGGGTCCGAAGCACCTGGCAGGCTCAGGAGATTCTTTGCAGGCTATCGCCCGGTACAAGGTACCAGGGAGCAGACGAGCTCCTGGTTCCGTCCCCGGTTAGAAAGCGGATGGTGCCCCTGGTAACAGTCTCAGCTGAGAAGCATGGTTTGTCTTTTCTGGGTGCCGGGAAGCGGGACCCCAGAGGATTTTCGCCTGGTGTCTGGTCCCTGGTCCTGGAGGAGGGGGTCTGAAGCCCGGCGGGCGAGGAGATTCCTTGCAGGCTATGCGCCTTCAGTGGTACAAGATACCAGGGAGAGGTCGAGCGTCTGGTTCCCATCCTCGGCTAGAAAGCGGATGGTGAGGCCCCTGGCAACAGTCGAGCTTTCGGAGCACGGCTTATCTATTCTGGGTGCCGCTGGGCAAGCGGGGACCCCAGAGGATTTATTTTAGTCCGGTGGCTGGTTCCTTGTCCTGGAGGAGGGGGTCCGAAGCCCCACCGGGCTCAGGAGATTCCTTGCAGGCTATGCGCTTTCGGCAGTACAAGGTACCACGGAGCGGCACAGCTCCAGGTTTCGGTCCTCGGCTAGAAAGCGGATGGTGCGGAACCTGGCAACAGCCTAGGGCTGGAGGAGGCGCTTGTTCTTGGGTGCTGCTGGGCAGTGGGGACCCCAGAGGATTTTTTTCACCCAGTGGCTCGTTCCTGGTCCTCGAGTAGGGGTCCGGCCCGTGGGCACGGGATATTCCTAGGGAGGTAGGAAAGAGAGGCAGTAAGGTAGGAGCAAAGAACAAAGGCAAGAGGCGAAGGTGTGAAAAAGGAGGAGATTTATCCAGCAGGGGGTAGACTCAGAAGTTTAGGCAGGTAAGGAAGACAGTGATGAAATAGATGTACTTTTAAACCCAATAGAGGTCAGGGATTCAAACAAGAAAGGCGGGAAGACTGAAAAGGCAGTAAAGAACAGTTACAGTGACTATGCAGGTTATATTATCTTTGCCAGGAAATTATCAGTAAGGAACTCTAGAAATTAGGTTTCTAGAGTGAAAACAGGTCTTTACTAAAGCTTTGGAGGAGCTGTATCGCCTAGCCGCAGCGGCAGCGCTCACAGTCCCCTTGAGTTCTAAATGGCAAGCAGATTCCAAAAATAAGAATTGAGAACAGCCGCTTTCTGTGCAGGATGGTACTAGCTATAGTCCCAACCCAGCAGGAGAGAGCCAGCGGCAGTGGGGTCAATAGAACGTACCTTGCAGTCTATGCGCCTTCGGCGGTACAAGGTACCAGGAAGCGGCCAAGCTCCTGGTTTCTGTCCTCGGCTAGAAAGCAGATGGTGCGGCCCATGGCAACAGTCGAGCTGGAAAAGCGTGGCTTGTCTTTTCTGGGTGACACTGGGCAACCGGGGACCCCTGAGGATTTCTTTTCATCCGGTGGCTGGTTCCTGGTGCTGGAGGAGGGGGTCTGAAACCCCGGCGGGCTCGGGACATCTTAGGAGGTAGGAAGGAGGCAGTTAAGTAGGACCACAGTCCGCCCGGAGCAGCAGTTGGATTTCCGCTATGACGCCGGGCGACCCGGTTCAGGAACGGATCCGGGTCGTCGGAGGGCCAGCCGGGGGGAGAAGGATTGAGCACCGTAGGCAGCTCTCCTTCTGGGGAGGGTCCTGCCAGTATCCGGCATGATGAGGGCTCCTAGCAGAGGCTGGGAGAACTCACGCTACCGGCCTGAGGTCAGGGAGGGGCGAGGTAGGTGGGGCGGACGCTGGCGTCATTGCACTTCCCCGCCTCCTCGAGGGTGGGGAAAACATAAGGGGATAAAATCCCTGCCTTGCGTCTACATGATGCTCTGCCCTGGACTGCCCTGATTGGCCACCGGGCGTTCCCCCTAACCAGATACAGTTCCGCTGCCCGATCAAAGGGGTCGGCACCGGGCCCGCCTCTGGGGGTAAGCCAGGATGACCTGGGGGATTCGGCAATGTCCAATGGTCGGGGCTCCAGGGTCCGTGACCAGAGCAGACCAACGACGGTAGGGCAGGGGCATAAAAGAGAAAAATAATAAAAAAAAAAAGTAGCACCACAGAACAAAGGCAAGAGGCAGAGGTGAGAAAAATTAGGAGATTTATCCAACAGGGGGGTAGACTCAGAAGTTTAGGCAGGTAAAGAAGACAGTGATGAAATGGATGTACTTTTAAACACAATTGAGGTCAGGGATTCAAACTAGAAAGGCGGGAAGACTGAAAAGGCAGTAAAGAACAGTTACAGTGACTATGCAGGTTATATTATCTTAGCCAAGGAAATTAACAAGTAAAGAACTCTAGAAATTAGGTTTTTAGAGTGAAAACAGGTGTTTACTAAAGCTTTGGAGTAGCTGTATCGCTTAGCCGCAGCAGCAGCGCTCAAAGTCCCCGTGAGTTCTAAATGGCAGGCAGATTCCAAAAATAAGAAGTGAGAATAGCCACTTTCTGTGCAGGATGGTACTAGCTATAGTCCCAACCCAGCAGGAGAGACCCAGCAGCAGGGAGATTGATAGAATGTGCATTGCAGGCTATGCGCCTTCGGTGGTACAAGGTTCCAGGGAGCAGCCGAGCTCCTGGTTCCCGTCCTCGACTAGAAAGCAGATGGTGTGGCCCCTGGCAACCGTTGAGCTGGAGGACTGTGGCTTGTCTTTTCTGGGTGCCTCTGGGAAAGCGGGGACCCCAGAGGATTTCTTTTCGTCCGATGGCTGGTTCCTGGTCCTGGCGGAGGGGGTCTGAAGCCCCGGCAGGCTCGGGAGATTCCTAGGGAGGTAGGAAGGAGAGTCAGTTAAGTAGGAGCACAGAACAAAGGCAAGAGGCGGAGCTGAGAAAAAGGAGGAGATTTATCCAGCAGGGGGTAGACTCAGTATTTTAGCCAGCTAAAGAAGACAGTGATGAAATAGATGTACTTTTAAACACAATAGAGGTCAGGGATTCAAACTAGAAATGCAGGAAGACTGAAAAGGCAGTAAAGAACAGTTACAGTGACTATGCAGGTTATATTATCTTAGCCAAGGAAATTTACAAGAAAAGAACTCTAGAAATTAGGTTTTTGGAGTGAAAACAGGTCTTTACTAATGCTTTGGAGGAGCTGTATCGCTTAGGCACAGTGACAGCGCTCACAGTACCCGTGAGTTCTAAATGGCAGGCAGATTCCAAAAATAAGAAGTGAGAACAGCCGCTTTCTGTGCAGGATAGTACTAGCTATAGTCCCAACCCAGCAGGAGAGAGCCGGCGGCAGGGGGGTCGATAGAACATACCTTGCAGGCTATGCGGCTTCGGTGGTACAAAGTACCAGGGAGCGGCCGAGCTGCTGGTTCACGTCCTCGACTAGAAAGCAGATGGTGCGGCCCCTGACAACAGTTGAGCTGGAGAAGCGGGGCATGTCTTTTCTGAGTGCCGCTGGAGAAGCGGGGAACCCAGAGGATTTCTTTTCATCTCGTGACTGGTTCCTGGTCCTGGAGGAGGGGGACCGAAGCCCCGGCGGGCTCGGGAGATTCCTAGGGAGGTAGGAAGGAGAGGAAGTTAAGTAGGAGCACAGAACAAAGGCAAGAGGCGGAGGTGAGAAAAAGGAGGAGATTTATCCAGCATGGGGTAGACTCAGTAGTTTAGGCAGCTTAAGAAGTCAGTGATGAAATAGATGTACTTTTAAACACAATAGAGGACAGGGATTCAAACTAGAAAGGAGGGAAGACTGAAAAGGCAGTAAAGAACACTTACAGTGACTATGCAGGTTATATTATCTTAGCCAAGGAATTTAACAAGTAAAGAACTCTAGAAATTAGGTTTTTAGAGTGAAATCAGGTCTGCACTAATGCTTTGGAGGAGCAGTATCGCTTAGCCGCAGCGGCA